>OY735243.1:8693552-8836052 GCA_963457665.1 Thysanoteuthis rhombus
TGCACTGTAAAGATGCATACATGCGTTAATACATACATTAATTCATACATACATACATACATATATACATACATGTATACATACATGTACATACATACATACATGCATACACATATATACATACATACACATACATACATATATATATATACATTCATACATACATACATATACATACATACAGATATACATACATAAGTGAATACATACATACATATATATGTATACATACATACATACATACATATATGTACATACATACATACATGCATGCATACACGTACATTCATATATACATACATACATACATACATACGTACGTACATATACATACATACATACATATATATATATATGTATGTATGTATGTATATATATATGTGTATGTACGTACATATACATACATACATATATATATATATATATATACATATATATATGTATGTATATATATATATATGTATGTACGTACATATACATACATACATAGATATATATATATATACATATATATATGTATGTATGTATATATATATATATATATGTATATATATATATATGTACGTACATATACATACATACATACATATATATATATATATATATATATACATATACATACATACATACATATACATACATAAGTGAATGCATACATACATATATATGTATATATATATATATATATATATATGTATTTATGTATATATATATATATATATATATATATATATATATATATATATATATATATATATATATATATATATATATATACGTACTTTATGCATGAATAAGTTGGGAACGTGCAAACCAAAACGCATTTTCTGTGTTGTTGTTGTCTTCTGTTGTTGGTTAGGGTCTCACGTGTTTGTTTTTTTAATATACAAGTCCCAACTAATCACAACCACATGAAAAATCATATATATACATATATATGTGTGTTCGTGTGTGTGTGTGTGTGTGTGTGTGTGTGTGTGTGTGTGTGTGTGTGTGTGTGTGTGTTTTAGGTACAGTAGTCACTCAGATACTAACCTAAAACAGTCTACATTCGTACGAGGTTCCTACATACCCAACAACCCACGCATATAAGACGGAACGGGCGTTATTTTAAAAAGAAGAAAGTTTTTGCCGTCATGCGTGGCCCGATGCTAAATAATTGAAGCTTAGTGACTGGGGGTCCGTACTCTGGACGGCACCTCATCACTGCAGAGCTGTAAGGACAGGCATACGCCCTAATGTCTGCAGCAATGGCTGAAGGGACCGGGCAATTAATGGTTTAGGCTCTAACATAAAATACGAGCTCGAGTCGTGCGCTACCTCGGGTACGTTTCGCGGATCCCTCCCTCCAACACATAAACTAGTAAAAACTGACCATGTGTCACATTTTACTTTTGTGGAATGGCAAATGCATCTTCTTATACTTCGGCAAACAATACACCACAAAGACATAATCAACACATGGCAAAAGAAAAAAAGGTCTGGATAACTCTCTTTAAAAAATACACGCGGTTATGAGATCATAAACGCACATACACACACACACACACACACACACACACATACACACACACACAGACATACACAGAATGTCAGCATTCATACATTCTCAGTCATTCAGACACAATTTCAGCTCATATAGAATGATTATACTACAGACACACACGCACTCACATACACACGCATACGAACACACACTGCCATATCCAAAGAGGAAATTACATCATACATACATGTGTGCACGAACGCACACTCATATACGTAGAAGCAGTCATGTCCAGACACATATTATGAGTACATAACAAAAATTAAATACATATGCAAAGCAATTAAATACATGTACACAGACATACGTATGTATTCAGAGAAGTGTTTGTAAATAACCCCTTTCCCCTCTTGCTCTCTTTCTCGTGTGCTGTGTGTATGTGTATGTGTATGTATGCGCAGGTGTATGCGTTTAATGGTGGCACACAATAATGTTTGATTTACGCAATATGCGAACGTATTTTCACGGTTCTTGGTATACACTGGAACGGTTCGCCAAGAGTAGTTATATAACCACCTCCCCATGAGGTTGGAATGTGAAACGAAGAAATTGGTTTAACGTAGGGGCCCATGCGCGTACAATATGAGAGAAAGGACAAAAATTACTAAATGCCTGCGACCAATGCTTCACGAAGGCGTCAGAAATGTCCTTCCGACCCCAATAGTGCAATGGAAAGGTGCTGCTCCAGGATTTTTCGGGGGGGGGGGTTAGGTTCGCTTCGTTATTACCGCACCCCGCTCGAAGACGAAAAACACGACAAAACACATTCTACAATTGTATTTCAGTTCGAAGGCCGAGAAGAATTGTATTCTATGAGCGTCTGTTTACTTTCCCTATGCCTGTGTCATGTAGACAGGTATATATATGCTGGATTTACTAGAAGTCATAATAATATTGGGTCACGCAGTGAGTATTGTGTCCACTAACCAAAACTTGCGAAAATAAAGCTAGCTGCTAGTCATCGTCCAAGGGGAAGCTGTCCTCACTGGAGATCGTGATCGTGCTATGCATGTTCAAACGGTACCAATTTGCATGATTCCCTCTGTACCACCTTTCCCATCCAGTCATATCTATCTTTCCACTCATTCTAAGCCAACATGTTGCCTCATCATATACGCAGAGTCTACCTACGTTAATTTCGTTGTTGTGTCTCCTGTCCTGACCTTATTACGGTTTGTTCTTTTAGAATTGTTTCAGGCTATCATTATGGGACGTTCGCTTAGTTTCTCTCTTCAAGTGTCCTCCTCAAAACCATAATCCGTGTCACCTCGTCTGCAATTTCTTTTTTGTCTCTTGAAATATCCGTGAGATTGTTTTTCTTCTGGGCTTTCCATTTTTTGGATTATCAACATCATCATCATTTATTCATTTATTCATGACGTTTCAGTTTCAACCTTTCCATTTTTCGACCATCAATTTCAAAACCTGTGCAAAGTAGAATATCACAAGAGGGTGAATTACGAAGTAACTAAATTTCTTCTTCTTCTTCTTCTTCTTCTTCTTCTTCTTCTTCTTCTTCTTCTTCTTCTTTCTTCTTTTTTCTTTTCTTTCTTCTTCTTCTTCTTTTTCTTCTTCTTCTTCTTCTACTTTCTCCTACTTTCTTCTTTTTTCTTTTCTTTCTTCTTCTTCTTCTTCTTCTTCTTCTTCTTCTTCTTCTTCTTCTTCTTCTTCTTCTTCTTCTTCTTCTTCTTCTTCTTCAAACACAAACGCTCCTTCACACTTTCGCGCACACGCACACTTACTCACTCACGCATACACAACCCTAGTTATCACTTCATACGTTTGCACATACTGGTGCATTATTCACAGGAGCATTTTTCACCCGCACACATTAAGCACATATTTTTATTCGATGCTGAGTTTTACGAATTTTGAGTGTGAGATAGATAGATAGATAGATAGGTAAACAGCATGCTTTATAGATAAGGGTGAGAGAGAGAGAGAGAGAGAGAGAGAGAGAGAGAGAGAGAGAGAGAGCATCGTACTCACATATACACACATGTGCACACTCGCACATACACATACGTCTTTTCACGTGCATTAAGTAACTATTTGATGATTTTTCTAGACATACTATATACATTAGTACAACCATACAATCACATTCACGCACATTTTGCCCGGGACACATACGCATACATACTTTTTCTCCGAGCACCGCTCTCCCACCCACATTCACATTTAGAAGTACGATAACGCGCTTGCGCATACAAATGCAGAGACGCACATATACACTCACTTATACACATACATACAAACATCTACATACATACACACATGTCTCTCTCTCTTTCTCTCTCTCTCCCTATATATATATATATATATATATATATATATATATATATATATATATATATATAGTTGTGCACCTAATCCAGTACCCCCGGCAGACAGCGTACCGCTGCTGCCTTCCCTCTCAACAGTCAAACTTACCATGTTACCCATCTACCAACCCTGCCAATCTCTATATCCTCCCCCTCATCCCACGATCCTGCCTCCTTACTCCCTACAAACCTACTACCCATCCGCCATCGCCACCACCGCCATCATCTGGTCCTACTCCCCCGCCAGCTCCAACCTTCGCTTACCTACCCACCCGTCCTTCCCACAACCTCCCCTACCACCCGACCTCCAACTCAGTGTGCTTCTAATCAACAGGAAACTCGCTTGGATAAATTGTGCCAGCACTGACCTATCCATCACACCAAAATAGGCTAAAACAATTACGGAAGCCTGGAGGAAACAAAATTGTTCTTTTTCTTTTCCTCTCGTTCGTCCATTTAATTCTTTTCTCTCTTTGCATCTCTTCGTCTTTCCCTTTTCCTAATTTCGTTCTTTTTCTTTTTTCTCTCTTTCACAAACAATCTTTCCTTCCTTCCTTCCTCCCTTGCTCCCTTTGCCTCTTTCTTTCTCTCCACCACTCTCTCCATTCCAATCTTTCTCATCTTTTGCTGACCCTCTTCCTTCTCACTTCTTTCTTTTTATACTTTCTATCCTCCCTCTTTATTTATCTCCCTTTTCTTTCCCGACTTTATCTATTTCTTCATCTTTATTCTCAAGTCACCTCCCTTTTCTTTTTTTCTTTTTATCCACTCTTTTCTGGTTTTTCATTTCCTTCCATTTTACCCTTCCTGATTTTGATTTCATTTTGTCAACTTATCTTTCTCACATTCCCTATTTTTTTCTTTTCAGAAAATTCTCTTCTTTTTTTTTCATCCAGCTTTTCCTCAGAGGCAGAGGCTACAGATTTGGGGTGATTTGGGGGCCTGGCTCCTTTATTTAGTGAGTTTTGTCTGTAGATATGCAGTAGGTGAACTACTATTTATAAAGATTTTTTAGGCCCTCTTCATGGGGGGGGGCGTTTGCAAATGTCCCTTCCACTTAAGCTACACCTCTGCCTTTCCTATTTGTTTTTTGCAACTTTGCAACTTCTCTTAGCTCAATTTTCCTCATTCATCTCTCCTTCTTTTGATCAAGTCTCTCTTTCATTAATCTCATTTTGCTGACTTATCTCATTTTTATTTGATGAAGCATGGTTAACCATAATCACCTTTATATTAGTATTTCTTCTATCTTCATTTTAATTGCTTTACATCTTCACTATTTACTGTTAGCCATCAATAAACATTGCAAATCAGAAAATGTTGAATAGACTCAAGGCAAAACTCAAACTCGCATCCCTTTTATCAATTGAGTTATTGGTGGAGCCTCTGCCATACACAGGCAGGATTCGGAAGATAGAAAATACTGTGTTCAAGTCTTGACTAGATCTTATTCTTCATTTTCTGACTTTTTGCTGTTTTCTCACTGTCATAGACTGATGGTCTGAGTAATTGTGATGAAAAAAAAAACTTCGGACATCATTCAATACAGCATGGTTTTGGGTTGACTGTTGAGCTCAAATAGGCTTTTCTTTTTCACCTGTTTATTACTTTGTTATCATCACACAAAACTGTAACTAAAACTGCCAACAAAGGTTTCTTCAGTTTACAAGTTGATCTGGCTGGCTATGTACATATGTATCATGCATACCAGCTGCAGCAGTGAAGCAAGAAGGCTAAAAATTTCAACTGTTGCTCCTTATTATGTCTAGAAGACTATACCAATAAAAAAATGTTGTTTTTTTTATGACCCCCCCCTCCCCAAATAAGTTTTTAGGGTGTTTTTTCAATATGCAATGTAAGTTTTTGTGTCTGGCAGCATTTTTGTTTGCTTTTGAAAATTCAGACTTTTTTAATGATCACTGCCCAACAAATTGCCAGAGGTGTAACTTATTCTTTCCAAATCATTTATTGATCACCGCCAACATTACAGGTTGCCAAAAGACATTGATCACCTGAGGGTTTGAGTGATTAACCAGATCTGTCATATTTTTTTCTTTTCATCAGTTTCTTTCTATGAATCTGTAAACCTCTTCAATTACTCATTTTTTAGTTACTTTATTACTCACTCACTCTCCCCTTACTCTCTATTTTATTTTAAACATATCTATGTATTTCCAAAATACATCTTTTTTTCATTTTCCTATTTCTTTTAGAGAATTTTCTCTCCTTTTACTCATTTCTCTCCAGATACTTCTTCCTTAAAAAAAAAAGAAGCCTGCAGCCAAGTTCTCTTTCTTACCCTTCAAACATTTATTTCATTTGCTAAATTTACCTATCATTTCATCAATGTATTCCTCTTGGTCAATTATCTTATCTCCCCTTTCTATAAAAATATCACTTATCCTTTGACCCAAACTTTTTCTGAATTAACTTCTCTTTCCATTGTAGCTCTTCATCTCATTTTGAGTTGTTATTTCAATATTTACTAATTTTAACTTAGTATGGCACAAAACTCTAAGTATGGGTCTCTGAATGAGGACAAAACTCTTCTTAAGTATTGATAATCTCCCAGACTAACTGGCAAAAACTGTTGCTCTTCAGTGAATCACTGATATTCACTAGTGTTTGCTTTTTTTGTACAAAACAAGACGACGGCTGTGGGGTACCTACTAACTTCATCCGTAATGTTCTACAGGGCTAAAATATAAACCATTGCTCAATGACGAGGCGTCCTATAGGTAATTTTCTATGCTTAACTTGTTCTGGCACAAGGCCATTGAGTGTAGGATATCTGAAGAGGATTTGAACTCACTAGCAATGTTCACTGAGACTAAATAGCTAACTATTACTCCAAAACAAGGTAATATCTGATTGTAAAACTTTTATATTATTCAAACTAAGCTAAGCTTCTTAGATATCAATATTTACAACAAAGGGGATGAATTTTATATCAACAAATATTAATATCACCACCACAGTTCATTAATGAAGAATTGTTTTGTCAAAATTTGAGGTCATGTAAGAAAATTCAATTGAAGTATAAATATGGTCAGAATGAATTTTATTCATGACATCACTGGTGTTTTCCATTGGAAAACATCTAAAACATCTTACAAAAACACTGAAACATTTGAGAGAATCTAGATGTTATTAATAAATCAGTCAGTATAAAGCTCTCAAAAGGTAAAAAAAAACCCTGGGGTAATGATGCCAATTTTCAAGTCTTCAGACAAACATGGCCAAGAGTACTGGAACACACAAACACAAAAACACATACACAAACAAAAATCACAAACAAACATTCAAAAACATATAAATACTCAAACACACGAACAAATGCTCAAAGAAACAAATGCTCATACCCTTAAAGAAACACAAAACACACACACACACACACACACACACACACACACACACACACACTAAAAAAAACACACGAACTGACATACAAACACACAAACACACATTCATATAAAAAAATGGTTAGAACCTTTCGCGTTCTTTGATAGCTGTTGCTCAATTCAGCAGTCAGTGCTTGAGTCCAGATAAAAAGCCAGGAATTCAAATGCTGAATTCTAAGACAGGCAATCCCTCCCCCCTTATCTTCCTAAAGACCAGTCTCCCCTATTTGTTCCTAAGATTTATCAAGGTAAGCTTCTTAAATTTATAACAAAGACAATGAAGGTCATTTCAACAAATATTAATAATCAGGGGTCTATGTTTGAGACTAGAGAAAAGGCCAGGATTTGGAATTCTTCTTTTAATGGTAGGCTGTCCCTACCCATGTGAAAGATTGGTGCAACATAATCTTCCAAATAGTGAGGGCAAATTCCATTCCTGTGTGTATTTTCTGCCTAACACAATTTTTTTCTTGATTGTGTTAGTAAACTGAAGTATGTGAAAAACATGCTTGAAATTTTTTTTCGCCCTGTTTACAATGTTTGGGCATCAATTTGAATTTATTTCCAGTCTTACCAGTCTAAAAATTTGATAACACCAGACATGGTCATGTTATATATCATTGAAAAAGTATTGATGAACTAATCTTTTTTTTACCAAAGGACTTAGGGTCTAAACACATGTATATATATATACACACACACACACACACACACACACACACACATATATATATATATATATATATATGTATGTATATGTGTGTAATTTTTATGCATATTTCTTCTGCTAGCCAACCAAGTACAAAATCATGATAAACCAAGCCTACCATGAACCCAGTGTAATCCGCCACTATATAGTTTTTCCGGTAGAGGACATATCTGTAGATTATGGTTTGGATAGTTACACAAATTTTGTTTGGATGGACTACGATTTTAGGGGTACTACTGTCTCGAAAATTGAGGAATTGGAAATACTGATTATTTGGAAATGTTTCTTTTGTCACAAATTGTACTGCAATCTGGTGCAGAGGTGGAGATTTCCCAATTCAGGGCAGTAATTAAAACGGCTTCGTGAACAGCCTCAGGTCTGAAAACTTGTTGATTAGGTTGATCATTAATAAGCATTTCTGATTGGTGTATGTCTGTAGTTTATGGTTCAGATAGATATTCAGATATACTTTTGGATAAACTATGATTTCAAAAATTGAGAAGCGGAAAATGGAAACATTCCTTTTGACACAAGATTGTTCCAGAATCTTATTACTAATGATCCTGTTCACTGAGTGTAAGTTGGAAGTTTTAAAAACATATTTTTTCACAAATTTTTGTCAGATGGGGGTCATGTAGGGGCAAAAAATGTCAAAATAGAGAAAAATGCAAAATACGTAGCTTCATACTTTCAGATGTAATTCTCATGCTCAATTGATATAAATTGACGAGATACCCTGTTGGAATATTGATAAAATTCTCTTTGTAATAATAAGTAAATCTAGCATTTAAAATTTCCTTGAAAAGAGCTAAATACTTAGGTTAATGGTTTTTACTGTAAATTTTAACCGAACTGGGGGGGGGGATAACCAATTTTGTTTCCAATTTGGTGTATAATGTGTTTTGTAATGAAGCCCTTCACATATACTTGGAATTTCTTTGTAAAATGTTAAATAGCTGGGTCCATATTTTCGATTATAACTTTTCATGCCCAACAGATACAAATTGACATAATACACAGTTAAGCAGCTGATGAAATTCTATTTTTAACAATATACATATGTATGTTTGTGGGTCCCAAATCTTCAGCTATGCCCCTGATTGTGGTACAATTTTGTATCAAAAGAAACAATTCCGCATAATCAGTAATTTCAATTCCTCAATTTTATTACATTACCCCCTGAAAATTATCCTGACCACAGACACGTACCTATCGGAAAAACTATATGGTGCAAGATACCAGGGGTGGTGCACAGGAGGCTCCTCTGGCTCCCAAAGTATGTGCATGTTGGATTCTATTGGACAGGAGTGATATTTGGATTGCCGAGAGAAGCATAGTTATCAATGAATTTCAAAAGATTTTTCAATGATTCTTGTTTTGGTTTCATGGTGCAGAAAAGAAGAGCTCTCTTTTAGGGGGTAACCTTTCTTTGGAGACAGAGAGAAATAAGTTTGAATTTGAAAACAAAAAAGGATTCTACTGGTCATGTGCGAGAAACTATTTCTAAATCAATATGATTATAAACCTCATCTTTTGTTTGCATATTTTATGTGTATTTTTATATTTAATTATCTGTATTTTAAGACAAAATTTCTGTTTTTACAACTCACCTTCAAATATTCAAAAGTTATCAATAGCAGACCATATTTTGGTTGTTGAAATTTTGAAAATATGTTGGCAAGTGAATAAATTTAATGAACTAAAATCACTATAACTCAATTTCTGCTGACTTCAGACACCTAGTTCTCTTGTAAAAAATAAATAAATAAACAGCTCATCAATACCTTGCCAATGATATGTAACTTGACCATGTTTGGTGTTATCAAATTTTTGGCCTATGGAGACCCTATGCTCAAATTTCAATTGAAGCCCAAATCTGTTAAATAGGGTAAAAAAATTTCAGACATGTTCATTTATTTCAGTATACCAACTAATAGAATCAATAAGATCATAGCTTTAGCAAAATTTTGGGGAATAGCGTCCTATGATAACTATTTCCTTCTATTTGATTCTGTGAAGATTAGCTTCTTGAATATTTATAACAAAATGGATGAAAGTAATTTTAACAAATATTAATAATAAAGTGGACCATAATTTCTATTAATTATCTCCCTTGACTTCTTCTCTTTAGAATCATCTAAATTTAGATATAAGATATCTACATTTGCAACACTGAAGAGAAGTAGTTGAAATAATTTGAAGCAGTAGTTTTCTATGATAGACATAAAATCATTTTACAACAAGATGTTCTGCACATCATAAACATGCATCCTTGGAACAGACACTGTCATAGTTTATAACAAAGTGGATGAAAGTAATTTCAACAATGATTAGGGTTTTAGACCAGGTATAGACAAGGATTTCAAATTCTTATTTTCAAGACAGGCAGGTAGACATACCCTCCACACTTGAAAGATTGCTGCAACACAATCTTCCTACCACTATGTCAGTCTAAAGTATGTAAATATATTTTAGATCCTGCCTCATGGCTAAAATAGTTATATATTTCCCATATTCTTCTAGCCCCCCCCCCATTTTCCATAATGAAAGATAATGTGCTGTTACAAGTTTAACTTATTCAACTTAGTCTTACTTAATCAGTTATAAGGCCATAAATGTTTTAATCAACGCTTTCACAAGCATCTTGAATGATAAAGCAAAAATAGCAAGTAACATCATCATCATCATGGTTTGACTTTACAAACAAAGATTTTTCCACATTTATTTCATCTCCACCAATAATATCATGATGAAAACATAGCAAACATTAAATTACCAATAAAACTGAAATCATTTATAATCATCAAATGAGAATTCATGTAGATGATATGAATAATAATATTTTTCCTGCCTTGTAGATGAGGTATTTGTGTGTTATCATCTATGACCTAAAGTTGGTGTTCAATACCAGGACTTATAATGTTGATTTCTGGGAAACAAGGCCTTCCCCAACTTGGGAGATTAGTGTAGCATTGTCATCATAGGTGGTAAGTGAAAACCTCCAACTAAAAAGATCCAAGTTCATAAAGTCCATTCCAAATGGTCAAAGGTCACAATGTCCAACATGCAAAAATGTCAAAAACAATGCAAAACATCCAATGCAAAAACGTCCAATGCAAAAACATCCAATGCAAAAACGTCCAATGCAAAAATGTCCAATGCAAAAACATCCAATGCAAAAACATCCAATGCAAAAACATCTAATGCAAAAACATCCAATGCAAAAAGTCCAATGTAAAGACGTCCGATGCAAAAACGTCAATGCAGAAAGGGTTCATGTAAAAATACAAAAAAAACACATCCTGCTTATGCACACATGCCTTATACACATATACAACATACACACACACTAACCAAAAATATGAATAAGTAGCAGTCAAAAAATAAATACACCCCTGCAAAAAAAGTTAGTTAAATCAATATTTGGTGTGGCCACCTTCATTTTCTACAACTGCTTTTAGTCTTGTCTTGATAACATCATTATATTTGCTCTGTCACAGGAATGTTTCTCCACTCTGACAGTATGTAGTCTTTCAATTCTGTCATTTTTCTTTTCTTTCTCTTCGACATTTATTTTTTTTCACAATAGAGTTTCAGTTCTGTTTGGTTATGATTAATACCTAATAATATCTGTTTTGATTGAGTTATCCACAACATTTTGATAAAAAATTGGTAAGGGTGTACTTATTTATGGGCAATAATGTATGTGTGTGGAATCACGTGCATGTATGTGCATAGGTGTATGTACGTGTGTTTCTGTAATCATATGTAAAAATTGTTTGAAATTTCTTAAATGGAGGAATCCAAAACTGGTGTCCAATCAAAAAGGTCCAAAACAAAACGTCCACTGAGAGAAAAGTCAAATGTGAACAGCAACTAAGCAAAAGGGGCAATAAAAATAAGTCCATGTGTACACATCACATATGCGTATACATACACACATACACATGAGTAAACACACATGAATACAATTTACATGCATGCACATGACACATACATACTACATAAGCACATGCATACATGTGCTGTACACATTTGCACACACATACTACATACACACACATGCTACGTATGCAAATGCATACACACATTCTATCTGCAAATATGTCCACACACTCATGTTATGAATTCATGTGCACACACAAGCCACAATTGCATACACATACAAAATGTACACCTATGCCATATACAAAACTATGTGTATACATATGTAAACACTCACTGCATACAAAAATTTGGTATACTTGCGCACATATGACACAAATACATATATGCACACATGAATATACATGAACACTACATGCAAACACCTGCCACACACATATAAAACAAGCATATACACATACATACATAAAAATATGCCACATGCAGACACAAATCATTTACACCTGCGCGTGCCAAGATGACACACAAACCCTTACATGCTAAATACATACAAACCACACAAATACATGCTTACATATAACATACTCATATTTGCACATGCATACAATGCACATATGTACACATACACATGCACACATATACTTAAGCATACATGTAATGTACACATAAATACCATAAATGTATATATACACAAATGCCATACACACATACATATACACATATGCACACACTATATGTAAGAGCGCGCCACATATACACATATAACATCCATATACACAGCATAAACACACATGTATACATATAGTATATACACACTACAATTGTACACTTACTATCTGTGTATACATCTGCAATCAAGTACATAGCATATGTGTATATGACATGTGTGCATGTTTATGAAGAGTATGTGTACGTGTTTGTGGATGTTGTATCTGTATATGTGGTATGTATGTGCATGTGTATATGCAGGATGTGTGTATGTGGTTATGTAGTATATGTGTGACATGCGTGTGTGAATATACATATGCTTATGTGTATGTGTGAACATGGCATGTCTGTGTGAACGTATACATTAGAGTATGTAGCATGTGTTTATACATATATATATATAAATTGGCCCTTTTTGCATTGGTATATGTGTATGTGCATATATGATGAGTGTGTGGCATGTGATATGTTTGTGTCTGTGTGTGCACTTATGTGGCGTGTTTGTGAAAGAATAAATGTGAGTATGCAGTATGTATATTTGGTATGTGTATATACGATATGTGAGTATGTTTTTATGTATATGTATATGTGTTTGTGTCTGTGTCTTGTGTTTATAGGCGTACATATGTGGCAAGTGTGTACGTACATATATAGTACCTGTGGTATGTAAAGCATGTGTATGTGTATATGTATACATGTATGCATATGTGGCATATATGTGTATGTAGCATGTATGTATGTTGTGTGTATACATGAATAAATAGGCCCTCTTAGCATTGGACCTTTTTGTTTTGGACATTTTCAATTAGACCTTATTACATTAGATCATATGTTCATAGAATTTTTTTTTTCATGGGACTTTTTATAAATTGAACTTAATACAAATTGAACCTTTTTGCATTTTGATGTTTTTGTAATCTCATCCTACTCACATTGGTTGGGAAGGCTTACATTCAAAATCCTAGGCTCAAAGACTGACCTCAGACACAGGTGGGAAATATCTATTTCACCCATGAAGCAGGCCACAGGCATTCCTCTCATACCAAAACCTGTACTCCAGATTCACTTATGCACAGAGTGTGTCATCTCCACCATAGTAACAAAGCAACAATGAAAAATTAAATTGCATTTAGTGATCTAATTCATCAGATTATCTGCTGCTTGCTTTTATGATTCAATGATTTGTACATCCAGACAAATCGATTGTGAATGTGTTTAATGAAGTTTCTTGGAGAAGGTTGGCGATTAGTAACTTTCTCATTTTTAATTAGAACAATCATGTCATTCATGTTGTCTGTCCTTACAAGTGTATGATGTAACAAACTATGTCAAGAGTGTGAATGTGAAAGTGATATCTACAGTTGAAACCTGAATTAAACTTATTTTGTGTTTCTTACAGTTACCCTACAAGTCGTTGCCTACTCTTGAATCAAATCTGTTTGTTATCTGATTTTTATCTACTTAAAATCTTTTAAAAAAAGTTGTGTATAGTGAAACTGAACAGAAAACAAAATGAGAGAAAATTCTCAAAGGTCTGCAACAAAATTACAAAAGAAACTTCTGTAATGTATCTTTTGATAAAAAGCCACAATAATGAAAGACAGATCTAGTTAGTCACTCATTAGAGACAATCACATAACCTATGTTTTTTGGCCTTATACCATGTTTAGAGCAATCAATTAAAAAAATAGAAAAAAGCAGGATTGAATGATAAGTCATTTCTCTTGCCAGTCTCACTAAAAAAGTCTGAATTTTCAAAAATTGAATGCTGTCAGGCATAACCTACGGGATCAATTTAGAATAAACTTACATCTCAAATTGATCCCTTAACTGGAAGGAATTTTTCCAAAAACACAAGAAAAAACTTTTTTGTGTACGTAGTAAGGAGTAAATGTTGAAATTTTCTGCACTGTAGCTCCTCTGTTACCCAGACTGTGACACAAAACCAACTTTTTTTTAAATTACCGGTACCACCTGACATCCATACAGATGGTTATTCAATGATGCTTCAAAGCTATTTTCTCATTCTGAAGGGGAGTTATTGGCTAGGGGTAGATGTCCTTTGCCAAGGCCACTATGAACCCAAAGACAAACACCAAAAAGTGAAGCATGTATTGTTATAAAACTTTGTCTTCGATGAATTTTGATAGAGTAAAGGAAAGAGAATTCTTTATCAATTATTGAATTGCATTGGCATTAAGGAAAGATGAAAATCCTTGTTCCTTAACAGTATACAGTTACCCCTATATTATGTTGGACACAATAACTCCTGTATGATCCTCAAAGTTAAGTGATTTCAAACCCAATCCATATCAGGTACTGTAAGCAGCTGGAGACCATGTTTCATGGCAATCCAGTTAATCCTCCTAAGAAGATGACCGATCCCTATGCTATGCTTTATAATACAAGGATCCCCTCCTCAGTCCCCTGCACCCTCTGACAGGCCTGACTACAAATGACAAGAAATTAAAAAAAGCTGGTCTTCAAATTCAAATTCAAAATCTATTCCTCAAATTTCAATTTTTTTCCTGTTGCTAAACATTATTTGAAAGTGAGGGGAGTGAATAACTTCTGCATTCAATTCTTTTTCCCTCCCTCAGATAGATTTTAAAGTCTTTGAGGTTTATGATATGTGAAGTTGACTAAGAGACAAAAAGCACCCATAGTGTAGTCACTTTTGATTGTGCAAAGGGAACGTAGATCTCAGCCAAAGTTTAAACTCAGCTCTCTGAATTCATTTTCCCTGATGCTAACTGCTTTGCCACTAAGCACTTCCATAAAATAGAGAAGCCCAATATCACATCTTGAATACTGAGGATTTGCCAAAGTAAAGTCTCTGTCTCTCAAGAGACAACTCTTATTAGATCTTATCCAGCTGGTGACAAAGTCCCGGTTTCTATTGCATGCATCAGCTCAGTGATCCTTGCGAGTTTTGTAGAGACCAGAACTAAATACCTACCATGGTAGGATGCAAGTCAGCTGAAGGATACCCCCATCTTACACACAGCTTACAAGGTATTGAGAGAGCTGCTGAGTGCACCGGGAAATTTGTCCAAGTAAAAAGTTTTCTGCACTTTTCACACGTATCAAGAATCAAACCCAAGACCTTCTGTGTGTGAGGTAGACTTGCTAAGCATTACTCTATCTGTGCAGACATGGAGAAAAGTAGAAATGGGTGTAGTGTTGTACGTTTTGTGAGAAAAGTGGTACAAACTCAAAAAGTTAGGTACTGATCCTCACCGGGGTACCTTAATGGTGCTAATCTTTACTTGGGGCACTTACTGGTGCTGGTTTTTACAAGGGGACCTTATAGATACTAATCTTCATTTTGGTATATTAGTGGTGCTGATCTTTACCAGGTTGCCTTAGTGGTTCTGATCTTTATCCCCCTTTTTAAGAAAAAAAACATGGCTAGTAAATTAAATAACCGTATTTCCCAACCGCAGACTTTAACCTGGAACATGTATTGTAAAATATCAAATATCTTTACTCATTTAGATCATATAAATTGAACAAAGTTACTGTTAATGTTAGTAACACATATTTTGGTATAATACTGGTATTACCAATAATATTACTATTATTAGTTCAAACAATAATGGAAGTGGAACAAGTATTACTATCAGTAGAAGTTTTTGTTTGTGTTCTTGGGATGGTATTAATAATATGATTGTTAACTTTATTAATGGCATTGATAGTGGTGGTAGGTATGAAAAGATGTCGCGAGTAGTCATAGTAGTAGTAACCAGAAACGTATGTGGGGGGGGGGGGGGAGATTGATGGTCGCACTTGTATGAGAAGTTGTTTATGAAGTCACCATTCACTTTTTGTAGTTCATCCTAATGAATACGGGGATTTTCATTCATGTACAAGAACAGCAGTGTGGGTGGGAAACAGTTCTCGTGAGGGTGGGGATGTACATGCGTGGGAGGATGGTGCTGAGATGTGGAAAGGATTAAAGTGAAGGAACACGAGAGAGAGAGGGGAAACAAAATCAGAAGAATTTAAGGAGGAATAGTAGCATCTATCCTCGTATCTGCATCTCGTATTATCTATCTATCTATCTCAGTCGCTTCATATCTGTCTATCTAGCTACCTATCTCTCTTCATATCTTATCAATCTTTTTACCTATTTATATCAGTTTCTTCATATCCACATTCATTATCCATCTATTTATCCATGTATGAGTATATCTATTTATCTATCCATCTCAATCAGTTCATATCTATCTATCCATCTCTCTCTCTCTCCTTCTCTCCATATATATATATGTATAGTCTGTTCCTATCTTTATCTATATCACTGTCCCTATATATTTATATCGATTCATATATCCTATCTTTCTATTCATTATCTATCTACAAGCATATATCAGTCTGTTCATATCCATCTACCTATCTCTGTTTCTACATATCTATCTAGCAATCTAATCATATACACATATGTATGCACAGGTGCACACACGCACACACACATGCACACACATACACATGACCATAAATATCCCTGAAAAGTATATGTGAAAAAATATGTTGGGTGAAAAAGTTAGGTGAGACAATTTAAAGGAGTTTTGAGAGAAATTTGGAAAAGAATTAAAACTTTGGACAGTGAAAGAGAGAAAGAAAGAAAGAATCAAACAAACAGGATCAGAAAACTATACTTTTTAGAAAAAAAATGGTAATGTGAAAGATGGATAAAAAGTGAGAGAGAAAGAGTAAAAAAGATGAAAGAAAACTGTTGTTCGTTGCTTCAAGGGAACCGTTCTGTTATAACTGCATTAGAGAATCGTATTTACGTTGTATAATAAGAAATGGTGAGAACGTCTTCTTAGGTCATGATATAATTCTTGGTTTTTGGCACTTGTGGATGTATTACGTGCTTTAATCTATGTGCATGTGTACATGTGTGTGTGTGTGTGTGTGTGTGTGTGCATGTCTTTGAGTTTGTATTTGCGTGTGTTTGTCCGTACGAGGGTCTAATCATTTAATGTTTTTATGATGATCGTTATCGTGATTAAGACAAAAACAAAAACAAAAAACAAAGTAGACATATTGTCAGGGTTTATTGTTGTTGTTGATGCTTTTAAATATCAGACTGGTCGACTCCACAAAAACGTGGATTAGAATTTTTATTAATACAAGTGAAAGTAACAAGGAATTTGCTGCTTCTTGTTATTGATTTAGTGGCATTTAATCCCCCCATCTCTCTCTCTCTCTCTCTCTCTCTCTCACACACACACACACACACACACACACACACACACACACACACACACTACACATCTTTTCCAATCCATACTAAATGGTTACAATTTCATAGCAAAATCAGTTAACTAGAATGCTGTAGTGTATATTTTAATAAGTAAAATAATTTTACGGTTATTTCCGAAAATATACAACACCCCTTGTATCCTTTAAGCATGAAAAATTAAGGAGTTTATTTTTGTATGGATTGGCAAAAAAGGACATAAAGTTATATTTTACTGTCAGACTCCTACAACTGAGCTTTGATTTTGTTTTCGCATTGTAATAACGATGACGGACAACAATGACCAGACCAAAAACCCATGATGTCTTTCTCCCACTTCTGAAACCCAACTTGGGTTGATTTATTTTGCTTAGGTTTTCAAATCCCATTCAGAGGAACTACCAAGAAAATACATAGAGAACTGTTGGAGATATTGTGTGGACAGAAATGAGTGAATACATAAATACATGAAATATTAAAACCGAAAAAATCTCTCAATCTAAAACTGATTCCTGGATCCGCCCTCGAATTTAGTTATTTTTTCCTTACCATATGGCTTACTGTTCCATACGATTTAACCTTGTTGCCAAGATTCTACCCCCAAATATGATACCTTACACTTCACGATAGACTAAAATATGAGAAAAAACAGAAATATTTTTCAACCTTTTTCAGGCATAGAGATTTATGTGAAAAACACAAAAAATCATTTTTAAAATTGTAAACATTTTTTCTCTTTCCTTGTGGCTTGAGCATTTCAAAAACATATAATACTTCCTCGACTAAAAAGTTTGAGCGGGATTACAAATCAGCCCCCACTAATTCTCCCGGCAGTAGAGAGCGTGACTTATGACGTCATTAGTAGGATAAGAGACCAAAAGTTTAGTTTTTTTGTTATGCCATATGGTCTAGTTCAGAGATCAGCAACTTATTTTTGTAATGGCCAACTTTTAATTTTTCAGTTTTGCCCATGGACCACATATATATCATATCATATCTTACAAATAAAAATTTGCTTTTGAGGCATATTAATATTTACTTACTGCTAGTGAAAGGAAATAATGATATCTACCTGAAGTATTTATATTTAATTATACAGCCAGTTTAATAGCAGTTAAACAATAGTTCTAAGCAAAATAAGTATCAGTGCGAAGATCACGGTCTTTCATTGACCTTAGTACATTTTGGAATGTTAGTTGCAGCAGAGGCCATAATCTACCTTTTTTTCAAATTAATGTCCAAAAGTCAACTTCTTGGAGAAGATTTGATGCCTTTCTCACACAAATATATGTGGTACAGAAAATTGAAATGATATAATTTGCTTCACTCTTCAGAAGAGGAAATCTTTCCTTTGGCTCTGACATCCAAAATCCTTTCACCGATGAGCTATAGTTTTCTACAGAATATTTCTCTGGCATTTCATTTTGCAATTTAGCATCATAGTGCAATAAAAGTAATTCAGTTTCTGCATATGCTTTACATGAAGCAAATGATTCTACATTTACCTCAATAGAAAATTTGGACGGATGACAGAAAAGCTTTAGAGGATATTGCAAGTCAGGAAATTTAGAAAATCTTTCATCCATTCGCACGATGACATCTCCAATGCTCTCAGCAACTATGTTTAATACTTAGGAAGTATATGATATCACCTTTCTCCAACTAAGATTTGACTTGTATCAATTTACTTTTCAACCAATTCACATGGTAAACCATATCACGTACCAGCAGTCCTTATCCTTGAAGGAGTTGGTTTAATTCATTAAACTTTGCTGTGACATCAGTAAGATATCCAAGTCAGTACCTAAATATGTTTTATTCAAAGTAGGAAATTCTTTTTTCTTGTTGTCTGAAAACAGAAATATATCTGGCAATCACTGAATCATTCCAAGACACAACCATGCGACAGCCATCTGACTTCGGTGTGAAGTAAGAGATTGCTATGGTCCGCTTGTACTTGTAAAGGGTATTTGAGCAGATGAAATTCACAATTTGAACTACTGTAGACATCACTTCTTCATTTGAACTTATTTTAGAAAAGGTTTGAGACCCACAGAAAACTCAATGGACCACTAGACCCTTGGTCTAGTTCATGAATATAAAATGAATCATGGGGCCTTTGTTATACATGAGGGGACCCCATCAAGCAATGGACTATCTGTAAAATATCACAAATGAAATAATTTCCCAAAGGTGGAGTTTTCAGGGTTTACAGTTACTGAAAGACGACAACTTTGGCGTTCCAACAGTACCAAAGCTATTTTGTTGACATTTTTTCATGGGTCAAAACCTATTTTGACTAAACTATAGATGTTTATCTACTTACTTATGCATATGTATGTACCTGTCTGCTTGCGTGTTTATGCACACCTGTAAGTCACTTGGTTTGCAACCTCTGCCCACACTTATGAGTAGAGCAACAAAGAAGAAATGAGGGAACGTGGGGCAGCATGTTCTAGTTGCGTAAGGGGGCACCTCCCCATGAAAACTTTTGCAGTTCAGCTAGTTATAGTGATGTTTTGAGGCCACACAGGATTGGGTTTTCGGTCAGATATTGGCTAATTTGTCTTAGTGAATTTGTTGAATAAAATTTTCTTGCTAATATAAAGAGAGTAAGGGAATGCCATTATCCAAGCGTTCCCACTATACCACACGACTGGTGACACTTATATCTGAGAGGGACTGCATATTGCATCTTTGGGACCTGGATGAAACAGGCTGAAAAATACAAACACACCCTGTATGTCTTTTTACACACATGAAGGGAAAATTCCTATCCTACCTACTGCAACATTTTTATGGTGTTATTTTTTTAAAAATGTATATCTTGTGTGTGTGTGTGTGTGTGTGTGTGTGTGTGTGTGTGTGTGTGTGTGTGTGTGTGTGTGTGTGTGTGTGTATGGCTGTGTGTTCTGTTCTTGTATATCAAATATCATTACTGTTGTGTAAGTAAGAACTATGCGAACGTTGCTACATTTTCTATCTGCGTTTCATACTTACCTTATTTACCTTAAGTAACTTGGCTAAGCTACCGTTCGCAGCCACACACTGACACACAAGAAGAAGAAGAAGAAGAAGAAGAAGAAGAAGAAGAAGAAGAAGAAGAAGAAGAAGAAGAAGAAGAAAGAAAGAAAGAAAAGAAAAAAGAAGAAGAAAGTAGGAGAAAGTAGAAGAAAGAACAAGAAAAAAGGAGAAAGAACAAGAAGAAAAAAAGAAGAAAGAACAAGAAAAAATAAGAAAGAAGAAGAAGAAGTTGAAGAAGAAGAAGAAGAAGAAGAAGAAGAAGAAGAAGAAGAAGAAGAAGGTGTGGTCTGAAAGTTGGAATTTCTGTGTGTTGCCTCATCCCTCCTCCTTTTAGTCTACATATCGCATCCAGAATAATCTTCATGTTGATCGTTTAAGGATGGGTCTATTTATTTAATTGCTTCATTTGTCTTCTTTGCTGTTTTTTTCTCTGTATAACTATGTTTGTTATTTGCTTTAATGAACACAATTCTTCTAATGCACACGCTCACTACTCTCACCACTACACACACACACTCAAACACATACACACTCACACACAGTGGTGAACATTGGCTCATCACTGAATTGAGTGCATTGACAAGAAAGAATATCATATTGAGTAATAAATATTTTGGTGTTATATAAATGATTCTTGTTGACTTGTCTATATTTGATTGTGTGTATAAATAACATAAATTGAACATTATACAATGGAAATTTCAGGTCTGAATTCAGCTAATAACTTGTCAGGTTACAGACTTATCGATCCATCCGTGTATATATTACATATATATCTATTCATGCATATATCTACACATACATACAAACACACACACATACATATATTCATGCATATATCTACACGTATAGACAGACACATACACATACATAAACTCATGCTTGTATTTACACATACATACATTCAAGCATATATCTACACGTATACACACACACATACATATATTCATGCATATATCTAAGTATATATTTTGTATTCATGCATAGATTATGCATGTTTGTGCATATACATACATATATATATATATATATATATATATATATATATATATATATATATATATATATGTATTATAAATCATGTTATATTACATAGAAACTTATCTGAAATGAATCCCTGCCATTAGATGGTTGATATATTATTCAATTTAAACAATGTAAAAAGAATAAACAATTCAAGAAAATGGGATTGCTGCAGGAATTGAACCTGCCACCAATAGGGTAGCCGCTTCATCGTAGTGATGCTCTTAGCATTGTGCTGAACAGCCTGCCAATTATACAAAAGCCAAATAATTGCTTTCAACCGAAATTCTCATTTTGTTTATTCTCAGTCTTTTCCATCTCTTTCAACCCGACAGTATGAATTTAAGAAATGGACATATTTAGTCCGACAGAACAAATTATAAATTGCGTTATATTATATAGAAACTTATTTGAAATGATCTCCCGTCATTACACGGTTAATACATCATTTAATTATATATTCTATTTACATTGTCAAAATTGAATGATATGTTGACCGTGTTTTCTATATGGAACCAATCTGTTAATCTTTTGCACTATTATATTTACTTGACATATTTACAGCCCACCTCTATTTTTGTCTTAATTATATCTATCATGTATTTCACTTTGGTTTGTTCTCTGATCCATCTTGACCTTTTTTCTATTTCTAATATTCCTTTTTGTGTTGTCAGACTGTTTCCAAGTGATTTAATTAATTTCCATGTTTCACACCTACATGCTATGACTTCACATTTTAAGCATATTGGCATCGAATGTTTTAATAAGTCAATATTCATTAAATGCTTTCCAAGCAATCTTTATATCTACATATCAAAAAGGTGAGTCAATAAATCCTTTGCCTAATGAATGAAAAAGAAAAAAATTTCACATAACAAATAGTTGATTTTCCAACATAATCTTTTCCCTTGTCAATGCACTCGACCTAATGCTTCTCCATCTATCTAATCGATTGGACATTATAAAATGATCAAAATTTGGCAAATAATTGTTTCAGGCTAGAGACTTATTGATTCAATTACATAGTTGAACCAAAACACAATTAGTCAAAATACTCACAAGCAAACATATGATCACACACTCTCAAACACACACACACATTCTCACAGAGACAAATACTACTATAACCACAACACATATATACATAACTGTGTATATACCTAATTAATTTGGTTACACATTAGTGCACTCACACATTCACAGAGGTTACCTTTCTGAGGAGTACTAGTTAGTAGAGTGGTCTCACAAACCATAATAACTGAAATTAATTTGTTATCACTACGTGCTCTACATTGGCAGTCCTGTGACTAACTGATCCAAATTTTGTAAATAACTGATGGATTGTTTCAAAATTAAGTAGTGGTTTGCAAACTAGAGTCACAGACTTGCTAATCTCACTAAGTGCATCATGTTCATGGCCTTGTGCCAAACTAGGCTTAGTAAATATATATAGGAGTCAATCTCATCTTGGAGCTATGGTTAACAAGTTAGTCTCACAACTGTAGTGAGTTTCATCCTCACTGAGTGCTCTATTACTGAGGCCATGTGCCATGATAAAAAGAGCTTTGTAAATATGAATAACAGTACCTCACTATATATATATATATATATATATATATATATATATATATATATATATATATATATAATGAACTATTGGGAATAAGACAAACTCAGGAGTAGGAGAATATGGAGACTTTATCATTTAATCAATTAATTGATAAATTAAAGATCAAATGTTCTGCTTTGAAAGCAAATATATCTATATTGATATCTATCTATCTATCTCTCTCTCTCTATATATATATATGAATATATATCTATATATCTATATCTATATCTATATATAAATATATATATGTATATATATGTATGTATATATATATATATATTAATAATGTTCTATTTGTAGAAAAGTGCTCAATATAATCTATCTATATATAATATATCTCAATCTATCTCTCTCTCTCTCTATATATATATATATATACATGAATATATATCTATATATCTATATCTATATCTATCTATCTATCTATCTATATATATATATATATATATATATATGTATATATATATATGTATATATATATGTATATATATATATATATATGTATATTAATAATGTTCTATTTGTAGAAAAGTGCTCAATATAATCAAAATAGAGGTAGTATAATATGCTGATGGCCTACTCATGGCAAATTTGCTCCACACAAGTGATTATCAGTAATTGTATGACAAATTTGTTGAGAGTATCCATCAGTATATATATATGTGTGTGTGTGTATGTAGAAAAATCTTTAGGAAGGCAGGAGAATGTATCAGCTGCAGTGCAATGAACAACAATGATATTGATAACTTTTGAGTTGAGAAAAATAACCACAGTATTAGATCTAGGTAGAGAGTAGAAAGAAAGATCTTCAGATACGATGTAATATTCATTGTTTTATTTCAAACATCTGCTATTTTTACAATTTTCTTTCCAATTATCAATATAAAACAAATGATCACAATTTTCAAAAAAATTTGTTGATTAAAAGGAGAAAAAAATTCAAGATGATCTAACAAAAATCCTGTCTTGTTGCTAGGTTTTATTCTGGAGAAATGATTTTTTTAATGTTAAGCCGTCAAAAGTTCTCTGCCTGACCAAGAAGAGAATGACCTAGATACTATTTTTTTCAAAGTACAAATTGGCACTTTACAATACAGAAGAACACACTTTCCAGTGACAGTGACAAAATAAAACTCAGATTTTAGGAAATAGGTCAGGCCAAGAACTAACATTGTTTCTCAAGCCGAGAACTTATTAGAATTCCCCAGTATGAATTAAAAAATCATTAGGAGCAAGCAATAAATGGTAAAAATATGAAAATGTTGGTTAACTGTCCACATACTTAAATGAGGACATGAAAATGGGCAATTTTGAGGACACCAGAAAATCGAGCACTGTTTTAAAAAAATCTTTCTGACATTCCTATAACAGTAATAAACATGGTTACTGCGTGCACATGTCCTAATATGTTATATATGAAAGGAAAAAAACTGAGCGTGCTTTATCTTGCATATTGTTTGGGTATGAAGCTCTCAAAGTGGGCATCATCTTTATACGTTTTGGATTTTTGGCCATTTCCAAAACTGTGTAGGAAGAAGAGTATATAAGATACATTGATCTAATTACCCTTTTGTATTCTACCAAAAAGGTCGGTCCTAGTCACAAAGTTTCACAGCTGTAAATGCCATATCAAAAAAGCTATGGATGTTGGAGGTAGGATAAAAAGGTTTGAATGCATGAAATTGTGTAAAATTTTAAAGATTTTAATTCCAAAACAATTTGAGATAAAGACCGAATAATTTGTATTTTTCAAATGTTTGGTGTAAGAATACCTATGATTTTTTTTCTGTTGATTCTGATTTGGGTGATATGGGGAGCACCAAGTGATTTGATAACCAAGTTATTTGGACCTTCGACTTACTATCTGAGCTAAATAACCAACTGGCAAGAGCAGTGCCATGTTGAGACGGCCTCCTGTTGGACACAGGTTTGATTCCTGCAGCAGCCTATTTCTTTGATTATTTATTCTATTTACGCTATCGAAGCCAATTGGCATATTCATCCTGTAAAAACAAGATGTCAGTTCAAATAGAGTTTCTAATGAAAATGTTGGATCATATATCCATTTCTTTATAATATAACTGTCCGCGTTGAGGAACATAGAGAGCAGATATGGACAGTGAATGAACAAGGCGAGAGTTGGTTATAATGCAGTTATTTAGGCCTCAGACTTACCAGACAGTAAGAGCAGCCCTCTGTTGGATTCAGTTTTGATTTCTGCTATAGATTATGGATATAATAGCTAGTTTTGTGAACAAAGATTCAGAAGAATTTCCCTTGCCAAGTCAGCCGGCGATTAGCCCAAAAGCCTGGTAAGGTGCTGAATGTGCATGGCCAACCAAGGGATTACATGCCATGGCCCACTGAGGTAGAAAGATGGGAGAAAGGTCCCTAGATTGTAAGTTTTATTAGAGTTCCCTTGAGATCTATCACTCTGGGAGGGAATAATTCAACAGTATGATCACATAAGTCCTGAGCATTCTGGAGTGGGTAGATACCAAAGATAGTTTGTAGACATCTACCATCCCTTTGGAGGAGTACCTTGATAATATAGCTGCCTTTAAGGATGATAAGGTCTGAAACACACCTCTGAAAGAAGATGCCCGAGCTAGTTGTAGAGTCAGCCACCCCTTAGAAGATTCAACAACATCATGGCGTCCAGGAAAGTATTGTGTCATTTCGAATACTTCAAAAAACTGGTTGCATGGGCTTGATGTAACTTGGCAACTAATCAGAGGAGACTTTATCGCACATGCATGGAAATACTCTCTCTATGGGTGAGTGAGATACCCATGTGAGCTTGTGTACTCTGTAATATCATATTCACAAATATGCTTCACATCTCATGCAGTTTTTTTTAAAACAATGTATCATCCAGGTCTGTCAACCAACCTACAGTCCAGTAAGGTAGCATTGCTCTACGTCATCTATGTATTCATATTTTCTGAACAGGAGTAGCTTTTGTATATGGGATATATATATATATATATATATATATATATATATATATATATTCATGTTTCATTTAGAACCAATACGTGGCACTGATCTTTGAGAAATGAGTGATATGTGCACTTCTTGAACTACTGCCTTAGCTCAGTTGGTAAGAGCAGAGCCTCGATTGGCTGCTTCCTGGTAGATGCACGTTTGATCCCCACACTACATTCATTTCTTTATTTGTTTATGTGATGGGGGCATTGGATTAGCTACTGGGCAACACTGGTACCAAGCAAAACATAGTTCCTATCAAAATGTCTTATATATAAGCAGTGTGTTTTCCATGTCAATAATGTTTCTTCATGAATTTCCAACAATTTGTATGTGTGCGTGCATGTATTTGTACATATGTGTGTATGTGTGTGCACATGTATGTTTGTGAGTATGTGTGTATATATGTAAGCGTGTCTATATGTGAGTTTCTTCATATGTATGTACTACCATTCCCCAAATACTCAAGAACCCAGGAGAGGAGTTACACCTACCAACCTCTAATCCCAAAAGCTTTCTCGACACTAACCATGCCTTGATATATTTAAAAAATACACCATGGATGACAGATTACAGGGTCTCTTTCCAATTTCTGAGAAATGCAACAATTGCCACAAAACCTTTTTTACAAAATATCAAAAGTTTTTATCAAGTAGTTCCAACTTCAGGAATTCCAACTCCACCCACCCTTGGGGTAGGGGGTCTGTCCAACCTTCTTATGTTATTGGTCAGTCTAGCTTGACTGTCCTGTAACATGCAATAGGATGTAGAATGGTGAGGGATGAAGGTCAGATGATTTTGTTTTGAGATATTAATAGAATTCAACGTATTCTATTTAAATCTAATTAATTTCATTTTTAAAACTTTGTGATTTGTTTTCCATTTCTCTAAGTTATTTTCATTTTGTTAAAGAAGGAATTTTTCAGTAATTTGTGTTTTTACTGCTTATTTTTACATATTTGTATTTGTCGTCATTTTTTATTGCATAATTTTTTAATTTATCATTATTTTATATACTTTTATTCTTTTAAATTTTTTAAATTTAGTTTTTACTGTTATGTTAGTTTTACCCCAGCTTACGAGGTTTTCAGCACCAGTAAATACTGTAACTTGTTAAAAAAGAAAAGAGATGAGACATGGAGAGAAGTAAAGGTTCTGAATGTGAAAAACTAACAGATAAAAGAAGATAAAGAAAGATAAAGAAAAATAACTGGGGTTGCATGCGGCTAAAAGATGTTTACTGAGCAAAGATAAACAGAAGTAAGGGTCTTTACAGCCAGGAGGCAGAGTGAAGTGACATCAAAATGTACGGGCAAGCTTCAGTATTTTGTAGTTAGAGCTATGTATTTAGCGAGTGTTGTCAGGATTTCATACTTAATTTTAAACTAATTTTAGTTGGATATCAAAAAGGGTTGTTATAACTTGATGAATGCAAAATCATCACATATTTGGCGACAAACATGCCGTCAGTGAGTTAAACTTGCTTGTAATTTACCAGTGATAACAAAAAACTCTTTTGTTGTGCATTTGATTCAGCTGGATAATCATCCTAGTGTCTTTGATTTCTCATACTTATAATACACATTTTTGTCGAACATCAAAAAGATTCTTTTATCATTCTCCAACTCATCAAATTTATCATGAACAAAACTTTCATGTGATGAAAACAATGATACAGCAAGAGTGGTGTCAATAGTTGTACTTTGGAGAATTGTTATTTGAAACTTTTGTTGGATTTTGTTCCAAAGGATACACAAAAATGCATTTTCCAGAAGGTGAATATTTTCTGCCAAGATTGACGCAGGATGCAAAACATCCCTTTTTTCATCTTCATTGTCTATCATTTCAGGTGTGCAATGCTTTTACAGATTCGAAATGTCAATGCCAACATGTGAGTGACTGTGTTTTTATGGTCAGAATTCAACTATATTCATTGAGTGTCAACCCCTTTGTTAGTGGATTCAAGAGCTTTGTTGATCCTATTGGATGAGCGTACAATTTCTGTACCAGACCAAAGAAAATTGCAAGCATTCAGGCAGCAGTTAACACTGACAACAACAACTAGATTTAAAGAATTTGCTGCACACAGAATATTCTCTACTAATGGATTGATTTCTTTGATTCTTCCCTGGCAACCTGTATGTTTACCCTAACATATTTGCAGCGCTATCATAACTTTGACCTCTGCAATCATCTAGAGATAGTGTCAATTCTCCAAGGGTTTTGAATACATCTTGCTGAAGATTTGTACCTCCATGACTATGAATGGAAAGACCTTTCAAGTACCTCTCAACAGGATATCTGTTTTATTGAAGTATTTAGCAGCCAGAATTACTTAGCATATAGTGGACAAGACTTCTCCCATTTGTTTAATAAGTACATATTGTTGAAAAAAGATAACTTTCTATCTCACACCCTTTGTTTTTCACAACGAGAAATATGTTCTGCAAGAAATGACCAAACAATTTCCATTATAAGAGGGTTCGAACATTTACTCATTTCCTCAAAATGCTAAACTACATTCTGAAGTCATAAGGATTTCAATGAACTGATGGGGTACTGCCGGCAAAAAGCTTTTTTTTTCATTGGTTACGAAGCCCATCATCTATATCACCTTTCTTCTTCTTTCATATAAACCAGGAACATACAGAGAGTTTATGATCTCTAATGTTTTATGAGATTTCAGCATCTTGCTGCAGTTACTCCAATCATCGAACTTGAAACCAATAGTAGCAAACTGTGAAAAGGAGATCTTGAAAATAATTTGCAGGAAAAAAACTGTAAAGGTTACCATTAGATGGTGAATGCAATATCCATGCTTTGTAAAAATATTTTGTCTCTTCCTTCCAGACTACACAGATTTCTCTTTGGATTGCCCATCTTTTTTCTGGAAGTTTCTACATTCTCTCCTTATTGTGTTTACAAAAATCATTCTTTGTTTTTTAAAGATACCCCCATCATGGATTTTAATGGGGGTTCAATTCGCAATGTAAGTTTTTGTTAAATTGGTCTTAAGTTGTTTTTTTCTGCAAATTCAGACTCTTGTGTGGTTACTGTTCAACGACCATCCCTTCTTCCAAAGTATTAATTGATCACCCCCAACACGGCATGCTGCAAAAAGAGTTTCTATTGAATTACTAATTAAATTTGATTGATTTTTTTTTCGCAAGGGAATAGTGATAAAGTTGTACATTGCGATTCATTTGTGCCCCCCACACACACATTCCATGTATCGGGCCCTACTCCGGGGCGTAGTTTGCCAATGGGCTAATCCGGCTCTAGATACAGATTCTGCGATTTTTGGAAAATAGTATAAGGGTTCTGCGACAAAATAAAGTTTGAGAACCACTGTGCTAGACTACACTCAATATATCCATACATATAATGATTGTACACTTATCTGTATGCAAGTTTGCGTGTACGTGTGTATGTAGTCGTACGTACACACATATGAGAATATATATATATATATATATATATATATATATATATATATATATATATATATATATATTAGTATATACATGTTCGAATGTGTTATCTTTCTGACTGAAACAGAGGATATTCTTCTTTTATTATCTATTTTCCTGTTTTTCTTTATTCTTCTTTACGTGTAACTTCCTCCACCCCCACCTCCCTCTCTTTCCACAATGCTTCGTCTCATCCAACACCTCTGTCCCCCCCCCCCATACATAATGACAGGCTTTCTCCTCCTTTCTTCATCCCCTATCTCCGTTTTCTTTCCCCTCCCCACATGTTGCCGACGGCTCTGAAATCCACCCCCAACTTCACCCTTATCTATTCTCCACCCTACAATATCCCGGCCAGCACTAGTAATAAAATACAGGTAGTGTTATTTTTGTTTTTCTTATCTAATACGTGATCACTACGGTAAAGGAAAGTACCTTAAAGTCATCAGGTGTGAGCCTCCCTTGATACTACGACCTTCTTTTCTTATACCCCTCTTTTTTGATTCCGTAGTTAATTCATTTTTACCCGATTTCATATTATGGGCAGCATTGCTTCCAGGGATTATTTTTGTATACTTATATTCTAAGTTTTCATTTCATTTTTCATTCTCATTTTGAAATTTTCAACTAATATTTTTCATTTTTCAAATTTTGGCTTTTTAAAAATTTCCATATATACCTCTTTTGTCCTTAAATCGGTATTACTTTTTGAAATTTTGATAAAAAAAAAATTCATATTCCTAGACACTGAGGGAAGACAGTGTGAAACGTGAAAAATAAATAAACAATGAAATTTATTCTAAATGAATAAAAATGCCTCTGTGGGCATCTCCATGTACAATTTACATTAAAAAAATACACATCAATTCAACTGATGAAAATGTGAAAACAACAAAATAAGTCCGAACCAACCACATAACAAATAAAATACCTCGTCATATAAAACTCTGACAAGAATAGACTGCTTATTTATTTATTCTTTCTCCAGTTTATAGAGAACATTACCTTTCTTCAGTAGATATTTACCATAGGAAAAGGCCTAGAGAAAATAACCAGAGGGAGCAATTTTCCTGTTAATTTTCAATATCATGTGCCCTATAATAAGGTGATCATGCGACTTATAATATGAAGATAATTTGCCCTATAATAAGGTGATCATGTGCCTTATAATAATAAGATTGTGCCCTATGATAAGATGATTATGTGCTTAAGTATGGAAAGGTCATGTGCCTGATATTAAGATGATTATGTGCATTAAAATATGAAGAGCCCTATAATAAGGTGCCCTATAATACACCTTACATCTGTTTGTATTGATTCTTTTTTTGAGCAAATAAAAAAAATGAATCATGTATTTTTCTAATTTTCTAATCGTGGAATGCAAAATGCAACCATGAAAAGACTATGTCAAAGTTCTGAAAAGAGTTGAAAAAGACTAATTTCTAGAGACCGAAAGCTGTGAAAGTAACTCTTACACACCATTTTCTCTCACTCTGTAGACCTCTCGCTCACACACCTCTTTTTCTCACTCTGTATTTCACTCTCGCACATCTCTTTCTCAGTGAACATCTCACACACCTTCCTCATCAAAACTCTCTCTCTCTCTCTCTCTGAAACTCTCTCATGCATACTTCTCTTTCTCTCTCTCCGTGGGCATCTATCTGATCCACCTCTCTCTCTCTTTATGAACCTCTCTCTCTAAAGCTTCTCTTAATTTCTCTCTTTCCTTTTCTGAATCTCTCTCCCTTCTCTTAATTTCTCTCTTTCTCTCTATGAATGTCACTGTCTCTCCCAAGCTTCTCTTAATTTCTCTTTTTCTCTTTGTGAATTTCTCTTAATTCTTCTCTCTCTCTCTCAATAAATCTTTCTCTCTCTACCAAGCTTCTCTCTTCATCTTTTTGAACCTCTCTCTCCCAAGCTTCTCTTAATTTCTCTCTTTCTCTCAAACACTTCTCATAATCTTTCTTTCTATGAACCTCTCTCTCCCTAATTTTTCTTAATTTCTCTCTCTCTCTTTATGAACCTCTCTGTCACACACTTCTCTCTCTCAGCATCTTTTTCCTTTTTCTTATAGTGTATTTGACTTCTTATTTAATATTCAAACTTTTAATTTGTTAAATAGTCAAAACTTATCCAATTCCAAAATTTTGTTCTCTTCAGTCAATAACCAAATTTCTACGACAACTTGTTGAGTACAGAACTGCGTGGACTTCAAGTGTTCCAATCCAAAATTTATGTTTTATGTTTCATGTGGAATTTGGGGGAAAAACTTTTAACATTCTGCAACTTGAAGAGGGAGGAAAATTAAATTCAACTACTTTTTGCTAAAGCTAAAACTCAACTAACTTTGTATCTATTTTCTGTCTTGGTAGCAGGTTTTCACTTTTTCTCCTTTTCTCTTTTGAAATACTTTAATTATATAAGACGAAAACATAGATAAATAGATTTTAGAAAGTCAAAAGTAATGGGACTAACATACTAACTTGCTTTTATTATATGATGGGGCCTTTTTCATACAAGCACGCACACGCACACACACGCACACACACACACACACACACACACACACACACATATAAATTCACACACATACAGAGATGGATACGAAGATTGATAGATAAATGAATAATTTGCATTCGCTTATTCAAATTCACAAACTCATATACACACACATACACACATCATATGCACACACATACACACATCATATGCACACAAGTATATACATGGTGCTACACGAATTCTGGGATATTTGAATGGTATATGTGAACCAAATGTACTGTAGGCCTTTGTTGGTACCCTTTGTGAACCAGTGGAAACTATTTCTTAGGGTAAGTAATTTTTTATTATCAAATTCCCCAAATTTCTGTGTAGTACCTTGTATATAAATATTTATTTGATGAAACATTGGGTATTAACTGGGTTAAAATTGGGAATAATTCAACTATTGGATGTCAGAAAATACTAAACTTTTGTTTTAAATTTTGATTCTCCCTTTCAACATAATTATTTTTCATTTTAATTTACTTTCTGTATGTTGTTGGCCATGGGAGTAGTTGGGTGAGGAGCCTTTCCCTGACCCATGACATTAGCAGGAGGTAGGGTTGGATACATGCCTTTCCCCTTTCTCATGGGCATTGATGCAAAGTGAAAACAAACTGTCTCAGCCAGAGTTTGAACTCAGCGGTCTCATTCTCCATGCTGTTGACTACTTGGCCATACACACCTTCCATTTTTCTCTTTTATTTTATCTATATCTGTATCTATATACATTTCTCTCTCTATATATATATATGTATATTGAGGAATGGATATAAGATCTGACAAAATGATTATAAATTGAGTTATATTACACAAAAATACTTATTTGAAATGATCTCCCATCATTACACAGTTAATACCTCACTTGGCCTTGACAATGTAAATCAAATAAACAATTGAAGAAAATGGGGCTGCTGCTGGAATTGAAAAAATGAGAAATTTGAAGTTGGAACACTTATTTGGGCCTTTGCACCACACATAAACCGTATAGAAAAGAAAATTACGTAAATTAGCACAAGTTCTAACCACCCAAACAAAACCATTAAACAGATCCCCAAATCAATAAAAATCTTGACTAATATATAATTCCTCAAATGAAACATTATTCAACAATGTTAGGAATGAATATACTAAAAGACAGAGGTTTTACCAAAATTAAATTTACATATGATAAAAAAGTAAAATACAACAGTATAAACAATAGAAACAACCAAAAAAGGTAGAGGTAGTAAATCATCTGGTAAACACCACCATTCGATCTACAAGTCAAAAACGAACTTTGGAAAAATGGTGCTCCAAATAATAGAAAAGCACCTTCCTATGAGAACCTACTGAGTAAAATATTTAGGAAGAACAAACTGAAAATTAGCAATAGTTGTATGGATAATTTTGATGAATTCATAACAAAACATGACAAAGAAGGGATTAGATATAACACTTACGAAGAAATCATAAATAAACTAGATTGCAATTGTACAAGCAAAAACAGATGCCCTCTGGAAAACAAATGTCTTAAATTGAATATTGTATACCAAGCTGAAATATCAAACAGAGAAATCCTTAGCAGTGAAATATTTCATAGGAATATTGAAAACACCATTTAAACTTAGATTAGCCAACCATATATTATCATTTACAAACAAAAAATATAAAAACAGTTCATCATTGTCAACATATTACTGGAGACTAACTGATAGCAAACTCAAACCTACAATAAAATGGAAAATATTAAAACAAATATACGTAGGCCAGAATATTGAAACACTATGCTACCTATGCATAAATGAGAAATTCAAAATCCTCATTTTTGCCAATAGAACAAAAAAAACATTAAACAGAATTATTAAACAGGAAAAATAAAACAGCATTAAAATGCCAGAATTGCTCAAAATTCCAATTAACAAACATATAACCCACACAGATACACTGAAAATAACCTACATAGATATCTTATTCACACAGCCACTGTAAAGAACAATCCAATCAAAATAATTATCTTGGACATTTGGAAACAGACCAAACCCAATATAATCAAATAACTCATTAAAGTCATATAAAGAGAAGCCCTAATATCGGGGGGGGGGGTATCAATTTAAGTGAGAATAAAAAATACTCTCAGACAGAAAACACAAGATAGAAATACTGATAGAACAAACACTTACTGATAGTGCAAACACTCACATCATACCCTCTTAGTTTGAATTTAAAAAAAACACCCAGAAACATACATATACATTGAATTAAATGAAGAAAAGATATTTAAATGATATATAAATTATAAAGAATTTTCAAAAATGAAGACCTTACCACCTAGAATAATATACACCTTCCCCCAATAGATGACCCAAATAGGAATTTAAAATGAACCAAATCATTCACCTGAAGAAGCCAAAAAAGGGCAGAAACATGAATGTGTCTGAGTAGTAAATCCTTACTCAATTATATGTACATATAAAATTTGTTTATATATATATATATATATATATATATATATATATATATATATATATATATATATATATATATACATATACATATATATATATGCATATATATATATATATATATATATATATATACCTATATATTATAGATATATTATACATATATAAACCTATATAATATATATATATGTATACACATATATATATATATACCAATTAATTATATACATATTATATATATATACCTATATATTATATATATAATATATATATCAATATATTATATATACATATTATATATACACCTATATAATACATATCTATATCATAAACATACCTATATATTATATATATATCCCTATATATACACATATTATGTGTATATACCTATACATATTAAAATATATATTATATATATATATATCATGTATTTATATATCATACATACATATTATATGCATATATGTAATGAATGTATTAAATACCTATATATACCTATATATATATACCTATATATATATGTGTGTGTGTGTGTGTGGGTATGTGTGGGTATAGATTTAAGAAAAGTGTAATAAAGGAAAGCCAAACTTTTTAGTCAGGGTTTTGAGGTATTGAAATTTTTTATAAGTCTTAACCGGTTTCATAGATGTCTTCAGAAGGCTGATTTGATTCTGTTTCTGGTCATCATTTTCTTAGTGGAAAACTTCAGCCTTCTGAAAACATTTTTGAAATCTATAGCCTACTGATGAGAAGAACATTTATTTTGTAACACAAATATTTAAAAGTTTAGCTAATAACTATGTGTCAGGCCACTGAATCATCAATCCAACTGTGTGTTTGAGAGGGAGTGAGATCGGTTTTTGTCTTCTGCATACATTAGCTTATTTTCTTTATAATCTTTCAATATATTTTTAATTTTTCTTAGTTCAAATGTTTTGCTATCCACAAAAAAACCTCTAAACGAACAGATACCAAAATATAATTTTTTCTTCTTGTCAGCTCAGTTACCATGTCTGAGTAGAAAAATGGATCTTGGGTTGGTTGGTCACATAGTTTGGTTGTAATTAAAATCGTTGAAGCTACTGATTTTGAGAAAATTTTACCAAACTAACAATTGTCATCCATCTGATTATTGTGAAGACTGAAAGTTTTTTCTTACTATTTAAACAATCATATATATGTATGTTTGTTGTCTAAACAGTATCTGGATTTGGATATCACAGGCAGAAATATGTATATTACATATATATATATATATATATATATATATATATATATATATATGTATTATTGTGTCATCCACAGACAGCTGTTTGGTTGTATTACAACTCTTCAGTGTGGCTATGGTCAATCCTTTATCCCATCCAACCCACGAGGCAGGATTGAAACCTGCGCGTCAGACCCAGAGGCCAGTATCCTACTGCTGAGCTACGGAACTGGATGGTCAGTGAGGCTGAATTTGAGCAATATATTTATTCAGTTTAAATTCCTTGTCCACCATATGTATATATGAATGTGCTCGGTGACTAAGGTGGTTGGCTATTTTTGTGTCTGAATACTTATTGTTTAAACTGGAATACTTTGAAGATTACCCAGTTTTTTACATGTATTTAAATGCAAGAATTCTATTTGCAAATTATTAGATTACCTGAATATTAAGAACTTGTTATGATAACAAATTGCATTGTGGAAAAAATACTTGTCCTGCAATGGTGTAGATTTTGGTCTCGGGTTGCTTAACTCCTTGAGGTGCCCTCTCTAACATTTAGTGAGATTTGTCAGTAGAAATGTAGTAAGTGAACTACTATTTATAAAACTTTAGGATGTGATCCATCCCCATTGAGGGCCTACTTGGGAGGGATTTTTAAAAAGACCCCCTCCACCCCCTCAGTTATGCCTCTGTTGTCCAGGTTTTAGATAAAAGCTCCAGGATGGCTTCGACTTGGTTCATAGGTAGAGAACCACACTTTAAGCAGTCATGGCAGCTTGTAGAGATACTTTCTCATCAGCTGGTCTTTGACTATTTGCATAGTGCAAAAGAACTGCCCAAGGTCAAGTACTCTTATACTAAACATATTTGTACCTGAAAGTTTGCTAGAGAACTAGCATTTTTAGTGAAGGAGTCATTTGAGTTACTTTGTCTCTTATACCAACATTAAATGTATTTATGTATTTGTAATTAAAACAGATAGATAGATAGATAGATAGATAGATAGATAGATATGAACAGACAGAGATTATCAGATTGATAGATGTTATACGGTTGATGGCGATTAATATGGAAATATTAAAATCAAAGAAACTGGATTGTTTGTTAATCAAATATTGATTTGCTACAAGTATGTTTTTCAGATTTGCTTTCATCCCTTCTACATGTAGATAATGTGAGAATGATGGCAATAAACATGGAAATATTAACAAAATCAAGGAGACTTGATTTTTTATCAAATATAGTTTTGCTGCAAGGATGTTTTTCAGAGTTGCTTTCATCTTTTTTAGTTAGTAATTCAAGGCAATTCATAAATTATGAAGTATGAAGACAAAACAGTGATTGTCCTGGAGCAACTGACAAGATATATCATTGATTTGACATTACACATTGATAATATATAAAGATTTCAGAGGAAATAAAAAGACATTTTTCACAATAATTATTTTTATATCCTACATGAGAGTACAAAGAGTAAAACAAATATTCCAGTCATGCATCTTTAATAATGAAATGAATGATTTCCCTTTGACATTATACAGGGACTCTGCAAAAAGAATAGGATAAGCTCCTTAGGTTTGTTCATTTGGAAGTCCAACACTTGTAAATACTGAATACAGAGTGTCCCAAATTATGAACAAGTTCTGTTCCTAGGATTGTCTTCAAGTTAGATTTGTATGTAAGTTGGGACAGCTATGTACCTAGCAACAGTTAGTCAAATGTTTGTATTAGTATATTGTATATATTTTACCTTTCTATGCATAAAAAGCATTAAGGAAATAACAATAACAGCAACAGTGATAATTAATTGTGATATTATTATCATTTCTTACTAGTAGCATTATTTCCATGCTGTTTATGTTGAATGAGCATTCAACCGTGATTGTTTTTCTTTTCTTTTCATCATCACCTGCATCAGTTTTATACTTAAGGGAACGTTTAGAAAGACATAGTATTTAAAAAGTTCCAAAAAAAATCAAAACATGATAACAAACACAACATAATGGCTTCTGTGATCTGACTTGAAATGCTGATGGCATAAGAAGCCTACAAAAGCCTATAAGAAAGAGCCCCAGAAGTCTACAAACCAGTGAAGACACACAATGTTTTGATGCATGTGGTGAAATACTACAGAGTTCATTATTATGAACTGTTGTCAATATCTCCATCTTTAAAAAAACAGGTTTTATGGCAGTGCTAAAAAGAGTTTTAAAATGTGATCGTCTGCTCTGTCATAACAATGAAGAACACTTTACAGACACGCTACTCATTTGAAACTAAAAGAAAAGAAAAAAGAACAAGTGTGTAAATGCTTTATTTGGCCACACTTTTCTTCTAATCTTTTTATGAAGTAATATTAGATTTCATTTTGTAATGAAATAAGTTATATTTCTAATGAATTAGATTTCTTCCTATAATATCTTTTTACACCACACAATAACAGTCGTATTTTTATGAAAAAATATTTAGTGTTGAGACTTCATGTCTTTTTATCCTTTTAAACAGCCTGAGTTGTGTTTACACTTTTAAAAACTTGAAATCAGGATACTTTAATTATCAAAAATAAATTATATAAATTGGCTCTTTTGTACTGATCCACACATAAATGACCTGGTCATTTTTCATGGATACATGCCAGCATATATATATATATATATATATATATATATATATATATATATATATATATATATATATATATATATATATATATAAATATAAAGTTCTCAATACTTTAAAAGAAAACAGGGTTAGTATAGAATCATATTGTGGAAACCCACAACAAATTTGGTTTGATCCACTGTTTATTTTAACAGTAAAAACCAAATTTGGTAGAACTGTTTTAAACTTAATAACCAAACACTTTGCCAAAGATAATATTTCACACAAAATCTTCATTTGAAATACCCTAAAAATAAGTTACTCATGCATTAACAACACAGGTAAAGTAATTCTAAAAGCATAACAACCGAATAATCATCATTGAACAAAATACAAATAACATTACAATAAATTGCACACCGTAAGGACTGCTCCACAAAAAAAAAAAACTTTATCAAACATAATGTGATTTTCAAAGTAACTTTAAAAACCAGATGATAGTAAATTCTACAATGGAGCTTCAAAGATAAGTTTCAAAATTAGATTCTACAATCATAAAAATTGTTTAACAATAAAAATACCAAAATAACACTCCTTTATTGGAAAACAAAATAAAATGATAATATTGGAATTTTTAAGTCTGAATTTTCAAGAAGAAGCGTAAATACTGCTAACAAAGTAAAGAATTAATTTAGGATAAACTTACTTTGCAAACTGAACCCCCCACTTAAAATCTACTTGGTGGTAATTTTAAAAAAATGTTTCTCCACTCATTCAGGGAAGTGTGTATGCAAAATTTCTACTTATTACTATGAATGTTTTAGGTAGGGCAAAGTATTGATGTATATAAATGTCCGAATACATGTATAAACTAAACCCAGCAACACTGTTTGAACTGGTCATTCGTGGGTAGGGATGATCAAAAATTGTAGATTTACTTTTATTAAACTCATAAGATTTAACAGTTTTTTTTATGGATTTTTAGGGGTGAAATTTTGAAAATCAGCCTATTCTAGCCAAAGAATGGTTAAGTTGGCAACCTTACTTTATGGCAGTTTTCAGAAATATGAGTTGTCCCAAGGTTGGATGTTCTCAATTTTGAAACTTCATGTACATCTATACTGAATTTTAGAGTAACAGACAACAAACCTAATGAAAATGATGGAAAAGTAACAAGTGGAGGGATTTGGTCAAGTTTCAGGGCTGAAAAATAATTATAAAGTTTTTATAATTATCAATTCTTTGACGAGTTTTTCTTTCAGTTTATTTTTGCTGCTTCTTTACACCATATGATCATTTTTACATTCTGCAACTGAAAAGCAAACAGCATGGATTGAAAATAAATATTTAGATTCCAACAAGATTTCAAGTTGCATTCTTTATCCCTGGATGCCTTTCTGATATGGACAGTGCCCCACCATCAGTCTTGGAAAACCAACAAGCAGACATCATTCTGATGAAAGGAAAACTAATCAAAAACCAGTAATCACTACTAGGTGGACCTGTGGAAATTCCATAGGTTTTGACAACTAAAATCATACATTATCTTAGCCTCTACTATTCTCTCATCCTTCAGCCATATTTTCTCATTCTTTCCCTCATCCCTTCTATGATTTTATCTAAATGTTACACACACTGGAATTAGTTTTGAATGCCAAATTTTCCCTACCCTCTCAGTAAGCTACCTAACTTTCTTTAACTTTTTTCTGCCCTGTCCCTGCATACTCTCAGATCAAACAACCCAACATTCTTTTCTCTCTTTTTATTAACAACTTTTCTTCTTTCTACATCTCTCCTCCTACCCTCACAAAACTAACCTTCCTTCTTTCTTCCAATCCCTTCTGTAAACTTTCTTTCCCTTCTCTCTTTTTCTACCCTCATATTAAACAACCTAATATCCCTTCCCCCTTCTCTCTTCCCACCTCTTCAGTGAAAAACCTAACTACTTTTGCTCCCCTCTGTCTTTCTACCCTTTAATAAAATTACCTCCCTCCAGTTTGTGATGAAATAATATTTTTGATGAAAAAGTGAATATTTGAAAATAAAAATGACTTATTCAACGAATTCGAAACAACAGAAGATTACTTACTACTCATAATTCTCTTCTCTTACATTAGACACATTCAGTTTACTCCATTTAACAATATGGCAGCTTCCTTACTGGGATTAAAAAAATGGACCTGATATTAAAAATGGGATTACTCACTTAACAGTTCTTCCCTTTTTTCTTTTCTTTTCTTTGGAGGTGAGCATCGTCTTTACAATAAAAAAACAAATGTTTCTGTGTCCCACTAGAAAGAAATTCTTTTAAACCGAGGAATTGGTCACAATACATCTGTCCATCTATTAACAGCATCCTTAGCTATATTTCATTGTTAGTTGATGTCTTTATTGACTTCTATGTTATATTTATGATGACATTCAAGTTTATCAATTCAAGTAAAAGTTGAACTTATATGATCATTCCTTGTTCAGCATCCACTGTGTAATAAGTAACTTTGGTTATCTTGATCATGGAGTCCAATAGTCATTGCTGCATAACAGTATGGCAACATGTGGTCAAACTTTCTACAGACCAATCAAGAGTACCAATTGCTGTCTGAATGGCCGACACTGTGGCATTTGTGAAAGTGGCTTAGTGGCTTGCTCAACTATTAATTTGGAGAGTTCTAACCTCCTGATTTTTGTATCCATAGATCATATGATCTAAGATGACATATTGATGGCATTGACATGTAGAATCATCAGATCCTACAAGTTTTGATAAATCTATCCACCTGTGTCCCTGCTTATTTTCAAGTGAACGTCTTTTTTAGGAAATTTGTTTTAGGAAATTCTTTATAACTAGATCTCATCTGGTATTCAGAATTTCTTCATTTTTCAACAAACTACAAAATTCTTTTCTTAGTTCAAGTATCTTGACATTTTTGCTGTCAGTTTAATTTCTAGCCAAACTTCTGAATTCCCATTCCATTATTGGTACCTGTACCTCTGAGTCATCCGCTTTTGTAATAATGTCAATATATAGAGTGGGGGGGTTCTGGTTTTCAAAGAATCATCTTGCCTATTGTCTGTTTTGTTATCTTCAATTACTTTTTCATTCAACAGACATTTTGTATTATCATATTCCTCCCTGAATTCTTCAATAATAACCTTGTGAGACACATTCTCAGCACCGTCTGTATAAGATAATTCATTGTCAACCATTCATTCATCGCAAGTTTGCTTATCCATTTAATGAATTTTCAAATCTGTAGTTTTAACTTTTCATTCTGATGAAAAATTTCAGAATATTTGTTTTTCAAATGTTCGACTTCATGCATAAAATCTTCAATTTTTCTCTGGTAATTACTTCATCAAATTTCCTTAAATTTTAGTATCAAAATTATCGTTCAAAATTCTTGTAACCTGCTGTTCGTTTTTATCACAGGATTTCTTTTTCTTCCATTTTTGACTTCATTTTTGCAACTTCGTAGTTTAAACTTTCCTTTTTGAAATAATTTCTCCAGTATTTTTATTAATGTCCTCATTGACTACTTTAGAATAGTTGTTTTTGTTTGACTTTTCAACAAAATTTCCATAAAACATTTTGTCTAATTTAGTGTATAAGTTGGATAAGTCATTTTCTGAACTTATTTCTGCTGGGTTCATTTCTAAATCTACCTGTTTAGCTTTACTCATCAAGCAAAAAAATGCACTGGGAGCCATTTTAGATTTCTCTGTTTTTGATACGGTCAAATATATAGTCATTTCTTTTTGCCACTTACAATAAATTTCCAGGGAAAAGATTGGTAATTCCACTTCTTCAATTGCAGAAATATCAATGTTCGTCATATCCATTTTTTCTTTGGCTATATCCTCAAATACATCAGTCATATTGTCTTTTTTTCAAGTACATTGTAAGTAAGAAAAATGACTTTAATGAATGAATTCAAAACAACAGAAGATTACTTGCAACTCATCATTTTCTTCTCTTAAATTGGACATACTTATATATTGAAAATGGGATTACTTACCTTACATTTATTCATTCATTACTAAAATAAATGAATAATACATATTAATAAAAAATCACCCTGGTTTGCTAAACTGAATCTTAAACCAGATTTTCTACAAACTTGTAATTCTGTGATATCAGTAATACAAAGAAGCAAACATAGTGAATCTATTCAACATATAGTTTCTCTCTTTCCTGATTGGTCACTGTTTCAACTAATGTATAGTATGATATGGAGAATAGTACAATCTTCACCTAAGATAACTTAAGACTATTATCTTTTAATATTTCTAGGTAAAAGCAAACTATATAGCATAAAGTAACTCAGATAAAAAAGAATGTAGCTGAATGAAATTATTGTTTTTTGCCTATTGATGAGTGCTGTAGCCTAATTTGTAAAGCACTTCCAGGTCAGACAGACTCAAAAGGATTCGAGTTCAAATTTCATCTGGAGTTAAACTTTCAATCCATTTTCAAATTTGTGATCAGGCATTTTTTTTACATTTGAATCTTAGCTCATTATCATGACAATTTACAAAAGAGTAAAGTAAAAAAATCAATAAACTAAAATCTGAAATCTAAAAAAACTAATGAATGGAGAAATATGAAAAATAAAACAGAAAATATTTGATCAAATGAAAATTTAATTTGTGATTACTTGGGATTATTTGTTTATTCATTTATCTATAAAATTTCTTTGTCTAGATTAAGGTTTCTCAATCTGAGTGATATTGCCCACCGGTGGTCACTTTCAGCTTTTGGATGGGTGGTGAGCAACTGGGCAGAAAAAAAGTGAACATTTTGAAATTTTGATGGGTGGTATAGAATTTTGAGTATTAAAATCTGTAATAGACGATAAAAAATGAGTCAAAAGCAACATTTGCTGCATTAGCTGCATCTCACCAGACACGGGGTGACAATATCTAAAAGTGGTATGAGCATACCAAACATTTGATTCTACTTCTTTACATTACTTTTACTTCAGAAACAATGAAAGTTCCCCATTTTTATTGTTTTTCAAGAGTTAAAACATTTTTGAAAGGTTACTCAACAGGTGGGTGGTAGAAACATTTTCCATGTGACAGTGGGCAGTGATGCCAAAAAAGGTTGAGAACCCTAGATTTAAATTTTTTTTTCTTAATTGATTATGCTTTTGTTCAAGCATCTAGAGACAACCAGAGTGTCATAATGAAGAGCATAAAAAACTAGTAAAAAATGTCTGCTTCATCCAATGGTAATGAAATAACATTAAGGTACTATTGCATCCCCTCTAAAAACATATTATCAGTTATATTTCAAAATTGTAGTTTTTAATACCCTTACGCTGGCTACAGCTGAAGCTGTTTCTGCTCAGGCCAGTACCCTCACATTGGTTATGGCACCAGCCATCCCTGTCCACCTTTATGTTTGCTATGGCATCAACTGTCCCTGCCGCTGCTTTCCATATCATATTTTCTTTGCTTACAATATGTGAAATAGACTTAAAAGTATCAGGCATCCAAAGTGGCATCACTCACCTCCCCATTTTTGTCTATTAGCATCCAAAATGTGAGTCTTTTCAATCAAATGCATGAAACATTAAATAACTTGAATTATCATTATTTCTACACAAATGAATAAAAAGATACCCTTACATGAATATAAGCCCAACACAAACAACATATACACATTATGGAAATTTAGATCAAAGAATTTGCTCATTCCACTAATTTGGGGGTTTAATGTTTTCAATTCATTTCAGCCAATGCATTCTTTGTTCATCTTTACTTGTATTGTTCAGCCTCTAGGAGTAGGATTGTTTCTACAATATATAGATCAAGATCTGGATGGCAGAGATTCCTGTGGATAATTTAAGATCTATTCATAATAAGACTGTGAAGTAAATAGCTACAGATATTGGGTAGATCAACACATCAATAGATATACTAATCTTCTCAGTATATACATAAAACAAATCTAACATAAGGGTGATTTCCAACTACAAAACTACTCTACACAACCTGCTTTCAAAAGTAAGTGTTAGATAAATATGATGCAGAAATGTGCATCATATCCCTTGCAGTAAGGGAAGGGAATTTAAAAGGGAAACCAGTTGACCCCACAAAAATTAGACTCAAGGAACATTAAAAAATATTAATCCGAAGTCAGGCATAGTTGAACATACTTGGAAAGAAGAAGGAGTACATTGCTCTCTTTGTGATAAAGTCCATATGACAGATAAAATTATGTATATAATGTACATATATATACGTATACATACATATAAATATATATTTATAATCATATTTTGAAGATTAAGTTATCCATGAGTGAAGAGTGCTTGATATCGAGGATAATGCATATTCAAATGGATATACACAGAAAATCAAGTGATTTGCTGTGACTTAAACTTTCACTGGCATGAAACTTGGAGTTGTCGCTATGCGCTGAATTTTCAGTGTATATCCATTTATATACACGTGTGTATGTGAGTGTGTAGATAGATATGAGCACACTGAGATAGGTAGATAGATAGAGTGCCTGACTCGAGAATACATAGAGTGAATGAGGTTGTAAGTCTATAAAGTTCAGTGTGTACCTACGTTTGGTGAAGAAATAATCAGCATGGACACCCCTCCATCTGAAAAAATATGGGATCTCCCATGTCTGAACAAATCACGAAATGAGCATTTAATGACTAATCCCAGAATTTCAGCCAATATTCAAAGTAGCTTCTGACTCACATTTTGTTTCCACCAGCTAGAGACTATCAAAACCATAATATTATGTATATATATATATATATATATATATATATATATATAAATATATTTATTTATCATTTTAATCTCTTTATATCTGCCATAACTGTCTTTGTTCTTTCTTTAATCCATATCACTTGTTTTGTTTCTCTGTTTCTAAAATGACTTAATCTGTGATTTGTATTGTTATACACAGTTAAATCTTGTGTATGAAAGTGAGATTTTTTTTTTTTAGAAAGGATGCTTGTAGTTAGCTGTATCTTATATCTTCTCCATCTCTCACACACGTGTGAGCTTGTCTCTATCATTTAACCTTCTGGGGATCCTTTACTTTAAAAATGTTACGGCAGGTGTATATTCATAGTTTTCACAGATATGAACAGGCCAAGATAGATAGATAGAATATTTATTTGCTACTGTATACTCAATATGTGAAGAATGAGTAGACTTGATTATTGTGAAAGCAACAGTTATACAGTACACAAGATCACTCAATGGCATCCCACTGCTGACTGAGTAACCCCATTGGAGAGTGTGCATGCTCAGTGATATTCCCTCTGAATGGTTGTCAAATTACATCAAGGCTATGCCATTGGTTCTCAAGATATTTGAAATGGCTGGATACTTTACAGAGAGACCTAGTATTTTGTTAAATGTTGGCTGCGGAAAAAGCTGTACTGGCCATGGCAGAGGCATAGCTGCAGATTTCATGGGTGGAGATTAGGAGACCTGGGTGGCTTGGCTCCTAGAAGAGCTGCTTCCAACATTTAGTGAGATTTACCCGTAGAAATGCAGAAGGTGAACTATTATTTATAAAGCTCTTGAGAGATCCCTCCATTGGGGCCCCAGAGGACATTCTCAAATAACCCTCTTCCCAATTAGCTACACTTCTTTCCTGTGGCAAATATATTTCAATTTCAATGTCATAGAATTTGCTATCACATGATTATCAATAAGTTCTTGGATAGTAAGGTAACCCATGATAGTTAAGTCAATGTATGTTGAGGCCAGTGTAGTGAAAATGGTATTCCTTAATACTTCAAGGCCAACTCCAGATCACTTGTTAATCAATTGTACATCTGTAAAACATATTGCTAAATCTTGGGCTCTGTTTTTGAAATTCTGTGAATTAATCATCTTTTTCAAAACCAATAACCTTTAAGTATGCACAACCAATTAGTTGGTAGTATCCATTTTTTAATTAGAACTATGGCCCACATGTGCAGTTCATACTAATCAGCTGGGCATATTAGTATACTCATGACGTGTTTGCCTGGGGCTATGTCCCATTTGCTGTACCTTGAAGGCATATTTAACCCATATCAGTTACTTATATACACACCTAATATACATCTATCAGTTTTATCATATTTATCTCTCAGTCTATCTATCTATATTAATTCAGTGTTCTTTTATATCCAGATCTATTTATATCTTTATTTATAATATTTTGTTTGTGTATATGTGTTTTTACAACTTTACTTTATTGATGTAAGAATGTATGCAAACAAATTACAGAAGAGTGATATAAAATTCTGCTTAAAGTATGCATGTTTTGGAATGTTGTTCTGGTTGTGTGTGTATGTGTGTGTGTGTGTGTGTGTGTGTGTGTGTGTGTGTGTTTGTGGATGAATATCTATGCAAATATTTGAAAGTGAAATGTCCAAATACTGTGTAAGAAAGAGGGACATTGAAAGAAGGATGAAAGGAAAGAAGATCATACAAAAAGGAAATACAATGGATCATTTGAAAACTGAAGGAAGAAAGTAATATAGGAAAGAGGAAAAGCGGAAAAAAAGGGAGGAAAGAAAGATTAGAAAGAGAGAGCGGAAAGAAAAGGTGGATAATTGAAAAGAGAGGGTGGGAAGGAAAGATGAAAAGAATGGGTGAAAAGGATGGAAAGAAAGGTTGGAAATGAAAGGTAGAAAGGATTGAATGACATGATGAAAAAAAGTACACACACACAGATATATATATATATATATATATATATATATATATATATGCAATGCTCTTCCATAGGAATAGAGCACTCTAGTGGATGGGGAATATATGCGTAAATAAATATATCGCTTAAATTCAACCTTACTGACCATCCAGTTCCGTGGAGCAGAGGTAGGATACCAGCCTCTGGGTCTGAAGCAAAGGTTTCAATCCTACCTTGTGGTACTGGATGGGAAAATGGATAGTCTATAGTCACACTGAAGAGTTGAAATACAACATGGATGACACAATAATATATATACATATATATATATATATATATATATATATACATCAACTGGAAAACAGGCATTGCTTGGAGAAAAATTAATCAACAATGATAGGTCATGTAGTAAATTCTAGCATAAAGCTCATCTAAGTAAAATTCATTATTTGGTGGGTTCTTATATGCCCAGGGAATGGAAGGATGGAAATAAAGTTTGAAAAGAAACTGTGGAATGAAATGTTGGAAATGAAAAGTGAAAAGGAAGAGTGGGAAGGATATGCTAGTATATATATATATATATATATATATGTATGTATATATACACATTATAATCTATTTTAATATATCTAATTCAACTTATCCACCTCAATATCTCAATCTATTATCTAATCTAATCTGACCTAATTCCTTTTGTAAAAATGCTAAAATTGATTTGACACTTGATAGAACTTTACAGATAACCAAAGGTCATCATTATCTATCTCATGTTCTTCCGGTGATCCTTACTATTCTAAACATAGGTTATAAGGTATGGTCATCATCATTAGATTTAACTTTTTGCTTTGAATTGATATTTGAGGTCACTGGATATCACCACCACTTATCGTATGTTGAAACTATGTCACACATAATACAGTCTGGACTCACCATTATGACCTCCTAGGAATCCTTTTTTTTTGACTTCCATTTTTGCTTTCAAAGCAAAACATCTGATGCTAAATTTGTTTTTTGGAAACCTTTTAACCGCAAAGAGGTATACGCATGCATATATTATTGTGTTATCCACAGACAGCTGTTTCGATGTATTACATCTCTTCAGTGTGGATATAGACTTTCCATTATCCAGTATCGCGAGGCAGAATTGAAACCTTCACTTCAGACCCGCAGGCCAATATCCTACCTCTGGACTACGGAAGAGGACAGTCAGTAAGGCTGAATTTAAGCTATATATTCATTTACACAGAATATATATATATGTATGCATATATGCATATGTCCATATACATATACATGTATATATAACTAAAAAATGTGTACATTCTTATAGATGCTAATTTCTGATTCCTGACCGATGGATGATCCTAAATTTCATTGCCTAGTCAATAAAATATGTTAAATTCTGAAGCCGGGGCACTGGAAGACACTAAATTTGGATTTTCAATTGCATAAATGTATTGAAGTAGAGATTCTTTGTGATGCTTTTCTCATATACCCTGATTGGGCCCATTCATACCCCTGTGTAGAGTTGAGCATTATTTCTTCATTCTTCACTTATGTTTTCAAAATTGAGATTCTTTTTTTCCTGTGCAATATATATATATATATATATATATATATATATATATATATATGAATAAAGAAAATGAGTTCCATGAGGGACTTGAAACCGCATCAACCAGGAAGTGTGCTATTTTGAGCTCCCTCTTACAGAGGGCACTGTTAGCTCAGTCAGTAGAGCAGAGTTCCTGGAAGATGTTGGTTGGAATCCCGAATGGTGCTCATTTCTTTCATTCAATTACCAGGTCAAATGTTCGATTTTCTTATCACTTAATTCTGATCCAATGAATTGTCACTCCAGTCATTTATTTCCCGATATCAGTCAATGCAACTTATGTAATTTTCTTCAGTGTTTATTTCTGTTTCGCAGATACTTAATTATCATGGTAGGATGTATAAATTTTCTCTTGCTTGGATCATCAGCTGTTCACCACGTAACTGTTTTGGGGATTTTAAAAACAAAACAATAATACTAACATAGCACCCCAGTAGTGTGGCTTTAACACCACCTTGCTTTCAGCTCTGAATTTAATATATAGCTTATGTCATACATGTAATTTGTTATTTTACTTAGGGTATTATCATAATGTGTGGTATATGGATGTTATTTTATACTACACATCATTTGATTTTTTGAAACAGGGCTTACTCAAAAATCATATTTAATGGAGAGGGATCAAGAAGTATAACACCAGACGTGACACACTGTTTGTGTTACTATTGAATGTTCACCAATCCAAACCAACGTATGATATCATCTTTCCGAATACTTATTACATAGAAAAATTTCTTCGAGTTGATTCTCTACCAACATATTCAACCATAGAACTTAAAATTTTTTCCCGCTAACCTCAGAATTAATTATTCCACGTTGTATACCATCAAACTTCCATGAACTTGTTTTTTTTCCTTTGAATTATCCAAAAAAATATCCTTATATTCATGGCAGAAATGAAACCAAACCTCATTCTAGCCGGTAGTGACACCTCAATGGGTGATTCCATTAATATACTTAAACATTTTGTTACTTGGCATTCAATGTTCGATTTCGTACCCCACCCAAATACCTATCAGTCATACAAATGGAACAGAGCCAAATGTCTTCCCCTCTCCCTGGTTCCAGTCAATAGAATGATCATTCACGCTGACAAAGATTGTATCCATCTCTTTTGGTTACCTAATTCCCCTAAAATTAATACAAATTGATTTATTTTGATGTACATTATTCAATCATTCTATTTGTATACTCTCATAAATTCATTCTTTAATATTTGTTATCACTTCGTTCTGGTCAAGTCTATGAGTTTTGAAGGGATCAGGATGTTGAGTCATAGCTTCATTAAATTGTCTAAGAATCCTTCTAATTTTGCCACCTTGATTGATCATTCTTACAATTAGGGAAACAATTTTGGTATAAAATCAATAAATCCAAGAGTAGCTCCACCTATTATAAAATATTCTGATGATATTGTTCTGTAAAATATATACGATGGAATACAACTTGTTCTAAATGACATGCATACAATTTGAAATGGAAATGAGTCTCTTTCCTCAAACAATTTACAGAGAAACATTCCATCCTCGATTCTAATATCTAAATCTAGGCATGTTGCTTGCATTCTGTTATGTTCACACTTCAATCCAAGATCCTTAGGGTATATATTATGATACAATTTTCCAAATTCTCCTCTATGAATAGAACATAAGCCGTCAATAATATATACATATGATTATTGATTACATTATATTATATAGAAACTGAAATGATCTCCTGTCGTCACACGGTTAATGTATCACTTGGCCTAGACAATGTAATTAGAATAAACGATTGCAGAAAATAGGGCTGTTGCAGGAATTGAACCTGCCACCAGTAGGGTAGCTGCTTCAATGTAGGGTTGCTCTTACCATTCAGCTAGCACATGTACAGGAGAACCGTATTCAGATGTTCATCATCTGAATACACTTTTTCTATACATGGATACTGGCTGGATATGTACCATAGATTTTGCTTTTCAGATATCCACACAGGAAGAAATCAGGTGCTGACAGGTTTTTGACATGTGTTTTTTTTTCGTTACAGGTTGAGTTCACTGGTGGCTTCCTGATAATCTAACAGTATACTGATTAGGGTTCAGTCACCATGGATTGTTGGTTGGTGCAGCAGCATTTTATGCTCAAAAAACAACCATCAAAACCCTGATTGACACAGTGACACAGTCTATGCTAAATATTCTGTGTAGCTCTTACAGACTTTGTTTTGATGATAGCATAAAATGTTTCTGTACCAACCAATGATCCATGCTGACTAAACTCCAAGCATTGTACCATTAGATTATCAGTAAGCTACTAGTGAACCTGTAATGAAAGGAACAACATCTTAAAAAGTGTCAGGTGTTTCTGCTTCATTATATATATATAGTATCAGGTGTTTCTTCTTCATCCTATATATATATATATATATACATATATATATATATTATGTGTGTGCATATACATGTATGCATCGTTATTAATAAATATATATATATATATATATATATATATATATATATATATATATATATAGCGTATATGAAAGAACTATATATATTTAATGTATTGAACTACCAATGCCATGAACTAGTAAGTAGGTAAATAAAACAGTAAATAGCAAAGTGATCTAAGCATAGCCATACTCTGTTAGTAGTGGTTCTACGAGAGAGCCTGAATCTAGAAGTGCTGGGATGGAGGGGGGGAAATAAAAGGGTGGGGGTTGCAAGCTGGTCGGTTGGGATGATGGGGTGGTAAACACGTGTGGGTGTGGCGAGGAGGTTCTTCAGTTGCAGAGTGAATGTAAGTATGTGCTGGCAAGTGTTTGTGTGTGTGTGTGTGTGTGTGTGTGCTTGTGGGTGGGTAAGAGGCTTTGGCGCATTGGTGTAGGTGTTAAAGTGTGTATGTGTGGGTAGTGACATAGGTAAGGTATGGAAGTGTGTGTGTGTGCGTGTGTGTGTGTGTGTGATGGAGATAAGGGGGTGGGTTGTCATGAAGATAATTTCCCATTTCCTGTGCCTTGGCACTCACTTTTCCTTCTACACCAAACTCTGTCTTTCAGCCAGACCTCAGTGCATCCTGACTTTGGGGAATGCGAGTTTTATTTTTAGTTTTGTCTAGAGAGTAGCTTATGAAACGGTGGAAACAGAAGAAATAAATAAATAAAATTGAAATGGATAAATAAGTAAAATAGATAATGAAAAAAGTTTTGCTTGGTCTTGGTCTACTTGTTGACCATTTTTTTGTGTGAGAAGGGAAGAACAGGCATCCATCCATCCATCTATCTCAATATCTTCATTTTCTATCTATCTATCTATGTTCATATCCATCTAAGATAAATATGAACTATCTTCATGTATAGGTCCATATATATATATATATATATATATATATATATATATATATGTGTGTGTGTGTGTGTGTGTGTGTTAATATCTCAGTCTATCCATATCTATCTTAATCTATTTTAATATATCAAACTTATCTTATCCACCTCAATATCTTAATCTATTATCTAACCATAAGTTTTGACCTAATTCCTGTTTTTCATTGATCTCTATTTCCATTTGTAGTGGTCAGTTCATCTTACTTTTTGTCTTTCCATCTACTTTTACTTACTTACTTATCTCTCAGTCATTGATTTAATCATACATTGGTCTACATTGGGATATCATTTAAGCCTCACTTGGTTTCTCATTTCCAGCCTACATGACAGATAAAGGATCTAGAAGTTAATCTTCAGTGTCTCTGTTTTGACTGTAATGAGTTCAATCCTTACTGGATGCCTTGCGCTATAATAAAGTGAGCTTGGTGAATATCAATAAGGGCACCTCACCATGGAGCAATGGTTAACAAACTAGTCTCATAGACTGTTACTATTGTATATCCATGAATTCTTTCCACCTGCCCTAATTGGAAATTGGATCAGGACTCCCATTGTATTGCAATGAACAGTAAGCTAAAACTGCTGACGATTAATACTGGGTTCAATCCTCATAGGATCATGCACTATTGATAGTCTGATACAAAAATATCATATTATTAAATGATGCAAAACTTGTTATTTACTCTAGTAATGGACTGTGTGATTTTCTTTGCTTGTTGTCCATAACACTGGACTATTCAACATGGAGGGGAAGGGGTGGACTTGTTAAACTTTGTATACTTTGTACCACCCCATTCCAAACTATGCACTCTTACCGGCCAATGATTCAATATTCTTTTCCTGAAATCCAAATATATACTTTCTTCCACTCGGATTAATGAGTAGATCCATATGGAAATAGATCAGGATACACGTCATATAGCAATGATCAGCAAGTTAAACTTGCTGGCTGTTATCCGTTGGTTCGATCCTCATTAGGTCTCCCAGTATAGATGGTATGATACCAACTCATGCTGTTAATACACTTGTATATTGAGCAATGTAATCTTTTTGTTTTTCTCTCCATAACATTGTACCAGGGGGTAAAAATTTTGCTGATAAAAATACCTCCTACCCATCCTTTTTGAAACCATAGGCTCTGTGGAAGAAACTAATTCTCTTTTTTTTTTCTTTGAAAAATCATTTCAAGAAATCCAAGTATATTCATGAATGTTTTCACCGTTATTAACTAGCATTAATACAATGAACAGTGTGATTTTCTTGGTTTGCAGCCCATATTCCTTGACTATCTCACACAGGGGTTAAAATCTGGCTGAAAGAGTACCTCCTATCCACCTTTTGAAACCATGGACTCTTCAACAGGAACTTACTATTATTTGTTCTTTGGAAAAATTTTCAGAGAAATGCAAAAATATCTGCAAATTTGTTCACAGGTATTAACCAGGAAATAAATAAAGATTAATCTGAAAATAGGAACAGGTAAGTAACTTTTTTCGGTCCATACCAACAACATAATTCCCAAATGAAGATTATCTGTTCAAACTGTATAAACTTGGTACCATAAAGAATTTGTGTCGGAAAATTTTAGCCGAAAAAACTCGTAGATTTTTTTATTTTATCATTGAAGAGGAGCAATGTTCTGATCATGAACCTTGAAACTCAATTGTTGAAAAAAATTTCTTCATGGCAGTTTGTTGGTAAATGCGAGTTGTTCATAAGTCAGACATTCATAACTCTGGGATTCCTCATGATTGAAAAAAAATATCAGAGGAGTTTGTAGTGGTTAGTTAATAAGGATAAGGAATAAAGATTGAAAAGAAAGACTAAAGAATAATAAATAAATAAAAATAATTAGAGTAAAAGAAACAAAATAAATAAAGAAAAAGAAAGAATAAATAATAAGTAAATAAAAAGAAAGAATAATAGAGTGAAAGAAAATAAATGAAAGGAGGAAAGAATAATATAGAGGAAAAATAAATGAATAAAGGAAAAAATAAATGAAAAGAAAGAACATTAAATCAACAAAAATACAAAATCTTGGACAAGGTTAAAAAATAAAAATGATGAAAAAGGAAACTAAAATATCTAGGAAGGTCTCAAGATAAATGGTTGAAAATTTGCATTAAATGAGCAATTAACTCATTCAAATTTAGTCCCTCTGATCATATGATTAAGTAAAATAGGAGTTTCCTAAATAAATGTGTCCTTCAACTTGATATTCTAATTATGATTCAGTTGTTTATAGAGTAAAAACTAAGTAGTTATGCACTTTTGGTGAACCATAAATGATGCTCCAATGTATAATAATAGAAATATAAATTCTTATTCAACTATTTATCATTAACAAAAAGATTACCAATGTACATAAGCAATAGAATCTTTGTTCCTTTCAAAGAACTTGCCTTTGAACTTGATACACTTTTTAGTATCACACCCACTTTCCCAAAAAGTATGCAAAATCCCCCTTTGGGATTGCTATCAGCTGCCTTGTCATGTTCTCCTTAATCTTTTCCACTGTCTGAAATCTCTTATGGAAAAACCAGAAGTTGTTGAAAGTTAAATTTGGGTTGTAAGGGGCTGGCTGATACAATGTTTTACAGGAGATGTGAAGAATGGGCTTGTTCAGTCATTGTGAATGCGGCAGTCACAGAGTACACAAACTCACTCAATCATGTCACATGAATGACCCCATGGGAGAGCATCTGTTCACGTATATGCAGTAGGGACCTCTCTGACTAGCTTCCAAGTTACATCAAGGCTGCATAACTGGTTATTGAGATATTCAAAATAGCCTGATACTATCTGAACAGACCTCATATTCTTAGCTTTAATGATGTTGCCAGTAATTTTAGTACAAGAAAAATACTGTAAAGTCTTTGCTTTATAGCTGTACAGTATTTATTTAGCGCTTACAATAATTATTCTTTGTGCTCATCTCTCACAAAACAAAATGCAGGTCTAACTTTTAGTCATATTTGAAAACATACTAATATCTCAACCACAAGACAGGAAAATTATCATTATTCATATCATCTACATGAATTCTCATTTGATGATTATAAATGATTTCAGTTTTATTGGTAATTTAATGTTTACTATGTTTTCATCATGATATTATCGGTGGAGATGAAATAAATGTGGAAAAATCTTTGTTTGTAAAGTCAAACCATGATGATGATGATGTTACTTGCTGTTTTTGCTTCATCATTCAAGATGCTTGTGAAAGCGTTGATTAAAACATTTATGGCCTTATAACTGATTAAGTAAGACTAAGTTGAATAAGTTAAACTTGTTACAGCACATTATCTTTCATTATGGAAAATGGGGGGGGGGGGGCTAGAAGAATATGGGAAATACATAACTATTTTAGCCGTGAGGCAGGATCTAAAATATATTTACATACTTTAGACTGACATAGTGATAGGAAGATTGTGTTGCAGCAATCTTTCAAGTGTGGAGGGTATGTCTACCTGCCTGCCTGCCTGCCTGCCTTGTAAATTGGCATTTGAAATCCTGGCTCTTTATTTGGTCTCAAACACTAACCACCAATGAAAAATATGTCACTATGTCAATTAACTTGGTCTTGCACATGAAAAAAATAGAGATAAGAAAATTGTGTTGCACCACTAATCAACCAAGTGTGTATTGAAGAAGGGTCTTCCTTAAAATTCAGAATTTATGGCATTTACCTTGATTTGAACACCAACCACTGATACAAGTGAGAAATTAATAACAGTCTCAACCACAATACTTCATTATCAGCAAATTTTTCTGTTATCCATATTGGTGGTTCTGATATTAAAATTCCTAAAAGTAACAGAAGTTACGATTACAACAATATATACAGCAATATGGCAATTAATGTGTGTAAACCCATCAAATGACATTAAGCACATATCATGATTATGTGACTTTGATCATGAAACATGTATAAAACATCCAGTAAGCCATAGTAGTGTTGAAACATTCATGCTTAGCGAGAATCCATTGGGTATTTGTTTGCTCTTTAGATTGTGAGGTGAAGTGGGGCAGGCATTGCAACCCAAGAGAGAAATATATGGGACTATATTTTTCTGATGTAGTTTTGGGCATAGTATTCAAATCTGGATGTTGATTAGGCACAGGAGGGGGCATTTCTGAGATACGCAATATCAATCAAACCTGTGGGTAAAATATCAGATAGCTATGTTCAAAGCTATTTATTTGCAAGCTTGCACAAATTATTGCTTGTGTTTATAGGACACAAAATATGCATTTCTGACTTTCTTTCAGGGTGGGGTGATATCTGTCAATTCCTTGAGTTCTCCATTTGATATTACTTATACAGTTTAAACATTTCTTCAAGTTTCCTAATTTATTTGCAAATAAAATTTGGCTTAGAGTATGTTGAAAAATGAAAAATATTGTTCTGTTCACTAAGACAAAATTTCAATAGAAAATCCAATGGAGCTGCGGAGAGAACACTCCAAAAATAAAGATACTTTTTCTATATTTAGTGATGCTCATGTTGCTTGAAAACAGATTGATTCTGTTCCCAGTGAATTTGTGGAGAGAGAATTCCATGTCTATTACCAATGCTATTTAGATTTTACAATGCAATGCTAGTTAAAGCCAACCAAGATGAAAAAACTTGAAGGTCTCACTGGTGAAATGAATGAAAAAATTGTCTGGTAAGTCTGTAAACTTGTCGGCCAATAAATGCATGAAATGTAGCTGTAATAGGCCATTAAAACTAAAAGGACAAAAACAGGGTACCAAAGTTGTATAAACCATCTCGATTTGCCAATCACCACAAGATGCATCAAAGGTTCACAAAGATGAAATCATGCGTCTCAGTATTTCTGGCTAAGAACTCATTGCAAAAGAATTTAAGATGCACTCAAAATGCAACAGAGATTATATGAGGATACACACAAAACAACAGTCTTCAATTGAGGCTTGTACAGAGTTGTTCAATGAACAAAGCTGTCTGTGATTTTAAACAGAATCATGTCATAAGTGGTAACCACTATGTTTCCCTCAAAATCTCATCCAAAATGTATGGCTTTGACAGTGATGACAACAGGCTTCAATTTAAACTAAAGAAGCATCTCATGAAAGTTTAGAGAGTGTCCCACCATAAAAAGGAGATTTTAGTTCTCAGTGCCCTCAACAACAACCATAGGTAGTTTCTGAGTGAGCAGTTTATTCTGAGAGAGAAAAGCCTATTCTTTTAGAGACAGGATTGCACAGTTTAACAGGCCTGAAAATTCCCATTAAACTTCTTGGTAGATTTGGTCATTGTTGCGACTATGACAAAGTAATCCTCATCGAGACTGATGGAACAAAATTTTTTTTAAAACTGTGATCTCTTGACTTTCCATTGCTGTTACTATTACTACTAATACTACTGCACAAAGACTCACCAAAATTTGAGGAAATACAAATCATAGAATTTGATTGGCAATATACAGATAAGCTAGTGTTCCATTCGAAACTTATGAGAAGAGTGTTCCCAGAATCACTTCAGTATATCTCTTGTTTCATTGGTTGGATCACACTGAATCAATGTTGACACCACAATTGGGAATCCAGTAATGGAGTAGAACACCGTATAAGAGTGCATAAAGCAGTCTCAGTGTCCCACAAAGGCATCCAACATGCAATGGGCACATATCACAGTGGATGCTTAGGCTGCAATGAAACTCTACCGTGTGGTATGGAATAACCGTGTCATATTCAGTAACATCATCAGAGATCTTTCCGTGATAGGATGGATTTTTTTTAAACGTCAGGGAATTTATATCTGCTAGTCATTTCTGGAGATTTTATATCAAGTCAGTGATGTGCATATCAGGAAGAATCAAAGGGATAATTTCTGGGAAGCATTGCAATAGTTGCTGGTGTGGGCATGAGTGCTTTTGCTTCCAGGCTCTTTTGTGAAGCTTATATTCAAGATGTTCCAGATGTCGTTAAGGACTCAGTTGGTAAAGAAGTTGAAAAACTAAACGTAGTCACTGAGAGGGAAGAAAAATCATTGATGGAACAAAAAAATCAAGGATAAAAGGGTGTTGTCATAAAGGTGAATTTGAAAAGACACCTGAGTCTTTTTTCTTAAAGGAAAGAAGACATTCAGAAAAATGCTGAAAGAGAGACAAGAATATTTTGCAGCCTTTTTGGAGTAGAAAACTGACCCAGTGAAAATTTAGTTTCTAGCCAGGAGAAATTAGTGTTTTCACGTTATGGAGACTAAAATCAGTCAATGATACAAGGAAAGCCATAGTTAAGAGAAATTTTGCAATTAACCAGAACATCACTGATTTGTCTTTGATACCAGCACATAGGAGCACATGGGTTGAAAGGCTCATAAAGTGTGCAGTTTTTGTAGCAAGGATATATAGGAAAGTGACATGTTAAATTATTGAATCAGAGAAGCCAAATCTGCATGGATGGAATGATCACTTTACTATTGATTAGATATCAGATCCTTAAACCAAAAATATTTCTGATTTTTTTATGACCAAAGATGAAGATTTAAGAGAAGTATGGGATAATGTTAAAGATGAGAATGATTGAGACCTAGCAGACTTTGAAGACATATGAACAAAATTAAGGATTGTAAACAAAATAAATTTATAGCCATCTAGTTGAGGCAGCTTAAAATTTTCACCATTCCCCCCCCCCACTGTTAGAGCAATATTTTGGCAAAGCTTGCAAATTAACTGCTTTGAACACAGCCATCTGATACTTTCCCCACAAAATTTATCAATATTGTGTATATTTTTCACCTCAAATCCCCTATATCAAAAAACATCCTCTTCTAAATCTGATCAACAGCCAGATTTGTATTCTACACCCAAAATTACATCAGTTAAACATTGTCCCATAAATTGCCCTCTCAGGTGGCAATGCTCCCCTTTTCACCTCTTGGTCTACTTTACCGGCTCTTAGTGTTTTAAGGCATATGGGTTATGGTGCTACAACCACTTGTTGGAAGGGGTCAGATGATTTGGAATAAGGGAAGCATATCTCCTATTTGACCATGATAACTTGAAATACAGAATGTTTACTTTGTTTGACTCTCTCTCTCTCTCTCTCCATCCCATGTCCGAATGAATGAAGTGAGAGCTGTCAAAAAGAGAAATGTATGCGACTGGCCTACTTCTGTCTTGACCGCTTGACAAATGACCAACGTTTCATGACCAATCAATACTTTTTCTTTTAGAGCACTTGTTAATCAACGTGAACAAAATGTGTGGATATATTTGAATCCCTATGAGATGATATTTTCAAAAGGAACAACAAAACTTGTTTCAGTGGAAGAATCCATAGTCTAAAATAGAGAGAAGGAGATATTTTTACTTGCAAAATTGTTGCCTCTAAGTGGAGGAATCCATTGTTATAAAGTCAGAAACTGAAAAATAAAATTACTCACTAATATAAATGGAGATTACTATTATTACCTCTACTTATACAAAATACTTCTACTGTATTTTCCCATCTTATCAAATACTTAACAATAGCAACTGTCTATCAAAGGGTATCATAGAAGATTTCCCCAATACCTGAAAGTAGAGTTCATATAAAAAAAAAACATTTGTAAGCTAAGGTAGCATGAAGCAAAGAGACAATTATTATATTTCATGAGAACATGTTTTTGAGCATTCCCAGTCATTTGTTTCCATGTTTTTGTGATCAAATTTGATAGATAATCATTCAAAAAATGCATTCATTTTGCATGGGCTATTATAACACCATCTTCTTTGGTTCAGGTCATAGAGTACATTGGCTTATTCAGACTAGTATTCTCATCTTTGTTGTTATAATAACAAAATGATTTAACTGTTATACTATCCATGTTTACTATCTTATTCAGTAGCAGATTCAGTCCTTGGGCAGAGATCATTCAGTTTCTGTTTTCTATGTTGGTGATGATCTTGTATTGGATAATCCTTCCCAGTTCTTTTCCCATTCTGACTCACTGCCTCTTAACCTGACAACTGAACTTACAACTGTCAGGTAACAAGACATATTTAACCAATACTGTCATCTACTGAGCCATTGTTCTATGGGACAGTGCTTTTACTCTCCTCTCACCCTTTGTTTGTATCTTCTTATCCCCTCCCTCATCCTTTCCAATCTTCATCGCCAAGCCATGTTTTTATTCAAATGTTAAACAAACATGGATTTATTTCAAAATGTACAAATTTTCCTACCCTCTCAATTAACTACCTTTCTTTTCTGTCTTCTCACTTATGACCTTCTTATTGGACTACCTAACTCCCTTTTCTCTCAACCATCAAACTACTTTTATTCCCCCCTTTCTATGCTTGTATTAAACTACCTAACTTCCCTTTCTCCCCTTCCATTCTACATTAATTAAATTAAAATACTAATTTTATTCAATGTAATGAAATAATACTTTAAATAAAATAAAATCATATTTTAATTTATTCAATTTGTGATAAGTAAAAAAATTGATTCATTGTTTTGCAAAATTAAATCTAAACCTAGATTTTCAACAAACTTGTAATTCTGTAAGTAAACAAAGAAACAGTCTGTCATATTCAAATTTTTACAATAAAAGATTCCCTCTTGTGATAGGTCAGTTAGTAAAAAAAACTGACCAATGGTTATAAATTGTGATACATAGAATATGGTATAGATCAAACATCCTGCGGGTTGTATGTGGACATTTATAACTTTCTGTATGGCACACTTAATTTCATGATTATACCAGCATAAAATTCTGTTGAAATATCAGATATCACCAAATATTGAGAACACCAAGTTTCTCACTAAAATTTGTTGTTTTTTTTTTAAATCTATATGAATATCTTTAAAAATAGTTTAATTTTGGTGTACTTTGTACAAAATGTTTGTTAAATCTTTCTTTTACAGGCATGGTACTGACTTATGATGAACAATATCTCATTTGTCCTGCTGCTCACAAAAGGTAGCCTATTCTGGTAAAGATAATGGTAATTCCTTATCTTGGAAATTCGAACAAGGGTTCTCAATGATGTAATTATAACAAGAAAGGACTCTACTGCATTTATCAACTTTTTCACAAATTACTCTCTCAATTAAAGCCACTTTCTCAAATGAAAAATGTCTCATCACCAATGACAAAATTCTCAACACTTGCGATGCCACAATAGTTGGTGATGATACCACGTAACCCAGTACTATCGTTAACATGACATTTGGCAAGTGGATTGGCATTGCCAAATAACTCCTTTATGAAATATCATGAAAGTCCAGATCATGGTAATAATGTTCTCCAGGAACTTATCAACTGGAGTTATATAAAATGTTTAGGGGAGATAACTCAATGATTTAGGAGTTATCTCTCTTCTCAATCTTCAGCTCCTCCCCCCCAGTTTTATTTTGAAAAAAATCTGAAACAAAATGCTGATTTCAATACTCAGTAACAAGTTTGCTCAACACCATAGGATTTTACATGTACATTTATTATAAGATTTCATTACAGATTGAAACTAGAACTTTCACTGTTTTTCTGTTCTATTTTTTCTTTTACATAAACCAGAATTCTATACTCTATCATAAATATTGAGTCCCACATCATTGTAGTGTAATTGTTAGGAATCTAAGTTTGCATGCAGATCATTACTACCAAGTGGTGAGTATAATCTATGCTGGATGTTTCATATAGTGAAGGGCCTTATGTTCAAAATTTTGCTCCAATATGCAGATGTTACAAGCAATATCGTACTACATGTATAGGAGATTCAAAAAAACATGTTGCCAATTTATTTCACAATTTATGACATCATCATTTAAAGTAATTTCTCATTCATATAGTCGGGTGAATCTCTGAAAGAAAGACCCACCTTACCAACCCCAAAATTCATAAATAAAAAGGTTTCTCAATATTTCTTGTAGTATGATAAGACAAAAAAATTACCAGTCTGATCAATGGAAAGTTATAAATTCCAATATGGCGACCAAGTTGACAGTCAAATTAGTAGGCTGCATTTTTGAAGAAATCCATCCAATGTCAGAAAAAGTTTCAATGTTTTTTTTTTATTGAGTCAGGTGTGTTCCATGACATTAAATTCCATCACAGGAAAGATATGATTTCAAAGATGGCATTAAAGATGCCACAAAATCCTTAAAATGCCTGTTACTCATATTATTCACTCAAGAAAAGTCTTTCAAAAAGGTTTTTATAGTATCAAGTATGCTCAATAATACATCAAAAGTTTACAAGTCTGACTAATGGAAAGGTATAATTTCCAAGATGGTGTCCAAAATGTCTGCCAAATTTTTAAAATGCACAGTACTTATTCTAAACAAGTTTTTCTAATGTTTTCTTTTATTTTACCAAACATACTTAATAACATATCAATAGTCTATCACAGTCTCACCATGAGAAAGGTGTAATTTTCAAGATGGCTGCTAAATGCTTCAATGCCCCTATCAAGGATAAATAATGAACGAGTCAAGTTTCACAACAGTATTGTGTGCTCAATAACATAGAAAGTTTATCTTATTCTAACCATGGGAAAGATGGCATTCACGATGACTGCTGAATTCAACATTTCTATCAATTATAGTCTTAAATATCATTGAAAACACTTGTCTGAAGTATCAGGTGTGCTTAATAAGGTTAATATGAAAGCTACTAGTCTGGCCGCTAGGAAGATAATTTCTAAGATGGCTGTTAAATCATTAAATGCACATTACTCATTCATTATAGACAAGAAATTTTGGTGTCCCATCCCATGTTTTGGAAATGTATTAATTTAATTAGCATAGAAGAATATGTGAGTAATGGACATTCTAAAGATTTAATAGTCACCTTGGATGCCATCTTGAAAATGATATTCCTCCAGTGGTCAAACTATGGTAGACTTCAATATGTTATTGAATACACTTGAAACCACAAAAAACATTGAGAAACTAATTTAGCAATTTTTTGGGAGTAAGGCAAGTTTGTTTTTTTCATAAATGCACCTAAATAAATGACAAATTACTGCATATGTCATTAATTCTGGTCAGTAAGCTGTTAAAAAAATTGGCAACATGTTTTTTTTCACATCTCCTGTACATGTACTATGATATTTCAGTGAGATATTGCATGGAACATGATCTCCTTGTGGTCGTCCATAAAGCCTCACACTAATAATTTTGGCACAGGGCCACAAGTTGATTAAATACTATATAATATACAAGGGAGACAAATCTGAATCACTTGATCCAAATTGAAAAGGGCGAGGGGTAATTCAATCGGAGTAGTAGTTACTATTGTAGACCATTACCAAAAGATTTAACTGACATAATCAAAAACAGTATTAATGAAAGGGAAAGAAAATATACGTTAGGGATATTTTGGGAGAATAATATTTAAAAATTGGAGGTTTTGAGAGAAGAAAAAAAGGAAAGATTTCGCAACTACAATTGAAAATGAAAAATACTATAAACAGAACATGTAATAAGTTTGCTCGTGGAATCACAAAACTATGTCAATCAAATTGGTCTGAATTCACCAGTGCTGAGATGTAGAGAAGAATGAGCTTCAAGGTCATCATTGTAGTAAACGAGTCAATTATAAAAAAAAGTAATTCCACGGGGCAAATAATTCTCCAGCAGGAAATCAGTTGGCACATTTTTACTATGAAGGAGAATGACTTAATTTTTGTCCAAAGTGATTATTTTCATCAATTACAATCAATTACAATGTCTAACTGACTGATAAAGTCAATATTCAATATCATTTAGCAAATAAACATATATGACCACTATTTGTTTATATTTTAATGAAGAAAAAAAAAAAAAAAAAATTGTATGATAGTAATAAAGATTTTAATATTGCAGAATTTGATCCATCAGTTGATTTTCCATTTGAACCAGTTTTTAGTATAAAACCAGAATGGTATTCTTTTTTCTCAAAATCCTCTGGATCTGTCTATTCCATCATTGTAATTGATTTTAAACCATTTGTTTCTATTTTATACTTACATTTTCATTTCTATATCATAAATTTTATATATTTTTTTCATTTTTCATCAACAATAAAATATTGTGGATCTGTCAAAGCCACCATTCCATTTAATTTCATACCATCTAAAAAACTGTTCAGACACAAAATTTTCTCCCCATACATCAACAGCTACCAGCATGAATTCCCAAATCCATTGAAGAAAGTAGAGTTCAATGATGGATTCTGGATCTCCAACTTAGATTTAAGATTAGGTTTTGACATTAGGGGTATTTTGGTATCATTTCTTTATTCATACTTGATGTGTTTTGTTCTGTATATGTGTGCCCACAGTGTATAAAGTATCATTTATATGAAAAACTCTTACATCATGGTGGAAATTTCAGGGTTTTTTGTAGGTTTTAATGTCTATTAAGACATTACCATATACCTGGTTCCAAAAACCCATTTCAATCATTAATTACATAAGATGACAGCCAAACACTTATAGTCATTATATAAAAACATGGTTTGTATAACCATAAGGAATCAGCTGAAAAATGATGAAAATAAATATTAAATTCAATTTGGACAAATTACTAAAACAAAGAGAGAATTAACCCTGGTATTTCTGACTGTGAGGTAATAGTTACTGGGTTACTTCTAGTAGATCAACATAGTAGTGAGTCTAATTTTCATTGGGAGCTCTACAATTGTGGCCTCCTGCCAGATTAAGTTCAGCTCAGTAAATGACAAAAACCTTGGAACAAAATCATCACAAAGTTGATGTTTTTCTCCAGTTTTCTCAGGTTAAGCATTATTCATCAAAATGTTAGTGGACATCTTGAATGAACATACAAATATAAGCCAACAGCAATATATAGTAACACTTCCAAAGTTGAGGAGAAAGAGCCTAATGTAGAAAGTTATGTAAAAGCTGTTATCACTTTGTATGTTTGTTATGCAAAAACTAACATATATATATATATATATATATATATATATATATGGGCCTGCCATGATTCAAATATCCAACAGTTAGGTAGGCAAACATTGAACCTACCTAACACAGCTTGAATATTCAGTGAAATCAAGTTACAAGTTAACTGACCATGCATAGCTAGCACTGCTTTCGTTTAAATCCAATACATAAGGAAATGAGAGTCAGGAGAGAGCGTTGAACAAATTCATTTTTTATCCACATAAATAATTCTGTAATTTTTGAAGGGTGCTATTACAAGAAACCTTCATGAGCAGAAAATGAAAAAGAATTAAAAAAAAAGGAGTAACAACTCTTCGATGATCAATATTTCACGTATTCGTTCAGAAAAATGTGTATACATAATTTTGACAACCACATATGACGGTATATAAAAAAAACTATGTAAATATTACTCTGTATCTGATACACTGGCATTACGACAAGGGGACCATCTAATAAAGTTCAAAATGGACAGTTATGGTGGTTGAATGAGTTGCAGTGAGCAGTAATCCATATAAACCATTTGTCTTATTCTGGCATATACTAACAGGTATCATCCAAAAAGTAATCATGTCCAATTAAGAAGTCAATAAGACTTTCCACTCAGAGGTTGGATGAGACACATAACACCCCGCCCGATTGGCCACTGCATACAGTATCAACAAAATGAAAAGAAAGAAAAACAAATAGCCAGGGTGAGTATTTACAGTTTATTATTCAATACATTCACAATGTTGTTAATTTTTCAGAATATGAATATCTATACAATGTGTATAAGTGAACAACTATGAAATGGTTGAAGTAAAGGAAAAAAAAAATTCTTGGGCAATTGGGATAGTTTTGTTTTGCAACATTTCTTTAAAATAAGTTCATTAGCATGTCAATTTTTTAAAAAATGTATGATGTGACAAAAAGCAGATCATGTTAACCCACAAACAATGCAAGCCGTGACTTCCAGTTTGGCCTCCAAAAATCACCTTATAATACCCATAGTATTTATTAAGCAAGGCCAGGAGCTTGTGTGGTCAGTAGTATTTTTTTCAGTTTTCTACAGCACTGACATGTGCCAAAGTACACAACCTATCCATTAACCCTATTCCACCTGACTGACCATTCAATATCAAAGCATTTCAAGTTGGTTAAGTGCTTTATATATTCCAAATATATAAACTGGTGGACTGGATTACTTATTTGAGAACTAATGTGTGTGTGTGTGTGTATATATTTATCACTAGTACATTTTTTTGCATTTGTGAGAGTAGACACAGGTTATGAGGGTTTAAGATGTTATCCCCAATCTTGCTGGATAACAAGGATGATAATCTAAAACACAAATGCTGAAGATCCAGTTGAGATATTGTTTTTAGTCCATAAATACAGGTATTGTCTGATACTAACATTTACCCTGACTTCAAACAATTTGTTACCTCCCATGTTTCCACATAAAACAAAGCCATTTATGTGTAATTAGAAATACACGATAGAAAAAGAAACACATTTTCCATGTATATGATTTTTTTCAAATTGATGGGGAATTTTCAAGTAACAAGAATTTGGCAATGAAGAAAGTAAGAGTTTGGCTGAGTGGCAGTGTCCATCCTTAAGGAAAGCTGAAAACCTAAAAAGATGTTAGAAATGAGCAAGAGACGTTTGTGTTCGTCAGAAATAGTTACTTAAGATTTTTCCCCTTTTCCAAAAATTTTCAGTCTTTTTCAGAGAGATATATATATATATATATATATATATATATATATATATATATATATATATATATATATATACACATACATACATACACACACACACACACAACTGAAATCTGGATTGAATAAATTATATACATATAAATTTTTATGACTGACATATAAATTAAATTTAATAGACATTATAGAAAGACAAAAATTTAAAAAACTGGATCAGATTTATTTCCATTACGTTTCAAGAGACTCTCGTTATAAAATATCAAAAGGGAAAATTTTGCAAATAAAGTTTGGAGAGGGGGAAGCTGATGTAAGGTTATTGTTCTAAACTTGTTATCTTTGCTGGTGAAACAGGAGATGTCTTTGTGTCAGAGTTCAAATCATTTGTATTTAAGAAGTGAAAGTGAGAAGGGTTTTGTGTATATGTAATTGAATCTAGCGACTCTCTGTGTGTATATAGGTGTGTTGTTGAGAGGGGGAAGTGTCTCTATATTTTTGTTTGCTGAATGAATATCAGTGTAGGTAATCCAAGATTTTAAAAAGAAAGTATAAGTAGTGTAAGTTTTTTTTATTTATTTAAATTTTTTAAAGATGTATTGGTTTTATATTCAATCTTTGTACTAACCTGTTTTGGAGGAAAATGTGCCTGTATTGGTATTCTGCTGTGAATATGCCTGGGTAATCCAAGATTTTAGAGGTGTGTAGGTAAGATATTTTGTCTACTGGATGGCTTGTGGTAAGATTGTTTTGTATCAATAATAAGTTAGGATATTGGTTTATAGTATTGTTTGCAGTAATAAGTGCTTCTCCTTTTCCACTGTTGAAGATGAATTTAAAACAAGAATAACCTTGCATCATCTCCCCATGCTCTTCTCTAAACTTTGTTATTCACAAGGTTTTATCATTTTCCCCCCATCTGATAAGAGAAAACTGTCTCTCAAAACATGTACTGGAAACCTATATACTTTCATGTTTCCATATTGTCTATGAAGTCCAATAAATCTCATCCATTTCCTCACTTTATATGTGTATATATATATATATATATATATATACACGTGTACAAGTGAATTTCTTCAAGATAACTTCTGAAAATAGCCTATAGAATTTATTTCAGTGAAAAAGTCTAGTTAAGAATGGTGGGTAGGAGATACTTTCATCAGCAAAAATGTGGAAGAGTTCATTGTTATGGGCATAGAAACAGAAAGTCACTATATATAATTAAAATAATTCCTGTGTACTGTTTGAGGGAAAGAAATGCAGAAATTTGAATTTGATCCCAAAAGAGAAAGTCAAATTGGTTCTTAGAAATGAATCTAGAAAAGCTAGAAAGTGCCAGAGTTTGTATAATAATAATAATAATAATAATAATAATAATAATAATGAATATATTCTAACTTGTAAAGAATGCAGTAATAATTTAGAGATAAATAAATATACTAATCTCCAAAGCAATTGTGACTGGTATTCAAGAGTTCTGTGTGTGAATGTTTGTATACACTTCTTGCCTCTTAGAAGTAGGTAATTTTTGGTAGATGTGTGTGTGTGTGTGTGGGGGGGGGCACTGCAAAAGAAAGCAAAGAAATAGAGTATACAGCATGATAGTTTGCAAGACAATATGTTGGCACTATTAAATATCCACCTCTCATTTCAGAACCACAACAATGGATTTCATCTAAGTTTTCCATTTTTTGGTCAGAACATTTTGTGAGAAGAATCACAGAATCAAAGTAAATGTTAAAGAAAAAAATATTTACATATTAAACTGACAAAATGGATGATTACATAATTCTAATATTGATGACTACTAAAACCAAATTGTATTCTATCAAATTCTAGAGTACAGCTATAAAAATAAAAGCAAAGAGACAAATAGTCTGTTAAATATGTCCCTTTGCCATATTCCAACATATAAGGCAACTACAAATGGAGGAAAAAAAAAAATCACAGAAAGATGAAAAATAACACCCCCCACCCCAAACACAGGCCTGGGTAGTCAGGGTCACCAGGTAAATATTTTTTTTCAGAGTTCTCTGAAATCATATGTGACTTATAAAATGCAAATTGAAAAAGTGGGTAGTCTGCGGGCAGGAGGCAGACATAATTTTTTCTCCATTGAGAAGATTCAAACCCGAAATTAATCGCTAAACAGCATTTTATATAGAAAGAAAAATGAACCAAGTACAAATAACTAAATGATAGCTGTAACTGATATGAAATATTTTGGATTGTATTGTGGTTTCAACAAAACCAGTACGGTTCCAAAGTATGAAATAATATCTCCATTTCAATTATTCTATATAGTCATGTAATGTTAGACTTTGGGAGACCAATTTTTCCAACCTATAATTAAGGGGTTGAACACATTCAGAGTCCACAAACTGAGCTTATGCCCCAAATTTTTGTTGTTTCAAAAGCATACCTCACGTAATGTTTGACACCTTTATTATAGGTTAAAAAACTGGTCCCAAAAGTAAAACATTACACGTGTATATATAGTAATAGCAGCATCAGTTAAATCTTTACTTTGATATTATTTCATTTTTCCCAGCTGGAATACAAAATTCAGAAAGAAAATAAAAAATTATGTAATTCCAATTCCTTTCCCCTGATTATTATTCTATAGCAATAATAAGGAATGTTTCTGCATAATTACATGACAACCACTTTTGGTTCTCTTTTTCTCCATAGACATACATCAAGGACTAAGTAATTATACACATAAGAGACAAGCTCAAATGTAACAGACAGGAATACCATTTAATCAGAATAAAAGAAATACACTTGTCTTGATTCATTTTCATTATTATGAAGAAAAAAAGCACTAAGTTAAATGTAGTGATTTAAGTCTCAGATAATTAAAAAACAATATTCAAAATGTAAAAACAAGAAAAAATTTTTTTTGCGTGTTAGAAAGCATTAAAAAAAAAAAATATAATCACATTCAGTAGTAATCTTCCCAGTTAGACTTTTTGAATCAACATGAAAATAAATTCAGTTCTATGTGTTTGTGTGTGAGAGAAAACATACATTGTTGTTCATTGTCAAGTTTTGGTTGGAATTGAGCTTCAATCATGAATTTAAAGAAAAATGTAAATGCCTGGTTTTCTTAGACATTATTTCCCACCATAGGGTAATCAGTTTGTGGTCTTGACTTTTACAAAAATGATATTCCACCACTAAAAAACATGAGCTGGAATTTCTGAAAAATGCCTAGTTGTTAAAGACAGTGAAGTTACTTTAAATTTGAACAAAATCCTGGTCATGAATTTCTGAAGATAAATTCTAAATAACTTTTGCATTAAAATCAGCACAAATGAAAATACTGATTGGTTAATTTCCTAACTCTTCACAAAAAGAAACGAAAATAAATTTTGAGAGAGAGAGAGAGAGAGAGAGAGAGAGAGAGAGAGAGAGAGAGAGAGAGAGAGAGAGAGAGAGAGAGAGAGAGAGAAGAGAGAGAGAGAGAGAGAGAAAGAAAAAGAGAGAGAGAGAGAGAGAAAGAAAAAGAGAGAGAGAGAGAGAGAGAGAGAGAAAGAAAAAGAGAGAAAGAGAGAGAGAGAGAAAGAAAAAGAGAGAAAGAGAGAGAGAGAAAGAAAAAGAGAGAAAGAGAGAGAGAGAAAGAAAAAGAGAGAAAGAGAGAGAGAGAAAGAAAAAGAGAGAAAGAGAGAGAGAGAAAGAAAAAGAGAGAAAGAGAGAGAGAGAAAGAAAAAGAGAGAAAGAGAGAGAGAGAAAGAAAAAGAGAGAAAGAGAGAGAGAGAAAGAAAAAGAGAGAAAGAGAGAGAGAAAGAAAAAGAGAGAAAGAGAGAGAGAGAAAGAAAAAGAAAGAGAGAGAGAGAAAGAAAAAGAGAGAAAGAGAGAGAGAGAGAAAGAGAGAGAGAAAGAAAAAGAGAGAAAGAGAGAAAGAGAGAGAGAGAAAGAAAAAGAGAGAAAGAGAGAAAGAGAAAGAGAGAGAGAGAAAGAAAAAGAGAGAAAGAGAGAGAGAGAGAAAGAAAAAGAGAGAAAGAGAGAGAGAGAGAGAAAGAAAGAGAGAAAGAGAGAGAGAGAGAAAGAAAAAGAGAGAAAGAGAGAAAGAGAGAGAGAGAAAGAAAAAGAGAGAAAGAGAGAAAGAAAAAGAGAGAAAGAGAGAGAGAGAGAAAGAAAAAGAGAGAAAGAGAGAGAGAGAGAAAGAAAAAGAGAGAAAGAGAGAGAGAGAGAGAAAGAAAAAGAGAGAAAGAGAGAGAGAAAGAAAAAGAGAGAAAGAGAGAGAGAGAAAGAAAAAGAGAGAAAGAGAAAGAAAAAGAGAGAAAGAGAGAGAGAGAAAGAAAAAGAGAGAAAGAGAGAGAGAAAGAAAAAGAGAGAAAGAGAGAAAGAGAAAGAAAAAGAGAGAAAGAGAGAAAGAGAAAGAAAAAGAGAGAAAGAGAGAAAGAGAAAGAAAAAGAGAGAAAGAGAAAGAAAAAGAGAGAAAGAGAAAGAAAAAGAGAGAAAGAGAAAGAAAAAGAGAGAAAGAGAAAGAAAAAGAGAGAAAGAGAAAGAGAGAAAGAGAACGAAAAAGAGAGAGAGAGAAGGAGTGAGAGAAGGAGAGAGAGAAGGAGTGAGAGAAGGAGAGAGAGAAGGAGAGAGAGAAGGAGAGAGAGAAGGAGAGAGAGAAGGAGAGAGAGAAGGAGTGAGTGAGAGAGAGAAGGAGTGAGTGAGAGAGAGAAGGAGTGAGTGAGAGAGAGAAGGAGTGAGTGAGAGAGAGAAGGAGTGAGTGAGAGAGAGAGGAGTGAGTGAGAGAGAGAAGGAGTGAGTGAGAGAGAGAAGGAGTGAGTGAGAGAGAGAAGGAGTGAGTGAGAGAGAGAAAGAGTGAGTGAGAGAGAGAAAGAGTGAGTGAGAGAGAGAAAGAGTGAGTGAGAGAGAGAGAGAGAGAGTGAGAGAGAGAGGGAGAGAGAGTGAGTGAGAGAGAGGGAGAGAGAGTGAGTGAGAGGGAGAGAGAGAGAGGGAGAGAGAGAGAAAGAGTGAGTGAGAGAGAGAGAGAGAGAATGAGTGAGAGAGAGAAAGAGTGAGTGAGAGGGAAAGAGTGAGTGAGAGAGAGGGAGAGAGAGAAAGAATGAATGAGAGAGAGGGAGAGAAAGGGAGAGAAAGGGAGAATGAGAGAGAGAGAGAGTGAGAGAAACAGTCAATAAATATTAGGAGCATTTATTTTGAAATATTTGTATCAAATACCTAATTTCTAGAAACTCAAGATGAAAAGAAACTAGAAAGAAATGAGATTGAAACCACGTCTCTTCAAATACAGAGCTGCAAATAAAGGAATCATACATTTTAGAAAAAGCATTTATACATAACCCAATTCAGTCACATATAAGGGCATATATTCTTTTAAAAACAAAAATATTCATTAAATTTCTCCCATATCATCAATATAGATGAATAAATTCCATTTGATACTGCTTCATTCATAATGTGAGATTATAAAATCAGAAAAATCACTAATGCTCATATTAATATTAAAAATATCATTTTATTCTAAAATGTACAGCATTATAACCTTTTATGTTGGTATGTCTAAAATTTGTTTAAACGTAATGTTATATGGATTCAGGCATGTTCATTCATTATAAGAGCAGCAGAGAATTCCATATATAATTAATAAAATTCAGAAATACCAACATTCAGTATAATTAAAATCATTATGCATTGCTTTGATAATGTATTAGTAATATTAAGATTAATAATCTAAGTCTGCAATGTATATGTGTAAGCTAAGTGAATTTCTGAATTTTGCAAGTGTTGTCCTATATGATGAATATGTATTTTTTTTTTCTAAAAGATACATATGTAAGAACACAAGGACTCTCCTTTCATAATAATAATAATAATATGCCCCCCCACAAGATGGGAACAAACTTTGGGATAAATGATATTAAGTATAAAAGATAGTAAATTAAAAAGAAAATCTGACAAGATATATTCTATCAGTAACAAAACAAGAGTAAAGCAAAAGGAATTTTTTTATTATTTAATTTTTTTTTATTATCACCCATTATCATTTTTGACAACTACTTACTTTCATTTGATACTATCAGTACAGAAACCAAAAACGAACATGGTGTCAGTGAGATAGAGAGTAGGTTTAAAGGTTGGATTTGAACTTCTGCAAGCCACTGAATTTCCTGTAGCTTAGATGGTAAAGAAGCTGGAGCATTCAACCATGCTTCTTACTGGCAAGTATGTTGAGTTGCACCAGGAACTTATTCTTTACTTTTGTTATGCGCTGTTTATAAATCGCTTAAGATTAATGGCCTTATTTAGGTTGTGATGAAAAAACAGCTAAAAATTATGATGAAGTTTTTTAAAAAAAATTTTTTTAAAAAATGGTCAAAAATTTATAATAAAAAGAAAACTTTATTTTTTATTTATTTATTTATTTTTTTTTCAGCAACAAAACCTGAAATTCTGATTAAGTAATGGAGGGTATAAGGCTGGGACAGACCAAAGCATGGATATATTTTGCAATTGTCACAAACCATTTTTTCATAAAAGCTATAATTCAAATTTCTTACCACAAAAACCTGGGTGGAGACAGTAAGAAAGATCTGGATCTTATTTTTTTTTGTTTCTCTTCAGACTTTGGGTTTCTTACATTTATTTTAGCTTAAAAGGTAATGAAGTACGAAAGAACAGAGTTGGTCAATATTAAAAACTAGATATTACCTTTGGAAAATTTCACGGATATATTTAAAATGTGGAAAAGTCCATTGTTGCAAATGGTGGGTAAGAGATATCTTTATTTGCAAGATCATTACGTCTAAGTGTTAGAGTCCATTGTTACAGAGAGCGAAAAAGAAAAAGTCACTTCATTATATAGAGAGATAAGTGTTTGATAGAGTAAGAGCTAAGCAAACTTAATGGAGGTTCAGCAGTAGAGCTAACAGTCTAAGCATTATTTTATAACTCAATTGGACTATTTTTTTGCAGGAGAAAAAGGAAAAGATTCTTGGGATTATGTATTATACATTCCTCTCAACTCTAATGTAGGAAAATGTAAGGTGAATTAATAATTTTGATATTTAGCAGCAACTAACACACAACAGCTAAGAAAAAAACAAAAAACAATTATTTGAGTAGCACCAAGTTAGAAATATAGATTCCCACTATCAATAGGTATGCCATTATAATTTGCTATTATTATCATTGTCAATATCATTATATGTGAATATTATTTGTCAATATCACCAGCTACCCTTATGTGAAAGAATAAATAAAAGATAAAGTATGATCACATGAAAAATGAAAGCAATTGTGCAAAGCAAGACCCAACCACAGTGAAATTTGATTTTGTATGGAAAATAGATGTGTTTATGGGTAGGAAGTGAGAAATATCTGATTACCCTCTCTCACACACCTATAAAAAAAAGTAAGAAAAAAGAAAAAAAAAAAAAAAAAGAACCCCTCTCACTCAGGGGTTTCTTTGGCAGAGAAAAAAAGAACCCCTCTCACTCAGGGGTTTCTTTGGCAGAGGTGGGTGGATTGATTACACAATATGCAGATGTGATATATATATATATATATATATATATATATATATATATATATATATATATATATAATCAACTACTTGGCTGAAAGCCATATACTCAAAGGTTCGCAAGATGAACCAGGCAGATATGAATTTGCTTGATTAGGTGAAATAAGGATGAAAGTTATTTTAGCTTCGATAATCACATTTCAATTGTTCTAAGAATCAAGGAACATTTTCATGGAAGAACTAATAACCTTTAATTTATATCAATTATTTGGATATATATATATATATATATATATATATATATATATATATAGTGCTTGACCAGTAGACAAATCTCACTCCAACTTTCCTCCTCTTTATTACAAGATCAAAGAGAAGAGATGTTGTAATGGTAAGAAGAGGGAAATATTAATCTCAAATATTATCAGGAGCAGAAAATGGTAAGCAGTTTGAGATTTTGATTATTGATAAAAAAAAAATATTTGAAAGAAAAGTAAATAAAAAGTATGAAGATGTAGAGGTGTTGGTGGTGGTAAATATAGCCCCTCTCTCCATTTTTTGAAGTTTACAGAAAACACACACACACACACACAATCTTAGTGAAATCATAAGATGAGATGCCAGAAGGTTAAGCTCAAGTTATTAAAGAATAAAAGAAAAAAAAAAAACAAAACAAGCAGTTTGCAAAGTTTGGCAACTAAATTCTGCTAAATATCCTTGAAATGTAAGAAAACTCTCAATAAAACAGGATGTTGGGTGGGGGAACAGCAGAAGACAACTTTACATACTTGCCCATCTTTGCTTCAATAATCACATTGCCACTGTCCATGTGAGAGAGGGAAAAAAATAGGTTTTTGTAATTGTTCAAAAGAGAAATTTAAAAATATTTACTATAAAAAAAAAAATTAAAAAATGATTAAAACAAATGAAGGGATGGGGACACAAAATGAAAGTTTTTAAATGAGAATTTAATTTTATTTATTGTAATCACACAATATGAATCCTGGCATGTAATCCATGACAAACATTTAAACTTCAAGATTTTAGAAACGGCCTGTTTAAAACACCACTCCTTTTTCCATTTTTTTGTTTTTGGCAAGGGTAATTATAAAAAATTAAATGTGATTTTTTTTTTTTTTTTTTTTTTTTTACATTTAAAAAAAATGTAAGTAGAAGTTGAGGGCTTTGGGAGGGTAAGAGAATGTAAGAAAATGTCGGGAGTTTCCAGCAGTTGCATATACATCTACACACATACTATTTTGCAAACATACGCACATACATTATTTGTATACATCAGTAATTTTCTAAGCAAATTCAACAGTTTGTGTTTTGTTAGTAATGTAGAATAGGAAAATAAAATAAAGAGGAGAATAAAGCAAGAGAGAGAGAATGTGAAACAAACATATTCAGTCACCATTCTGAGGTAAAATAATATAATTTTAATCAAATTAGAATTAATTCAAAAAAGACTATTATACCAGTTCAGCAATAGACGACAAGGTTGCCAGATTGGATTATTTCCTTTTAATGCCCAAACTCAATTTCAGTCATTTACCACACAGCATCGAATTTGGAAATTGAGCGAATCTGGAGGCAGAAATTCAATATGGTGCTATTCCAATGCCTGTTGGATAAGTCAGAGATAAAGATCGGATTATCTCCCCTTATAGTCAAATCAGGCAACCCTGATGGAAGATGAAAAAAGATACCCCTTATTTGAAGTGTATGAATAGCCACACAGCTAGAACTTCTAGAGTCAATGCAATATAAAAAAGAAAATCACTAGAAATAACACTGATTGAAAACGTGTAAAAAAAAAAAATATATAAATATATAGAATTTAAAAAAAAAACAACAAAAAACATAATTCTGCCGACAGCAATAATGATCGCAAAAAGATAATAGACCTGATAGAAAAACTTTCAAGGTTAGCACAATGAATTGTGCAATGGTAACTTAAATGTTAATACAAATTAAATTTAATGATAGAATTTAAGTTCATTTTACAAGAAAAAGTCTAGAAAAGCCTTCTGTTTAAAGAAAAAAGCAACTCAATCTGACAAAAGAAATTTTGTGGTGAGAAAAAAAATCTTTCATTAATAGTCTACTAAGAGACAGCAAAGAGTATATAAATGTAGATTATCTAAGACTTTAAACATGAAAGTATGATGAAACCAACCCTTTTATTCATTGCAGTTGTTATTTATTATTTGATTTTAAGAAATATCAACTGAAATTGGTCCTGAACTTCAACATATGCTTATACATTTCACATTAAATTATAATGATCCAATGCAAAACTATCAGTTTTAATATAACTATTATCATTGCATGAAATTTACAAGTTTTAAAAATTAAGTTAATATAAAGAAAACTTTTTTCCTCTCTATCATAGAATCCTAAACGTGAAATTAGCTGTGTAGTCAGATCATTTTGTAAAAAAAAACAAAAAACGGATGGAAGCTACATCAGAGCTCAAAATAGATGGTTAATTAAATCAAAATAAATACTATTCATGTAATAAGAAGCCTACCATTACCATATTTTACACTGGGCGCACCTTGTCCAAAAATGGACCTTTACAGCTAAGAAAAAAATATTGGGGACACTTGATCAAATCTGATGTTGACATTGTCAAAGAAAATCAGACAAAACTAAAATAAAGGACTTTTTAAATAAGATGAATGAACACAACAAATGCTGCCATCATGAAAATATTACACATCTACTCTTTACTACAAGAAATTAATAAAAGGATTGAAATCCCTCAAGTATATAGATTCTTCTTATTTTTCATATCAAGTTGTTTGTAAACAATCATATTCTATCATACCTGGATGAAAAGTCAGTTTCTCATAGGTTATAAAATCCAATTATTTCAATTTGTGGTGACCACCAATGTGAAAATTCTAGTGCACTTTTGCAGTGACTGGAGATCTTTATAGCAATGAATGGAACAATGAGTTTGTCATGGTGTTCAGTGGCAGTCTGTTGTGGTCCCTGGTGGATGGGAAGACTAAATTAAAACAGACAGGACAAGGAAAACGGGTACACTAATTATTTGGGCAGACCATCCCAGAGAACAGAAGGAGATATGGAGTATGTTAGATCCATCTGGCAGAACTAAGCTTGTGATTCCACATGCTTAATATTTGTCCCAGTATTGTTTTGAGTTTTAAAACTCAAGGGATCTCTCTTGGTCAACACAAAGAACAAACAAGATTTTTCTATACATCATGGTTGCCTTGCAGTTCTATCATGTGTATTTTTGTCCATGGCTTTTTTCTGATCTGGGTGAATCAATAACAGGATTACGCAATTATATATATAAAAATTGGTTCAAAACCAAATATCAATAAACTTAAATAAAACATAGCACTAAAAATATGAAAATTGGTGCCTTGTAAAATCTGAAAGCAGTGAAATGGACAGTTATATTAGGTGTGAAATATGACTAATAACTTCTGGCATGGACGGTACTTAGGGCCAAACATGGCAACTTATAGGCAATATATTACTTGAAAGAGCAGAGAGTGAGGTTTTCTCTAGATCAACATCTACTGTCAACATGCTAACCTAAGAAAACCATAGAAAATGATATGGGTGGCTCTATTTCTATAAGAAAATAACACTGGTATTATGCTGGCACTAACTGAAAGAAAAAAAAATGACTATGATGCTTGATTATGGACTAACCATTCCAACAATTATGGACGGACAGTAGACATTTTGGTATTTTTTTAGTCTAGTTACAAGCAGAAAAAAACAAAACAATTACATTGTACTCAAAATTATTCAAAGGTCTGCAGTTGCAAGTTAGATTCAACAAATTATCTCGAAGAGTTATCTTTCCCTGCCTCTTAATTCTGTGAAGCTACAAATTCTCTTGATATCCTTCCAAATCCAGATGATAATGATTACACACCATTTTCAAAATTTCAGTTTTAAAAAAAGTTAGGAATTAGTGAGTAGGGCACAAAGTACTTCCAACATAATTTTTGCCAGCACAATTAGTAATGATGACAAAAAGAAAACTCAGACCAAAAGGTGATGGTTCATACATGTGTATGCATACAAAGTTATTTCAATTTTCTTTTGATCTTCTACCAATCATAGGGTTCTCATAGTTCAGTCAATAAGAGCACCTGGTACAGTTAACCAGGTTCCTAGAGGTAAAAGGGACGAGAGCTTATCCTCTATTATCGATCTGCACTGTTTAGTCACTGATGGCCAGAGTAAAGTTGCAATAAAAAGACCCCCCCCAAAAAAAAATTAATACTAGTCAAAAATTTAAAATAATGGTTGAAAATTCCTTATCTAATAAAAAATAAAAGATAATATTGCTGATAATATTTGATAGTTACAAATATATTCCCTGCATAAACACACACACACACATATATATATATATATATATATATATATATATATATATATACATACACACACACCTAAAATACACTTACCTTGGTTATCAGAACTTAAATGATGTTGGTAGAGGTAACTGTTTCTAATTAGACAATAAAAAATGGAGTCTCTTTTGGTAGAACAACTGTGAAAAGTCGTTCGCTGAAAGTTTTAAAAAAGACCAACCTTTTTATCATCTTGTGAATTGCTGCTACACCTCGTAAGAGGCAATAGTAAGATAAAAGCCCTTAATTATTTTTGTTAACAAATATTCTGAATGATAAGCTATGCAAAAAATTAAACAAAAAATGTTTTATTAATAAAGACTTAATAATAGAATGCATGATTAGGATAAAATGGAAAATCTGAGACTGATATTAAATTTCGATCAACTCCAACAAACCTTCAACAACAATATAGAAGAGCTAAAAATTTAACAAAAATAGAGGATAAAATTGCATATTTCTTGATCATTATACAGCAAATCAGTGTGTGGCATTACTGGTGATTTGTCCAAATAAAGAATAAGAAAAGTACCTTCCAAAAACAAAGATAGATGCTTATGGCAAATGTAAAACTTGAATGTTCTATTCTTAAAGAGTTTATGAAGAGATACTGTAGAGAGAAGCTCCCAACTACTGGCCATGATTACTTAATTCTGATGTAATAAGAGCTACTACTACCTTGTGCAGTAGTCAGTGCATGGCAACTGAAGATGTTTGTTTTCATGAATTTTGGGGTGTGTTAGGAAAGGGCAAGAAACTTATCAAGAGGAGGCCAAAGGTTAGTCAATTTGATGATCTTGCAAAAAGGTGAGAGCAGGAAGAAGGGGGGCATAAAATAATATACACTCACACACATGGAGGAGAGGAATTAAAGGAACAACAAGAATTGAAAATAAAAAAAATTAACACTAATTTTAAGGAAGGCAATCATAAGTTATGTGTGAGAGATATACATGAGGAAAAAATCCTCCCCCTCTCAAAATTTAGAATATCAATATGAATGAAACGAGAGAAAGTTGTCAGAAAGAAGGTACTTTTAAACTTAGTTATGGCTAAATAACGGTCATAATTTTGGGAACGGAGAGGAAAGGATTTGGGATAGATTTTTTTGTCGATTTTTTCTCCAAGACATTAGCAAGGTAGCCATTGTTATGTCTGTGTGTTCACATAGCACTCATAATGTTGTAGTCATTTGAGAGGCAGCAGCAGCAGCTGCTGCTGCTTTCTAAGCTATGGTTTGGACCAATCAGTTTCTTGCTCTGAATTGTCTGTGGTTTGGTCCCTCTCCTCAACCAAACTGTGTCGGCTAGATCCAGGTGGACTGCTGTAACTGCTACTATTGTTGGATCCAGTTGATAATCTCCAGCCAGTGTCTAATCCGGAATCCTAGAAAGAAAATATTAAATTTTTTAAAAATCAAATCAAAATTTCAAAAATGTGTGTACCTTATACTTAATAGAGGTCAAATCTGTACTATACACATGTTTTAATTGTACTTGAAAAACAACAATAAGGAATCAATCAGAAACCACTAAAATATTCTAGAGAGAAAAAGAGAGCATTCTCTTTTACAGATTAAATTACTATAGAGAGGGGGGAGGAGACATGAGAATATAGTTGGGGAGGACCTAGGAAAGGGTACATGATGAATTCATAAAATTCAAATGAGGACATGTGATGAATGGAAAATGGGGCTTGATAGATATATAAGCTATTTTTTCCAGATAGATCATTATACAAAGATCTTCAGCAGCTGAAATATCAGAAAAAAGTATCTTATAGACATAGCTGGAAATGAGGAATGTTCATATTTAATACAATAAGCATAACCTTTTTACCTTCCATCGACCATGCAGGCGGGGGAGGTGATGGTGGCAGCGGCAGAGTCATGCAATAAATATTTAAGACTAATTTACATCTTAAACTGATGAATTATACATACCACAATCATGGCCAAGTAAAAACTCAAGAAAGAGTACTTGTGACCATCTGCATATTGTGTTGCCTTCCAGATTTTTTTTTATACATATTATAAAACTATTCGGAATTTTAATAGCAAATTTTCTATTTGATACTGATTTCTGCTTTGCATCACTGGCCAGAGAGACCTATGAGGGTGATTATCTCACCTTACAGATATTACATATTACCCCTGAAGAGGGCTGTAGAATGAATCTGAGAAAACATTGTGCCACCATCAAAAATGGGGAGAAAAGATTAAATTGTCCAAGGAAAACTTGGTATATATTCTTACTTTGCAACCTTTTACAGCCAATGTGAAAATATTATTAAGAATTAAGTTGAGATAAAGATAGTTTATACAAATAGTTTCCACCTATCTTTATATTTTAATTATTAGAATATGAAGTTAAGAGATGATAACTTAAAAATTTTTCCATTTAGTTGATACTAGACAATTATCTAAGTACAGACAAGAGCAGATCGATTTTTTTAATACAGCATTTGAATGCAGAAACGAACACAAATCAAGTATGAATACAAACATATGAAAGATAAGATTCATCCACAATAGATAATTTTAAATGGACTACGATTGAAGTTATTTTTGCTGGGAACATTGAGAAGAAATAATTTCTGATGAAAAGAATATGTTTGAATCTGGATTTTTAAAACTGTAAAAAGAAAAGTCTTCAACAAGCAAATAGAAAGTAATATGAACTTATGAACTTTTTTTTCAGAAGCATCAATAAAGCCTGGATTGTAAGGTTGGGGGGAACAAGATGTTCATTTTTAGCAGTAGTGTATATACAACATTCAAATGAGGTAGCAATTAAATAAGATGTGAAAAGTGCATAAAATGTGGAGAAAAAATAGAAAATCTGAACAAAAATATGCATATAAGCCATCACGGTATGGATTAAAATGGATCAGAGTAACATGTAAGTAAAAACAAAGTGTATAACAAAAAGAAAATCAATATGTGGATGACATCCTCAAGGCAAACTAAAAGGAAAATTAGACCCCAGCACTGTGAGAGGAAAGGTATTATTTAAGTAAAAAGATGAAATCAGTTCCAAGTCAAGCAAATTGGAAGGAAGTCAAGGAAAAGATGGATAACCAAAAAATCCAATAATTCAAAGAAAATGGGTAAAAAAAATGTTATTGGCATCCATTAAGTTATTTGGACTTGTTATTGACATTTCTTTAAACAACAATTAGATTTTGGGAATCAGGTGGTGAAATAATTATATTAAACAAAATCAAACTAATTGATTTTTAGTACTCATTATCAGTAGATATTAGCTAAGGTGCTGCCATTGTACAATTCATTCATATAAAAATCCATAATCAGTTTATATACCAAGTGTGAAATTTGTTATTTTGGAGAACTAATACTTCAATCTTTGCTCTTTAAAAAGATTTTTGTTGTAAAACTCCTGCAAACTTACACCATATCACTTGAATGCATGCAAACTGAAAATTCCTTCAAAAAGAACAAAGTTTGAAATAGTGGCAGAAAGGCTCCAAAATGCTGAAACACACTGAAAATGTAAAAGCTAAAAAAATAATTACAGTCCAAATAGACTGATGAATGTTTAAAATATTGATACATTCTTTGCATACGAAAGAAAGTCATTGGGGAAAAAAAAAACAAAAAAAAAGATACAACCAACCAGGGAGAGGGAGGGAAAGAATGAAGACAATTAGACAACTCATGCATTGGAAAAACAAGAAACGGTAAGAAGACAAAGAAACAAACATAGGTGCAAGCTGACCCTTCAGTTGTGCCAGGAACTTTCACATGTGGAAAGAGATCCAATACTCCCAAGAGGGGTTCCACTGCCCCCGCTACGTGACCCGCGGCATTGTTTCATCTGCAGAACGTTAAAAAAATCCATTTTCAATGAGAAAGTAATTAGATTAGAAATGGCAGAGGTCATTGTAGGAGAACCCCTTTCTCAATCCTTCAAGTCTTACAACTTCACCAAAAGTGAGCGTAGAAAAAGCTAAAATGCAGATGAAAAAAAATGTAAACATTTCCACAAAGACCAAAGTTAAGCAATAATTGCTAAACGATAAAAATATTAAATTATTACTAGCTCAAATAGAAGAAGCAACAGATGAAAGTGTTTTGTAAAATCTATTTCTATCAAATGTTTTTACCAATAATCTATTGGTCTCTGTAATAATCAGAGTAGAATCAACAGGAACATACCAAACAAAAGAGTTTTGAGGAAAACTGATCTTAAATGTGCATTAAACTGATCTTTCATAAAGTAGTTTTGTGATGTTATTACAAAGAGAAATAAGAATATACAAAATGGGGTAGCGGTTTCATTTTTTTTTTAAGGGAGAAAAAATGCTTTTAACAATGTCAGTAATTTCTTTCAGATATGTCTATAAGATAATGAAATAAGCAGAAACAAGTATAGTTGTGTTTATGTAACCAACCATAAGAACTTGAATCTACACAACTTCTGGATCTGATGAAACAATAATAAAAAAAAATATTTAGGACATTGTTGTTTATAGTTTCCATGCATGAATTTAGACTATTGAATTAAAGAAAGGGTTGCCACTTGCATCCGTGACTATCATACCCATTTCTATATGTGTATACTACTTTTAGTGCAAAAAAAGGTCCAAAAGTACAAAGGAAAATTACCAGATTTAATTTTTACTTGACATTAATGGCTGTCTTAATGTGAACCTTCAATGCTATGAAACTAAAGAGTTAACTTTATTATATAGCAACTGAAGAGATGATGAATTCAGAAAAATGTCAGAATCAAGTTCTAAGTATATCAATGACCAATGATATTTTTAAGGAAAAAAAAAAAAAAATAAAATATTAACTTGATTCCACAAATTGCAATTCGGTTAATTTGTGCAAATTATAGTAAAAAAAATTTTTTTTTAAAAGTTCTATTGCAAATATCAAATTAGACCCAAATATATCCAAATTTGATAACACAATGGAAAGCTTTTTCTCATTCAAGAACAAACATTTTCCTCAACTGCAGATGTTTACAAAGGTTTTCCATATTCAGCATCAATAAACTGGCTTGAATCACCACTTCTACATTGATATATTTTTGTCTGAAGCTACAACTCATCCCAAGACTAACCATTATGCTTGTATTAAATATGTTGATTTCAGACCGACAAAACGGAGGTGAACACACTATCATTCCAACTTTGTTGGTGGAGAGGTGAAAATAGATTAAGTCATGCAAGTACATCACACTAGTGGGAGGCAAAAATGAGTGCTTGAAATACTGGAAGAACACCAAGGTCTGAAATATTGAGAAAATTTTGTTTGCTAAGTTTTACACATCTGTGAACTTCCAATCTAAATCATGAAACTAATGAATAATATGAACAAGCTATTCATAAGATTTTATCTGTTTTAAAGAATCAAGTGAGTTTGAGACCATTTATATAGAGAAACATTTCCATATGAATTTTTATCATGCATCACAGTAAGTAAGAGGAAAAAATATTCGCTATAAAGGTTGAAATTTTTCATAACAAACTTCTTTGAGAACATGATCAAAAATAAGACATAGAAAAGTACAGGTATATGCAGAGAGAAAGTTCAATAGTTGGAACAAGATCCCATTGGGGTTGAGAAGAAGGATCTACAATGAATGTATCCCAAGTGTCACCTAGAGAGCTGAAACATGGAACTAAACCAAGAATTTGGCTCTCAAACTAAGAACCATGCAACGTGCACAGGAAAAAAAAAACAAAAAAAAACCAAAACATACTAAACAGCACCTTGAAAGATTGCAAAACAACACAATATATTAGAGAGCAAACAGGTGTCAGAGATATCCTAAAGGTCATAAGCAAACTTAAATGGCAATGGGAAGGTCATTTTGCAAGAATATTGGACAAGAGCAGGACACTGCATCTCATAATGTGGATCCCTCCAGATCATAAGCAAAATTGTAGCCGGCAAAAAACATGATGGCGTGATGAATTGGATAATATAGGCACCGTGAGACTCAGGAGCAAAAAAACTGGCCAATCTTGTAGAAGGCTTATGCCCAACAAAGGACTCTAAAGGCAGATTAGTAGTAGTAGTATATGCAAGAAAGAAAGGAATACATGAAAATACTACTGCTTCAAATAGATGTATCCATATTCACAACAATAAAACAACTTTACAACATCCTAGAACACTATGACTATACGAGAGAAAGAAAAGTAACAATGAAAGAAAGTTGATCATTATCTGAAATGAAATTGTTAGATTGAATCCAATAATTATGGAAATAATTTCTAAGAGAAGCCCAAGTAAATCTGCAATCGTCATTTTGCACTAATGTTTAAAATGTAAGAATCACTGCCATCTTTACAGCATTTTAGAATGGTATTCAGCAGAACAAAATTTAAAAGTTTGAAATATTTACAAGAAAAAATATCCATTAATTGTTCCACCATCATGTCGAACTTTTTATGAATAAATGTCTGTACCAAATTATCTATTTGAAAAATCATTATGTGGAACTGTTGATAGTTGTTAAATATTGCCAACATATTAAATCTATGAAGAAAGTTGGAAAAATGTTGATTGAAAGTAAAGATGATTTTCCAGGAAAAGGAGGAAGATTTGAATATTCACAAAATTTCATTTCAATTCTAAATTCTCACTAGTAATAATAAATTATTAAAGAAACAGTTTATATTCCCCAGAGTCTATATCCATTATCAATATATGCATCATTGCAATACACATACTTCTGTAAATATGAACAGATGTTTGAAGTTCCACTAATAGTTATTATATCACTAATACCTGTGGGGAAAAAAAAATAATAGGTAATATGAATTTCTACAAGATGATTTCTTTTAGAACTACTGAACTCATTCAAGTGGCGGTCTATAGTTTCATATGGTGGGTAGGAGATAATTCTAGATAACTATCAGCAAAATTGAAAGAGTCCATTGTTATAGACAGAAAACTAAACAGAAAAAGTCACTCTTCCTCATAGATAGATGCTTGTTTACAAATTCAGTAGAGGCATTGATGAAGTAATTCTCTCAGCTGAAGCAATTTGAAATTCAAAAAGTGTATATTTTATATTTCTGTAGGCATTTGAAAAAAGACTTTTTTCGTAAGGCTCATTCATATTACATTTTGTGAAACTACAAGAAATTTCGCCACTTATATCCACTGCCAAATATCGTCAAGTTTCAATGAATTAATATCATCTGAAGCTTTGAATGAAACAGAAAAGTTTTTGATCCAATTCTGAGCTAATCCTTTGCACAAATCAAATACATGCTTATTTATACATCTCTATTTTAAATCTCATTTGTCCATACATTAAATTACAATTGTATGATTTCTAGAAAAAGAACATCCCATAATTCAAGTTTTCATAAGTCAAGAATCAACTAATATCATAACGAAGTATACATTTGAAGACTCAAACATATGATAGTCTTATTTGAATGCAGTTTTATCATGGTAACTTACCTCAAATATTCTGGATGTAGTAGTTGTGTCTGTTGGGTTTCCTTGGTCTTGGGAAGAACTAGAACAGCTTTCTGCAGGAGATACTGATGTAATGGAAGACAATGGTCTCTGAGCACCACCTGACTGCCAACCACGACGTGGAGATTCTCTCTGCTTCATAGCATTTCCTTAATTGTTCAAAAATTGAGGGCAAGGAAAAAACAAATGAGCAAAAACACATTGTAGATTGGCAAGTCTTTTTTTGTTGTAGTTAATAAATGATCTGCAGAGAAGAAACAATATATTCTTACCTATATCACCATATTGGGGATACCAAAATAATGAAATTGTAAAGAACTATTGGTGAAATAGTAAGCAAATTTTATCTTGTCTAGTCAGCAACTCGACCTGATAAGCCAATTCACAAAAAATTTAGAATTAATGATTGAAAGAAACATTACTACTTGCACTTATGCTCAAATATTCTCTAGAGAAGTTGTTAATTGCTATATGAATGCAGCGGACTAACTAAAAATGTAGGGAACAACATTACATAGACTATACAAATATCCCAATATTAGTATCTAAGTATCCTGCCATCTGTTACATTTGAAAAAGTTCAATTCTAAAACTTACCATTATATTGTGAGTCAGTAGACATGCTGGTACAACTGACACTACCACTTGGTCTGCTAGTAGCACCTCTCATTTGAGCTTCCTGCAATTGTTTCATGCTTGGTTGCATTAAATTGCGGACTTTCTGAAGTTGTTCCTCAGATACAACACCAGGCTAAAACAGAAAAAGAAAGCCATTTTGTTTTTACTGAAAAATGATTTTTGAAGCAAATGTACTGAAAAAACAAACAAAAAAAATAATGTAAAAATAGATAAAAATAGAATGTATTTCATCGTTTTATGAATATTTCCTTACTCGTTTCTCATATGTTAGAGCTTCAAAATTAAATAAACTATTGCATATTCAATTTATACAGTGGCCATTACTGAATATTATCAATCATTTTATAATCAAATCATTTTTTGGCATGTCTAATTTTTCTTCAAAACTTCAGGTCTATTAATATCATCATCATCATCATCAGCCATTTTCAAGGTTTGTTATTTAACACAGGCCCCCCTACTCCAAGTAGAAGATGGAAATCAGACAGCAATTAACTCTGATTGTTATGTTGGGTATTTAGTCTGGTATCAAAAATTATTTACTTTGTTACACTACTTACCTACAATTTTTTTCTAGAACTTTTATTGGGTATTTGATTTATGAAAAATAAATAATTGTTGAAAATTCAACATGCACATTTATAAAAATGTGACCAATAAATAATTTCATAATTAACGTTCATTCAAAAGTGAATTATATAAATTCCTCAAGACTGAATAACTGTAATGGAAAAATATTTTTGAGCTGTATATAAAACTTGAAATCAAAAAAAAAAAAAAAATGGTTCTAATTTAAATTTACTTCCATACTTGAGTTTGTTTGGAATAAACCAAACAGTAGAACGTTCAAGAATTTCCTACAATTTAATCAAAAATAAAAATTAATTTACTTTTGATTTTCAACTGTATTATTTTTTTCCCATTTCATTGAGAAAAAAAAAAAAAAAAAAGAAACTAACGAAATACCTGATGAGAACAAAATTTTAGTATAAATAAATAAATGGAGTTTGCTTTCAAAATCATTCAACAATGGAGAAATTATCAAGTGAGGAAAGAACAGTAGCTTATGGCTGCAAACTTAGAATATAAAGTTTTATTTTATTCAAGATTGGTCAAAACCCATGATTTGTTCTCAAGTAAAATGAAAAGTTGATTAAATGTTGATAAATAATAAAATGTAAATGAATGTTTTTAACTGAATATTCTTTCCGATTTTTTCAATTGAGTTCTATTTAGAGCACAGTATTTTTTTAATGTATTTGTATCTTAGTTAGAGAGAAGGGAAAGTAAAAAAGTAAGACAGAGAGAGAATAAAAATTCAACGCAGAACATGCTATTATGCGGAGAACACCTAAAAACACATGTTTATTGGATTTCAATACATTTTTGGTAGTTATGCATGAAATGGTGAATTTTCTTGAATATAGCTATGAGGCATAATCATTCACCTGCTAAAGGCTGCAGCCTGTTTCAAGCCAAGGCTCATTTTGATTATTTTATAAAGACACAAGTTGGCAGAATCCAACCCCTTATTCTCATACCATTTTGGAAGACTTAGCATTGCAGACTGATCCCCCAATGCTGTTATTATTGTTAGAAAGTTATCCTATGCAAGGAGAAGAAAAATGCATTTGCAAAATAACATTGCTGATAGTTGAGTTCTCAAGGTGAATCCTATCTGCACCCAACTGCACATGCAAAATAAATTGCTGTTTATTTAGGAAAGTATAATAACAGTTGTTTCGAAATTTTCCCCAGTCCTACGATATATTTGCTACCAATATGGCGATTTTTAAGCAAATATCGTAATGCGTTTGATAGTTATAACATTGACAAGTATCACTGATGAAAACTTAACTGTGTTTGTTTTTGACAAGTTACCACAAGTTACAACAACAGGATGGCATCAAACCCCCACACAATTTTTGTAGCATCCTTTCAAAAACATTTCAACGAATAATTATCTTCTTGTGGTTTAATTTCAGTTACAATTGCAAGAAAATAGCATAAAGTTAGTTTCCATAGGAGAAAAAAAAATTTTTTTGCTTATTACAGAATTTATCTTAATGTAGAAGAAACATCCTAATACCATGATTTAATTTATAAAATTTATAAAAACAAAGATGTAAAATTAAAAGTTCAAGAAACTTACCACAAATTTCTCTTTATGACTTAAAAAAAAAAAGAAAAAAAAAAAGACACATATTGCAACAATCATATATCTTCTTTGGAGGTTTGATTATCAGCATAATTGGAAGTAGCATACGCCATGAAGTTAATATTTATAGAAAAAAATCTATAGTTGGTAGTGGTAAAACCACCATTGACCATAGCAGACAAACATTTCTTCCTAAACTTAAAAGCACCATTTCCGGTCACAAACAATCAGTTGCTGCTCTATTGTTTAATACAAGCCCTAATTACCCAAATTAGTGATGCGTAAAATCAACTTTCTTACTAATTAAAGTAGATCAAAGATTGTTGCCATTGGAAAGCACTTTCATGGGATATCAAATTTCACAAAAATAATTCAATTCAAAATTTTTTGCCTCACACTTCGCAAATGTTCAAAAATAAAAATGTTCTCATAATATTCAGACAATTGTAAAATTTCCTAAGAATTGAAAAATTTGAATTAAAAAAAAAAAAATCTCTCCCAATGGTACTTAGAAAAAAATGTTCTTGTGAAATCAATAGGATGGAGGTCAAAAAGTAATGAAAAATCAAAAAGCGAGCAAGGTTTTCAGGATGGCGGAGTTAAGGGAGATAATTTTTACATTTACATCTAAAATTTGGATAAAAAACATCTAAAATACCTAAAATCTAGGAAATATATATTATTGATGAATTAAATGCGAGTTCAATCATCAACATATATCGTTAGAATATTACTCATTTTATTACTATAGATTAAAAGTAAATTGGAGTCAAGATTTGTTATATCATAATCAATAAAAATGTTTAGAAGATATGGTCGATTAACAATGAATGCATGTTGTGGTCTCCTGATGTTCAGTTTTCAATGCAAATACCTAAACTAGACCCTGACATTCTGATTGCTCTATTTTGAAGCTTATAATAGTTCAGTTACTTTGAGTTGGTGTTTTGGAGCACAATTTTATGCTTAGAGCTGTGTTCCACACATATTCCTTGGAATTGCGGAGGAAAAAATAATCTTTCACTTTAGTCAAGCAACTGAAATGCAATCCTAAGGGTCAAATTTTTTTGTGGGCTCACCTGAGGGTGCACTCATGTCTGCTTGGGTATATGCAGAGGTGAGGTGAGATGTCCTCCCTGAGGTGGGGGGGGGTCTGCACGTACATGGATGAATTGGCTCTAAAGAGGGTCACTGACCCTTACTTTGATAAAACTAAAATTGGCAAATTTTTTCTACTCTAGGCTAACTTTAGTTAAAAAAAATATTGAATACCTAAGTCCTGAGTTGGCTATAAAATGAAATTAGACGGGTTAATTATTCAGAAAGAAAATGGCGAGAATTTTGGCTATTGGCTATAACCAATTTTGGGGGGCTTAATAGGAAAATAATCGTCTAAATCCATCTGGAAAATGGCTGATTTGGCATCTCTGAGTATGAAATTTTTTGTTTTGTTAATCAGCCATAATAAGATGGAACTAGATGGAATCCTGGGGACGAAACAACCATTTTAAATTATTGGAAAATCGACAGATAGATGGCTCAAATTCTGCAATATCATATTTACTATCACTGATATATATTATTTTCTTTAGATTTCAAGACAAACAAATGTCAGCCATGTCTTGAAAAACAGTAATCTGAGACTTTAAATTTAAAACAGCCAGTTCTGCTTTGTAATTTATGAATATTTGTTCTTTTAAATAGGCAAAATCTTCGTCTTTTTCTTTCCTAGCAAAAACAAAAAAAATACTAGTTGAACAATTTTAAAATTCAAAATGCATGTTCCGTATAGGGTATCGAAGTTGTGCAAAAAAGTGTGCACACATCCCTATTTAAGAGTCTTGGAAAATTTCAATCTTCAGCTGAAGCCAATGCAGTGAACAGCCATAAAATGTGTGACCATTTTGAAATGATTTTGAATTGAAAATCAACCCCTACCCACCCCGCCTCAAACATGGGGGTGGGGTCAAAATCTAATTTACTAAGAACCTGATTGGTGCTTCATGAGAGCATACCCACAGAAAATTTCATGAGGTTATGTTGAGTAGTTTTTACAGTAGGCTGTTACATACAGACAGATGGTTATCTGGTGGATTAGAGTAAGATAAGAGACATTTTGAAGAAAAGTCTAAAATATTCAAATACATTTTTCTCTACAATTATGAGAGCTGGTGTATCAAGAGCCTTAAATTGATGAAACCTGTTATAATTTAGATAATATCTTTTTTCAAATTTTATTATAAAACTATCATAAGATGGAAAATTATTTTAAGATCAGGCCATAAAAATTAAGAATCAACTCACTACAGGTCTTGAGCCTTTAGGAAGGTCTATCAATGCCTGAAGCCCTTGGTCAGGGCCCATATGAGCAATATGGCTGAAGTTGATTGGGGATGAAATGACACGGGATCTTCTCTCCATTCTACAAAATACATAAATTACAAAATGAATCAAATTGTTCAATTTTTAAATATCAATAGATTTACAAGAAAATCTAAAATACATAAGACAATGTATGCACAAATATACATTCAATAAATCATTTGCTTGATATTAAGCTTCTGTATGACGTGTACGCAACATCTTCATTGTTGCCTTACATAAAGCCTTAAAATGAATGAATGTAGAGAAGAGATGCGTGATGAAGCAAAAGAGTTACAATTGAAACATAGAAAGTCAAATATTCACTAACATTCGTATAATTCAATTTATGTAGAGAAAAAGAGGAAATTCCTACAAGCTCATTTATTTTGTCCTTTGTTTCTTTCTGATAGATTTGCCAAAAAATAGTTTTCCAGAGCCAACTGTTATCACGGATCACATCTAAAATAACCAGATCAATATTTATCTATAATAAACTGGTGAACTAACCTGGAAGGAATAAGATATTTTTGATTTCAAAAAAGAATGTTATAAAATTCATATAATTCTTGCTTTATTTGCATTCCGTTTGCTTCAGTATTGACAGTTTATATTCAACTTTATTATTCCTTTAGGTTTAAATAAATATAATGGTTATTCACAGCATCTATGTGACAAACTGAATTATCAATTTTAATATTGAAATATGCAAATGGTATAATTGTCAATTCAAGTAAAATTATCAGCATTTAAAGTAAAGAAAATGGGATGGTGGTCAGAGTTCAAATTTCAGCCAAGGCTGTTTGTTTACTTTGCACTAATACCCTCAGCAAAGGCATGAATCCATCTCCATCTAATTGAAGGTTACTTGGCAATCAGCATAACTGGTCCCAAGCCCAGGATTAAGGAGAAAGGTTGCACATATGACAACCGACTCAAACACCATGAAACAAAACCCATTTGCTACTGAGACTGCAGCAAAGTGGTTGGGGCTCCATGTTGCACAAGGAGTCTGAACAGGGATAAACAAAATAATTGTTTCAAAAAGTATTCATTTGATAACAAAGAGGAAAATCACTTCTAATAAGATTTTTAAATCAGAAAAGCATGTCAAAAGACAACAATGAAAAGTGTGGAGAAAGAAAAACTGGAACCAAAGAAAATATTAGAAATGAAAAATGTTGATTAAAAGCAAAATAAGCAAAAAGCTTTCAACAAATAAAAAAAAGTTAGCATTGCAAGAACCAATACGAAAAAGGAATAGCAACAAATTCCTTTGTGAAGCAAACGGCATTAGATTGAATAAAAGAACAAAAAACTAAAGAAACCAAGTTAAAAACAACAACAAAAAAAAAATGGCGGTGATAAATTCAAGAAGACTAGCGTAATAAAAAAAGTAGCTGCAGTGGCCAACAAATAGGAGTAGTTGAAAGTGGATGAAAAACAAAAAAAAACATAAAATAAACAACCACCAGAAAAGTGATTGGGTATGTGGGGGGGATGGGGGGTGACTTTGAATGAATTAATTGCCAGCAGAGAGTAATGCTTACTGATTGGCTACCCCAGGAGAGGGGATGACCTGGTCAGGACGCATGTGAGCGACATGGCTGAATGAAAAAGGTGCTGAAATGTCGCGTGGACGTCTTTCCACCCTGGTAAATTCAGAGTTGTTAAAAAACAAAGAAAAAATTGAATTAAATAAATGAATAATGCAGTAATGAGTATAGCAATGAAACGGCACACAAATGAGCGTGTGTGTGTATGTGTGTGCAGATAAAATTTTCTGCTTGTTGGGAAGGAGGAGGAGGAGGAAAGGAAGAATAAGAAAAACAAAATCGCAAACAATAATGACATGAGGAAGCCTCAAAATTATGTTACTTTGATATAAACCATTTGAATCAGGAAAATATCATTTCATTGAAAAATTTGACTTGCGTGGGAAAGCAAATTTGCAGTCAATAATCATGTGAGATAAAACGCAATCGTTGAAATAAAATAGATTGTTTGTCCTCATTATTAACAAGTTGATATTAATAATTTTTATTTGAACATTTTAAATGTAATTGGTTAATTGTCTTCAATTTCAGATAGCACCTTTATGAAAATTTAGTTGATCTCTTCAGTTCTGTTTAACAAGGTACTAAGCAAAATGTTAACTTCAAATCAAACTGAATACTGTCTTTTAAAACATTATACTGAAATACATCATTAATAGCAGAGATTCATAATTGTAAATTGTATTTTTCAAAATTATTTACCTTCATATTTAATTCAAATTTATGAATTGTTTTTTCAACTAGGTGTTTTTGAATCCATCTACATTAAAACCCAAAAACCATTTTTGTGCAGACAGAAAGAAACTGTTTTTTCACTTAAAGTATTCAATAGACTCTTGAGTGCATATAGCAACAATCAAAGGCATCATGATTTAAGATCATGTTGTGACAGGATTTAAAATCTTCTGAACAATTTTTTCAAATCTGGATTACTTTCCAACATTTCATGCTCTGAAGAATGTCAGATGAAAAGAGCTTTTCGGGGACTTTTATATTTAGTGTTATAATATATTATGTAAATACACATAAGTGTATGTTATTGTTTCTGTTTAATGTATATCTGCTCATTACAGGAATTTAATACTCAAAATAGAGGTTACTGAATAGGGCTACTAAAAAAAGAATTTGCAGTCATTTGAAATTAGTTTTTAAAATAAACTTCCTCATTATCTAACTCATTGGGAAAGAAAATACTTTAAAATATTACTTTTTTGAAAGAAAATTCAGTCATTTCAAACATGAATTAGGCTGCTTTAAAGGTATTTACATTTTATTAGTACTTACATCAATGACACCAGATTTGTTTTATAGAAATTAAAACAAATCATAACTTTGTGATAAATGCCTTCTAAAATTGAAGTAGCTAACAGTGAAGAAATGATTAACTTGAAGATAGCTGAACAACTGAACAGTAACAAAAACCTACTTTCTGATTAAATATCTAGATAAAATCTCTTTTTGTAAATCTTTTTTTGAAGAAATATGCAATAAGGGGCATTAGCCTGATGCTTATACATGAGCTTTTACACGTGCTAAATACATTCAAGTTGATTAACAAAAATTGAAGCAGTAAAGATTTCAAAATCAATTTCTTTCAATTAAACATTTAACAATTCATTCAAAGTGGAAAATAGAATAAATGAATTTTTTAAAATGTGAATAGAATATCTGATTCTGAAAATGAAACTAAAAAAAATTGAAGTATCAATTTTTTTCCGATAAATCATAAGCCTCAGGTATAATCAAGTAAATAAAGTTGAAAGATTGCCAAACAAAGCGATATCTAAATAAAATGATCTATGTAGTAAATCTATCCTATTTGATGGTTGCCATATTTCCAAACCCAAGGAATTACCTTTTGAAACAAAAATTACCACCCATATCGGAAAAATTAAGGGTAGAATTTACATCAAATTCAAAAAATTTAGTAAAATTGTTTTCTTCATTCACTGATAAAATGAATACAGAATTATAGAAATCCATTATTCTGATGAATTGCAGACAGTTTTCTCAGACAATTTTTAAAGAATTTCTACATAGTGTACATAGTATCCCCACATACCATCACTTTTAAATCAAAATTTTCACAAAATCTGTCCAAGTAAGTTAATGAAATTCAAAATGAACTTTTATATGCAAAATGTATATTTTCTCATGGCAGTCATTCCTCAGGAGTATACATACATTCCATTTCCTAATATCTCTCTGTTCAATTATATGAATACGGTGCAACATTTTATAAAGAAAGAAATTTGTATAAGATTTGCTTAAGGCCTGAGACCACCGTATATAATGAGAAGATTAATTATTACTTATTATCATGTCAAAGATTATCAAAAGAAACAGTTTCGTTGTATAACACAAATGTGAATCTGGAAGTGTTAAACTCGAACATCTCAAACTATTGATGTCACATTGCAATTAAGATAATGCTTTTAAATATTTGATTTCAAGAAGGATATTTCTATGATTGTAATTTGGTCGGTTAACAATTCCTGATGGTCATACATGCTTGTGTACAGACTTTATTTTGCTTTTTTCAAGGAATTATTTCAAAGATTTAGATAAAATTTAGATGATGAGTAAATATTTCAAATGACTAATCATTTAGAGGACTTCAATGATAATTTTGATGTTCTTATCAATAGAATAGATTTTAAATTTACTCTTATAAGTAGCAATGAAAAAATTGTACAATTCATAATGTCTATTTTTCTATACAACTCTTATATATCAAATTCAAAAAGCTGCTTGATGTCATGTGTATTTTAAATCTTTCAAGTAACCCTAACCCTAGGGTTAACTTGAGAGTATATATTCAATGCTATCAATATTCCAATACATCTTATCCCTCTTCTGTTAATCAAATATTTCATGCAAGCAGCAAACTAAACTTGTAACATTTAAAAAACCCAATCATGAAATGCATGAACAAAATAAGTGACCACTGCAGTTACAAGAGGGAGAGAAAAATAAAACCCTGATGATAAATGTGGTGAAAGGTCAGCATTAAAACATAGGTTATAAAAAAAAAGCATTGACATAATGTAAATGCACATGGGAGAAGGAAAATCCTGTATCTTTTCCACCTTTTTCATGAAATGGATATCTTTTAGAGGAGAGCAGGTATATATATATACATATGTGTGTGTGAATGAGTGTGTGTATGTGTGAACAACAGGAAGTGAAACAGACTTAAGAGTAAAAGAATATGGGGATTTGGTTTATTAATTAGTTAATCCATAAATTGGAGTGCCATACATGTTTCGGGAAGTGTTCCCATCTTCAGTACTGTGTGGTGTGTGTGTGTACATTCCAGAGGTTACTTACCATCAAATGTTTTGATATATATATTTGAGAAAAGTGTAAAAAAAAGAAAGCCAAACTTTTAGGTTATGGTTTTCAGGTAGAATGGTTTTTAATAAGCCTTAACTGGTTTTATACAAATCTCCAGAAGACTGATGTGATTTTGTTTCTGGTCATCATTTTCTATTGTCCAGTAGAGGGGATTAAATTCAGGTCATATGTATATAAATCTTCCATGGATGTAATAAAATTCTGGTTGTTGGTAAGTTCTTTGGGAAGAAGGGGATTCGTGCAGGAACTCCCTTCAAGGAGAGAGGTGTAGGGGGGTAAGGTGTGAATGTGTGTGTTCACAATGTGGTTGAATGATATTTTGATACAATGAGTGATAATATGTATGTGTATGAGAGAGAGGTAAAGGGATGAAGTATCACTGTGTGTGTATATGTTCTCAGAATAGCAGAATTGTATTTAGCTTTGGTTGCAGAATTTTTAGATTATATGAATATGTAAGATTTTTTTCAAATGCATCACCATATGTAGGATTTTGGAAAATGGAAGGGGAGCTACGTCTTCCAAAGAAATCAGAGCTGAGGTTCCAACTCAGAATTGGAGAATTGCAAATTTCAAAGAATTGATGAAATTTGTTTCCCTTCTTTCTGCAACATTGTCGTGTTCATTTCATAGAAAGGAAAAACTGAAAATTTTGGTTGTTGTGGAACATTGAAAAATGTGTGAACTGACTTTGAGTATCCTTATGGAGGGACTCTTATTTGTTGTCTAGGTACAGTGGTCCTGTTCCTAAGATGGGATGTTTCCCCTAAGTATTCCTTATAGCAACCTCGACGAATAATGGCATAGATGATGTTTTCAACATCACAAGAGATGTTGGATTTGTTTTCAAAGGTTGTACTACATTTGAAAATATATGTGTCTCCTATTAAATGTATGCATAAACTGCTATTTGGTCAATTGCATTTGGTAATATTTTTCTTAGCAAATGTGACTTTTGTTAGTAGCCTTTTTTTTAAATTTGGAGGTTGGCATTTACTTCCAATTACTGAGGAATTGATCAGGATTTTGTTCATGTCTCTTTTAAAGATGTGGATGTCTCATATTTTTTTTTAAACTTTAGGGTTTGAAGGTTGTGGGTGTTGATGAATGGAATAATGGTTGTTGTATTAATTTAAGAGTTCACTGCAAGTAGCTGTTGTCTATCTAATTGTGTTGCTTTTTCAATTCCAGCTCTAAATAGGGAGAAGGGATAGTTTTGTTTAAGTAGTTATTTTGTTTAGTTCCTCGAGTCCAAGATTAAGAGTACTCTGTTCAGATATTATTGTTCTCAAGCGTCAGGCTAAGGAAAATGGTATACTAACCTTCGTGTGTTTAGGGTGAAAAGAAGGAAATAGTAAGTTTTATTGTCCGTAGGTTTGTAATGTATGTCGGTTAGGATTTGGCTTCCATTTTATGATTTTACAGTCTAAAAATGGAATTTCATATTCATTAAATGCCATTGTAAAGTCGATGCGTTCATGTAGGTAATTCAATACGTGATATAAATGTAGAAGTTCTTCTTCCAATGTGTTTCATATTAAGAAACAATCATCTAAAAAGCGAGTCCACGATTTTTTGAAAATCTCATAATCCAGTTCCAAATCTTTTGTATACTCTGGTACATAATTGTCCTTCTAGATAGCCAATTCTTAATGTTGCATGTGTGGGGACGACTCTGGTACCCATTGCTGTTCCTCTAAGAGGCTCAAAAAAGTTATTGTTGAATTGGAAGGTGCTTTCTAAAATGAATTGCAAGGATTTTAGTATGAGATTTTTATTATATCTGTTTAATATTTCATTGGGGTATTCATTCAACCAGAATTCAAGTACCTCTAGTCCTAGTTCATGACTGATGTTCAAGTTTAAGGATTCCACATCAAAGGAAGCAAGAGGCTTCTGTTTTTAGTCGTTTTGGTAAAAAATCTGCCATGTCTTTCAGAAATCAGTGGATATGTTTGGTCAGATGTTTTAGTACAATGACAAGTACATTGCTTAGTCTGCTAGTTAAGTAAGCTGGTCTTGCAATAATAGGACGTAGTTTCAAATCTTTGGCATTCGGTATACTAACCACTAGAGCTGATTTTTAACAGACTATTGTGATTTCTATATTCTTCTGAATTATTGGGGAACCATAAAATTGGTTTTCTTTTAGTTCAGTATTTTGGGGGTATTTGTGTTTGTATCTCTCATATATATAAAAAATCTATAAGGAAAAAAAAAAAAAAAATTATATATATAACAAAATATCAAAGACATTATTAGCAGCAACAATATAATAATGAAGTCTCACAAAACATTCCTAAAACCATTAAATTCTGTCAAACGTATGATAAAATAAAGTCTATGTTGCAACCACCTCACGTGTACCAACACCTTCACTAGCTCTACCACTAACGAGAGTTTTTACAAATACCATAGCACTAACTATCATAGCAAAAACATTATATACCTCCTAGAATATAATAGATGCAATTTACAATACATAGGTAATTCCGAGCGGCAATTCAACATTTGACTTACACAGAATTAAATTACAAAACCATCCCAGCCCACTTCATGTAGAACTACACTTTCGCACCCGGAAACAATTTTGCCACAGACACTAAACACAATCATTGAAGAGATAGAAAAAAAAAAAAAAAACACCCAAGGACATAACCAATCTAGAGAGTCATGAAGATCAACAAACTCAATACTCTCTACCCTGATGGATTTGACATCAAACTTAACCCTAACCACACAGATCTCTAAAAAAATATTCCTCCTATTAATAATGATCTCACATCCACACTCTACCGTCCCTCAGCTATATCTAATATTTGGAACTTCAGTCACTCAGACCCTTAATAACTACAACCTCTGTATTGTATTTCACTTGTACAAATCAGAGCCAACAAACTTTCAATGGCCAGTAAGGATAATACATATGAAGTTCATTGACCTCATCACCCCACCATCTATACTATCCTTAACCTACCCACACAATCCAACACTAAATCACTTCCCGACACCCTATGACCTCCCTTAAGACAGGAACACCACAGTTTATCACAGACTGAACTAAATCACACGCAAGCTCACACACACTCTCTCTCACTCGTGTGTGTACGTACACACAGTGTATACTTACATAGTCAGAGTAGAATTCAGCTAATACCAACTGAAGAATTCATCCCCATGTAGTCAAAGCATATATATATATATATATATATATATATATATACACACATTATATATATATACATATATATATATCTCAATTTGTACTAAGTGGTTTTGATGAAACTAAGGAAGACCAATTGGTGCAAACATCCAATGCAAGTGGGAAAACAGTAACCACACACTCTTTCCACTATGACAATCCACACATTGAGTTTTAGTTCGACAGTTTCTGGATTCTGAAAACATCATCCTGCAATATTTCCTTGTTCCCAAATATGAAATCCTACTCAACTGGCAAGAACAGCACAGAATATATGCACTTTACAATGCATGGTTATTTGGAAGAAGAAAAAGTAAAAGAAAAAAAAATGATAGAACAGTAATAAGCATGCCCAAGGAGACCTTTGAGACAGTAAAAACTCAGTATTAGGTTAAATATTCTTTAATGGTTGAATTCTATGAAATTTTGAGCAACTAACACCTTGTTTGTGCACATATATATAGATGTACACCGTTTTATGTTACGTATTTTGAAAAAGAATAAAAATAAATTAAAATAAAAAAAAGAATAATTTTTCAATAACTGATGAAATTAACAACTTTTCAGCAAAAGTTTTAAATTCTTGATTCCATTGGAAACTGGGAAGTTCAAGATAGGTAAAAAAGATTTCTTTAAATAATAGATGAAAAACCAGTAAATATCATGCTTTGCTTATAAAGGCAAGCAAGAAAAACAATTCATGCAAAGAGTGAAATGACCGTAAAAGTTGGTGATAATCTTTTGATGAGAAAAAAAAAATCTCTTACCCTTTTGTTCCTCGGTCATCATCTCTAGTTTTGAAAGAGAATCGTCGTTTTGCACGGTTTGCTTGACGGAATTTTGTCAAGTCAGGTAGAAGTGATTGATCTTCATCTATCAATACAAACAATTTAAACTGTCAGGCATAATAATTCAATGTGAAACAAAATAAAATTGATTACATTGATTCAAGGACAATCTGTTGGAAACTACATTAAAAAATAAAATGGCTAATTAGGCCAATTATCATGTAAATATTTCAAGTCTGTAATGTTCAATATGACTAATGAATCAAAATCTAAATAAAACAAAGTATTTGCTTGAAAATAATCCTACAAAAAAATATGTAAACATAAGATTGACTAGTTTTACAAGGGCAAAATGCTTAATACTTTTTGTCTGTACTTTCAAGATTTTGTTTATAATACATTGATATATTCAGATCAGTTTCCTTGTCTCCATCACATCATTTTGGCCACCCTACCCTCCAGCCTTCCTTGATTATTCACTAAATTCAGTAACCAACTGGCAAGGTTGAACAGAAGCCTTTATTTAATCTGGACTTATTCATTTACTCATGTTAAGGACAGGTTAAGTTCATCTGGTTTCTTGAAAGTGTTGTGTGTTCAATCCCTGGGTTGGGAAGAGCAGAAATATACACTGGTTCAGTAGACAGGCAGATCAGCATCATAAAAAATTACAAGTTGTGATATTTCCTTGGAAGGACATTGAATATAAGAACAATACCACCTAATACCCTGGTTCTCAGACCTTTTTTCCAGAGCCAACCCCCATCCGATTTTGAACAAAACCCAAGCCCCCAGATGTCTTTTAAACTGACATTCAGAAACCATATTCTACTTATTTAGATAAACTCAGATCTCACAAAAACCCTCAGAAAAACAGCACAAAAGGAGGTAATAATTGCTTGCTCATTTGTGACATTGTTAAATTTTTTAATGTTTTTTTTTATTTGTGGCACAACCACCAGTAGTAAAATATAAAATAAGGGCCCAAAAATTTACATTTAATAAAATATAGAATAAAATGTCAAGAAAAAAGAATTCTATCATCTTTTTACAACATGCAAGCAATTGTTATAAAAACACTCAATTATTCCTGCATTAAAATCAATCTAACATTTAATGTTAGATGCTACAAAGATGTAAGCAACTCACCGAGATCTAGGTTCCTCAAATAGACAATGTGTTGTGAATCTACGTTGTTAAAAAGATTTAGAGATCCATCTTTGCAAATTGGCTTTGTCTGTTAAAAATAAAAGTTATTGAATCAATTTTTTCTTATAGGGAACATCTTAGAAATAAAATAGGTTTTGATTTGATACTTTGAAAATGGAGGTTACAACAATTACAAAAATATTACTTTTTCCACTTGACATTATCCTATATTCCTTTAACCTGAATTTCTACCTGAGTGGTAGGCTTATTATAGATAAAATTCATGTAACAGTTTATCCCAGTTTATACTAGTAGTAATTGTAACTTAAAGGAATTGAGCAGTCAAGAATGCTCATCTTCCAATACATTTTTCTGAAAGTCAAAATGTCATTCACTGAATGAAATTTCGAAATATTTTTTTGAAGAATCAAGTATTCTTGTTATGGAACTATTTAGTTTGAAACATGAAAAAGCTGAGAAAACTCACTTTTCTGAGACAAATTGTTTGAATCCATGCAGCAGTCCTTATGTCATAGACAAATATAGAGTTTTCTGTGTAGCACAGAAGGTAAGTATTGTTGATGGCTGTCAAGAAAAAAAAAAAAAGATTATTCTAAATAACATGAATGAAAATACAGACTTTTCAAGGAAATATTTTTGATATTATATTTATAACTAGTCATAGGAAAAAACAAAAAAGAAAACCATAAAAAAAAAGAGAGAGACCAATGCAGGTAAGTAAAAACTTGACAAAAGAGCGCGGGGGGGGGGGGGTATCAATGTCTTAATTTTCCCACCAGGAGATTTAGAAAGGTTCAAAGGGATACTTAAATTACGCTTTTTTTTTTCCTTTTTTCCAAAGATGTTTGACAAGAATAACAATCACAAGAGCTCAATATGCAGTTTTTGGAAGAGTTGGATAAGAACAACACTTACAAATTGCTACTGGACAAGATGGCCACATAATTTCTTGTGGACGACTCCGCCTGCCATTGTTATCAACGTATAGACCCAACACTAAAGGGAAGAAAAAAGTTCAAATAAATCATTTACATACACACATATTGGAACAGCTTGGATTAAAAGGAGAGAAAAAAAATCAGATATTTATTCATACACAACACAAAGTAAAGGATTAGTTTAACAGTAGTATATACAACAGAAGATTCATGCATATATACTGCATACAGTTACAAAAAAAATTCAGTCGTCATTAAAGATTGTGAGTTCATTTAAAATTTTGCAACAGATTGAAAATTAATCATTCACTAATCAGGAAGGAGATATATTTGCCGACTATTGAGGGCAAATACATCACAAATTCAGGTTTATTGTGGGAAACCCCATGCATACACATGGGCAATCCCAGTGACCAGTGCTATGAAGGATTCTGACTCAAGCCTCCTTTGTAGTGTAAGCAAAGAGGTTGACTCAGGGTTGGAATTAGAACTCACCCTGCTCATGTTGCAACAAGCCTAAATACGAAAACATAACTAAGGATCAGATACTCCACTCTGATCGCAACCTGAAGGCTGACTAAAGAGTGGAAACATAGTAATAATTTGCATCTAATACTTTAAAGACAATATTTGCTTGCATGAATATGGACTCTGAAAACACTGCACCCTTAAGTCTGATAAGATTAACTGGACCCTAGGATTAACATCGGCTAGGTGCTGCTGACATCCAAGGTGTCAGCCTTACTGCAGGAGGTACACAGTTTTTAGCAACACTGCATAAACCAGTGTGACCATAATTTGTAAGCTTTTAAGGAAAAACTCAATTATTTCCAAGAAAAGCAGTTGAAGTGTCAATAGCTCAGAGGTTAGAAACCCTGAAAATATAATCTATGGACAGAGTTCAAACTCCAATGAGGAAAATTTACATTCAAGTTATTTCAAAAATAAAACTGCTTTCTTTGAACAAAAACCCTATGGCTAAATGAAAAAGGACAATAAAACATTGACACTATTTAAATCTGATGGTCTACTCTAACATGCACACTATAAACATAGAAATTGTATATTTGAATACCTGCTCAAAGTGTGTACGGCCCCAAACAGAAAGAAGGTGTGCACAAAAACACAACTACACTTCCCTAATTTAATTTTATGAAAACTCTACGAAAAAAAATCACCTGCTACCCTGCGTTGTTGTCTTCAGGGTAATGCAGTATAGCACAGCTACTGTTTTATAAAAAGGATAAGTTTTCTATTTACCATTGAATATCAACAAGTATTCTTTATGAGACATTTCAACAGCAGCTAAAGCATCTACAGGTGTTTGATGGAGGAATTTGAGAGTTGAGTCATCAGCATTCACCAGGGCTGAAATCAAAATCAAAACGTAATTAATAAAATCTCAATACTGACATTAATGGAGACCTCACTTCAATTACAAAAATTGAAGAATGATATAGAAATATACATTACAATTTATGTTAAGATATAATTGAATAAAAACTAAGGATAAGCAGAATAGATAAAACAAAAAACAAAAAGCTAAAATAGAAATCTATTCAGAAATTGTTTTATTCAGAAAACTAGATACTTTGAATCTGGTCAATTTGATAATTATCTTCAAGAGAATTGCATAAACAAAATGAGGTTACTAATTAACATTTTTTTTTTAAATTCTTGAATATAAATCTTAAATCAATTCTGCAATGATTGACAAATGCAAGAGATAATTTTGCTTTTGTTCAATTGCAATAAGAAGCATCAGATCAATATGATCAAATGGACCATTTAGTTAGTGTATAATAATCTACTTACTCATGGGTGCTCCATCACCTTGCACACTATAAATAGCAAAACAAGATGGATAGCCCACACACAGCCTTTCATTCATCATTTCTAAGAACTGGACATTTCCTGGTACTTGAATATCTTTCATTTTGCGATGTCGCTGTTTGGTCATATTAAGTTCATACACCTGAATGGTCCGTTTGATAGCTACACACAAACAAGATGAAGATCCTTGACGAACTAGTCCTGTGCAAAATAAATGGCACCCTTTTGTTTCAGCAATTTTTATAGGGTCGCTCTCATGACCTTCTAACACAGACATGTGCAAAAGCTTCACATGCCGTTGTTTTCCTGGAAGAAAAAGAAGAAAAAAAAATCATTAAGAATTTGTACACGAGACAGTTCTGCTTTTTCTTGTCAAGACATATATAAATTTGGCAGGATGAGTAAATGTTTGTATGATACTTATAGTACATTAGCTGATTTAGTTTTTCAATTTCTGGATGATTCATGAGATCTTATACATACACAGACATTCACTCAATTACAATTGAAGAAGTGTTTTTGTGTGTGCATGTGTGTGTGCGCGTGTGAATGCATTGCGATTTCTCAACTACTGACGAATGTATGATGTTGACATTCACTAAAAATATTAGCCAGCATACAAAGTCATGAATTGTCAAGTCTGAAGTTGTTTGAGTGAGTGATTCTCAAGAAATTTAATGAAAATAGAAGATTGTGGTAGTCATCAGTTTCAGAGAATTATCTCCCTTCAAATAACTAAATTCAAAAATTTATATCTAAATTGACAACACTGAAGAGATGTAACCAGAACATTTTGAAACCAGTTTCATATAGCGAACAGAAAATTATTTTACATGATAATTATGTCAGGCTGCTCCACACAGCATGAAGTCTATCAAAGGGAGAGAAAAGTTCTTAACTGATGGCTTTTGATTTTAAATAATTATGTAGAATGCACATTGAAGGATAAGTTTACTTACCACTGATGAAAATTATCAGCTGCTCCTCAATTATTAACTCCATCTGATAAACAGCTTTCTTTTCACTTTTATCACCAACCCGGGTGAAAACTAAACAAAAGAAAAAAGTCAATAATTACCAAGTTCAGCTAAGCACTAGTAAGTCATGGTTTCAGTGGATATATATGTGCGTGTGTGTGAGTGTTTTGTGTGATTGAATAAATCAGGATTATGTGTGTGTATAACTAAGTCAGTCAGAAATTTCAAAGTTTGTGCTGGCGCAAGACTGGGTCGGAGCGTATGAGCACAAGTATTCTGCCTGTCAATTCCAGTTCACATTTGATCATTTTTCTCGAGAAAAAAGGTTGACTGTTATACACATCTATGCTAAGTAGGTATTTATAATACATGTGTACTGATGGACTTAATATTATTAAACTAATGAATAGACAAACCTCAAGTCAAACAAAATTAAAAATAGGAAGAAAGCAAATTATTTTACAAGCCAAGCAAATGATAAAATATGGAAGCAAACCTTCATATCAAGTGATATTGACTAATTTATTTATAAAACATCTGTGACCATGAAAAGTTGTGGTGACATTTTATATTTCATAGCAAAATAATTCTTTTCAACAAAATAGAACATCAATGTAATAAAACCTACCATCTCTCGCTAATTCAGCAATATATAATCCATCCTCTGATCCTATGAGTAATTTATTGGAATCTGAGAGGAGAAAAATAAAAGAAAAAAATTCTTTTCAGAGAAACCAAAATATCTCATGACAACCAATAAGTTGAAGCTTAAATTTCAAACACAAATCATATCAAGATGACTAAGTAACAAACTAAAAATTGTCTTAAAAAAAAAAAAAACTTCATTTTTAGGAGTATGTAGAATGGGTTAACGATTTCAATAGACTTTTCCTGTGAAACATGCAAAATTCTTAGTAATAAAGGGAACTAAATGCAAATGTCAGTTCATTCTGAGTGAAAGTGGTTTAAGTCTTAATATATAAGTATATTAGCTAAAACTGGTGAAAAAAAAAAAATTGATGAAAAAATTCGAATTAATCGGCATATATGAAAATATAATTATACCATAGCTAGCTTGGGTTTACAACCTAACTACAGATGGAAGGTTATCATAAAAAAAGGGAATATTAATGATTGATAAGTATATAGATATAATGATGATTATGGCATTTATTCAATTCTTATTTGAACTTTTTAAAAAATATTCATAAAATAAATGGTTCATAATATGCATTACTAGTTAAAAAAAATTAAATTTAAAACCTTGATTTTTAAGCTTGGATAAAATTTGAAATATCTCTAAAACTGAATATTGCTGAATGAACATTGTCGTAAAAGCGTTTTCTTAATAAGAAATCCAGAACAAATCAATAATACCTACCCAGAATAACAGCTGAATTTGTGCTTTTGACCAAAGACATGGAATTATCATATAATTCCTGAGCTTGAATAGCCTTAAAAATTACAAGAAAAAGATTTATAAGCACATTAGCAATGAACACAGGAATCAAGTAATACATCTGGTAATAGTATTATTCAAAGTTGCTTTGCTACATGCAAATTGACCCCTTGTTTTTTCTAAGGTGGTAGGCAATGATAACAGCTGTATCATAAGGCCTAATTTTATGTGTAGTGGTGGCATCAACACTTTCTGGAGCTCAATCAGTGGCTCCCACATGAAGTTATACACCATTTAGAATTCAGACAGCTGTGGCCTTTGGTAGTATGCCAAAATATCCCTGCTCTCCCAAAAGCAATGATAGCTGGGAAACTCGGTAAAACTGCCTTGTAAGGTCAGAACGCAAATAAAGAAGATCCTGGAGTGCAAGGAATTCCTCAAGAATCTCCTTAGTAGAGAAGAGGTAGCTCGATACAGTTTTGCCAAAGTGTAATGGGCTTCCAGGAAAGTCACAAGGCCTAAAACTATGTGGAGCTGGTTGAGACTAAGATGAAGAAAAAAAAAAAAAAAAAAAAGAAAAGAAAAGAAAAAGTCCATATCTTTGACACTCATCTTGATAAATTCAAGGAGAACATGAGAGCGTATCCAAAAGAGCAAGGCAAATGTTTCCACCAGAATATACTGGATTTTCCAAGCCACTACCAAGGTATAAACATTAGAAAGAAAAGAATTGGAAAATATTGATATATAAAAATCATTCCCATTTATCAAGATATTTCTGCTTGAAAATCTTATTTATGACATCAGCTAAAGTGTCTGGAAAAAAATGAAAGAGTGGAAGGGGATAACACAAACAGAAAATTGGTTCAAACAAAGTTCTCTACGTGTATTCTTTAGACGCTGATACATCAAGAAAAGAAGAAAGGCAAGAAATAAATGAGGTAGAACTGAGAGTGGGAGAGGGGACAAGCAGAGTTAGTATACAAAAGTATAGGGGGTGAAATAAAGATATTCGCTAAAGGATAATGGCTGAATGCATGTGTGCATGATCTAGTTTCATATTAAATGTGAAAAAAAGATGATTTCATTCTATTAAGTCAGTGCAAAAATAATTGTATTTTTTCACTATCAATTCTAAAGCAGCATATCCTAGCTTAAAAGAAGTTATAAATCAAAATAACCTTCAGAATCTACACATTTTTTCTTTTTTCTCAAAAGTCCATTTACTCTGGAAAAACAGAATTCCATGGTTCTGGAGCCAATGAATTCTTTGAAGGTGTTTTGAGCTGTTGCTTGGTTTTAAAAACCTTCCCTTGTAGAAGGTGGTTGGTACAAATGTCTAACATTGAATGGTAAATATTTAATTCCTCAACCATTTCAAATTGTTTTGCATGTGTCTACCTAAATAATAGCCCTCAAAGTTTTGGGAACCAATGTTGAGCTGTACATTTGTCGACTGTCCCCTGGCCAAATATTTGGTTGATATTGCAAGCTATTCTCACAGATTTACATCCCATTTTGAACTCCTCACAAAATTGCTTGAATTTTCTTTTTTTCCATCTTTAATTTGACAGCCACAAATAACCCGGAATAGTAAAAAGAAAATGTTCAGCTCAAAATAATAGAGCAAAATTCACACTTTAAAACGGTATATTTCATGAACAGTTATTCCAAAATAAGCAATGAAATAAAAAAAAAATGCAAGTTTTTTTGCACCAACCTAATATCAAGTACAGCTTTGTTATCCTTTAAACAGTCAGGAGTTAATTCAGATAATACAAATAACAATTCATTATTAAGGGGTACATATTTTGACAGTGACTTACCACTTTATTGCATAATTTACTTTTTCTCATGTGTTTCTGAAGTTCCACTAAAGCACTGACCCATCGTTGGCGGTCTTGTTCACTATCAGCAAGCATCAGAACTTGGTGGAGAGAACCAGGAGGATTCATTTCTCTTGTAGTCACCTGAGAAAGAAAAAAAAAAAAAAAAAAAGATTAGACCATGTTTATCCACTAATTTAACCAACCAAAAGAAATAATGCAAAACTTTCCAAAATGTAATAGAAGGCATTTAACAAGCGCCTGAATTTATTTATGTAGGTAGAAAAGAAACATGTACTAGATAGTTTATAAAACATAACTTCAATTTTTGTAGAAAAATCTTAGCTTTAGATGGGAAGATTAATTTTAACACCACATATTTTGGGTTTCTTGTTTTCTTTTTGTACATTTGAACACTGAAAGTATATAATAGCAATGAGAAAAGAAAATAATCTTACCCTAAATATGCAAGGAATATCTTTTTTGTTAGCATGTATTACATCTGAAGGTAATACTGCCCTAACTGAAAACTCTTCATCTCTGAAAAAGAATGATTTTGTAGTTAGAAAAAGACAAGGTATCCAATTATAAACATTTCAAATATGTATCTAGAAATGATAATTGCAAATCTACCATTGCTTCAATAATTATGATATTTAATACAAAAACCCCAAAACACAATACATTTAAAGTAAATGATAAGATGTTGGCATAAACATTAGTAATTAGAATTGAAAATACTCAACTTCAAGTTAGATAGTGATTGATAAATTGATCAACATCTAAAATTTTCAAAAATGATTAGAGTTAAGAGATAATGGCCAACAGGAGCTGACAACAACTTTTTAATGCTTAATATTGGTTCTCAATATTTTCAATATTTCGAAAGAGCATCAATAGTGATTTTGACAAATGCTTTTTTACTCAGATCTGAAACTAGTTTTTCTTTTCACCTTCCTTGGCCTTCTGCGCACAGAATCTAAACTCACTGTAATCTTCAGATATTGTAGCTTCATGATCAATTTAAAAAAGCTGCAACATTTTTCTAACTCAGGTTCAACCTGTTGGAACTAGTCATTAATCCATAGAAAGTGTAGTTAGTTACAATTGTGGAATCCAAACCGTCTTCATACAAGCATAATGAAATCATTAAACAACACTAACATCAGAATTAACAAATAGTTTGCTAGCATTAAGACTTAATATGCTAAGTAATAAATGCATTTATACCTAATCTTCTACTATGCTATAAAACTGACCAAATCAAACAATGTGTTGATATCATATGCTGGAAGTCTTGCTGTAGCCTGGCATTTGAATTATGGTACCCCTAATATGTGCAAAATCAAATACTACAAAATATAAATCTGGGTTATTTGAAACTTGATAATGATAATAATTATGTGGAAATCAGCTTCCTCAGGCCCCTCCCACCTTAAAAAACAAGACAAAACACAAATGATCTCTCAAGGGGGATAACTATTGCTAATTATAGAGTAGTTGCCTTTATCTGCAAATACATAAAAATCTGTATATAACTAGGTCTTTAAATCTGTTCATTCTGGTCACATCAGATAGCACTATTTTTTTCTCCAAGTTTAACCCAACAAGTCATAGGGTTGTAGAAAACTTATCAAGTTCACCTTAAAATTGAAATGCCAATAGAAATGAAAGAACTGATACTTAATCATTTCTTGAAGAGAGTGGGACACAAACACATTTTAGTAGGGAAAAAATATGAAAATCTTTTCTCACTTACCGCATGTCAAGAACTTGATGAGTTATATGCGAGGTTTCAGGTGTAGTGTCAAATAAGAATAATTTAAAATCACAGACAACAATGAACTGTCGAGTCCAACCCTTCTTTATCCCACCGGGCTTAGGGACCTGCAAAAACAGACAAAATATAGTGAAATCAAGAAACTAAATAAAGAGATTAAAAATTAAAAAGCAAAGAGATTGTATAGAACGAATTATAATTCAGTATTTCAGAAAGTGAAGAAAAAATTTTTTCACCTTAGCAAAACCTTCAAATGCTGTCCCAATTCCTTTATCCAAATTTATTCCTGGATATATACGAGTAGCTTGAAAAAAAGAAGGGAAATTATGAATAATCAATAGTAAACAAGGGTAAAGAGAAAGAAAAAAGAAAATTCAGCACACAATATCTGATATCAAGGGTAGGGTAAGGGTATAAAAACATTGAAATTAAATAAAAATCAAATTTGCTCAAATATTTACATTCATTCACAATGTATACATAAATGATGACAAAAATTGAAAAAAAAATGATTCTAATTCAGCAAAAATATTTTTCAAATCATTATTTGATCTATTGAATCCAGCATACTTTACATCTTGAAATCTACAACTTAATTGGCAATTGAAATACAGCTAGCTTTTAATGAAATGGTAATTTCTCTTTGAGATAGAAAAAAGTCATTTTGTATAATCAAGTATAAAATCTGAAAATGCTACCTGTGATTAAGTTCAGATGAAAGTTTTCAACTTACTTTGTTCTTCTGGAATTGGACATATTGAAGGTGCTTTTTCTATACAGTGTATATGACATCGGTATTGACAATCTGAAAGATAGGATTCAACAGTTTATAGAAAATTCTATCAACATCACATTATTTGAAATAATAAAGTTTAAAATTCATATTTTGTACTGGATAGTTTCTTAAAGGTTCAACAAATAAAAGTTATGGAGTAAAAAAGATGAAACTTCAAATATAAGTTCTCAGGTACAAAAATACTCCCTACAGAATTATTTTAATGACAAACACCATTTCAAACCTTGTTAGTATGATTAACAAACAGATTAATGAGAGAAAATATACTTACTTTGACAAATTGCTCCTTGTCTTTGTATACCAATCAATAGAGAAAAACACTGACTACACTTGTGTAATGTATTGAAAGTAGAAACAGTGAATTGATGACCTTTAGGTTGATTAGATTGCTTTTGCAATGGATAATCTTTCTGGCCACTGTTCCAGGGTGGATCATAAAGAGGATCACTCCTTGATTTGGGAGACTCTGAAGCAATAGCTGAAGGCACAGAGTCCGTTTCATTGGGTAGGTCAGTACGTGAAGCAGTTCGGGAGTCATTAATAGAAGAAGCATCCTCACTAGATTCTTCAATCTCACTTTCATTTGATGACTGCAACAAATAAATGAACTTGTTAGTTTAGGAGAGAAAGAAAAAGACATCTTGGTTTTAAGTGAAATCTGTTTCACAAACAAATATACAAGTCACAATAATAGATAATTTATAGATAAGAAAAATTGCAAGGCCTGCAGATTAGCTATAAACATGATAGTAACATTCTAAAGTAACTCAAATTTATGTTATATCTCAATCACCATATTTACTAACACAATTACTCAACTGTTTGCATATTCTTTAACAGATTTGCAAATCCAACACCACATGCCTAGCATAAAATGGTATATGATACACAGAAAGGAGGTATGACTTCCTTTTAGACTGCTTCTAACATCTGAACCTTTAAAAAAGAATTCTCAAACTTGTATATCATAAAGGCTGCCAGCACTAAAATAATTCCAAGTGTTTTACTAAAGCAAAACAATTTCTATAAAATCAAGGATAAAACCTTTTTACCCCCATGGAATAATACTTGATAAAATAAAGAGGAGATTGACTTTTAATAACTTTTCTCCTTAATATGTTGACCATTTTTTGCCCTAAATGGTTGCAATAAGGGCACTTGTTTTCGAATTATTTCGTTATGAACAGTTGTTTCAAAATTTCTTCCCTCTCAATAGTAGCTATATTCAAAATACAGTTATTACTGTGCAAGAATCTGCTTTGGAACATAAAGGTATCCCCAGCTTTCTAAGAGTCAATTTCATGTAACTTTTCACTTTAAGAAAAAAAGCAAAATGAAAAAATATTGTTCAGCATTTGTTTTTTGACTAGCCTTTATAAAGAAAGCTCAAATATTGTTCCTCTATCTTCTACATTCCAGTCTTCTGTACCTACCACCAGCCCCAAATGACTCAGCCAAACATACAGTTACCGTCATTTTTGAGTCTGGGAACACTCGAAAGTTTTTCCCTTATAAATTAATGGTAGTTGCTTCCTGACTTCATTCCATTTCGATTTACGAAAGGATTTTATAGGAACACTAATTTTGCATAGCAGGTAAACCTATATGTTTTATCATAGGAAGTTGGTTTCAGTAAACGGTAACAAAAATTGAGAACATGTGTACATCAATGGCACATAATCAGGAGTTTAAAAAAAAAAAAAAAAATCACAATGTTACAGAATTTTTTTGAAATTCAGGAAATGACAAGTATAGCAAGGGCACAGTGAAAAAGTTTCACCATAAGTAAAAACAGATTTAACAATGTCACATAGTATGAAGGAAAGTAATTAGAGGATTGATAATATGTACAAATAAAAGATGAACACCCATTCAATACAAAGTTTACCAAACTTTGTTTTATCTGCACATCAGAAGCAATGTATAAGTATATATATTTGAAAAGATATTAATAAAAACAACAGAGACAATTTCATAGATTCACTCATTAACTGAATGAGGAAAAAACAATACATTAATATAATTCTGAGAGGGAAGAGGGCAGATGGAAAAATTTAGAACGAGTACACCAAAACCACATTTGCTGGTGAATACAATGCACTCTTGCATAAGATGGAGGAGCATATCTATTTTATAGATAAAAGGGGGGGGGAGAAAACTGAATCAAGTCACAATTACATATATTTATATATATATATATATATATATATATATATATATATATATATATATATATATATACATACATACACACACAAAAAAAAAAAAAAAAAAAAAAAAAAACACTATTTACTGACAAATAAATCTTCACAAAAATGGTACCTGTACTGTGACAATAAAGATGGGGAAACTAAGGGGGGATGCACATTCAATTAAAACTGCAATTCGCTGTGGTTTAATCATTTTAGGATTTCAACAAAATCACAACAGGATTAATATTTCAGTGATTGTTGACAGTACAAAAATTTTACTGTGTTATGAGACACATTAAAATTTCTAAAGGGGTTTAAAAATATATTTAGAATAGGAGGTTTGAATATATTTTTACCCCCCCTCTCTCTTTTTTTTTTTTTTTTTTTACAAATCCATAAAAGAGTATAAAATCACATAATATTGAATGTTATTGGTATATGTAATCAAACACTTTTAAAGCCTTTTTTCGAGTAGAGGGGGGGGGATTGCACCCAAAAATTAAATAATGAATATCTGTTAACACCTAGAGTTCAGTTAGTTTACAAAATATTTAGATATAAGATAACTTATTTAAATGTCAAGATTTATTTTCTAATAATACAATGTTTTCATATCAAGAAATAAACATTTTTGACATGAAAAATTTCACAACGTAGAAATAGCATAGGTGAATCAGGTACATTTTATTGCTTAATTTATTCATTTTTCAAGAAGTTTAATGAAAAAGATAATTCAAAATCAGATTTTTGAATAGGAGACCAGGTGAAAAAAACTCAATTGTCACCAATCACTGGAATGTTTGTCCTGTAGGGATTTGTGTACGACAACATCAAATTGTTTTAATGTTTGTGACAGTCACTTTTTTGTGAGGATTATTTCAACTATAGTGCCATTTTAATCAGACACCACTGACATATCTGAAACAGGCATAGGTTAAAATCTTTTAAATAGCTCATAAGTAAATGTTGCTAATATAAAATTTTATGCATACGTACCTTGAAATGAAAAGAGCAATCAAAGCTTTAAATTTCTTATTAAAAAAAAAAAAAATCAGCACTTGAAACAAGAGAAACTGGTTTTTAATGACATTAGAGTATAAATTCAGTATTGGATACCATTTCACAAAGTGAGAAGGTTTATTTACAAATTAATAAAATTCAATTTGTATACACAAATGAAATTATAAAATGTGTGAGTAATTAAAATGGTGGTGAAGAGTAAATGCTTATGAGCAACAATGTCTTTTTTATCCTCATCTTTAATGATATGAATGAAGACAGAGACCCTGTGACAAAATAACGCAACAGCTCTTCATATACTCAGAAGAGTAGAAATTAAATCGGTGAGTAAAAAGGAGAACCACTTGAATTGTTTCTGAATCTTACCACCGACGGTAACTAATAAGTTTAAAGTTATTAATATTGTTCCAGAAAATAAGCATATAGGAAATGGATTATCATTTCTGCTTCCCAATAGACAGAACAAAAATAGAAAAGAAAAAAAAAAGAAAAAAGCTTCCTTTTCAGCTCAATTATATCTAATAAAGTCTATGCAGCCCTCACCCATTTGAGAAACTATTTCATATATATATTTATTTCAGAATAAAAAAACCAAGAGTTTCATACTGGTGATCGTTCACTTAGTCTCAGTAATCAGGGTTTGACAAAGATTTCTCCTCAGAAAAATTTAAAATTCATGAATAAAAAAAATCAACACCTGATGAGATAAAAAGCCTCATACAAGCAAAAGATTAGCTTATTGTCAAAATTCTTGTGATGTTATTAAAAAGAAAGATTGGGGGGACAAAAACGGATATAATCTTTCTGAGAAAAATCTACAGAATCGGAGATTAAGAGAAAATTGACAGTGTGAAAAGCATTGCAAACATCAAAATGACTTGACTTTGAAAGTTTAATATTTTCATGAATTTTTGCTCTAAGAAATATTTCTAATAGTCCTTCAAAAATATAAAACATCAATATTAAAAAAAAATATTCCACTTGGTACTTTGTACAAAATATGATAAAAAATCCTGTGAATTCGATATTTATTTTCATCAATTCTGTCATTTCCAATGTTCATACATAAAATCATTGACATAATTAGACTAAGTACTTATCATAATGATTTAGACAATCTGGGTTTAGAATAACTGCACATGGACCTACATTTCTCAAGATTTAGCTTGCACAATTTACAATGAACATCCAACAATATTAAATACAAATTTAATTTTTTGGTGAAAAAAAATCAAAAGAAATCAAATGAAAATATTACTTTGAACTTGGTGAAGTACAACAGACAGTTAAATACTAAATCTTCTCAATGTAAATAGATTTAGAGGCAACAAAATAAAATGTGTCACACTGACCCATTTAAGTAATTTAGCAAATACAATGTTAGAAATCAATTCATAACAAGTGAAAAAATTCAACAAATTTCTGACAGGATGTCCTTGGAATTTACAGGCTGGAATGATCAAACTTGAAAAAAATTTTTCTTTTCATTTTTTAATATTTGAAAAGTTCATCTACATCAATAGGAAATTTAACCTATTTTTCCAGGTTATGGCAAAAATTATAGTGATCATCAAGATGCTAAAATATACCTCATATGAAATATTTCTGGTGTGATATGCAGATAGCATAAGAGGAAATACAGCATTGTGTAATCCTAAAGTCAAGCTACATCAAGCCGTTTGGAATTAGTTTCGTTTCCAATATCCATTCCAATTAGAGGTTTTATTATAATGAACCCAGATTGAAAAAGAATGGTTATTCACAATCACATGCTTCTATATGCAGTTATACTAATGTAAAATATAAAAAATTGCTCAGTTCATTATTCATCTGATATTGCTGAAATACCCTTATCAAATAAGTACTTGAAATCATTTGAATCAAGTAATCTATTGGGAAAAATTAGGAGATTCAAGTCATAAATGCAGTGACTGGCCATGAAGTCTAAGGCCCAAAAGCCATGGAACTGAAGCCACAATATAGGTTCCACGCCGCAAGACCAGCAAAACGCAATTGATCCTAAAGTAACAAACCAAAAACGTCTTTAAATAAAATGAGAAATATTTTTATTCAACTTTTACTAATTAATGCTATGTTTTCATTGGTAAATTTGAATGAATAAAAAGTAGTTCTGTGATTTTTTTCCTTTTACTATGATTTGCTTTGAAAAGAATTCAAGCAAGATTTGAATGAAATCAGGTAAACAAATGATACAGTCATTGAAATGTTCAGGTTTAGGAGAGGGTTATCCAAGCTTTGAACTTCAAGTGGGGGATTTTGTTCAAAGCCTGTTGTAGTAAGTTTCAACCTCTTTTTGCTTTTGAAGGTAAAAATTAATGATTTATTTTAACCTTGAACTAGCCCTCACTCTTAATCCTAATAAGCATGTTGAAATTTCTGACAAATTTCCAAAAGAAACAATGGTCTTATTGATTGATAGCACATAAAAATGGAATTTTCAAAAATTTTTCTACCATTTGAATGGAAAAACATCTCAACCCATTTTATTTGACTTATAGAAAAAATTGGATGAAAATAGCTGTAAAATTTTCCAAAAGACTAATAAAAGTAAAAAAGTGACGCATACAACAACTTTACATCATATAATTATTGTATGTAAAATCATAATATATAGATCTATGAGTCATTTTTGCCTTTGAAAATAAAGCAAAGCCAAATAGATGAATATTTACAGTTTTTACTGCAACATCAGTTTCATGCAGTCATTGCAATCAATGAACAACTGTTTTTCACTTGTCTTTATACACCACTGGGGCCTTGCTCTTATGGTGTGGAGCATGTGTGTGTGTGCGCTTTTTGTCCTCTTTTCTGGTGAATAGGGGTTGGTGGTTAAGGAATAGGTAGTATTAGAAGAATTCTTTGTTCATTCAATAACTATGATAGATCCATATCAAGCCATATACCACAAGATTATGACTAACAACTAAAACCAAACTAGCTATAAAACGCCAACTATGGAAGTCACCAGATGAAATATATAGAATTTTTTAAAAATTTCAAAATTAGATTAATGGACTTAGCGAATATTTACTTACACAGATCAACAGGGAAAATCAAATTCTTTCTTTGATTAGTTTTCATATGCATCTTACCAACATGTGCTTTAAATGTGAAATAAGTAATCTTAATTGAAAAAAATTACTCATGTAGATATGATAATAGGCATTTTTATTCCACAAAAACAAATAATGTTAACTAATTCAAACTAAAATCTTACTCAATAAGTTTAGTTATATACCTACCACAAAAGACTAAAAGCAAATAGTAATAAAAACCCTAAAAACTAGAATTCGAAACTACAAATAGAACGACACAAACCAACAATCTTATTTACTGACAGATGCAAAAATTCAATTGAAACTCATTGATGGTATCTGTTTAAAATCAATTCATTCCAGCAATGAATTTATTTATCCAATCTTATTTATTAACTCACACATAATAGGTATGATACAAAATTCTCCCCAATCATATACCTACACAGAAACCCAACCATTATGGCAGGGGACCACAACCTCTTCCCACCAAACCCTAATACAGAAGAAAAGCAAAACAGACACACCATAAAAGCAACCAAGTGGGCTATAATTACAAGAATGAAACAGTTGTCCATTGATCACAATAGCTGAGTGAAACTGTTACAAAAAGAAAAAAATCTAAATATCATAATACATGGAATAAGTGGAAGTGGCTTCAAGAGTGATGTTCTTTTATATTTCATGTTATAGTACATCTCTGTTAGGGATTGGATTATTATGTTTTAATATTCATTGAGGAGATTGTTAGAGAGCGCATTGTAAAAATCTGAGTTATAGTGCGTTCACTTCCAAGAGGTATTCATCCAACCCCCAAATGACTATAGCTCCCACCCTTATCTGCTCTAGTGATTATTAAATCAATTGTTTTTAAGCTTGTCAAGGGATTCTAGTTCTATAGCAATGAGGTTATCATGTGGTAAGAATTGGTTATTGCAGTTGTTAATGTAGGCTTTAATGTCTTCTCTAACTGCTAGTGCAGATCTTTGGATAGTGATGTTCTTCAGGGTGAAAGATTTGTTGAGGTTTTGAGTCTATCCAGGAAATCACTATCATGGTGTGATTTGTCAAAGTGGGCTCTTAGTCAAATTTTTCTGAATAAGTCATTACGGTCCTTGTTGAGGATATTCTTGTTGAAGTGTTGGGGGCAGAAATTTAAGCCCTTATTCAGGAGTTTTAAGGTTTCTTTTGTGACTCTAAATTTACTCAGATAATCACTTTGCCTTCTGGGTCTTCTTCGATTCTAATGATGTGTGGTAATTTTTGACTTAGTCTTCTAAATTTTCAAATATGTTTAGTGGTTGACGGGTTTCCTCATTTTTTGTTAGTGTGTGATGATGGAAAGGTTAACTCTAGATCAGGGTGTAGGAATGAGGGAGGTTTTTCTTGAGGCCCTTGTTTTTTGGAATTTGAGTGGTGTGTATATATATATATATATATATATATTATATATATATATACACACACACACAAACAATACACGGTATCTTATAAGCCTAATAATAATTTTTTTGAAACATTTTAAAAATGCAAGAGGGAATTTTTCTATCCTCCCCGTTTTGAAATCTATTTCAAGTAAACTACTATTCACAGAAAAGAAGTGGTGCCTGTAAATACAAAGGACTTACTGTGGCCGAAATGCATTGTTGTCCAACTTTAAAACAGCAAGGAAAACCAACTAAATTTGAAATGATATAAAAATGTATTTTCCAACAAAAAAATCCTGATACAAGCTCTTCATATCTGGTTTCAAAAAATTCAAATAAAATCTTCAATTATATGTAGCTAAAACTTAACCAGCCAGCCAGCTACACATAGACACACACATGCACAATAAATAAGTAAACTTGAGTATCATGAATAATGTTCAAATCTAATAGTGGGAAATAAAACTAAGAAAATTTGAATTATCAATAATATAAAACAAGCTAAGAAAAAGTTGGGCAAAATGTATTTCCCTGAACTTGAGAATTTGAAATTAATAAGTAAAAAATAAGTAAAGAGCAACTAAAAAATTCCAAACCAAGTGACATAAAAAAATGTTAACTTGAAAATATAACCCTGAAATTGTACAATTCCTCTTAAAAGCAAAGCTTCCCTTCAGAAATTTCTTCACATTCAAGCAATGAAATGGATTGGAATAAGAAATTCTGTGTCATTCATTCATTCATGTCTGCATAAAATCCGGTTTACTCTCCTATAAAGTAGAACAATGTTTAAATATTTAAGAAAAAACTAATTTTTTTTTTTTTTTTTTTTTTTACACAAATACAATTATTGGATTATTCTCTATAGTAAATTTCAATTTGCTCATAACTGAAAAGCTATACAATTTTAAATACCAAATAAAACTTAATCTACACAATTTTAAAGGAATAAATGTATGCAAGTTCCATTATATTTTAACCAAAAAATCATTTCCTAGTTATATTGAGAATAAATTAATGTTTTGGCAATAAGAAAACACTACCTCAGCTGGTTTCCCTGCATAATCATAGCTTAATAGACCTTCCCAATCCTTGAGTGTAATGGAAAAAAAAAGAAAGAAAAAGAGAAAAAAGAAGTGTAAAATAAATTGTCATAGTAATGCAAGCTTGAAGTTTAGACAAGAGCAACCTAAATAAACAATATTTACATAATTATTATTACAGTATAAGCAAAGGAAAAACTTTTAAAACAAAACGTATATCTCTTTAATAGAAATTATAAACATTTAAAGAACAGACAGTATACAGTATAACTGTCAGTTCATTTTTCTGTCAAACTCAACAAAAATTAATAAGGATTACACATTTTTTTTTTTTTTCTTTTACAAAGTTTCTGAATAAAATTTACTCAAATTTAATATTGAATTTTCCACTCTAAATTCATAAGTTTTCACAATGTTGTAGTTATTACTAAATATTGAATATTTTCAGGTAGGATAGTATTGCGTAGCTGCTTACTACAAAATTTATTGTACATGAAGTTTGCATCAATTAGGTTTTAAATGGAAGTTCATTATGAGTTAAATTCGGAATAGTTGGTTTTGAAAAGTAGTTACTATATTTTCTTCATTAAAAATCCAATTTTTGAGCAAAAAATTTTGCAGGATTAAATTCTTGATTCATCAACTAAATATCCAATAGAAATATTTTGACATCTAGTTTCAACTTCTTCAGGTTGGCAGAACATGAAATGAAATTAAAGATACAATTATTTCACTTCAACACTAGTATTAAGGATGATATCTGAATCAGAAGAGAAAAATCAATCAAAATCAACTTAACCCATTAACTACGAATGACGAGAATTTCCGTCATTGCAGTTCTACACTGAGCTCAATAAAACTTACATTCTATTGTGATTGATGGCAGCACTGTTCTATCAGTGATTCAGGGCTTTTATCTTGCAATGTATAACTATTTCTCTTCACCACCTTCCGCAGTTAATGGGTTAATCCACTCCTTAAAACAGTTATGCTTTATAGAAATGTTATATGATGTGAGTACCATGTTAAATCTACTAGGCCAAAAGCCACATGAACAAAAATGATTTCTTCTAATTTGTTAAATTTCATTATGATAGAAAAGGGAGATGTTCTTTCTGATGCTATCTTTCAAAGATGTGGGAAAAATTATTTGGTGTTGATTAAATGAATGTCAGTAATGAAACACTGAACTGATAAACATTCTAAATTCAAAGCAGACATATTAGTATTATTAGGATGCCAAAAATACTTTCAAGTAATGCATCTAAAATTTTGTACAAAAAACAGTAATGTAACTTCTTTATTCTATATAAATATAAAATGGGTCTCTTTCTAGACTAGATGATTAATGGTTGCTGTGTAATGATGGTGATAGTGATTCAGAAAAATTTACTAAAGTATATCAAAAGTACATCAAAATAGTGAGCTTACCTCAAATGGGGTGTTAAAACCTTGGAAAAATTTCATCAGTTGTGAACGATCTTGATGATCTGAAATAAGAAATAGAAAATACATCCAGTCACCACCAGCTGTACAATGGTGAAAAATATTTCATCTTTTTCAAAATTTTTCATAACTCCTCTTACATTCACCTATGATAATAATTAGGCGGAATTGTGATGATTATACAATGGATTTAGGCTGGAATTGAGGACAGAGCTTATATTGAACAGATTAAGTTATTAGAATAAGGTGAAAAAAAAATCAGATGCTGCTACAACATAGACTTCATTCTTTATTAGTGAATAACATTTTCCAAGTTTTGTTATCTTGTATATAGTCCAAGACATTTTGGATTTATAGCTAGTTGTATTTTACATTTGTACATTTCAATTTTGATGCACTAATGTTGAAGTGACTACATGGATAATTACAAGTTGTAAGATCAACAAGTTAATTAAATGTCAATTTCACAATAATATTGCAAATAACACAAGGAAGCTTCAAATTTCATTTTATTACCAGATAAACAGAAAATCTTTCCTTTCAAATTTGTTATTTAATCAAAAAATAAGAGATGTTGAGACAAATTTCAACTAATCAAATTTTCATTTTATAATTACTTATTAGAGAAATACTAAAGAAGTTTTTCAAGTAGAATTCAGAAGACTTGCATATTAAGACTCAGATCCAGACTATTTATAGTGTGAACAGAGTTTCTTGAATATTGAAAAGGTTGGTTTAACAAAACTGTTCAAAGGAGTAAAAACAAGTTTTCCTAATAAAGTTTTCTAAAAAAATATGTTTACAGATTTATCTATAACAAAAAATTTAATCCTCTTCTAATTCTTATCTACTTCGGTAGATATGAATCTGTTCACTACCTCAAGCCCAACAAAATACTATAAAATCTTCCAAGTCTCACTTGACTACAGTATTTTCATAAGATATACAAGACAAAACAGATATTCTGCAACAATACTGCACAAACATGTGAATGGTAGTAGTAATTACATGTGGAAGTGAAAGATTTTGGAAAAAAAAAAAAGGATGTTACATCTCAAAATATTTTCATTATAGAAGACAAGGCTTATAAGGTTCAATGCATTTTGCTGGAATTCCATCGGTTTCTTCAGAAGCACTTTTTGCAATGCTGAAAGACAGTAGCAAATACAGTTCTCATACATCTGGATGGTATACTAAGATGGGGAAAAATACAGCAAGTTATTGTTGATTGTTGGTGGAAAGAAAGCGGGAAGGAGTAACTTGGGTGTGAGTAAGAAAGGGCAACTTGGTGTTCTCTGCACTTAAAACCAGTGATCGCAACAGGTTTACATTGGTAAGACATCCATACCCTTAAAAAAGGGGGGGGTCTATGATCCTTAAAACTTGATTGTCTGAATGCTTTAGTCAGACACAGAAGTACATATAACCACAACTTCAACCAATACAAAGCCTACCTCATCAAAATCTTAGACGTCTCCATAACGCATAATATATGTGTCAAAGCCGCTCTGATACCTGAACGCAAAACAATTTCAAAGACATGGACATTTCCAACTACCAACAACACTAAATGCACTAGTTTTGAAAGAAAACCATATCAAAATAGATGATAATCATACAAAAATGCAATGGATAATATACACTAATGATTCCTCTCAGCATACATTTTAAAGGAAATGGATTTATTTTGGCTTCTTATGCCATTATCAACGTTCAAAACAAAAATTTCCTGATGCATTCAGTATTAAAACTCAGTAATGAAATCTTTACAAAATAGAACAATTTGACTAGTAGCAGAGCAGATTAAATCAATACCTGGGTGGAATTGTGCACATCATGATACAAGCATGAAATCTGGAACTACACACATTTCTATTAAAAAAAATTCAACTTACGGAGGCCAATTTGGTGGACATCTTGAAAGATAGCCACCATCTTGGATTTTCAAGTATGCCTATCAGGCAGATTTTATCAAGACCACGTGGAGAACCAACACGCTAAATTTCATGCTTGTATCATAACACGCACAATTTTTCTGTTATCCACTTCACTAAAGATTATTGCAAATCAGCCGTACTTGATGAGAAAAGAAAATTTAGATGAAAATTTCAGTTTGCATAAAGTAAGTTTCAAGGTATTTGATAATGAATGAACTGATTAAAAAAAATTATAAATCACCAAAAGAATATCCATTGTAACATCCCAATACCAAGTATTATTTGAAGAAAAAGTTGCGACTAAGTTGAAAGAAAAATAAAACAGATTTTTTTTCATGACACATAAAGCAACATAAGGGCAAAATCAATAATGGTTGGTTGACAAGGAGAAAGAGAATATGACTTCAATGTTATCTGGACACCATTCTAATTTGCTAGTATTAATCTTTGATGAAAATAATTATGAAATACTTGTTGCTAAAAATATGAATAATGCACTAATATTCTTATTTTCATATTGTTGTATTCATTTTATAGAGTACTAATTCAGTCTAAAATGATACCTCAGCAATTAAGACATTTTAAAAGAGGGAGGCAGAATGGGGTGAATAAAAGATGCTCTGATACTGGTTATTTGACTTGTTCATACACAATTACTATAATTAAGATAATTTTCTTGATCTTTCATTGTTTAGATCCCACTAGGAGAATCAATTCAATTGTTTATCCCAATGGTCATACTTATCTTTGAACTTCTTTTTATTAATGTACTCCTGGCTAAAGTAGATTTTGGTGATAATGATACTGAAGGTCTCATTTCCCACAAGCAGATCACCTTAAACCTCATCTTATAAACTGAACTATTTTCTGCTGTAGGAGATTTAGTCGACTTGTAACTATCTTGGTTTCTAGCACAGTGTATTCAACACCAAAATCTTCAGTCTGTAAAAGCATCAATGAGTGAGAGAGAAAGCTAATAGGAACTCTTCAGGTTATCATCCATATTCGAATGTCATTCTATAAAATATCTGTTTATTTCTATTTCAATTAATTGTTATGGAAAAAACTGTCCCTAAAAATTATTCAAGTTGAAATACATCAGGGTTTCAGAATAAGATCTATTATTAAATTTTCATGATCAGTTATAAAGAGATAGCAATTGTATAATCAAAACATACTCTTTGAAGTGAAGGATAAATGTAATGTTTGAAATGGAATTCATGTGCCTTGTAATAAGAACTTAAATATATAAAGAGTTAACAAATGATAACATTCAAAGTGTAAATCATTGACACAGCTAACCATGGTGGCTTCTAGAGAGGTGGGAAGAGGCATACAAATCGGAACAAGACACAAGCAAGGGCAAAGATTTTTCTAATCTAAAAAAGAAATTTATTCTAAATTGATAATTTTCTAACAAAAAACTGTAGAACTGCTCACTTCATCCAAAAGATTGCTTTATACAAAATAGGTCAAATGCAAATAATTTATAAAAGTGAAGAAAGGTTAGAGGAATTTGTAGGGGAAAGGATGAGGAATCAGAAGAGGAGGGGGAGAGGGAGAAAATAAATTTCTTTTAAAAGTTGGATGAAAATGAGCGTTTTCTAAATCATCCGGTCACACATCACTCATTCAATGGAATCTTCTCTCACCATCTTCCCTCTGATCTCTCATTTCCTGGCGTACAGCACTTTTCCATTTACCAAGTTCTGAATTGTCTGAAAAATAATCCAAATATAATAATACTTCCAAAGACCACACAAATATTGATCGTTAGGTGGTCAGCTCCACAATCAATAACATCGCAACTGATTCCGGACCTGTTAATTATTTTCCTCTACACACACACACACACACACACACACACAAACATGTGCATGTAGACACAAACATGTGCATGTAGATACTAACATCAGGGTCAGGAATTGTTTCTGAAGATCCCCACATGTTCATGAAGCAATAATATTTTAGAAAAAATTTTTAAAAAATAAAAAATAAAATAAAATCCATAGAAGAGAAATTCAAAGTCTGATATTCAATGGCAGTTTTGAAAGTTTTGACCTGATCACTTTATATATTTTTTAAATCAACAAATTACCTGCACCTGGAAAGGTCTGATGAGAAATGAAACACCAATAATATTCAAGCTTTTATTTATTACATTTTTAGGGAAAAGACCATTTAAAGTACTAAAATCAAACTTATATGGGAAACTTTTTTTTACAGTTAATTTACTAACAGTTAATTTTATAAATAAAAAGATATTTGATGTACAATCATGATAGTCCATTTTCAGGTTTTATTTCCATATAAACCTCATTTTAAAAATATAAAAATTCCAGAACAGTTCAAATACCTATGAAGCTTCATCTGGAAATTAAATACCACAAGCTTATATTTCAGAAGATACTGTTCAGTCAATTATCAAATCTGATGTATCTGAGTGTGTATGTGTGTGTTCATATACTTATCAATAGATCAGTCCTTACAAGGGACCCTATCAAATATTTACAAGCAGACAGTGGATTATTTATTAGATATCATTTTCATTGATTAATATTTTACATATCTTATAATTCAAATATTTAATTACAATAGCAATTCTATTATTCATTCATTAATCAGGACTTTCACTTGCTGTTATGGAATGGTGGCTACTTTAAAATGGAAGAAGTAATTTGATTGTTGTTGCACTGAACATGGTTCATGTTCTTGGATCCATAGTGATGGAATGAATTGAGATATTAAGCCAACATTTGACAAGACTCATTTTCAGACCCTAAAGAACCTGTGACAAAAGTTTGAGTGAAATCAAAGATGGTCAAGTGGGGAACTTTCCCAAAATTCATCCACATGACATGGAATGACCCATAGGTAAATACTCGTTCTAGAATGCGCCACACAAGCTATAACGAATATCAGAAAACCTTCACTCAAAATATTGTAAATTTTTGATTGTAGTATTATAAAATATCAATTCTTCATCATTTGGAAAATCCCATATTTTAAAGTACCATGAATCTATTAAAAATTATATTTCAAATTAAATCTATATTTATGCTATTTTTTTAAATATCTAACATAGGCGGAAAATACTACCTTTGTTTTATAAAACATAGATGACATATCAACATCTATTAGGGACATGTAATAGTAAAAATATTTTCTTTTTGCAAACATATACTACAAACAATACCATCCATTTGAAATTTCTTATACATATACTACCAGGAGGAATGAAAATATGTAAGAAAATGAACTACATAAATAAATAAATTTTACAAATTATTTAATGGAATTTATTTAGACTAGATTAAACATACCTGATGAAGTAATTAACATTGGACTGTAGCCTGCTGTTTCACAAATTATCCTAGGCAAAGTTAATCACCTTTAATATAACAAAGAAAAAACAAGTTCCTTCAAAAATAGGATTAAGTCCATCAAAATAGGTTTAAGCCATCGTAAAAGTCACCTGATCCATTAGTATAAAGAATAAAAAATGAAAAAGTGAATGAAACTCAGAACCAATCAACCAAAAAAGATCTTATCAATGGCAAAAGCATAGAATTTGTAGGTTTGTCTGCTCCATATTTACTTCAAAATTTCTATAATTCCTTAGTATGATACACGGAAAGCAGAAGTGAAAATAATGATACATACTTTTGTTGTCATATTTATCTCCAGCCAAATTTCTGAATTCCTTTGCTTCTTTTAATTCTTCTTTCAACTTTTTAACCTCAGATTCACATTCAAAGAGTTTGCTGAAATGAAAAGTTGTAATAGTGAATATATAATTGGAAAGCTATTCATTTGCACCAGAAGCAGATATCAGGATTTTTTATTCAAGATATTTATGCTTTCTACAGTTTATATTTTTTTATAATCTAGTGATGAGCGAACAAGGTTATTTGGCACAGATTTGAATTAAACTAGAAAAATGTTTCTGAACTTAAAATTCTGGCACTGCACATTGAAACATTGCCTTTATCAAAAACATGAGGCAATTTTTGCTGCATGAGAATATTGTGCACTGATAATAGCTTCCAGATTTGAAAAAAAAAAAGAAGGACTTTTGAGTGCAAAATATTTCAATTAATGACTAAATAAAAGTGATGCAGCTCATTCCAAACTGAATGAATACATTAAAAAAAAAAAAAATTGACAAGCAATTGATTAAAAACCAATTCTTATGAAATGAAATTGTGTGGGTTTTTTTTTTTTTTTACAAACTGAGCAACAGTATAACTAGCAAGAGGAATCATGTTTACTTATATTGTACACCTTAAACAAGGGATAAAACTGAAAACTGCTATACAGCAAAACAAATGAAAATCCTAATATTTCATCTACTGAACATGTATTAGGAGAGTTCCAAATGGGTACAAATGTCGAAACTAAGGAGAACAATTCATAATCAATAGTGTAGAATATACATTAAAGCCTCGAAATACAGGATATTTCTCAAATAATATTTGCATATAGATTCATTAAAACTTTTAAAAGGCAAATTTCATTCTGTGAAAAGATAATTTATGGTTTGGAAAATTACCAGAGATTTACTCAAGTAGGAACTATGAGCTCAAAAGAATGTAAAAGTTTCATGAAACATTAAGCCTATGAATAATGGTCAAATAGTGGGATATTTTCAATATGTCTTGGGTTTATTTTGAATAGCAAACATTTTGAATTAGTACTAAATCTTGGCATGCCAACTGAAGTGCCATATGTTAATGAAAGATGCACTGCAAGGACATCCAACTCTGAAGTATTCCATAAGGTCACCCCCTTATCAATTTGACTCGACAGTGGGGAATTTTTGACAGCAGCTAGCTTTATTAGTTAGAAGGGCAAAATGATAAAAAATTGAAGTGGGAGACTTCTTAAAAGAGATTGAAAAGTAAGACTAATTATGTTATTGCTAAATACAGTTAAAAATCAGAATAGAGAGATGATCTTTCATTTTTTGTCACCGAAATTGTAGATCACTTTGCCTTGGTGAAACAATCATAGGAAAATAATTATGGATGAATGGAAAGCATACAATGGGCAACAACTACGAAGTATTTATTAATCTAATACTCAATGTTATTGATGTAATTTGATACCTATCATTATTATTACTACGGTAATTCCTAACAAATATGACTATCATATGATAGTCATCTCAAATCAGTTATAAAGTAGAAGTTGATGAATGAATTTTAGTTTATAATCTGAAACTGCATATTGGATGTATTCATCGTTATATTTCAATGAAACTAAAAATATATGCATGCACTTCTCTACAATTACAATTGGTTATCAATTTATAGGAAAATATGCATCTATTTCTTTTGCTTGTATTTACAAACAGTATAATAAAAGAAACAAAAGGTGGAAATCTTGAAAACAAAACTAAAGGATTACTACAAATGATGACTCAAAGACTTACTGTTCCGTTGCAACTTGGCTTGCTTTTGATTTTGTAAGCTCTTCACTGATTTGCTGCTTGGCCTGAATTTCATTCTGTAGACTGGACTGTAAGTTGAGAATTTCCATCTTGTCAAGACGCTGAGATCTTCTGTTACGCCATCGGTTCCTGCCCTGTTAGACAGATCATCCCAACATTAGTGATAAGATAAAAACTGCTTCATCAAGATATTTATCCAAGTATAGATTTTAAATAGAATAGTCTCACAAATGCAAAGGGGGAAAAAAAAAGCACAGACAAAAAATATCAAGTATTCAATAGGTTTATACGTAGAATACCAGATTGACTAAACTATTATAATGAATGAAACCAATTTTGTGTAAAATATTGGAAATGGCAGAATCATCAGAAAAATTCTTCTAAAAACACGAAGAGATTATCATTATTTAATTCTTATATTCTATATTGTTAAAAATTACCTAGTAAAATTATTTTTGTTCAATTCTTATTTTCACATTGTTAAAGCACTTTTATTATATAGAAATAATTTTCATTAACTTTTGAATGCCAAATTTACGTCATTTTAATGTTTACAATTGGAAAACTTTTCAGGCTGTTAACTTTCTGAAAAATCTGATTCTATAGATATTTCTCAGAGAAATTTAACAGGGTGAAAAGAATTTTAAAAAAATTAAAAAAAACAAAACAAAACTTACTGAATCTTCACCCATAACTTTCAGGTTTTCTAATTCTTCAGTCATTTTAGTTGCCAGAGCCTGCAGGTAACCACGAGCATCTTTCTCTTCACTCACCCTAATGAAATTTGAAATTTGAAAAATGTATGTATGTGACAGAGATGCATAAATTTCCTGTTGGATCAATAAAATTTAAAATTACACAGTATAAACAAAAGAAAAGAGAGAAAGCAACAATCATGTAACTTACTTCAAGTGATAAAATATGAGCTTACAAATTATAGCATTCATTTTTACCAATTTCTTAAAACTAATTCTAACAGTTGCTTCAATTATCAAATATAAGGGCCATAGTGGAGATCATTAACAAGAAATAAAATTGGAAAGATAAATTAATTCAAGTTACATGATTTTGTATTAAAACATCAATTTCAAAAAATGAATACTAATGTCAAGTTATCACAACAATCACATGAAGACTGCCCAAACTATAATAATCAGCACTAAATATATTTTTGTCAACAATTCTGAGTAAAAAAAGTAAAAAAACTGGAAATTGCAGAATTGATATTTCTCATATATTAGAAATCTCTGAATATTACATCATTTTAATGTTTACAAATGGACAGTTTTTTCTGTGAAGATCTCTGGTTCTATGGATTCTCCCCAAAGAAAGATTATATCAGTTTTTTTTTTCAATCTTAACAGAAAGAAAAAAAAAAAAGAAAAAAAGAGGACTCAACAAGGCAGAACAAATTATAAAAATTGAAACTGTCAATTTTTATATTGAAGGAAAAATTTTTAAAAATGAAAAAATTCAATGAACTGATTTCACTAAAATTGTAGTCGATTCATTAGTGAAGTTTTGGATGAAAAGGTTATTTTTGTAAGTAAACTGTACGATAATCCTTTTTCAAGTCAAACTCCCCACCCCTTTATTTTCATGAAAACACACCCAAAGAAAAATGTTTACATCTAAGATCGGTCCCTGACAAAATTCAATCAATTTTATTCATTTTAATAGATGTATTTTCCAAATTACCTAGGATATCATTTTTCAATTCCTATACTTATTATACTGTTAAGACATAGGAAATCACTGAATCAATAAATGATTTTTTCCATTGTTTTATAGAAATTACATAAATTGAAATTTTTCAATCAGATTCCATGATTCCATTATTTTCATTTTGATATAATACTGGATAAGAATTTAAAAATAATGATCCAGTAAATCAATATTGCTTTTTATATGAAAATGATTCTTTCAGCAATTTCTGGTATCTCTACAGATACTTGACAAAATTAGATCTATTTCAAGATTAGACAATCAATCAAGCTGAAGTGAAAATTAATCATCACAACTATACTGAGCAGAACGTAAGATAGAAATTAGGTCATTGCAACCTATAAACAACAGGACCAAAATTTTGGAATTTCATGCTAAGGAGTAATTGAAATGTTTACAACAAATAAAAAATATCTCATTTATATTCAAGTTGTTCACTATCACACAAAATATAAAGTTAAAATGTATCAATGAAATGCAAAAATATATTGTATGAAAATTATCTGAAAAAGGAAATTGTTAAATAATTACCAGTTAAAGTCAAAGGGTTAACTGTGCAGTATGGACTACTACAAGTTACAATTCCGTTATGTCAGAAGTACAACACACTAGTTACCAATATTTTAACTGAATTTGTACCACTCAAGTGATTAAAATGAGTATTTTTTTTGCAATTTTATTCTTTATTTCGTATCAAATGTCCTGAAAATAATTTGTAACAATTTTAAAAGAATTTAAATAATGAGATAAATACAACTTATATATATATATATATATATATATAAGTTACGACATCAATCAAATTTTTGCTTTGAAATGGCCCAAAAAGTCATACAAAGTCTCTAAAAAGTAGATTTTGATTAAAATGTTTTTATTAGATTTCGCCTCAATGAAATCATAGAATGAATGAATAAGTTAAACAGGTTGTCTGATTTTACCATAAAATTCGAAATCATATTTTTCAAAACCTTACATATGACAACTTTTTATTCAATTTTTTTTTATTCAAATGAATAGATTAGTTTCACTATTACAGAATGTGAAACTGAATCATAATGAAATGGCTTGTTAGAAGTTAAACCAATTTTAGATTCTAAAATAAAATTATCCACACCAATTTGAAGACTGAAAACCATAAAAAAGATTAAAACTATTATTCATTGAATATTCAAGATCCTAAAGAATTTGAAGAACGAAAAAAATTGTCAAAAACCATTACACCTAAGTCATATTGTGTTGATAAATTGACCACTTTTTAAGAGGGGGGGCATTTACTTGTTTAGTCCAAGTCATACATAAGCTCTAAAAAGTATCATTTTTTCGATTAAAAGGTGTTATCTAACAACTAATTAGATTCAATATTAGAAAATAAAAATAACTCGAATTGCGATCTTACCATTTTATTATTTCAGATATCTGTGCCTCCCACTGTGAAACTGACTCACGTTTGTCATTGACATCCTTCAGTTCCTGCTCAAGCTGATTCTTCTCTTTCAGGATAATATTGTACTGTTTTAATTGCTGCAAGAAGCACAAAAATACACATCAATGTGAGAAAACAAGATGGAAGCTCTACACTGGTTGCTTAGAGAAAAGAATTCAAAATCTTATCAATTCTCTATAAATTCACTCACTGTAGTTCTAAATGGGTTGATGGACTGACAAATCTCTAATCTAGGGATTCCTTATTTTACAATAATATTTTTCAATCTACAGAGAAACTCAAATTATATGAATATAGGGGTATATGTGTGTGTATGACGGGAGGGTAGATACCACAATTTTCAAATGTCAATTTTCAAAAATTTTTCTTCAATTTGGGCACGCCTGAAATTGTTTCAACTTTAGTTGAGAATAACTGCTGCAAACTGAAATTAATACAAGAAAAGTGTATACTTTCTCAATTATCATAAGATATGAATAAATCCCAGACAGAACCTTATCAAAAAATGATATTCAGTTTGAGACAATAGGGCGAAGATGATAGGGATTTAAGAAAATCAAGTAAAAAGAGACACAGAAAAAGTGTTCAAATTTCATTTTGATAGCAATACAGGCATCCCCTGAAATAACGAAGTTCATTACAATGCAGTCCACCATATAGGGATAGGGGATGATGAACTGCAAAATATTGATCTAGCTTCAGAAGATTTGAATCAGTAACCATGGTTATTAGCTCCCTTGGGCCGCAAGATCTGCATTATAACGGGGGGGGGGGGGGGGCTGTACTACAAGATTTCCTGCACAACTAAATCAGCAGTAGCATATTTGATAACACTAAAATGAATAAGCACAAATTAGGTACGTTGCCTAATTTTCACATAAAGACGGGCAAGGTGTAAGGGGATAAAGGATTTCAAACCTTGGTTCTATAGTTTGACAAAACTAACTACATAAGAACAATCTTTTGTAGAGAAAGAATTTACCCACATACTTACATTTTTATGTTCAACTCTCAACAGTTCCAATTCTTCAGAAGATTCAGAACATTTGCTCTCCCAATCTTGTATTTGGTGCAGCAACTCTTGCTCATTAGTAGATTGCTCAGATTTCAATCTGGCAATTAATTCCTCATATCCAACATCCTTCTTTTCTAAATCAGCTTTAAGCCTGGAAGAGAAAGAAGATTTTAAAAAATAGAAAAAACTTGACAAGAAAGATATTAGGAATGGAAGGAGTAGAAATAAATAAAGAAAAATGACAAGGAGAGAAAGTGTAAACAATGGAAAGAAAAGAAAAAAGAAAAAAAAAGAAAGGGAAAGTGAATTAAATATTTCTAATTAGAGTAAATCCTCAGTTTAACAGACTCCGATATAACAGCTTCTAGATTTAGCAGACATTTTAACCAGGCATGCATGTACGCAGATTAGATATTTTATATCTAAATTTGAATACTTTTAAGACATTAAGAAATTGTTTTTAGATATAAGAAACAGCTGAGATTTTTTTCAATAAGGCTTGGATATTTCAAAACTTTTTTAGAAAATACAAAGTTTCTAGTAAATAATAACCTTTTTATAAAACCAAGTAAAATAATATTTATTTTTCCTCTCAATATATATATATATATATATATATATATATATATATATATATATATATATATATGATGTAATTATCTGAATATTTAATGATAAATGGACATGTTGCCACAGATAGTAACCTTGCAACTTCTTGAGTCAGTTCCAAGCTGGTAGAACTTGTGGATCTTCCCATTTGTTTCTGTTTTGCTGTTTCTAATTCAGCTTCAAGATCACGTGCATACTGTTCAGCTCTCTCCCGCAGTTTCTTTTCCTTGCTTGCCTCAGACTTTGCCTCTTCTAATGACCGTCGCAGCTGTAAAAAAATACAGCAACAATTAACATTTCGGATCAAAACACTTCTGAAATCAGTATAGGCACTCCCTGTAAAAGTAATTTAGTTCAAACAGAAATAGGAAAGGTGTTCTATAGAAAGTGAATCAAGTTAGATCCTAACAATTACCACATCTTACAATTTTCAGCTACATCTAAGGGTCCATAATTTTCTACTGCATTATAAGTGAATCCATGTTTCAACTAATTTTCATTTTTTTTTTTTTTTTTTTTTTTTTACAGACTCCAATACAAGTCCAGGCCCCAATTCCAACTTCTTCAAAACAAAATTCATATAGAAATTAAGAGAAAACCAATGGAGTGGATGAGGCTGCTTCAATAGGGATACAGAAATGAATATAAAAAACCAAAATCATGACAGTTTGATTAGTAAGTTGATTTTGCAGTTGATGTAACCTGATTCAGTATTCGTTAGCTTGGTGAAAGAGCTGCACATAGGCTGCTTCTTGGGGGATGCGGGTTCAATCCCCACATGACATCCATTTCTTTATTCATGTGATGAGGGGCCCACTCAATTTGCTACTGAGTAACACCGGTACCAAGCAGAATGAAGTCCCAACTAAAATGTCATTATGATTATCACTAATTGTCCATCAACTGATATTCATATATGTTCATCAGAATATACAGCACTAATTTTCAAATACAAAAAGAACAAATATATACACATACATACAAATACATTTGAGAATGCATTATATTATTTCAAACTATTCGAGATGACACCCCTATATATGTGTGTGTGTGTGTGTGCGTGTGAGAGGAGCTATATAAAATGCAAACACTTACAAGAAAAACGAAATTGATATATTCTACATAAATATATTGATAAATATAAACTAAGTGGATTATACTTAAATATGTGATGTGGAATAAAATTAAAAAATGATATAGAAACATCAAAATTTGCTATAACTAGTTAAAATAGTTGAATATGTTCAATTATGCTAGTAAAACATTCTTTATTCTACAAAAGATTGGGGGGGGGGGTAAAATTGCATCATATTGTAAAAGAATTTTTGTTACTACACCCTCAAAATTCTCATGTATGTTAAATTGATGATATATTGATAATTGTATTAAAAACTGATTATTTTAAATCAACGATTAAGAAGATAAATTACCCAAGTAATATATACAAAATTATTTTTCTTCAGTATTCTTTCAAATGGTTTCAGGATTAATGAATATATTTCATTCAGACAAATTATACCTTAAGCCCCCTCCTCCCTTAAAAACATTTAGTTTTACTTTCAGGGTCTCTCCTTTTCCTTTTTTTTTTCTGACATCAAGATCAATCAGACTACTCATCAACACATCTAGAAAAGGCTTGTGTAATCTATGGGATAAATACATTGCCTATGTATTTGTTATTATATTCTTTATTAACAGGAATCAATTACAATTCAAGAAATATTCTTTTTAGAATAGATATTAGAATTTTCAAAAATATCAAGCACACAATTCTCATTTATTCTGAATAATAAGTACCTTTTAGAGTTTCTATTATGTACATAATCCATAAGTCCAATATGGTCACTGACTTCCATCTAATTTCTAGCATTTTCCTTTTATAGCATTTTTTTTGTTTTTTTTTTAGCTTGTATCAATATTTTCATACCTTTTAGTTTCATATCTTATTATACATTAATATCTTTAACAATTTTCAAGAAAAAAGGGAAAGCCTATTCAGAAGATTTTGATATAAGAAAATTAATTGTGCAGAAGCATTTGTTTGCATTAGAAAAATCAAAACATACTTATTTGCAATAATTTCAAAGTAATTAGTCCTTCAATTGGAACAAACTTAACAGAATAAGATTTTGACAAATACATAATTTTATATCATCCTGCATATTAGTATCTGCATGAGGAAAATCTTTTCCCCAAAACTGCAGCTCGTGAATAGGCTAGATCATGACAAAACTTAGCTGGATGAACTACAGTGAATGACTTTCTCGATTCAAGCTGAACAAATCAGACAGTAGTTTGATTTGTCAGGTGTAGCAAATCTAATTAAATTGCTAGAATAATATTTTTTTTTAAAAACGGGTGGTAGAGTACCAATTCTTTAAATTAGATTTGTAGTAATATCAAAGTTTTCAACATTATAGAGTAAAAATAACAGCATTATAAGATGGGTGCACCTTACCAGATATTTTTGATTCAACATAAATTTTATCATTTTCCATAGTGAGTTTCAATTTGTTAAAAATGTTTTGAATTTAAAAAACCTAATTATTTAATGTTGTAAAAACAAGATCTCATTTCCCTTGCTTAACGAAGTCATTAATTGCATATATCATTTTCGCAAACATACATTTCAAGATACTCAACTAATTCATTTTTAGTGAACATTCCATACTAAATCAGTAAGACATAATAGGGCAAGGTCAATTCCACCCCCATCTGAAGTATATAAACCCCTCAATTAGAATCAGTCTGTGGAGTAGGAATTTCAGTCAATCAGCCATTCCATAAAAATACTTACAAGGCAAAATTTATTTTCTTTGAAAAGGTTTTAAATCCTACCTCACTATGAGTTTTTTCAGACCTGCGCCGTTCCATCTTCATACTTTCGACTTTTCGCTTTGTATCTTCAATTTCTTCTTCTCGGTCACGCACATTCCTTGCAAGTTCTTTCACCTTGGATTGAGTCTTCCCAAGTCTTGATAAAGAAATAAAATATAGTGAGTAAGACATATCTAATTTACCTTTATCATTGAGGGTGATATGATTACACACAAGCAGCTTGTTGTTAGAGTAGTTTTCACTTTAGCAGAAACATTTTGGATGGATGATTTGTAATTATTGAAGCTTGGATTATCTTTCTTTGTAGCCTAATCTAGCAACCCTGCCAGACACATGTATATAACAATTTATGGAAAGAGAGTAGTAAAAAATAAATAAATAAATGAAAATTGTTTCAAATACTACAATGGTTAGCAAGTTCATCTTACTGGCCAATGTGCTAATGTAGTGAGTTTGATCCTCATTGGGTACTCCAATATTGGTATTTTGTGCAAGACTAGGTCAAGCTTAATAAATGAATCATCTTGCCATAGAGCATACCATGGGTATTGTAGTGACATTAATCTTCATTGTGAGCACCACACTCCAGGCCTAGAGCCATACTAAAGTAAGTTTAGTAAATAACCAGTACCATAGTAGCAGGATGATATTTAAACAAGCACACTACTCAATAGAACTGATTAAGTCATCAAGATATTCCATAATAAGTAGACAAAGAGAGAAAATAGAATAAAGTTATCAAGACTGCACAAAACATATTTACCAAAGATGGCCAGAGAATAGACTGGCTGAAAAACTATAGTCAGGGAGTTCATTGTCCCTAATACCTCAAATTATAAAAAAGTTGAATTTTTCTTTTAAAATCCAGGCATAAAAGAGTTTATCAAAATACTAGAATAAAAACATTTTGCTAAATGTAATCTATCTCCTTTTTTTCAAGATGCCTTATTTAAGAAAATATTTACTTACACATCAGATGTGTCCGTGTATTGTTCCATGGTAATTTTTTGTTTTGATATCACTTCTTTTAGTTCCCTAGTCTGCAATTTATATTTGTTTTGAAGATCGTAAAACTCCTGAAAATAAGAGAAAATGAGATATTAATAAAATTCAACATTGGTATGGGAGGGATTACCAACAAGTTCCTTAGGATGGCCTAAATCAAAACTTTTAGTACCTGAATTCATTACCTCTGGCTACAAAGCAGTGTTTTGAATAGTTAAAGACAACATAGAGATACATGGAATCAGACTCAGATGGAAGACAGACACATAGACAGATGGAAATCAGATCAATATTATCGGGTTAGGCATGAACACAGACCCCACACTTATGATTCCCTAGCAATCATCTATGCTTTTTTGGCATTTTTTAAATTAGTTCATCTTAAGGGTGGCTGAATTCATTGCCTCTGGCTACAATCCTCCATTTCAGCTAGTCAGAGATCACATAGAGATAAACAGAATCATACTTAGTATCAAAAAACACTACCAACCAAAACTGTTTATCAATCAACATAGGTTCCTTCAGTTTTGAAGTGGTTCTGCTTAGTTGGCTGGCAATCAATCATGTGTATTGGCTGCACCAATATGGAGCTAGGGGGTTGAATTGAACATTTATTCTTTATTTTGTCCAGAAAATTTTTTTTTTTTTTTTTTAACCAAAATTTGGATTTCTTTTGTGATGATCCACCCAACAGGTTAGTCCTGCACCAAACATATACTATTCCCACATCATGACAACCCAACAGGTGCAGCACTCAAAAAATATTCCTTCACACACATACACTTTGAACATCCTGCACCAATGGAGCTAGAGGGTTGGGAGAATTTTTCTTCAAAAATCACCAGCCAACATGTGATTTGTTCCTCTTGTGTGACTAAGCAGACCTATATAGATGAATGGAAATCAAATCATTATCAGATGGTGCAAATGCAGACCACATATCATTTTTTGGTGAATACATGCCAGGGAATCCCATTAGTATAAAGGAAATTTCAAAGGGATATATTGCGTGGCTCCTGAATCATGCTGTCACATAGGGAGGAATATTTGGTGTACTATAGTAGGAAAGATTCTGTGTACTTAACAAGCGAGCATATAATGCCTGGAAATAATCTTGTAGCAGAAAAATAAGATCTAAAGATATAGCTGAAAACAATGCTCTGACTATCCATTCCATGGATAACACTATGCAACATTTTTTCACATTTATTTTCATTGGGTAGTAAGTGTTATTTTCTGATGAAAATCATAGAAAATGGCTATTTTACCCTTCAAACTTTGATTTTTTGATAAGAACATTGGTATTTTGTAATTTTTTACTTTGCCTCTGACAGTTTTGGGCAGGTATTAGAAATCTGTTAACTCCTCATCTACAACAGTTACAAATTTTTTTATAAGGTCTAATTCTACATGCAATTGTGGCCTCAACACCTAGAGTTTAACCAGTGGCCTCCTTTTGTTGTTCATCCCCACATAAAATACGGGCAGCTATGCCAGCCTTGTCTTTGGTAGAGCACCAAGGCAAAGATAGTAGGAAAATGGAATGCTATAATTTGGAAATCTCCAATGGAGGCATATTTGGAAGAGCAAGGATAGCGGTTCCACCAGGATATACTGGACTTTGAACACCAATACAATTTGCAATTGTTAATCCTCTAGAAGCAACTCACTTCTAAATCTTTTGTGATCACTTGTCTAACATTAATGTACATACAGGTAATCTAAATTCATATGTCGCTGTTTTTCAGGAAAGAAAATGAATACAAACATAGAAATTTACCCGCTGTATAATTGGAAATACATAGATTTTGAAATATCACTGTTCTGATGACAAGAAAAATGGCTATTTTCTGTACTTTTTACACATGGGAATTTGGAAATAACACTCACTCCCCAGGAACAATCATAAATATTTCTGTTCTGGTTACAAAAGCATTGTTTGAAAGGAATACGCCATTTTCTATTTCACACATAAGCAATTGGAAAATAAAACTACCCAGGGACAAAAATCAGACCGCATGATTCAATTTGTCTTATGCTTCTAAAAAGGGTTCAAATTATCGTTTTAATTACTGATTTGCTCAGATAAACCAAAGCAAGAGGGCCAGATTTGGTTAGCACAGGCTGGTATAGAACATCTACCACCTGTCTCCCCTCGATTTCAAAAAATTCAATGCAATGCTAAGGCCAGTGTGGGGCAAGTCTCTTAAATAAAGCTTGGATTATCTCTTTTGCCTGAATCTGGCTACCCAGTTAAAAATTGCTTGAATCAAGACATTCATTTCCTCCAGAATCAAAATGAACAGTTATTATATTTTATCCTACTCCTCGGTCAATTTGTATTGAATAATTCTGAACTTGGGTAAGTTATTACTCATTAGTCGGATCCAAAAATGAATACTGGCGCTTCTGAAAACAGTGCAAGGCATTTTTCATCATTTCTTGGTGGAGGATGGATGTATATATATATATATATATATATATTATTGGAAGAAGAATTACATCAGCTTTCTCAAAGTCTATTTAGTCAATTAGTATAAATAACTGCTCTGCTTTCTACTCAATTTCTCAATCTTGAATAAATGAGATGGAAATTTATTCTCAGTCTTTTTCATCTCTCTCAACATGACAGTATGCATTCAAGAAACGGACATATTTGGTTTAACGGAATGAATTTTCACGTTGAGAGAGACTAAAGGATAAACAGGATGAGAAATCGAGTTGAAAGCAGTTATTTGGCCTTTGTATTACTGGCGGGCGGTTTACCACTATGGTAAGTGTACCGCTACATTAAAGTGGCAACCTATCGGCGGCAGGTTCGATTCCTGCAGCAGCCCCATTTTCTTTGATTGTTTACTCTGTTTACGTTATCTAAATTGAATGATATATCAACCCTGTAATGACGGGAAATCATTTCAAATAAGTTTCTACACAAACATATACACAAAGGGAGGTAGCTTGAGATTTGAGGGCCTCATGTAGTCGTTTCAAAAAGCCTAAAAGCAGAAATTAAAATTTAATATCAACATTATTAAATTTTGTGAGAATTTAAAGAGATTTGCTGTTACTTGTTCCCAGTAATGACCATTTGATTTCTCAGGTGTAATAGAAAAAAAAATACTGCAAAGACGTCCCAACACCATCATCAGTAAGTAAGGTCTTTACCTTTCACTCCAATAACATGGGTATATATCTATCTATATTATTAAGAAATGGATATATTACTGTACATTAATTTATGAACAAATTTAAATACAAAAAGGAATTTCAGTACAAAAATTCTTGATTATATAACTACAATGAAAATCTCTTGCTTAATTTGAGATTTTATTGAGCTTTCCTAAAATTTAATAAAATGAAACTATTTGCATAAGTTCTAGCAAAATAACGTTCCCATAAAGAAATTATTCATGAATGAATAGAAATCGGAAATTTCATTTAAATCTGATCATCACTTAAATACTCTTGAAATTTTCAAATCTGGGTGTATTTTCATATCAAACTTACAATTGCAAATTATGCCATTACACCAATATATACTCAGTTTTATACTGATTACACAAATAATTTGTATAGAAGATTTTTCTACAATATTTCTCCTTAGTAATGATACAACAGTAATCACAATAAATTCAACAGGACAAATTTCAAGTTTCCTAATTAACATATGTTGCCTTGTTTCAAAAAGGTCCATGGCTGACCCTTCAGCAATACTGAAGTGGACTGTCCTGGGCTAATAACAATAAGTACAATGTTATTCAGAAGATTTGAAATCAGTAACAGTCCAACAGAAAAATTGACAAGATACACTGTTGGAAAGCTGATGAAATTCTTTCCAACAATATAAATCTTTCCTAAATTGACCTTATTTTGCACAAAATGCTACATGTCTGTGTTGGTGTGAGCACAAATGCAGACCCCACACTATTATTATGGAAATTTTGTTCGGACAAAAAAATAAAATAAAATAAAATTGAAATCACTGGCATAAATCAAATTTGGCATAAAAATGCAATTTTGGCTTTGATTTTGAATCAATGCTATCAAAGAAAATGGTGAATTTCATCTGAAAGATTTGGAATCAGCACCTTTAAATTATCTCATATCAGCTGCACAAACAATTCTATTCTAAAATGCCTTGACCTGTATATCCCTAATCAGAACAGTACAATTAATATTTCAAATAACATCTTAGAAGTAAAATTCTACAGTTCAGGACTTTCAGATAATTTAAAATTTCTCTTGCATAGTTACTAAAATAAATGTCTAAAGTGAATGATTACCTTTTGTAATGTATTTTTCTCTGCATCAATGAGCCTAAGTCTCCGTTCAAGCTCACTCTTACCATCCTGGGACTTCCTCAAGTCATTTTCAAGGTTAGTCACCTCGGATTGCTTTACTGCAAATAAATAAAGCTTGTTTACCTAAATTGAACTTCAATAAGGGAAATTAAAACACAAGAAAGTGAAAACATAGAATATACAAAATGATAGTATAAATAAAATAATATAAAAATGGAAGCCAAAGTTTCAAGGTTAAATTAGTTGAAAGAAAAGAAAAAAAAAAAGAAACAGCACTTGAATATTGTTCAAGGTAAATGTGGAGAGGCATAACAATTACTAGCTTGATGATAGAATTTGTGGATAAAGTTAGAGTTTTGGCCAAGGATGTTTATGTTAACTTTCCACTGATACCCTTCAGAAAGGCATGAATCCACTTCTCCTCTCCAGCTATGGTCAGATAGCAGGGTAGTTGAAACCCTTCAGCCCTGTAAGGCAGTCCATTTAAGAGAAAGTTGCTCTGTTCAAGAAATCCTCCAGTTTGAAAGTCACCGTAGCTGGTTCCAAACCCAGGTAGAAGAGGAGGGTTGGGCATGTGATTAACATCCCCCCCCCAGACCCATTTGCTACTATATAAAAGGAATGTACAGGAATAAACCAAAACCAATATTTTTTTTTCAATACTTGGGGAGGGAAATAAAGAAAATGTAAACTTACATGAAAGTACTTTCTGTAAAGCAGCCATTTCTTCTTTTAATTGTTTGACTTCTGATTTTGAAGGACCAGCAGCAGCTGCAGCAGCATCACCAGGAGATATTTCTACAACAGAAGCGCCCACTGCAGCTTCTATAGTTTCTATGTTGATAAAAACAGAAAAAAAATC
>OY735243.1:8846052-8856052 GCA_963457665.1 Thysanoteuthis rhombus
ATTTTACAACAAAATGTGAGCACATAAAACTGAATTCAAAATTTCAGTACACAGCTACCAATTAAATAAATGAACAGAAAAGTATACTTACAGTGTGACGGAAATCGGTCTCATCAACATCAAAATTTGAGGTATCTGTTGGACTACTGACTTCAGGAATATACTGAGCTTTAACTGGAATGAAAATTTTAGAATACAATCAATTCTATAAAAGGTATCAATTTTATGAATACAGTCCATAACATTTTAAGAACACTGTCTGCAACATATTACAGATATGGTCTAATATTTTATAAGCATTTGTTAGGTGAATTGCTGACAACATGGGGTATTACATTCAAAGTAATAAAAAAAAAAAGCTAACGAGTAGGAGTAACAGGTAACTAATTTGGTCGGGTGCCAGCTACATATAAGTGATTTCCATGCTAATCTTACAGATCAGAGATAGAGTGGAGAATATGGTCCTATACTAGTTTTGCAGATCATTTGTTAATAGAAGACTTTTGGAGATTGTGTATATATATATATATATATATATATATATATATATATATATATATATATATATATATATATGTGTATATATATGTGTATATATATATATATATATATATATATATATATATTGTATACACACACACTCGTATATATATCATATATTTTTATAACATAAGATATCATAATGATTTTAAGAATATATATCATGCAATATATCCATCATGTGTAGATGTTCATAATGGTCAACAACACAGCAAATGCTATCGGCAACATGGGTAAAAATTTTACTTAGGATAGTGTTAGTTAATTTTCCACTGATGCCCTCGAGAAAGGCATAAATCAGCCCCTCAGCTATAAGTAAATAGCAGTACATTAGGAGCCCTTCAAGCAGCCCATCTTGATCATCATACTAACATCTAGCCTCATAGAAACCATCTATTGCTGCAAAACAAGAAATGGGCCTACATGGATCGTCGAAGAAATGGAGACAAATTCATTGTCTTTTGTGTTGCACAATCCTGGAGAGTCCTAGATGAGAAAAATGACTATACTAGAATCCGGTTCCTTCTAACTAGTTCAATTCAATTAAAATGCATCCTAAAGTGTAACATTAAACACCAAATTGTCACATTAAAAATTAAAATATGATTGAATGAGAAATGATAAATGTATTCAAATATGAAAGACACTTAAGGAACTGAATGAGTGCCCTGTAAAATTTTTACCTATTCATGTAGTATTGATAATGATTCTTTCTAAGAAAATCGTCTTGAATTTGCAAAATTTGGGACAAAAACATATTCAAGACCTCGGTGAATCTTGACAATAATGAAGGGTACAAATTTTCACATCGTTAGACAAACTATCCCAAAATATTCTAATTATCTTGAACTTAAAATGAGTGAAATACTGTTTGTTTTTTTTCTCAATTTTCAAACTTGATTTTTACACTAACCTCAGCAGATAACTATGTTTAATCATGAAAATACTTAATCTTAGTACGTAAAAACTCAAGAAAAACCCAGAAATTTTAAATGTAGAATCTAAAATCCTCACAAAATAATTCTCTTTTTCAAATGACACCAACAATAGATATAAACAAGTTCCCCAAGACACAAATTTTTTAAAATCTTCATTTTTTTTGTCGCTGACCTAATAAGAAAAAGATTTATGAGGGAAGGAATTGAATGAATTTTGTTTACTTAGACAATATAAAGATGAATTGAATTTTCCCTTAATGTTAAAATAGAGATCTATTTGTAATGGAAATTTTTTAAATTCTTGAAAAAAAAAAAAAAAATGGATACTGACCATCCCTAATATTGTCCCATTCAATGCCTTTAAACCAGGGATGACATTTGAAATCTTCTAATCCTCGTTTACCAAACCGCTCATCTGCACTACAGATAAGCCTTCTCATGAGATCTTTTGCTTCAGGTGTTACTTCATTATCATCAGGGAATTCAAATCGGTTCTGTAATGACAAATTAGTTTCTGCATTTTAGATTCTGACAAGGTTTAACATTTTCAATCAAATTAATTATTGCTACCACTAAATAGTAAATTTACTGCCAGAGTGGGAACATGCAAAATAAAAAAATTTCTCAGGCTTTCTTGTGAGCCAATCAAAAGTGATTAAGACAGTGGGTAGATGATGAATTAAGATCAAATATTGACTTGGAGAAAAATGTCTAAAATGATTAATTAGACCACAGTCACAAATAGCCAAACAGATAAACTTTTTTTTGTTAAAGTCAATTGCCAATTTGTAATAAATTCTACTCATATAATGAACAGGGTGATCTTTTCTGTTGGTTATTCTGTTTGTAACAAAGGTCACTTCCACTTGTAGGCGAGAATATGGCAATGAAAAAAAATCACTTGAAACAGACTTTTCAATTGAAAAAAATCTAGTAGATACTTTTAAAAAATTTAATAATAAAATAAATTCAAAATGATCAAATAAAAAAAAATTCAAAATAACGATCAAATAAAAAAAATTTAAAAAATAAAATAATCAAAAGAAAAAAAAAAGAAAATTTAAAAAATCCTATGATAGAAATAAATATATTTGTATATTTCAATATGTCTGAGATTGTTTTCCGGTAACGTTTTTCATGGCATCTGCATATCTTGATAGTTGATGCACAAGGATATGCAGGTTCCATTTCTAAATATATAGTCAGTTCTTTATATTAGTGTGTAAAAGATTAATTCTTTCAGCAGTCACCTTTTGAAAGTCCAGGAGTATGAGCAAGTGCTAACACATGCATTTTGTTAACATTCCGGCAACCCAGGAATCGTGACTCACTGAACCTTATCTGACTTGGAGAAATTGATCAGATACAGTGTAAATATCATAGCGATGGTAGGTAACTTGAGTGTTGGTCACTTTGGTATCAGTGTAAAGGATTCATACATGAGGGAGGATAGGGTTGATGTTTTGAAATTTGGCAGCAAGATATTACTATTTTTTTACTGATAATTACAATTTTTTTGTAAAGCTTGCCTATGTAGCTGTATGACAAATAATTGCAACACTACGAAAGATTGTAAAACTGTAATTTATTTTGTGAAGTAAATTGTAATGTGAAATTTGTAAATTAAAGAAAAGCTAATTTCTACTTGATATTTACTTTTCTATCAATTTCAAGTATATTAACTTTTTTTCGTAAAACTATACTTTTTATTTAAAGTTCCAAATGTTCAATCTAGTGTGAATTGACCAAAGTAATAGACATTTTGTTCAACATGGATGCGTAATGGATTATTATGAAAACAGATACTCCTATTTTCATGAAAAATGATTTTGACTAAACATTGTGTTCATATCCTCGAGAGATGTTCAAACTCACAAGAGATAAATACCTCCAACTGAATGTATTCAATGTTGGAAGACAAAAAAGGACTTTACATCATTTTATGAAAATCTTGCTCAAAAAAGAAAACCTTGAATATAAGATCACATAAAATTAAATGATATTCCATAGAGATTTCCCAAAATTACAACCCGTGAAATCCTAAAACCCAAAAAAGAATTTTCGGATGGAATATTCCGTGCTTTCAAACAATAAGACACTTGGTAATTTACGCGAAAATGGAAAAATTTTAAAAAATAAACATAAGTTTGATGGGGGTTGATTCTATCTACAGCAACAATAAATTGAAAGTGTACTCTTTCCATCCGTCATATAAGAGTACGGTTTCGAAGTACCTTACTTCATCAAGCCAGAATTTTTTTTTCTTGGTTTTGGATGGGTTTCTTTATAATTATGTTCAGATGGAGTTTTGTGTTTATAAAAAAGGAATTTCATAATGGTTGTACTACAGAGGGAAAGTAAGGGACCAGTTCAGCATTACAGCTAAATCTTAAATAGGACCCCAACGACACCTCAAAAGTAAATTTCTTCTTTCAAAAATGATACATTTCCAAGTTTGTTTAAAAGCAGTCAGAATTTAAATCGGAAGAAAATTAAGGATACATTCTTGGGCCTTCATTGTAGAAACTAATTTCAACTTAACAGTTGAAGGAAAATATCAGTCAAAAATGAATAGCAATATTTTACAATACTTCATATTAAAGAGGAAAATATGTCTTTTACAAGCATCTGCCAAATTTTTTAAAAAACCCCATGATGACCAGATCTGATTGGCTTGTATGTTTGAACAGGGAAAAAGAGAAAAGGAGAAAGAGTGATAACAATAGAAGCCAGGATCAGCTAAGTGTAAACAGGGTAAGGAAACACATACTTTAGCAATGGCTATATTTCTGCTACTTAGCACTGTTGAAGTTTTACAATGAATGAGGAAAAACAACCCATAAATTGTTGAAGATCAGTTTTGCCATTCATAAAAATGGATGATGAGAATCCAGATATAAATAATCAAATTTTTTTGGTGTAAAGAGCCGAAGATATGCTACATCGAGGTCACTAGAGGTCATTCTCTAACCTAAGTGGGAAGTTGATTTTTATTGATTCTACTTGCCAAAGGTCAACCAGGCTTGCAGCCTTAGTGGAGAAAAGGCACTAACAAGAGGCTCCAATATTAGTATATATAGAAATCTGTAAGACCAATAAATTGAGATATTAAAATAAAGGGAAATATTGATCTAAGATGGAGAAAGTATTATAGAGAAAGAAAATTCTTCAGTTAAATTCTTAGATATGCACAACAAAATTTTTTTTTTTATAAATCTCAACATCAAAATTTTAGTACAATGATGGTTATTAAGCTATTTTGGCATAAAATCTAGCTCTTTTTTTCCTCCCTCCGGTTCACCTGTCCCCATTCCCAAATCATTCCTGCACCCACCCCCGACTGGCACGCATGCCAAACCCACCTTTCTCTCTTTCATAGTTCCTTCACCTATCTACCTCACTGAAAAAATATTTTGTTCTATTTACATTTTTAATCTTAGAGTATTGTGTTCTTGTAATAGAGCAGCATTCTCAGAGATATGTCATTTTATTTATTGTAATTTTGATTTCAGTTAAGTTTTAAGAAATATTGTGCGGCTTTGACGCAATCAAAATTGAAAAAGGATACATTATATTTAGCCTGGTAATGCCAGGATCTGAATTTATATTCATGTCATTCCAGCCCCAATGGCCATATATAAAAACTCAATTCCTTCTTAATTATATCACCACAAGTATAGGACTCGGAATGTGAAAACTTAGGAGTCGAGTTGTTTTTGTATAGAACACAAGTATTTAAAACACCCACAATGACTATATGTTGATGGAATGTAAACCAAGGTCAATATTGAAGAAGTTGAACTTGATGGTTCAATGAAATGGAAAATAATTGTATTCATATCAAAAATGAAACAAAGGTTATCAAAATATTTTCTAGCGAGACTTACATGAAAGTATGCAGATCAGTTTATATGGTAGGTTTTTTGGTTTTCTATCAATGTTGATATGGCTGAGAACAGCAATAAAATCAGGTCAATGCTGAGTTCTTATGCTTATCAGTGAGAGTAGGAGGAATTATTTTTCAAGGGTTAGTCATTTGTATTACAAGTTATCAACAGTATTGATATCTGGGCATTCAATTATACATTCATAATTGAAACAAAATAAAAAGTTTGATTAGTTTGAATCTTTCAAAATGAATTTCATGGCAATATGTAATAATAAATTTTTTTTTAATCAATTAGCTCGATATTTTCCTTAAAACTTGATTCCTCAAAAGATATAGATACTCACTGCTCCATAATTTTTTAAAATTCTTATCAACAAAGCTTATATATTCTAGGAAAACTGCTAGCAGATGCATTTCTTCATATTCTGTTGCAACTGATGAGATTTTTTTCAGATAATAGCTCCTAAAATTTATGAACATGGATTCAAGTATGCAAGTTCAGTATTTAAGAAGAGGTATCTCATCCTGGCCACTCTGAACAGAAAATCTGCACAGAACTGAATAATTTGTAGTAATTCAATGATAAACAGGTATCTAAAGAAGTATTTGTATCTTTTGAGGTATGCAGGCTACATAGATTGGATATTGTGGTGCAAGTGACATCTTCAATATAATCTTGTATTTTATTTACTGTTAATGAGTCAATTTAGTAAAAATGAAAACAAAAAATGATTAGGGTTCTAAGAAGAATAATCCTAGGGCTAACATGTCTATGTATCTTTTGAGGGACGTATAAAAGAAAAAACAAAAACAAAAAAACAACAAAACAAAGAAAACTACACTTCAGCTATTACTAAAAGTCTGATTTCTTGATTTACAACATTTAAACCCTGTGGGAAGAAATGTTACTAAGGAGGAGCATATGATAGAATAGGTTTCATGCAAATTTTGTGCATTTAGGATACCTATTCCTCTACCAAATGTTTTAAATTAAGTTTTTAAATTTTTTTTTTTTACAATCATTGAAGTTCTGTGAATAAATTATAAATGCAAAGATCATTTAAAAAGAAAGAAAAAAAAAAAAAAAAAAGACCAGGCATAATTATAACAAGAATATCTAATGGAAATTGAGAAAATCTCAAGCTTTAGAGAGCTCCTAATGAAAGAATAAATATGCCAGTATGCTTCTCACATCATGACATATTTTGTGCTTATTAATCAAATTAGAAAATGTTTATCATCCAACATACAAATTTTACAATGTAGGAGTGGTAGTTATAATACCAGCAGCCAGCAAACAAACATACAGAGCCTATTTTGTGTTCGTATCTTCACATTACCCGCTTCTGTTTGTTAGACAGACACATTGCAGATGATGATATAGATTAAATGATTTTCTAGCCTATTGATACATGATCCAAGTCTTTGACTTTCAGAAACAAAATTAGATGAATATCTTTAAAGAAATATCCAATACCTAAAAATCTAAGAAAAAAAAAAAAAAATAACAGAAAATTACGTGGAGTATTTTCAATTTACTTGTTTGGTATGATAAGGTTTTCAGGGTACATTGAACTTATACTTTTTTTTAATGCTTACCAAAATGAAGCTTCTGCAAAATTTAGTTATTTTAAAATATCTTTCATTATAAAGTTTTATAATAACAGAGTTGAATCGAAATTCATTTTTAACTATATCTTCAGAAAAATATTTGAAGACTCAGAGTTTAAATATTCATGGTATCTTATGCAGGTTACATAATGTGTTCAAACAGACATTTTTGTAAGCTAATATTTTCACCATGCACAACTGGCACAATTTACTAAAAATCATGATTTCAAGACTGAATCTGGAAAAGAGAAATCTAAGACTAATGTATAAACAGTTTGTAGCTCAAAGAGAAAAACCATAAGAAATGAAATTCCAAATTTCACTGAATATTTCAAAGATACATAATTTAATAAAAGAGTAAATTTACTTACCTGATGATTCATGATCTTTCCATAAGTTTCTACTAAGGATTCTGCATAGAATGGAGTTTCACCATATAGCATTTCATACATACACACACCTAATGACCACCAATCACATTCTGGCCCATAACGACCATGTCCATCCTCCATTGCCTGAAAAAAAAGAAAACAACAAAAAACATTGAACAATAATTCTAAGCTTAAAAGAAAGCATATTCAATAGCCAATAAATAGGAAAATTATACAATTTATCAACAAAAAACAGATGTAAATAAATAGACTTGCCATCATAGTCAATAATTGAACAATCAAAGTGTCAAAATTTGAAGTCATGTAAAAAAAATTCCATTGAAGAATAAAAATGGTCAGAATAAATTCTATCTAAATAGAGTAAAAAAACACAGAAATCTGGAAAATGTAAAGGTTATTAATAAACCTGTAAAAGAAAGAAAGAAAAAAAAAACTTTTTACAAAAATAAAAATATTTTTAGAGGTCTAGTGGAGTATTGATGCCAATTTAAGTCTGTAGAAGAGACGGTATGGCCAAGAGTACTGAAACAAATCAACACGTACACATACGATAAAGGATAGAAGCCTTTGCAACTTTTGGTGGCTCCAGTAGGTCAAATAATAGCTCAATTAGACTAAATCAAAATTACCCCATGAGTATTTTGGAACATAAAAATACACATGAAAGGATAAAAAAAATTCTTTGGTTGTAAGAAAGAAAAAGTAGTATCAAATAGATATTAAGCTGAGTTTCAATTCATTATAATTGAGACATGACATTGTTAATTGATATTTTCTCCTCAAAATAAAACTTTTCCAACAGAAAGTAAAAAAGGCAACAAAACTTGCCAACATATCAGTGATAAGAAACCCATTTATAAACATTTAGAACTGAAATTAGCAAAGAACTGAAAAAATCTTTTCAATGATTATTTTATAATCAAAGAATTGAGAAAGGAAAATTGAATGTGCAAAAATAGGAAAAGTAAAGTTAGTGGTAATGGCTTTGATAAATATGCTGGTCAATGTTCCTTCCTCTTAAATGCCACTACGAACAAGATTAAAGCTTTTTTTTTCTTTTTAAAGTAGCATTGGTAATGTGGCTGGCACAGAATATTTTATCTATTTCTCTACAGAATGGTGATGAGGGAGAAAGGGGGGGGTATCACTAAGATAAGCAGTATGATTTCTCAATACTTCAAGTTCAAATGAAGTTTATACATGGAATCCTGATACCAAGCCAGGATATTTATAGTTTACATCATCAAGGATCACATTAATGACATTAGCTTCTGAGGTCATTCAGACTCATGAGATAATTTATGGTCATTTTAAAACAATTTTCCAAATTTTGGGCCATAATTCAGCATCTTTGAAACTGAAATCGAGCATATTACAAATACATAGTACAAATCAGATATGCAATATAATAATATAATATAATTCGATGTCTGATATGTGATGGATTTATTTTATAAAGTGTGCGATACATTCAACTTCAAGGGTTAAGTTCATTTAAAGTAGAGCTGGGAATAAAGTAGGACATGGATTCACTACACAAGCATGTTCATCTTTCAGACCTGTTTAGGCCGATTCAGGCAAATTATTATGTAGGTTTTAGATTCCTGTTTAGGGAATTTAGGGAAATTTTAATGGGTGTTACTACGGTGGGAGGAGTTTTTCCTTTTGTTCCTTTGGTTTGTTAAATTTGTAGTTGGTAAATTATTGCTGGTGGTTATAAATTACATGTCAGGGTTATGGTATCGGTGAAGGAATTATCTGTAAGAGGATGCTGATGCAGTACGCACTATGGGAATGTCTTATTTTTACTCAGGAATCATTAGAATTATCTACTTTGTTGGGGTCCTTTATTGCCATGGAAGGTTGCACGATTCTTAATTACCTTGGACAGGGGGAAGTAGACAATGTTGATTAGGTGGTTCTTTGAGATGGCTTTGTGGATAAAGTATCAATATTACTTTTAGTGTACATATGTGAGGGTTATTGAGTTATGAAGGTGCTTCAAAACACAAGGATAGGACTAATATATAATAATGAAGGTATTGATAGAAATTATTCAGGATTATGAAGAAAAAGATCTTGTCATATATATATGTTGAATAGGGGAAAATAAAGAGTTGAGTCAAGTGAAAAAAAATATGAGAAAAACTGACAATTAGGAATGAAATGTTATGTGTTCTCAGTGACACATGACATTTTACACAACACTCAAATTAAGTATCATGAACATCCAATACAGTAGGCAAAGTAGTGTGAATAGGCTGGATGACTTAGGAAACATACAAATTGAATTTTTTTTTGATAAGAAAGATTCATTCTTACCCGAAGAATTTCAGGAGATATGTAGTCAGGAGTACCTACTGCAACAGATGATTGAACCTAAGAAAAAAAAAAAAATTTTTTAAATTAATATTTAGAATGAGATTTTAGAAAATATAAAATTATTTTTCTTTGAAAACTTGCACAGAGATAACCAAGATGAAGAATATTCAATAATAAAATTTGACAAAGAAACTTAATTTCAGAAAGATGATATGATTTATTACAATACCTCTACGGAACATGAAAATAATTAACGACAATTATACACTTTCACTTCAAGTTATTCTCTCAGGTAACTGATGATTCAT
>OY735243.1:8873635-8913635 GCA_963457665.1 Thysanoteuthis rhombus
CAAGTATTTAGTTATCTTTAATTTTTTTTTTTCATTATAACAATTGTAGAATTTTTTCTCCAGAATGTTAAACCTTTGTTGCATGCCCCAAAATTGCTTATTTTCATCTATTGAAACAAACATAAAATCAGGATTGATTCAACTATAACCATCATGTAATACACCATTTTAAAGCTTAATAGATAAGCTAAACAAATGCTTAATTGAAATTAACATAATACTACCAAATATCGACTTGACAGTAAAAAATGGCATGTTGTTACAGTTCTTCTTGGAGGAAAGCTTTGTTTTGTGTACAGGAGTTATCATCCAAAATATGCAAAAAAATTCAGCTAACATCTTATTCCCAGAAAGTTATTGATCATTTTGAGTGGTGTCATACAGCTTGTTATTACTGTGGCCGCAATCATTCTCTAGTCCAACTACCTGCCATACTAGTTCCTCTCAGAACTCAGCAATGATGTATTTCAGTGTCCTCCTTACTAACTAATTATCTTGTAGCTCAGCACGATATAACCCCAAAAAGAGAATGTAGCTGTTCATAACGGAAATGTCAATCATATGAAAAGAGGTCTTTCACCACCAGATGCATTTTCAGAGAGCATTGTTCTTAGACATAAGCCGATCCCTACTAACAACTCCATTCATATTATGGTTTTAGCTTTCAATACATTTTGGCAGTTTTACATGAATATTGTACAATCTATTTCCAACCTTTTCCTCCGTCTTGTCAGAATCTGATTGGCTATGGTACAACAAATATTGCATGACAAATTCTGTTTTGAATGCATTATTTCATTGCCATAACAATTGTTTTTGGAGGAATAATTTTAAAAGCTAGGCACCAAGGGGTTGGTGGGGAGGCAATATACATCAATATCCTTCCATAAAAAAACAAATACAGAAAATTAGTCACATTCGGTATTCTATACACTACTTACAGGAATAGTGAGAATAATAAAGGATGGAGTCATCTGCTAGATACATCTATCCTCCAAAATATAGCGAATAGCATGACAAGTTTATCTACATCAATGGGAGATATAGAGAGTGGGGGGGATACAATATGGAAAATCAATCAGAAACTCCAAGGTGTACCTATTTGAATAGAAGATATATCAATTTTTTTTCTATAAAAGAAAAAAAAAACAACAAAAAAAAAACTTTTCAAATCCTAGGTTAAGGGGGAGAAGAGGGTAAAAATGCATGTCATCTGCATGTGGATAGCTTTCTTACAACTGTTCCATGTTCAAAAAGTAAAACTAAAATAGAATAAGAGTCAATGGTTGTAGTATCTGTATTGGCTTTCAACTATTAGATGGCTGCTTATTTTCAACTAGTTCTCAGCTCCAATAGTTCATAAGCATGCAACTTCCCAAGCCCTCTTTAACATGGGATGATCAGGTGTTTGTAGTAACAGTCTAAATGCCCCATGTTATTCACCCTGACACACCATGACCAGCTACATTGATAATATAACTGTTACTGCAATTGCAGTCACTGGATCTTGTCGGAAAGAAAGAAAGAAAAAAGAAAAAAAAAAAAAAAAGAGAAAGAAGAAGGGGTGCTAGTTTAGGTAACTTAATGAAAAACAAAATGCTTCTCAGAATAAGTCCTTTTTTGTCTTGTCTACAATTGATTAAATAAAATGATCGTTTAGTATATAGGCTATGGAGATGCTTATTTTGGAACACTTAAAGAAAATTCTATATGAAATAAAAAATAAATAAAATAAAGAGTTGTGGCTAGTCCATTCTTAAGCCTTCCTATAATGTTTATGGCATCAAGTGATTTGTTTAATAAATTGCTCTAATAATACTGACACTATAATGTATGCTTTCTTATAGTTTCGGAAAAGGAAGATTCCTGAAAATTATATATAAAGTAAAAGATTTTACACTGATGTATAGAATATTACAGAAAGTTATTGAAAATCAAATCATTTACCAATAGTCATAGAGACCTGAGAAATACCTAGCAAAAACACTATTGTTCCAGAACAAAAGAGTTTTTTCTTCTCTTTTGAACAAACAAAAACCAGCTAAGTTGGTAAACTATCTTCAAGTCTGTCACTCCCCCAACAATTAAGGTGTGTGCATGGTGGAACGGGGGGGGGGAGTATCTCAGAGGCAACTTGAAAAAAGAAAAAAAAAAAAAAAAAAAAAGGATAGGATAGTACAAATAAATGATGAAAAGACAATATTTTCTGAATAATCATTGACCATTAGATACGAAGAAAATTTCTTTGCATCAAGGTGTATACAAAACCAAGAGTTTGATAGCAAAAAATACTGTTAAACACATTAAACAGAAATCATAATAGAGTCCATCATAAAAGAAAGGTTCCCAACCAACACCATTTTTATAATATAAAAGACCAAATGTCAAAGGTACCTTTAAGGTTCCTGAGAATATTACAATACAATTGTCACTTAATTACTACAGCAAAAACATGTAACATTTTCCAACAGTTGCTGTGAAACAAAATACCAAACATGGGACTTTTTCCCACTTTTGCGAGAGTGGGGTATCACTAGGAGAGAAATTAAAGGAAATTGAAGTCTTGTATTTCAAATAGCTGAAAAAGTTTTAGACCTTTTAAAGTATGTTAAATATATTTTTAGACTCTCGTATAAAGATTAATTTACAACATTATAGAAGTCACTTTGTTTTAGAAAATAACATTAAACCCCCAAGTAATAACAAACCAGTTTTAAATTATGCATAAAATAAAATATTCATGACAAAGATTTTAAAATGACAAAGATATCTACCATGAGAATAAGTTATGACAAGAATAAAAAAATTGCTTACAACTAGTAACTATAGCAACTAGTAATTTAAGCCATAAGCGGAATTACATAATTTGGAATCTTACTTACAGTAGCACTGTTCAGACATCAGTGCTAATGTTGAAAAATTTAAAATTTACTTCAAATTCAACTTTCATCATACAATTTGTAACTTATCATATCAAGATGGGTATCAACCAACAAAATATATAATCAATTGAAAGTAATGTTGAGATTTTATCAAGCTATATTTGCTAGTATCAAATTCTTCAAATTTTAATACATGTACTCAAACCTTCAAGATGAGATCGTAACAGGAAGAATAAGGCAAATGATATTTTATTCCCATTGTTAATATCACAGTTTTCCAAAATGTTCAAGTAAAAAGATATAAATGAGCCAATAAATGAAAGAGAAGGTATTAAATGCAGCATAATTAGTTGTTCAAATAAAGATTTAACTACAGCACAATTAAGTACAATTGTGGACTAAAAGGAAAAGGCCATGGTATTCAGCCAAAGCACCAATTGGTTTTCATGATTAGATAAAGACAATGATGAAGCAGTCTCTGAGTTTTGGTGGTAATGGGCATCCCACTGGACTTTGAAAACAAATTAACTATAGATTTCTATGCAAGGGTGTGGCTACAATTGCAAGTTTTTATCTTGTGTAAGAAAACACTAGGTTAGTAGCTCATGCTGAAATAACATCCTACAGTCACATTCACTTAATGAATGTCTAAGTGAAAATAATTATTTTACGCATACTTTGATTTACACGAGAAACTGGATTGAAATAGGAATACACTTACTTTTGAAATACCAGAAATTTAGGAATTTATATCAGAATTTGTTACCAAAAGAATCTACAATATAGTATTCTTAAATTTGATAGAAAATGGAGTTGGTCTAAATTACTGTATTTACTCATGTATACTGCAAGAAATCTAAATTTTAAAAAAATAAGTAAATTTTTAAAAAATCAGGGTCAAAAGTAGGTGTAGCATTATACAAGAGTGTAAGGAAAAAAAGATAAAAAAGTAACGTATACATATATTAATGATTTTAAGCTACAAAAAGTGAGGGTAACATTATAGTCGAGATCGCATTGTACTTGAGTAAATATGGTATTAACATTTCAAATAAGATCCATTTACAAAGTTTGAAACAGACCTTCCTAAAGTTTTCTGAAGTTTGATGTAAAAGAATAAAAAACTGAAAGTTCAATAAGGCGTCCACTATAAAGTTTAAATGCTATTATTGCCAGATCACATAACCCAGAATAGGAGAAAATTTTAGGTAAGAAGCATCTTATCAAGGAACACTTTTTTTTATCAACTTTCCCCATAAATCCAACTTAAAACAGCAGAGAAACAATATGAGGACAGACATACTGACTGGATGGACAGAGTTTCTTCTACAGAGGCAAAGACACGGAAAAGGGTGGATGGATTATGATTGCCTTTGAAATTAAATCTTAAATAGCCATATAATTGTAGGAGGAAATACTAAACAGAATAATAAACCAAAGCAAAAGCAACTGCCAAGTTTTACAAATTCTTACAAGTCAAAGCCTCATTAGTTACTTAGCATGAACTTGCTTTGTCATTAAGAGGAGACATCAAATCAATCTCTTTGCAGTGGTGAATCTAGACTTAGAGACACAGAAGACTAGTTTCCACATATGGAAAAAATCCACTGGATATATTTGAATTTCTATGTGATGATTGCTTCAAGATTAGTACATCAGATGTCCCTCGCCATAAAGTGGGGGAGGATCGGGTTTTCTTTTGGTATTTAGTGGTAAACTAACCCTCAACGATGATTAATACATCTATCTATAATCTGCCCAATGGAATAATACTTGATAAATTTGGGCCCAATTCTTGATGTTTCATCAGCAGTAGCAAGCCGCCTTTTGCGATATGCAAACAGACCTTAAAAAACCTGAATTAGTGAGAATATTTTTGTGAATATTTGTCTAAAAAAAATTTAAAAAAAAAAAAAACTTTTGCATATAATTTCTAAAAAATTGAAAATTCAGTATTCAGAGAAATTTTTATAACGGTTGTATTTACCTTGTGTTACTACAATGCTAAACAGGACCATTACTTTCCATCCATTATAGAGAAGTACACCTTCAAAGTATTCTGTTACTTCCTTAAGTTCCATTCAGTTTGCCTGGTACTATCAGGGATCCGTGATAGCATATAAATGCCTTTGTAATACTCAGAACATGTCACTATTTCTGATTATATCAGTTTAGAGAAAAATTCAAACTCTATAATTAAAAATCTTCCCAAACAAATTAACATCTGACAATAATTTAAGGAACCTCAGTATTTGCATGTGTGTGTATGTATCAATATAACTCAACAACAGACCATCGATTGTAAAAAGTTGATATTCAACAGAGCAGTTCAATACGTGGGGGTAGCTCTATTCAAAATTTTTTTAAATCCATACCGAAAAAAAGGACATATTTTGTAACTGTTTAAAGTGACATAGATATGACAGAATCTATGCCTCTAATCATTTCAATGTTATGCAGTTTTGTAATACAATAAAGAGACAATCCCTTTACAAGAAAGAGATAATTCCTTCTACATAGGTCATCCTTTTACAAGACAGTGAGACAGGTTAATGTTCTAATTTTAAAAACAAATTCTGTTAAAAGTTGTCCAATGGCAATATCATATGATATATATTTTATATCAATTATTTCACATCACTATCATAGCAGGATTTTGTGGTGTGGTGCACATACACCACAAAATCCTGCTTCTTCCCAACATGCGTCTTTTGAATAGCATTCCCAGATATTGTGACTAGGATTTCTTGAAAATCAATAAATTTAAAAATTAGATAACTAGATTTTGAAAAAAAAAAAATTTTTTTCACTAGCATCATTTGCTCACAGTGTGTGTGTGTTACCTGTGGGGGAGAAGGAATAAAAAAAATGAAAAAAATTGAAGAAAAAAAAAAAAAAAAGACCCTATTTGGTGGGTGGGATTTAAAAAAAAAAAGAAAAAAAAATTCCCTACTTATTAAGTCAGGTGTGGTGCAAAATTTCAAGTTTGTAATATGAACAGATAGGGCTGGGTGAAGTCTGGATGCATAGATGGATACCTAAATGTCAGACTAAATGAAAAACCTAAACCCAGCAACAATATTTAAAACTGTCTGTTGAGGATAGCAATGAATACTGAGAATTTAATGACTCAAAAATATCATTTGAAAAGAAAAAAAATTATTCTGTAGATGTTGGGACTTTCTGAATTAAGAATAACTGGTATAACTAAGTAATTTGAATTTTTGCATTTCATTAATATTTTTTGTATGATATTCAACTATCAACTCTTTCTGAAAAGGATTGAAGAAACCCAGTACAAATTTGAATTCAAATAAGTTATAACATTTTGAAGATCAAATACATGTTCATTCTAAAATGTCAGTCTATATTCAATACATTATAGGTGTTATATATCAGAAAATTGTTTCGTGTTCCTGGAAAATAAGTGTCATTTTTTGATTGATTTTGTCTACCAAGTATAGAAAATGTCTCTTATTCCCTTGGAACTTAGATTTGTGCCAAGGTATAGCTACTGTTTCAAAAACTTTGATAATATGGAGACTCAGTAAAACCTCATTAGAGACATCAGGAATGCCAACATCTTGAAGTTTCCGATGACCTCCAAGCCATACTAATCATACTTTAAGGCATTCAACAAGGTCTTGACATTGTTGTATTACAGGTGAAATGAAGTGCCAAGAATTTGTCTTGATCCAGACAGGCCAAAGTATATCTTGCACATCTTAGTTTTGTTGGTGTTCAGAGCTTCCTGGGCAATCAAATCGCCCCAAATTATGAGGAGCTGGTTGAGATTAAGGTGAAAAACCATCGTAAAATGAGATGCAGAATGTCCCTCAAATTCCATATCTTTGAAATCTTGATATATTCAGGGGAAAACATGGGAATGTATTCAGAGAAGCAGAGCAAAAACAAATTCTTCCACCAGAATTCATTGAACTTTACACACTGCTACTGAGGAAGATATAACAAGATCATAATAGATTATATTTTTGATCTGGTTTATAAAGATGAATTATGGTACAATTGTAAATCTCAAACTTATCACTTTTAAGCCCTCTGAGATCATTTTGATTTAGATTCATGTGTTAAGTTTCTGAAAAAATATGATTTATCTAAATGTCAAGTAAAATCAGGTAAATTTCAAAATGTCACTGTCCTGGTCACAAAAATTAAGTTTGAAAGGAGTGATAGCAATTTTCTATTCTTTTTACATATAAATTAGAAAATAACAGTCACAACTAGGATTTAGAAGAAAAAAAAAAAAATCCATGTTGCACAGCATAATTCTTTATGCAAAATATAAATGTACATGAAATTTCCTTAATAATGACAAATTTGGCTGCACTAGGGTCAAACTACCTTCCTTTGATTAAAATTTAAAAGGTAAATAAAACAGAATTTATTTCTCCATACAATATCATTCCTAAACTATGCATCCCATTTCAACTCCATTGGTGGTTCCTGCAAATGGGACTTGCCAACTTTAGCAAGACAATTCAATCTGAATTGGGAGGAATTTATCATCTTTCATCATATGTCACCATTCTTCGAGTATGATTTATAGTTTTCAGTCATGGTCATTCATCATTGTAGTTAAATACGAAATGAATATCAAAACTCAATCTAATCAGCGTAATTGTTAATCCACCACTAACTTTGAAAAAAAAAAATAAAAAACATCACTCCTCGGTGGATTCAATCTCAAAATCTATTGGTTACAAGACAAACACCTGTAACCATTGACATGTTGATGAAAATTTCAACTTATATGTATTCATAAATGATATGGTTTGGTTATGATCAGTTTTCATGATGTTTAATTGTTTCTGAGGAGAAAGAAAAAAAAAAAAAAAATCTGTATACTCCTCTTATCAATTTTCACTATTTACCTTCAGCTTAATTGTTGCTTTTTATCACAACTAAACAATTAAGATGAGGGTAAATAATTAAGGTTGTTTCTTTGGGAATGTTAGCATACAAATGTAATTAAACAGAACTATTTTATGATTCATTTAGTATCATCGAAATATCAAATGTAGAGATTCACTTGAAATATTTTTGCTAAATCTTTATTAAAACAAAAAGCCTGGCTGTCGTCATGGATGATAAAATCTTTTCATAAACTAAACTGAACAATTGCCAATTACTATTTGGTTATGAATATAAATAAGGTTTTTAAAAATCTAAAATCAAATGAAAGAAAATCGCAGTTATCTAAATGAAAAACATTTATTGAATGAACAACATCTGTTCAACCAATGGCAATAGATTCTGATGAAATGTCATTCCATCTGTTTTCTTGGTTTTTTTACCTACCCTATTTAAATTCAATGCTGATATTGACAAAACTTAAATTTCATCCTGACTAATTATGATAATAAAATCATCTCTTTAGGAGTTTGACGAAGTTCCATCAAATGTTTCATAGCTTGACAGATGAAATAGCTTCATTAATAGTAAACAAACAAATATTAGCTCAGGAAAATACTAAGAGACCTGGTCAATAAACAAATTTAAAAAAAGAAAACTGAATTTTTCCAACAAGTATATAGATTGTTTATAAGTGACAAGCCAGTGAACAAAATCCGAGTGACTAAATCTTTCAATCTTTAAGCTTGTTGTTTTTTTTTTTCCTGAACAATTGAAGATATCAAGATGATTTGTGTAATATGAATGACATGATTTGCTAGGTTATTTCAAAGGCTGAAATCCTTACAAGTTGTTTTAAATATATGTAAATCCATTTTAGAAAACAAGTAACAACGTAATTATACTGCTAACACAGTTGAGAAGACTTATAGAAAAATTACGTAATTACAAGGATCAAAATTTGATATCTATTAACATAGATGATTATTTTGATTTTTTTCCTCAGCCAGAAAAAACAAAAAACAAAAACCACAGAATTGCTGTAAGAGACCAAATAGTGATATTCAACAGAAGTAATTAGTCCTCTATTCAAGCCTAATGCTCAACTATTCCATTATAGCACTATATTAACAAATGAAGTAGTTGCTGTACAGCAGTGAAAAATTTTCAGGTGATTTATAATTATCAGAATCCCTTCAATTGAACAGCATTATTATTTCATAAGGGAAACAGAACATTTACGAAAATGAAGTTTTAAACTAAATTAAAAATTCATATAAAAATGATTAAGACTAAATACCAGAAAAATAAAAAATAAAATAAGATCATTAAGACTGGTAATCAGAAAAACGGATTGCAAAAAGAAAGTATGAAATTTATTTGCCTTACCACAATGGTAAGTTTTGATACGAAAGTTGGGTGAGGGGGGGGGGTCACGTGCATGTGGAGAATGACAAAAATTGCCCAATTCCAGTGAGCAATTAATGTCCTGAAGGCATCAGAGCAAGCACAACCTAGACTGGACATAATGCAACCAAAAAATATACTGTTCTTATAATATGAATTCAATCACAAAAAACATAAGCATAGCACTAGATCTTTGAGATCAAGAACATTTCAATTCAAATCATATTCTAATAAAAAAACAAAGTGCAGGAAGAAATATTTTAGATGGAAAGAGTTTGGATATCAAGATTAACCGAGTATCTCCATGAGTATTCTAATACTACTGATGAAGGCTTAAAATTTCATGTTAGCTTATTGTAGGTATAAATAACCTGAGGTAAAAAAATAAACTGAACTTGTACGAAGGTTGCTTTTATTGTCTAAATCTTTGTGACCTTAGAAAGAGAAAAATTGAGAAAATTTCTACTAAAAATTTTTTTGTTAACACCTGAGTGTAGACAAATAATTTTGATCAGAAAATGCAAATAAAAAAAATTTAAAAAAAAAAAAAAAAGTTTGTTCACATAAAATATTTTAGTGGCAAACAACCAGATTTCAAAAATCGATTATTGGATTTCAATAGAACTTTCTACATGTATTGATTAAATGATGAAGACTATATGGAATTTTCCTTCCTGAATATTAAATAACTTGGAAAATTTATTCCTTTCATGTAAACACTCACATTATTTTATTGCTTTCTTTTTTTCATTTACACAAGATAATTCTCGAAGATTCTGTTTACCTAAAAGAGAAAAAAATGTTCAGGAAGATTCCAGTCGATATTTTACTCTGAATTTTTTTCTTCTTTCTAAATGTCCAAATTAAATGTTGACAATTCAATTGTGTCCTGAACATTTGCATCCAACTTTTCTTATATAGGGGTGACTACAACAGGCATACTTTTCAAGTTTGGACATACAGATTAAATTTTTCAATCAATAAAATGCTTGCTACAATACAAGAACAAGTGTATCAAAACTTCCAGAAGATATCTTCGTAGATAATGAAATGAAAACTTTTTATCATTTTTGTTAAAAAAAAGAAAAACAAAAAAAATGGGGGTAGTCTTAAAAGTTTAATCAAGCAAAACAAGACAGCAAACTTTTTTTTTTTAATTTTTCTAGTTAATTATACCCACCTCTTCATCTATTTCAACAAATTTCAGGACATTTTTGGTTTTTCAACAAAACAAGAATAAATTTTCTATTTTGTTATCTTTTTTAAGTTTTGATGCAATTATCCTTGAATTGTTGCATTATTTTATTGATTAAAAAAATTTAATTTTCAACTCCAAACTTAAAAAGTATGCTTATATAACCAATCTATTTAAATAAGAAAATATCAAACCAACATATTTCATAAAGATTTTTAATGCATGTAACACAATGTATCACAATCTTGGTTAAATGGGTACTCCAGTGAGAGTATAATAAGCATCTGCTGATTTTGTTCAACTTGAATCTTTTTTTTGTTTGAGGAAAAAAAAAAAATAGTCTTTATTCTTGACCAAGATTCTTTACAAGGTTATATTCGAAGGTGATGATGTTCTTTGATGTAATGTTTCTTGGGCCGAGTTTGTTCCGCAGAATGGAGAAAATGACAGACTTAACACTGAAAGATTCCCCCCTCCCAGTGTATGCGCACATCCATCCACAAGACTATCTTGCACATGCACCAAGATTCACAAGATATAGCAGGTTATCAACATATATGGAAAAAATTACTTCAACGGACCCATATATGAATAGCAAGAGGTGTCCGGATGTGAAGAGAGTATAACTATAAAAAAAATGAGTAACTACAACATTTGTCAAATGCAGCAGTTGATGGTGTACATCACAATATCGAGAGAAAGTAAAAAACAAAAGAAAGTAGATCACTGCTGTCTATTCCTGTGACATTTTGTTTAAATCATTACTTTTTACCACAACCCTCCCCCCACCTCGGACCCTTTTACTTCTTGCACTTGTTGTTGGCAGTTATGCCCTGCATTTATGTGCAACATCGACTTGTTTGGGCATACGTGAGAATTTTCTTCCAGAATGTCATGTCTTGTGATGATGCAATATGTCTCAAGAATATCAGATTGAGTTTGTATTTCAGAGTTCCCAGATTCAATTCTGGGGTCAGTCATAGTTACTTAGTTGTTGGATTAAGGGGATTCATTTTGTTGCTCTGCATTGCACATATCCTACTGCATCTATGTTATACTTATATCTGGGAGACCATAAATTTCAATATTTTGATCGCCAATATTGACTAACTGAATATACCGATAACATGGAAAAGTATTTTATTTTTGATAAATTTTCTTAATTTTTGTTATTGGAAGCAATTTACTGATACAAACAGCCAGAGGCATCAAAATATGAAGAAAAAATGCTGATTTTCCTTTTACATTTTTACTAGTTTACCCATGTTGTCAAAAAAAAAAAAAAAAAAAAAAAAAATGAAAGCAGTTTCTAAGTAATTTTGCAATTGCATTGTACTTTAAAATATCAATATGTTTCTCTGTATTTTCTTATTCATGTCCAGAATTAACCAGAATTTCTTACATATTTGTGGAAAAAAAAATTGAAAAATTAATGTGATAATTTCCTGAAAAATGCTACAGACAAAAAGAATAGACATATAATGTTAAGTATAGCATATAAGTAGATTCCTTGTAGAACCTTACCTATTTTCATGACATATTTATTGAATTTCAAGGTTGATATAAGAGATACATTAGAATAAAGCCCAAAACAACATACTGTGGTTGAAGCTATTTTGGAAAATTAACCAGTGACAGAAACTCAAACAAGGCTAGCTGGAGTTGGTGGGTAGGTGGGTAATTACAACTGTTTTGAACACCATACTATGTGTACTGTGGAGAACAGTAGCTCCAGTTTTTCAGCAACTTTCACCTGTTAAATCAGACAATTAATATAAACATGTCTTGCAGCCAACCTCACTGACCTCTGAACTGTGATGATAGTTAATCCTTACTACCCCTGTTGAAATAAATGTAATTTTCATTTTGTCATTTTAGCAAATAGTTCATTTTCTGGTTCAGTTGAGCAATTACACAATTATTTTTTCATCATCTTCAACTGATAATAACTATTTTTGGTAGAATTTTTATTAGTTTCAAAATATTTGAATTTGAAATCAGCAAAGATGAATGTAATTCTGACAAATGTAAACATTGACTTCAGAACAAATTCTAAATTATAATCAATAATTCATTGAGATACTTGGTTATTTATTTTCAACATAATGGAATTAGGGATTTTCCATCATGTTCTTTTTAAAAATAAGTGTCAAAGATTGTTTCAGATGGAAACTAATTTGATAAGATCAGTGACTAAAAGCAAATTTTACACAATTAGAAAATGTTAATCAGATAATGTTACAAAGTTACTTAATGTTGAGATATTACATTGAAACAATTTTCTAATATTCTATCAATCATTATCTCAACTTCACTAATTAATCATAAAATTCAATTTTATAGAATTCATTTTATAAAATTAATGAATTTACAGGAAATTAATTTCACCAATATAATAAAACAATTTTGACAAGACAAAGTTACTTATCAACTGAAATGAAAAAGTAATTATCTAAATATCTCAGAAATGTCCTAGACTTAATATTTTTGTTCCAAGTTTAGATGAATTCCAAAGAGTGCCCATAAATGATGAATATAAAAATCTTGTCAAACAAGTAGGAACCATCAACATGAATTATTTATAATTCAATTTTTCATGAAAATTGAACATAGCATCCTAATATTATATTTGTGGATGAAGATTTTGACCAATTCTTTTTATTTTAGAATTGAAAGTATCTCAAGAGATCATTGGTTTTAGTTAGAGAAAGCAGACAATTATGTTTTGGGCAATTCTTGGCCAAATTTTATTTTAGTCATTGTATGTAGTTTAGTCAGACTATTCTCATTTCTGCTGTACATTTTTTCCCAATGAGTCGCTGTGTACCCTCTGACCTTGGGTGTCATTTGTTCAACAACACCCTAGGGCACCTCACCAAAATCTTGTGGAAGTATAAAGTAAGAAAATAGCATGACTAAAGAACATGAAATTATTTCATCTTCATTATATAAAGATCATTATCTACAGTTTGTGGAAATTTAAGTTCTGTGACTTTTCAAGTACAAGGGATAAGGAATGAAAAGAGTGTGAAATAATGCATTCCTGGTGGTGTGATGGAGATAAGCGATCTTAAGACAAGCTAGGAGTAAAAAAAGTAGGAATTTGTCAGAAAGTTGTTTGAATTCAGAGTCATTTTTTTTCAACACCTACCTCTCCAAAGGCACCTCTTCCAATTATTTTCAAAGTCTCAAAGTCATCTCTTTGCAGTCTGCTCTGTTTAGCTCTTTTTATAACAGGTCGTGCTGAAAATAAGGGTTGAAAACTTGAATATGACATTCTTTACAGAAAAAACACAAAATAGTTCATAAAGAGGAAGTTAACAAGGTCTAGCATTATATTAAAGGTTTAAAAACACACACACACACACACATATATATATATATATAACTACAAGAAGTAGGGGTTACATTATATTAAAAGATCGCATTGTACTTGAGTAAATATGGTAAAGTAAAAATGAATTATTGTGATCAGAAAATAAATTTGAAACCTAATGACATTGTCATTATGTTTAGTCAATTTGTACATAGGTATGCAATTTTTTCATCAACTTCAGCAGTTTCTCAATAGGAAAAGTCCTTAACACAAAGAAAAAAAAAAAAGAAAGGTTTTTTTAATGTTAAGGATAGGGATAGAGTTGGAGGGAATAGAAATTGAAGATAATAATGAAATAATTTATGTTTTTTCCACTACTGTAACAATAGCAAGATTTTTTATCAAAAGATAAAATGGTGTAGACATTAAGACTTTGAAAGGAAAAACCAAAAAGAAAAATACCAAAAAATGGATCATGGGTAAGTGATAGTAAATGACTTTTGTTATGAAGTAGAATCAACTGAATGCAAAATAATTCTTGAATCCAATAAGTTGTAGAAGTACATTTCAAGTTTTATCCACTATTTCAAATGAAACTTACAAATACCACTTGAATTTGAACTTTGTACAACTGTTTGAGGAGTCAGTATTGTTGATGATACAATTATGTGAATGCACTGATGACAGTGGGCAGTTAAATGAATGATTAATGATTGACTAACAATGAACTAAATAGGCAATAAACAAGTTTTAGGAGAGGTATCAATTTTATTCAATGATTCTAAGAAAAAATCCTCAATTAGAACTTCAATTGATATCTTTCATAAGCTAAAATACCAAAGAAAGATTCCTATATGTAGCAAAGAGAAAAATCGAATATACAAAGATTGAGTAACATGGAATTCTTCCAAGAAAAAAATACAAAAGAATAGAAGTAGCTTGAGTAATCTAAGTTGAACACAATACACACAGGCAGTATTCACTAATGTCTCCATTTAAAAGTTTAATCTGGCAATTGCTATATTTACAGTTAGTATTACATATTGCACAACAGCACTATTTTTTACCCAAGCCAGAAATTAAAGCCATTATGTTGTCAGTGGCAGAAAAGGCAAGGAAAAAAATGATACATTTGACAGAATCTTGCTTCCAACTCCTATTCTAACATTTTCAAAATTGTTTTAGTTAATTTTAGGGTTGTCTGATGTTCATAATTTATTTTATAGTGGATATTTTTGGTTGACATTTATACATTTATTGGTATCTTTTTGATTGAGAGGAGAATAAGAAATCTTCAGTCTGTCAAGAATCTTTACCTTTTCATCTCAAATCAAAATTTAATTTTAATCTAATTTTTTGGCCTTCTCCCTTCTAGTACAGACTGGAAAGTAACTCTACTGGGGTCCCATGGAAACTTTACTAGAAACACAAAGTAAGGTTTCAATTAATCTTTAATACAAGTACAATGACCACTCAGTTCAACGAACCCCATTATAATAGTTTTCAGATTTAGCAGACACTTTAATCATGCATTGTGCATGTGTGGAAAAATTTAATTTCCAGCATTGCCAACTTGAATATTTTATATCGGAATTTAGACATTTTTGTATCATTTAGAAACTTTAGAAATCTTTAATGAGTCTTAGAGATTATTTAGATATTTTTGGTAAGGTCTTGATATTTTTAGATATTTGACCCTGAACATTCAACAATCATGCAGTTTCTAAATTCTGTCTAATCCCCAGGGTGGCACTCATGTGTTGTATTGTGTGTTTCTCTTCCCTCAAGAACTTACAAATAAAACAGTGAGAAAACCAAAAATAAAGAGTCAAAAATCTTTCCAGATTGCTAGAGATAGAGCTAGATACCTATCTTGCTCTATCTCTAGCAATCCGCAAAGAAGCTCGAGAACTGGAAAATTATTATGGAGCTGCTGCAGGAAACGAACCAGCGACCAATGTAATCTCTCCACGTATATACACACACACACAGTCAATTATTGCAGCAGCCCCATTTTCTAGCATTGTTTGTTCTATTCACACTGTCTAGGCCAAATGAAACATTCATAGTGAAATAATGGAAAGAATCTAAATAGAGTTTCAAAGTAATATAACGCATTCATAATTGTGTCAGATTGTGTGTATGCTGCATATATATTTTATACACAGATTGCATAGAAACAAGCCAAACTATAGTAATCCATATTAAATTCATTATTATTTTCTCTATTTTATCAAATTATTGTAATATCTTTGGGGGGGGTCCTTTCCTAGAACATGGAGCACATATACATTACACACACACACACACACACATTCAATGAAAAGGTTGTCAATTTAGAAGAATTAGAAGAGTGTTTTATATTATTTACTGAAATTATACTAATATATGGTATAATTTTTTTAAAACCAAGGTAAATGAAAGATTTATTATGTAAAAGATACATTTTTTGTCCATTTTTAGAAGATAAAATGAAAACCTCAATATAAGAGGCCTATGAACAAGAACACCAGTTGACTTCCACTTTTGAGACTTTTCCAGAATATATATATATATATATATATATATATATATATATACACACACACACACACATGTTGAAATTCATTTCATGTATATATAAAATGATCTTGCAAATTTCAGTTACATTATATAATAACAAACTGTCTTGTGTCCATTGTAAGAAGCCATTAACAACATCTAGGACACATCCTCATTAAATGGATGTATCAATTCTAAAATAATCCAATCAGAGGTGAAATAGCCAGGAGATAGAAAAATTAATGACCAGAATAGTAAATATGAAATGTTGAAAAAAAAAAAAAATGAATAAAAACCATTAAGTGAATTTAAAAAATGAGACAAACAGTCTGGAAATGGAGTGAAGATATATACATGTAATAAAACAGGTTTCCTCTCATATTCATATATATTGATATATAGATGGAGTTGAGGACAAGTTGCTTATTTTATACTTACAATTGAAAAAGTTGAAGTGACCAGAGCACATTCATGTTATAACAAAACACTTATATAAATAAAAAGGAAAAAAATACCAAGTAAAATTCAAGAAAAAAAAGAAAAAAAGTCACATCAAGCTTTTTCATATATTTTCACATGGTTTCTTTGAACACCAACATCAAACTAAATATATTAGAAAGCTTCTGTTATTTAGATCAGCAACTATTAAGCATTAATGATGCTTAATATAGAAGCATTATTAATACCTGCACTGCACTAGTTATGCATGTTAGGATAACTTCAGTGCAATCATTCTGAAAGTAAATGTAGGTTTTCAATTCAAAGAAACTTTTATTGAAGTGGTAAGCGTACATAATCATATCGCAAAAAAATTGAAGACTAACCCACAATAAATAAGGAAAAAAATAATTTCTTCAATATAAATTATATAGTGATTAGTTAAAATATACAAAGACAATGACTTTCAAAATTTCTACTCTTACTGCTAGATGGATAAACCTCACGTCTAGGTAAAATAAATCAAACCAAGAAAAAATATGGTCAATGTAAGAACATGGAATAATCTGCAACTACTGCTTAGAGATAAGTGCAGTCATTTGGAAATTTTTCAAACTTTGCAGGGAAACTTTTGTTTAAATTTTTTCTCCATTTGAATATCCTATAAAGATTCACTTATTTGCTTGAATTGTTTTCAAAATACAAGATGTTAACTCATGAATAAAAACTAAGATTAAATACTTAATGAGAAAATGTTGAGGATTTAAGAAGAATTAAGGATGCATTGGTCTCTCTGAACATTTTCCTCGTACTTTGGCATTTAGTAGATTAGTGAGTTTTAGAAGATACACAATTTGATTTATATGCCACTCAAGGTTTGATGAAAAGTTTAAAAAATTAAAACAATGATAAAATGAAGAAATTAGAAATTGCACAATTCTAGAGGAAGGTTCAAAGAAAGACAAAGCTGATAGAAGAGTTCTTTCTAAGATAAAATACATTCAAAATAAAAAGTGGAAACCTTGTAATTAATTAGTATTGTATCAAAAGTAAACACCTGAAAAGATTTGTTAACAAGGAAAATTATGTAGCAAAGTTGAACAACCATAGCCATCAAAGATGGCGAAGTATTCTATTTGTTCCTGTGCTCCAGCGCTCATGGTCATACCATTTTGTCTACAGACTTGAAAATTGGCATCAGTACTCCACTTGACCCCTCCCAAAAATGATTTTATTTTTTGCAAAAAGGTTTCACTCTTGGAGGCCTTATTCATTGTGTTCCAGGCCATTCTGTTTTGTCTACAATTGACTTGAACATTGGTATCAATACTCCACAACACTCTTTCTAAAAAGGTTTTGATTTTGGAAAGAAAGCTTTTCTTTACCTTTCGGGTGCCTTACTCTGACTGGTTTATCAATAATTTATTCTGACCATAATTACAGGACTTCAAACTCTGATGCTACAGTTGTTCAATTATTGACTTAAATTGTTAGTTAAAATTATTACTACCAACTGACTCAAATGAAGCACCAGTAGAAAAGATGACTACACACCAAAATCAACTATCAGTTTATTTGTTAAATTAGAAGAACTTGGAGACTCCAAAGGGGTACAAAGTTTTATACTTAACGGTAAAAAAAACACAATCAGATGAACCAAACAGCAGTTGTATTTTGTAAAAAGAATACAAGATTTGGTGGTAAATACGTGAAAATAGCCATCTTATGGCCAAGCTTTTAACAAGACATGCTTCCGTTAATTTTAAAGCATATTAAATTCCAGAATAGTAAGAAATTAATTGAGATTGCTTAAGCATAAGAAAAAGAAAAGAAAAAAAAGATACAATATACTTTCAACAAACTGAAGTAGGGATAACTGTAACAATTGTTTTGATTAAAAACTAATAATGTGCTTGAAGATAGAAGATCAATCATAAATAAATCTGTTGATAAAGTGAATAAGATTCAAATAGAATTATGCTATACTCTCCTTCTGCACGTTTCATGCATATTTTTGTAGAATAATAAATGTTATTGTTAAATAAAGCATATCTCAGTTTTATGCAGTAGTAATTAAGTAAGAAGACCTGTTTGGCAAGTAGGGCCAACCACACCGAGGAGATATAAAGGATAAATAATGCATGTAATTACAGTCAAGTTGTAGATGTTTGTCATAAATGGATGAGCTAGTAGATATGAAAATTATTACAACAAATAATTGTGATAACCATTGCATAAACAGATGCAGAATGATTCCCCCATCCCAAAGTGAATTCAGTTACGTAAAAGCATTTTTTTAAAAACAGCATACAACATGAAATAAAGCAGCTTTCCTGGGTTACGTTCAAGTGTCAAATGAAATAAATTGAAATTTATTCACTCAAATCTTGAGATGTAACTAAATTAAATTCGGTTACAATTACAGTTACTGATAAGTAAAAAATAAAACATTGTTAAGAATGTAATTCATAGATGAATCAATTGTTTGAAAATCCTTTTTTTTTAATAATGAAGACCCAAACTGATGATCAAAGAAAAAGTATTTCGAGTTAAAATTGCTGATGTCAAAAAGCAGACACGGAATCTTGTCTGCTCTTTGACTCGTTTTCAGTTAAATACTTACTCTTTGGTGGGTAATCAATTCACAAGTTTAACTTTGAAACTAATTAAACACATCTTCAGTTCTCCCATTAAACGGATGCGAGTACAATAAATAATGGACTTCAATTAATAGAAATCGGTTACAGAGAGAGAAATGACAAGTTTTCTTTGATTTAAAATGAAAATTGTCCGAACTCGACCATGTCGTGTTTATCAAAATGAAACTCATTATTTAGAGAAAAAAAAAATATATCTGGATCATTTTTTCAAATAAGGTTAAAAGTATTCACAACAATCCGTAAGAAAATGTAGACACAAGCTGTGCATGTACCATTAGAATAAAAAATATATAACAGAGAGTAGGTGAATTATGATCTAAGGAGACTAGAGCTAGACACAGTAAACGATGGGGCACTACACATACTACTACTATCATTGCTTTCTTGGGTCTTAACCAACACGAAAAGACTTTTCATGCAGAAAGTCGTTGAATAGAGAAAAAAAATATTCTGCTTAGGGTTGGAAGATATTAAATAACAATTAGTAGTTAGCTAAGAAGTTACAGCCATGTACAATCCATTCTTGTGTACTTATAAAGTTGTTATAGTTAGCAAACATCTAAAACAATTTAGTAATAAAAAATAAAAAAAGAGAGAAGTGCCGCCTGTCTGACTAGTTGACAGACGGCACCACTATTTGATAATTTGGATCAATTGACGGCGTCAACTGATCCAAATGATTTCTTTGATCCAGATTATGCAGGATGCTTGAAGTTTCTTCTCTTCTGAAAGCTGAAGTCATTGTAGAAAGGAACTCACATCTTTTTTTCTACTTCACTCTCACTCTCTTCCTAAGTCACTATGATGAGAATAGCCTGACTATATTTTACATCTATTTTACGTTACTCATTCTCTTTACACTTCACCCTAGTCAAAAAGGAAGGAGCGGCTCATATAATTAACGTGTTTTCTCGTTAACATTCCTTATTAATATTTTAAACTTGGTTAGGGATAGGTAAGCATAAATATCTATTTGATTTCTCTCCTTACCTTAAGATTTTACGGCTTTGAAAACCTTGCATTAATGGGAGAAAAAGTTTTGAATACGTAAAGCAAATTAATTAGCCTTGTTAAGAATTATGTCGGTGAAATTGTTGCTCAAAGATACAAAGTTTTTTTTTTACTGCAAAGATGCATTAAATATATTTGAAACATATTGATCGATCATCTGGACTAAAGCAAATCATTTCTAGATGCCCACAACGACTCTCTCCACACGGTGTACACTACACGTGAGTGGTACGATGATCATTTCGTGTAGATTGCTTCTGTTTCATTGATATCGATTAAAATTAGGGTACTGAGGAAAATACCGGACATCTCAGAACGTTTTTGTTGAACAAGATTGCGAAAAAAAAAAAAAAAAAAAAAAAATATGCATTTTTCAGGGTAAATTATATACTGAAAAAAAAAAAAAAACAAACAAAAAACAATTCCACCCAAATGTATATTTGATCAAAATTGAAAAGTTAAAATGAATCTGGAAATTCTAAGTCGAATTCTTTACTGTCAAGATTTTATCACTCGAGAAAAAAGGGTGTTGAAGCAGTAAGTGTTGGAACAAAGATAAAGAAAACAAAAATAATACAATCAACATTTAAATGAAATTATGCAAATTACAGTTTCAATCTCAACTATAATTATGGATATATAGATAGAATACAGATGATTAGGCGAAAAATCGGGGATAACGGAATGAACCCTCACTTCGTGTCCGACACGATAGATGGAGTTTTTTTTTTTTTTTAGTTAGACAAACCTAACCAGGATACTAAATAAAATACTACAAGACAGTGAGTAGTAATAGAAAACTTATTAAGGAGCAATGAGGAAAATTACAACTCGACACATAGAATAAATGTTCTTTTTTAAAATAGTTGAAAAAAGACGAGTAGATTCGAGTCCTATTACTACTTACCAAACTCTACAAAATCCGAAATGTTTTTCTCTCTACGTAAAGTTGAATTGCAACATTCATCGAAAAGAACCAGAAGAACATCGAGCAAGGTTTCAATGCTGAACGCTTCTTCATGGCCCCCAGTCACGTAAATCCGCTCTAATTCTTTCAAACGTTCCGCGATAGACATGTTGGCCAACAACAACGGATACTACAGTAGGCAACTAAATTGAAACCTAATTCAAAAACAAGGCAAGTCTTCTGACATTCGGGAATGTGAGATTTTACCGTTGGTATATTTAGTCTCATCTGAACGACTGTAGTAACATGGCCGACAATTATGAATTATGGGAACATGACGTCATACTCACATTGAAGATAGTCACGTCAAGAACAAAACCCTCTTTAAATAGAATTCCCCCTGCAAGATACTAAGTAGAAAGTTAAAACTTCAAATTTTCCAATGGGAAGATGAATTTAACCTTTACAATATTTTCGAGATTTATTTATGTATTTTTCTACAATGATTTGATTATTACAAGACGTATTGCTCAATTCCGAGGTTTGTAAAGCAGTAGGGTAGTGCGATTTTTTTAGACGGAACACTTTTGTATCATCACCTCCTTGACTGACAAACCAGGCACTTAAACCAGAGCAGACAGTTTAGAAGAAACGACATAGAAATAATTGACTTAATTTCTTACTCTCTTCACTTTTCTTTGTATATTTTCGTGAGATTTCTATGAACGAATAGCAGTATATTTGTATATACCTGTATTTTTTAATACTTGAACGTTAATGTCTGTTTTGTAAACATAAAACGCATGAATTGCTTCAAATGAAAAATGTGAACTTTCTTGCTCCAAGTGACAATGTGCACTGAAGATATAATTTTCTCCTAATGTTGAATGCTTATATCTTTGTAGAATATTGATTTCCGTTCCTAAATTATTTTTCATGATTATTTCTTTTTACTATGAAATTTGTTGAAGTAAAGTTGTTTGTTTTGTTTTTTTCTTTCTTTCCTTTTAAAAGTGATGAATACAGACATGTTCATGTTAACTATCGACTATGATTTTAGTTTAATCATAGATATTTCACTGGGTTAAACTTTGTATGGTTCTTAAATTTGTTCAAATAATACTTTAGTTATCTTGTAAAAATGTTGAATAAAACAATGTTTCATACATAACTTTGAATATTTACTCTGAATACTTTTCAACGACGTTTCAAATTTAAAAACTTCAGTTTCTAAAGCTTGGATGCAAACAAGTAATGTGATTCCTAAATGTTTTGAGGATGTATCTGCTACAGAAAAAAGTTTTTCTTCCATACTTATTTTTCGTTAGTCATTTCAGAACAGAAGACAAAAGCTATTTGCTACGAATCTGTTTTAGATAATGGAAAAGTTTCTCTCTGAGAATTGATAAAATTATAGGCGCAATAGGAGAGGTGGTCCCGATTGTGAAGCTTGACACACTCGCTCTCTCGATGTTAAAAATGACGCACAAATGAAAAGAAATGAGAGAATCAATAAAAGAAAAACACTAACAGCAGTAAATACTTGAATTGAATTGTTATTGCTTTGAATAAATGAAATTGTTTTCGTTTTTCGTCGTTTTTAACATCGAGTGAGCGATGGTGTGAAAATTTACAATCGGAACCACTTTCCTGCATTAAAAATGATAGTTTTTACGTTCCAAAGCAAAGGAAGAGGTAACTAGCCACTATTCCAAACCAACAAATAAGTTATGTTAATCCAAACAAAAGAAATCATGCAAATGAAAGAAAGAAGTCAAAATAATGATAAAAAAAAAATCAAGTATTTTTCACGACGAAGTACTATTCATTCATCCAGATTTTAAGGGATATAAACAAACACATTACGTTTAAGTAATCTTCGTCTTTTTTAATTAATCATTAAAAAAAAACATTGCCTCATCACCTATGTTTCAAGCAAGGTGCTCTATAAGATCCAACCTAAGTGCACGTTATAAATAATGAAAAAAATAAAAGGTCAGTAAAAACAACAGAAATGAAGAAATTCTTATTTTTACTTATTGATTAAAGTTTGTTGAATGATACGAAACTTAATCATTCATTCATACTTCCTGGTTTTGAGGTTTCATAAATTCCTCTTGAGGAGACATAATAATGCTAACCAGGTGAAGCACATTCCAATGAATACTTCTTATTTTTATTTTTACTATGCTTATCAGTTCAACTTGAGCAAGTTGCTTCTACTATCTAACTATATAAATACTATTTCAAAAAAAGGAAGAAGAAGAACGCTGTTACTCCTAGCATTTATCAAATTTTTTACTATTCAACAACTGGTAAACGCCCTAAAAAGGAAAACTTGGAATTAAGGTTAAGGTACCTATGTAAGACAGTCCTTAAACTTTACGTTGGGTCTGTGACCCAAACAAAGTAAAACTATGAACGCGTGAAATAAATAAAATTATTATCTTCAAGTACTTCTTCGGGAAATTAGTGTTAAGTATGCCTTCCTGTATTGAAGACGGAATGATTGGTCACTTCAACTGTCTTTATTGCGTTTGCACGTATACGTGTTTGTGTGCATAAGACTAAGAGATTGTCATCTACGTAAGAGTGTATGTAAGTATGCGTGTATGATCTTTTCTCTTTCATTCAATATAGTTATTAACTTGTTTGTTGTCTATTGTCTCTTCAAAATTTGGCTGCTATTTTTGTCAAGCGTCATCAGCTTCTCTAGCCAAAGCCAATTAAGTTTTCTAAGATTCCTAACGTGGACGAGTAAAATATGTTAATAAAAAAACAACAAAAAAACAAGACACAAATTGATAAAGAATGTATACTTTGCTAAAAAATACCCCTTAAATCTTTTCTTGGTATAATACACTTGCTTTACTATGTAGTCTCTCGGTCATTGTGCATATAAAATGACACTTTTAGGACCATTTAAAACTATAGTATTTATTTTGTCGCATAAAAATATTAATTCACATAATAAGTAGTAGAAATGCATTTTTCAAGTCTACTCCTAGATTAAACTTTTTGTTTTTAGTTCTTATCATCGAAGATAACCAAAAAAGTGATAGACAATTTGCTGATGTCATATTGTTGTAACATTAAGAACACTTCCCGACATTAGTAGATATGACAAATATTTAGAACATGCAAACATTGACATAACATGGTAGACTGAAGCTATCGTTCTGTATGTGTGCTGTTGGTTTCCATTGAGCGTTCTGTTTATTTATTTATTTGTTTGTTTGTTTGTGCCTCTTTCAAACCAAAACTATTTGGCACAATGATCTAATATTTGGCAGGAAAACTCACTAAACATCAACTTATGACATAAGCTATGTGGAGTTTACCTTGAAGGTTATTTGAAGTTACTATAAGTTATTTCTAGTTATTTAAACTGTTATTGGTCACAATTTTGCACTAAGGATGCATTGGGGAAAATCTTTTCATGGCACAATATTAGACAGTTGGAAGTTGACCTCAGTGGTCATTCAAGGTCATCAGATGTCATTTCTAGGCAATTTTCAAAGTTGTTGGCTATAAATTTGCACCAAGGATGCTGAAATTTGGCAAGGAGGTACATCTTTACATGGTGAAAATCATAGACATAGAGGTTATTTGAAGTCACCAGTGGTCATTTCCAGCCACCTGAAGCAATTTACAGCGTAATATTGAGTTAGCTATGAAGTACAAAAATGTTTTTGACCTCATAGATGGTAGAGCAGTAAGGTCAAATTCAATTGGAATAGTGATGCTGACCTCCAATGTCATTGATGGTCACCAGAGGTCAATTTTTGATTAAAATAACTTTTTCAGACAAACAATTATATTCTTGAGAGTAGATTAATACACAGAGTTAACCTAGACAGAAAAAGATGATAAGGTAGGTGGTGCTGACCTGTAAGGTCATTGGAGGCAAGCACAAATTAACTGGATTAAAATAGCTTTTTTTCTAACCAAATGATAGAACTCGGAGGCCTAAAAAAAATGGGTTTTTTTTCTGTTTATAAGGAATTGTACAACCCTGAAAAACATTTTTAGACAAAAATTCTATAATTGTATCAAGGCACAAGGACCTCTCCATGTTTTCCCCATAGCTCTAGCATTGGATCCTTGAACAACCTATCCATACTAGTGCTCAATCGGAGAAGCGCTAATGTTGTCCATCTAGAAGCCCTGTCAAACTGAGGGATGACATCATCCGTTCTATTTTGTGCATCGGAATATTTCTCCGGTAACAGCTATTTTTTCATTTGTAAATATTGTAAACAATTGTTTTTTTCATTTGTTATGTTGTGGGAGAATAAATGTATTACAGAACATTTTTGCCTGTGTTATATTTGAGGTTATCCCCTCCACTAAGCAACACCAGGTATCCCTGCTTGTTTGTCTCTATGTATGTTAGTGTACTTCTGTGAAGCTGTATCTCTTTGTTTTGTAGTTACGTGTATATTTCATTATCTGTTGGGTCTTTTGTGCTTATTCACACCTGTGAATATACACGTACATGTACAAGTCGTACGTTTTATGTCATACAGTGTATGTGCATTCATGCTTCTCATTCTGCGTTAGTAAGTAGGTAAGATTTGTATGTCTGCTTTTCCGTGTTGGTGTTTCTTTTTTCTTTTTTTTTTTTTGCTGATAAGTGAACTATAAGGCAGTTTTCTGTTAAAACAGGCACATCAACTGATTAGACAATCAGAAAGTAAGTCAGTCTCTAAGATAAAAACTTCACTTTTTGGCCAAATCTTTTTCCTAGCATTTAAAAAAAGGGTCAATTTACATCTTTGATTACAGTAAGATTGTGAAACTAATGATTTTGTGATATTCCTGGGGATTTTGCGAAATCCCTGAACATTTCAGTAATTTCATGAAATCCCTAGTCTCACAATCAGTGTAGTCATGGTTAATAAGCTCGTGATGCTTACCATTACTAAAGTGATGAGTTTGATCCTCACTGGGCGTCCCACCACTGTGACCTTGTGTCAAACAAAGCTAAACTTTGTGAACATCAAGTATATTCTGCTTCAATATTTACAGTGTATATACAGCTTGGCTTGACACAAGGCCTCAGTTATAGAGTACTCAAGGAGGATCTAACTAATCCTAATTCCCTCCTTAGATCTCTTTCCAATTTGCTTGAGATGGTTGTCAACGTGATGCTTTGTGCTTTTTTTTATTAAATCTCTGGTACTTTAATGAAAATATATTTCAACATATTTTCATTTATGGCGATTGTAATCTTGGGCCTGCTTCAGTTGTATCTAGTAATCAGGGAATACTGAATAGAACCCTTTATTTTATTAGGGTAAAATAGCCAAAAAGTTGTGAACAACGAATCCCAACCAAAATGAGGACGATAGTCTGAAAAGATCTATGTATGATTTGTTGTCAAACTCTTAAACTAGAGTTGACTTTATTTTTTACCATAACAACAAGAACGATCTTAAACTATAAAACAATATATAAAATACACATTCCCAAACTTTGATTTGAACTCACAACTGATTGCCAGGAGTCTTTCTTACTGATTGAGTCAAATAGACAACTCTCAAATATTAATGAAAATTTATCATACAGACACACACAGGTTTATTTCATTTTCATGAATAAATACGTCTATACAAAAAATACATATTTCATGATTTTTTTATTCATTATACATATACAATAGAAAAATTGCAGAAACCATCTTCAGTCAGAATAGAAGTTGGAGAGTAGTTTGACCCTGCAGCTGCCAGGCTTGTGAGTTTTTCCTCTGGTGTTGTTGCTTTGTTTTTCTCCACTGAGTTTCTGCATTGTATGACTCAGTGATTAAACATATGGCTACATCCCTCTGCATTTTTTTTTGCTCATATTCCAAAATGGACTTCTTACATATTTGCAAAAGGGGGAAGTACTCAAAATTCACCATTTAATAGTCATCTCCCTTGACAAATGTTACAGACAAAAATAAAATTTCACAAAGGGTGCTAGTGAATTGGCTCTTGTGGATGATTGGTATTTACATTGTAAATCTAACAGCCAGTGTCATAAAGAAAGGGTTCAGTTTTGCATTTTACAGACATTGTAAATTGATCATCAACTTTAGAGCTAACTTCTCTAATAAAAGTTACTAATTTCTGGAAGAAAAGAAACAAAGGTCAGATTCATTCCAAGCAATTCATGCAGTATAGGAAAATATCATTTTTTATACAATTTTGTGAAACCAAATCTTAACCCAACATTGTGCTGGGGTGAACAGAAAGAAAGTCATAGTGTATGCTAATGTACAGTTGGAAAAAAAAATTTTCATTACTTTGGTATCTTCGATATTTCGATAAAGTAACTGAAGATGATATTAATATTTAATTGATAGTAATAAAATAAGTAATATTTTATTTTAAAAAAATTTAATTGAAATATTATTTTATAGAGAAAGATTTTTTTTTTAAATTTTGTTTCCTCTTCAGCAGTTCCCCTGTCACAAGATCAATGTCTTTGTTTATCCTAAGGTCAGAAAATTTTTGCATTGAAGCTGACGATAGGGTGGACATTTTACCCATGTTGCTGATGTGTATTGTCTTTGATCATCACCATAATCATTGAAAACTACAGTTATTTTACTATAATGATATAAGGTAAAGTCACCCTCTTTTCCATGGCAAGTGATGAACCAGACAGCTTCTATAAAGTTGGTGGAATAGAATTCTTGACAGTTTTGTTAGATTCCTTGCTTGCAAATGCAGTGACTGCATGTGCTAATAGGGGCTTGTCCAAGGAAGGAGCTAAGCTCATAGCTTATAACCTCTTCCAGGAAAAGGGTTCCTGTTTCTGAGACCAGAAATTGTTGTAACAGTAGAGTAAAAACAATGGTTTTGGGCAACTTTGATGGTGGACTCATTTGCAAAGGTCTTCACCCTGCTTTTCAACTTGAATGACATCGACCAACAGATCTGAACTTATGCATATAAACATCCACTTCGGCAAAAACACTGGAAACCGGAGAGGATAATGTCTTTGAGTTGAAACACACTTTTATCCACACTACTTGACCCCCTGAGGAAAAAGATTTCACCATTTTTTAGTTTCTTTTTAATGTTGAATATACTACTCCTTGATATTCTGGCATCTTTTGCCATTTCAATGCAACTTACAGGGGCATCTTCTGGATGAACTTCAATTTGCCACCTTTTCCTTGGGCTCAAATTGTTTCTGGATCCCATGATGACAATATTGGACAAGCCCACTCGGTAATCACAATTACAAGAATAACATGTTTGATTTGAGACCTGTTACTTCAATAAATGAGGTTAAATGGAAACACAGTCAAAAACAGGAAGTCTTTAAATGGCATACTGGTTCATCTGAGGTAAAACTGCCATCTTAAGTAGGATGAAGTTATGTTCATTTGAGGTCACATGAGATCAAAAATGGTTTAAATTCTCCTTGTACAGAACACTACAACGAATGCAGAATCCAAAATGCATAAGAACATGTTTTACTGTTTACATTTTTGTTATTTGAATAGGGTTTTGAAATGAAATAAGGTACCTTTGAAAAAAAGTTACAATTTCAACAAAACTGTATAAATTAAATAAATTGAAACATCTTTTATTTTATTGAAAATATTTTTCCTTTGACTCTCCTACCACACATTATGACTTTTTCTTGATGACTTTTTTTGCTGTGAGAAAATTCTACATGTTCTAGACTAAGCACTCAATGATGAATGGTAAATTTAATTTTAAACCAAGTGGTATCAAATCCGATGTGCCATCCTTTACAAATTACTATCCAAATGAAAAGTCACTCAAGCTTGATTTTTCCCAAACGCTTGTTTCTGATTCTCTGTCCATTTTATTTTTCTGGACAATTTGATCTTAGTTCCTTACAACTATCAGCCATCTAACTGCTCTTCCTATATTAGATAAATCTTTTTTCCAGATGTCGAATGTGAGTAGGGCCAGTTAGTTGGGGATTGTTTTTGACCAAAAACAAGCAACAGAAAAGGTTTCAAAATAGTTAAATGCCAAATTTACATTTAAATCCCATCAAGAAACTTTCAGATATCTAGAATATCAAGCAATATATTACAGGTTATTAATAGATCAAATGTGATTTTTATTGCCAGCATTTACATTCTTAAGATATTTCTCTGACTGGAATAAAAATATCTCTGATTTTTTCAAAATTCATCTAAATAGCAATTTTTAACACATATACAACAAACAATATGAAGATCCAGATGAAAAATATCTAGATGAAAAACATCCAGATGAAAAACATCTAGATCTAGATGAAAAATATCTAGATCTAGATGAAAAATATCTAAATGACAGCACTGTATAAAACAATGCAATACTGCAGTACACACGAAAAATGAGAATTTATTAAAAATACAGTTGCTCTCTGGCATGCATATCCAGTTTAAATAACCTCTGCATTTTGGAGGGAAAAAATATTTTTATTTGACATTTGAAGTAAATGAAAAAAGGTCAAAAAATGAAATATGACCAAACCAGAGGGTTCATGGCCAAATGCTTTTCAAAAAGGCCAAATTTAGCCGAAAAAGGCTAAAATGGCAACTTTGACCAGGGTTGCCACAGAGTTTTTAGCAAATGTACCAAAAGCAAAAACCATAGGCCAAAATGTACCAAATTGTCAATAAAAATATCATATAAAGGAAGACATATTAAATAAAAAAAATTGAAAGAAATTAATCAAACAATGCAAATGCTTAAAAACTGCTTCTTTTCCATTTGAATGAAGTTCTTCTTTCATCTTGATACTTTTTTAGAAAGGTTACGCTCCACTAAGTAGCAGTCAGCATAGTAGTCCTTTTGTGTGCAGAATCGTACTAATGGTAGAGTTTTCCATTGACAAACCACTTTTTACTTTAATATTACTCACTGGGCATCAGGCTCGTTGTGTATTGAATTGATATTATGAATATTTTCAAATAAAGGTTAAGAACCATATGTTCAGTCAAAGCCGAAATCTTATTAAAAAAATTTTTCTACTTTCAATAAGACATCTGTAAAAGAGTTGGTTTCGGGAAAAAATTTTTCCAGTTGTTTAAAATTTACAATGGAATTTCATCTTATATGTTATGTTTTGATAAGGGTGTTCAAACTACAATATAATTATAAAATGAAACTAGACCCTTGTTTCGTGTTCACATAATGCTGGGCTGGTCCCTTACTCTTAGTCCATCATACAACTGTGAGCCTGTCCGTCATATGATACTACGTTTACTCTTCATCCCTGAAGAGAAAAAAAAAGGTTTTCCTTCAAATTTGACCCCTAAAATCTAATAAAATTTTTCAAAAAGAACAAAGTTACTCCTCACTTTGGACACTTAGAGGAGAAAAAATATTCCCCTACTTTTGCCCCCTGAAAGCAAAAAAAAAAAGAAATTACTTTCCATTTTGACCCCTGAAAGAAAAAGAAATGTTCCTTTCACATTTGATCCAACTTTCAAAAAGAAGTGTGATCAGAAATGGAGTCAGGTGGAAAAAACACTTTAATAGAAATGTGGTAAGTATATGAAATAAGGTGAAAAAAAAGGGGCGGGGTCAGAATGTCAATTTAAAAAACAAACTTCCAAAGAGGTGTGATCAAAAATTCTGTTATGATGTCATAAAATTCTCTAATGAAGTCAAAATGATCTATTTCGACATCATACCAAGTGAACCCAAAATAAGGGTCTAGTTCCATTTTATGATTATATTTTAGATTGAACACCCTCACTAAAGCATAATGTATAAGATGAAATTCATCTAAATTAGCTATATTCTTCAAATTAGAGCATTTAGAAGGTGTAGTGCTCACATGTATGAACATGGTCCTCCCCACACAGATACATACATACATACATACATGCATACATACATACATGAACATTTACATCAATGTTACATTTGAATTTAAAAAGCAACCAATAAAATTATCAATTGCTGACATGTATGAATATTTTTTTAACACATCTAATGTAAAGCATTTTAATGTATGAGTTTTTCAATAATACATGGATTCTTCAAATCTTCAATCATTCTATAATATACGGATTCTCATCATGTTTTAATACACAGATCTTTCGAATGTTTCAAAACATGGATTCCTCAAACATTTTAATATACAGATTCTTCAAACATTTTAATAATACAAATATTCAATCATTTTTCAAATTCATGGATCGATACTTTAGTTGAGTTACTTTTGTGTAGGAACTGATTTAAGTAATGCATCTACAATTTTATAGAAAACACAATCCCATGGGTTGAGTGAGGGCCTTATTACTGAATGAATGAAAATAGTAGTACAAGCTAATAACTGATAATAGAAAAAAGGGTCAAAGATCAAACTGAGCAAATAAAATGAAAACAACACATGAAAACATGTTTGTGTCGACAAACAACAAGAGTTTATTTTAATTAAAGAACAGTAAAAATCTCGAATGGCGGTGGGCTGGCCATGTTGCAAGAATGGCAGACAATCGATCGACATCACGACTCACAACATGGATTCCCCGAGACCACATGCGCAACCGAGGCCGGCAAAATGTTAGATGGAGAGACGAGCTAGACAAGTTCAGGAAGTACTGGCTCCGTGACGCCCATGATAGAGAAGTGTGGCAAATCCTGGGGAAGATCTATGTCCAATGACGGACGCTAAAAGACTGATGATGATGATGAATGTGTGTATAATTTGATTGTATATATAAGAGTTGTGTGCAGGGAATATATCGTGTTTGCATGATTTGTTGACAAGGACAGAGAGATCATAGTATTGTTTCTTATTGTGAATAAGTTCGTGAGTGAATAAGTCAGAGTCTGTAAAATGCATATGGTTGTTAAAACAAAATTCTCTTGAAAATATGTGTAGAATGTGTACTTAACTTGGTTTGTTCAAGTCTAGAGTCGGTGAAATACTTGCATTTTAGTTCTTGTGAGAAAGGAGCCATGCCCTGCGAGTTGGTAAAAAGTTGACATGTTTATGTGAGCCTGCAGCAGTGCCCTTCCCCCACCACCAATGTGGATTGGCTAGAATTTTGCTGGGAACTGGTACTACATTCATGTGAGGAATTTTTGTGACCCTTAGAGCAGTTAAGGGTTGGGTGTCTGAGCTGGACATTTCCTGAGAGAACCATGTGGATGGCAGTGCAAGTCACTTTTGTATGATGAAGGAGCAATGCCCTGCGGGTTGGAAAAAGGTAGAATTATTTGTGTGAGCCAGCAGCTGTGCCCCAATGTAGACTGGCAAGAACTTTGCTGGGAACTGCTACTCTGAACATCCATGCCCTTCAGGACAATTAAGGACTGGCTGCCAAAACTGGATAACTACTGAGCATGCAGATGGCAGAGAAAGTTACTTATGTGGTAAGAAAAATTTGGTAATTTTGATCCAGCTGAAGTCAGATTATTTTTGGTTATATCAGATTTTTTGCATACAAAGATGCTGATTTTAATTTTCTGATTGGTCCAAAAATTTCACCAATTTTAGCCACCTGGAGAACTTTTCAGTATCGGTCAACTTAAGGTCACCATTCTGGGGAATGTATGCAGGCCATCTATTTTTAGTAACAATGGTGCCAAAAAGTCTGGCACTAGTAGATTTTTGGAGGCCATGTGGTTCCCTTGAATTTTAGAGATCATGTCATTCTTGAATTATTATTTAGTAAGGTTTGTGACTTTGATTTAATTTTTTAATGGTGAATTTAATGTTCTTTGTGACTTATATTTCATTATTTTAATGTAGAAGAGATAGTTATTTGTTTTGGGACTTAGATTCAAAGGGGGGTACGACACTATGCCGAAAGAATACCGAAAAAATAGTTTTCTGAAAAGCAAAAGAAATTGATGCGCATGATCTTCCGTATCAAATTTCGCCAATGGTTTAAAAATTCTGATAACTGCATGGGTCATTTTACCGAATGATTGCCGATTAATCATGAAAGTGGATAGTTAAAGAATTCGTTCCAGAACTTTTCTCGAGAAATGATTATTATACCAAAACCCTCCTGGCGCCAGAGGTGATTATTCATCTAAAAGAGAAGTACTAGTGCTTCAGAAATGCAGGATTTCACACGTACTTCTTTTTGTACTTATCTTTAGTCGCTTGGGACAGTTTGACAAGTATGAGTAAATCTGTTGATGGGGGGAACAATTGGCAAAAATGATGAGGATTAGAATAAATTCGAGCACTACAAACTTTGAAGTCTTTTCAACGCACTTAAAATTCGGATTCAGAAGTTGAATAAAAGTACAGGTATGAATCTAAAGCGCACTAAATACGTTCCAAAAATTTCCGCTCTGTTCAAGAACGCCCTGTTCAAGGTCTTGAAATCATTTAATATGTTTTCTATTCCTGCTTACACTTACTTGCTCACTATATCAATTTATACAACAGTAGTACCATAACCGTATTTTTTTATCAAATCCCACTCTAATTAAAACCGCAATATTCGAGGTATTGCATTTTTTTCCCTATAATCTGGTATGCTTTTTGTCAGGTTTCTATGAGAATAGAAATACAATTAGCAGTAGAGAATGCTGACACTGTTGAAAAACATGACTCTAAAAAGTTTTTATAAAAATTTAGTGTGGATGATTTTCAGCACGACTTGAGCTACGAGATCACCATGAGAATGACGATTTTTCTTGTTTTGATTGAATTTTTCTTTTTCATCGTGATTTATTATATAAACTCATTCGATCGGAACGGAATTAGATACCTAATAATTTGTAATGGTCATTAAAGCTGCACCTCAAATTATTCCTCAAGTAAAAGTAGCTATCATTAAAAAAAAAGTGGCAGTGTGAGAATTATTTTTGTGTCTTCAACAAAAAAAGCAATCACTCCCGTGAAAAATGATTAACCTTAGGAAAAATTATATACGAAGATCTTATCTGCCTTAAAAAGAAAATAGAACACAAAAAAAAAAGAACGAACTAACAGCATCAGAATTTTGGTTGATAAATAAATAATCACGTGATCTGCTCAGGTCACACTCCTTTCCTGATTATTACTTATTTATTTTCGACGATTCGACATCGTAAAGGCAGATAGTGGTGGAGAAGACCCACCCCTCTTATTTATTTTTAGCTATTTGTATATTTTTGTTTTTGCTTCGAACGTTTTAATGCCGCATTACTGAGCGAAAAGGTAAGATGTTTGTTGTTTAATATGTTGTAAAATAGAGACTGGGCGTGTCCTGAATGAGGTAATAATAGCATTTTTCCCACAGATATAAATATTTCATTCATTGAAATTCTACTAGAATGATAAACGCGGAAGCAGAGTGACAACTTGAAGTCAAACACCACATCCCTTTTTTTTCTTTTTTTTTTCTAATAGACACATATGATCCCCCATTAAATTCATTTATTTGTTTATTCTAGATCTGGGACATCCTACAACTTCGTCTCTCTCGCATTATACGCTCTCCGTCTCACACACACGTACACAGAATTTTGATGACCACTTAAGAAGTTGAGAAACAACATGTTGGAGTTGAGTGGCCTGGCACGTGTCAATTAAATGAGTGGATCAAGGGACATAAATCGTCACCGGGAAGACAATTCATTATCGCCCTTGTTGGTGTTCAGCGTGTGTGATAATGAATGTCAGAAGGGAATGTGTGATGTTATGAAGAGAAAGTTCATTTGATCAATTCTCGAAATGAAAAACTTGATGACGTATCAAGTGTTCGTTCTTCAAGAGGCTTTTTCATGCATGTACTCATCTATATAAGACACTTAGGTCCTAGTTATGGTAAATATCAATTCTCTCAGCCGTATCATGTTGGCCCCAACCTTTGGGCGAACTATCCTCTTCCTCCTCCTGCTACTACTGCTTCTACTTGTAATGTTAAGTATCAATTTTCTCAGCCATAGCATGTTGCATTGATTTAATACTTGGTTTAGACCTTCTGGGGAACCATCCTCATCCCCCCTTTCCCCTCCTACTGCTACTCCCACAACTAGTAATGTTAAATAACGATTTTCTCAGCCATATTATGTTGGATTGTTATGAAATTTGGTATAGACCTTCGTCTGATCCATCCTCATCTTCCTTCTTCACTTTCTCCTCTTCCTGCAACCATTTGACAACTAGTAATAGTACTACTATTGCCTTGTTTAGAATCCCTTTGAGATATGGATGTAAGGATGGTGGATGCATCATTGATTCATGGTTTTTGTTTTTTAATTCTTATATTATAATATTATATTGTTAGGACACTTTTAGACACCTTCATCATATAAAAATAACTTTTTACTCAAGAGAAATTTTAGAAAATTTTCAAATGCTAGATTTACATGATTTAAGTGTTTACAAGTCAACAACTTTTGATGCTGTTAATTTTCTGAAAAATATCTGATTCTATACATTTTTCTCACAGAAAGTGTATATGATAATATTTTCCAGTCTTTCTTTTTCCTAATGGCTGGATGACAAAATATTCTTTTGTACAAGTTTATTTTTGGTGTTGAGTTCCTGGTAAGAATTTTTGGCAATAGTTTTAAAAAACAAATTAAAACGTTATTTTTTTCCCCTCTTTTTAATTTGAAAACAACAACTTAATAATCACTTTTAACAGTTTATTCTGCAATTTCTAACATTTTTATACAAAATTGTTGTCAAATTCTGATTTAGTACTTATCACTATGTAGTGACTCCTTTACTTTAATTAAAATTGAGTCTGAAAATAAATAAATGTTATGTTTAGATACAAAACATATGCCATACATTACTTTCTTTATCTGCTGTCCATAAAAGATCTAGAACCACGTGAACTAGCATTCATTTGAAACCCCGACTCTCTCTCTCTCTCTCTCTCTCTCTCTCTCTCTCTCGTATTATTTTGCAGATTTCATGGCCAATAAAAACTTCACCGTTTTCTCCACCGTGACCAATCACTGTATTGAACTTTGCCCATTTTATTTCACAGATGTTGAGGTATCTCTCATATGCTCTGCTACTAAATTGTGTCCTCTTCTGTCTAAGCGCATATTCACATCCCTGTCTCCTTTCTCTCTTTCTCTTCCACCTAGCTACAAGCTGATTCTATCATGGATCCATTCCTCTACCTTAATTACCCAGTGATCTAATGTAAACAGGCCTCTTCTATCACTGACAAACTCACTAATGTTAATCTAAACATTTGTACTTGACTCTTCTTTGATTATGAACTCGGTTTAAAATCCGTGTCCATATTCATAAATGGCACCTGTAGATTCTCTCTTTCAACAAAGAAACAGAGATGAGTACCGGATTTGACAAGATAGCCACTTCCACCTTCTCCAACACTTACCATGACGTCAGAGCATGTTTTGGTGAACTCAAAACACATGGGGACTAATTCCTTTGTCCTCAACAACTGCAGCCATCTCTAACATAGAACTAACTATCATCCCTACTCTGTCACACAATGATATGAAATAATTTTCCATTTTTATTTTTGTTCCAGAAAATACTCTGCTTACTGATATGTATCAACATTACACTTTTCTACCTAGGATCAGAGTACATTATCTGCCCGATCCATTTCCCTTCTGAGTCGGAATCAGTTATGCTGTCTGACTGGAAAATCCCCACAGTGATATTAAGAGAGAAGAAATAGCTCAGGAAAGGCGTAAAAGGCAGGTTGAGAGAAGCATAAAAGGGAGTGAGAAAAAGGCATAAAAATTGTGATATATTAAAGTTCTTTATAGACAAAGAGAAAAAAGAAAGATAAATAAGAGAATGAAAAAGAGTAGCTCTGTGTAATTGATAAAAAAAGAGAAGCTAAGTAAAAAATAATGAATAATAAATTCTGTCTTGATTTTTTAGATATATTTTCATTATCAGTGTTTGACTTTATTCTTTCATCTTATTTTTGTTAGTTTTCATCATAAAACTCACTTTCCATCCTTCAGCTGTTAAGTAAGCAGCATTGATTAGATTTGAACTCACACTTTGTATCTTTTGGAGCTCATCTGATATGTTCAGCCACAGACACCAATCAGCTGGTGAAATTCAAATTTTGTTCTTATAGCTCTATACTTTTTCATCCAATTTTCTCCATACCTATTACTTGTTGAACTGGAAGCACTTACTTCTGCCAATGCAGCACACAAACTAAAAACTGAATAAAAATAAGAAAAATAAAAAAACATCAGATAGAACTTTAATGGTATAAATATTAAGTTGCATCCCTTGAAATCCAAAGCTAGTCTCTTTTATAAACTTGGTTTTTAATGTCTTTTCCTGCATGATTGTAAAAAAATCTCTTATTTGAATACAATTCTTGTGTTTGCCCCCAAATTTAAGTTTGTTGCCCACCTTTTTACAAAATGTCATTGGAATTCATTGAAAATTTTTGGTGATATTGTGTAGACAGATTGACAGACAGACAGATGAGCAGACAGCTCAAGAGACACAAGGGAATACACATAACCCATATGATTTCATTTGCTGTGGTTACTGATGAATAAGTTAATTGTTGCTATTTAGATGTGTAGTTTGTCTTTCACTGGATCAACTTGACAAGAGTTTTTGGTTGGTTCAAGTGCAGGTTAAATCAACATGGAGGATATAAGTGAAGATCCTCTCAGATGTCAGGTTGATGTGGCATTGTGGGTAGAGGAAAGCTAGATGAAAGGAACTGAAAGTGAATGTTTGATGTAAATATCAGAGTTTGAGTCCAGGGGGAAAACATCTAGTAAGTGACATATTTTTTTAGGTAAGATAGATTAATTATATACACATCAAATTGGCTACAACTTCCTTTATTTTATATTTCCTTATATATCGCTCCTCCTTTGATGGGGAGCTTCATCAGAGTAAATTAAATTTTCATGACAGATTTCCTTCATGTTCTGTGGTATTCAATTTTGCTTTCCAATGATTTTCTTGTTCTGTGCATTCTCCATTTTTCAATGGTTCTGCATTCTTTCATTCCTAGGATCTTTCTTTCTTTATGCATAAGAGTAAGATTTCCATGAATTATTTTTCACAAAATTCTGAGAATCCCTATTTAATCTTCAGCCTCCTAAGGACCAATCTGGTGAAAAGTCATCAATATTTTAGAAAGTTTGGGGGACTATCAAATTCATTCTTTTTCTTATTTTCTCGTTCACACCTTGTTTTGATCAATCTATTCTATGGTCTAACTCAAGTGTACTATCTTTATGTTAAGAGAGAGACTTGTTTTTCCAGAAGTGTTAAAATAATTTTTTTTTTTAAATCAGCTTGTTTGCAAATTTTCTCAACACTCTTCATTGATTGACAAGGACTTCCATACGATAGTGAAAGCCACATTGAGTTGAATTCTACTCTGGTCTGACATACATATAGATGACATTGATGTATGCTGCCTCTCTGGGTTTTCTCAAATACCAACAGTGTTCTGTGTCTATTATTTACACTTCCTTATAGAGAGGGTAGTGCACACCTTTTTACTTCCAGACATGGTATACCATGCAAGACTTATCCAATTTGTTTTGGGTTATGGCTTTTTTGTGTTCTCCTGTTCTTACTTTAAGGGACAACTCACTTCTCCATTATATTATTTTTACCACATTCACAAGATGTAAGATATCTTCTATCTGATACTTCACAAATTTTTTTCATTTATCGGTTCTGTGGTAAATTTCCTTGATAAATAATTTTACTTTACAGTTTTGTCTATTCTCATGATAGAAAGCTTCAGCTCAAATGTAAGTAAAAAATGCTGCTTCACGTATTTCTTTCTTATTTTTGAAGTTTGAGAGGGGGTATCAATGACCAGTTGCAAACAATGGTGGCCCTGTACCAGACTAAGCTTAGCTTAGTAAATATCAGGACATTTTGCTGTGAAGCAATGGTTAGCACACTATTACAACTGTATTGAGTTTGATCCTCACTAGATGCCTTATTACTGAGGCCTTGTGCCATTATAAAGTGAATTTAATATCAATTAGGGCACTTCATCATGAAACAATGATAAATAAGCTAATCTCAGATATCTAATCATTTCTTCCATTGTCTAATTCCCAGTCTCGAACAAAATTTAATTGAAATTCTCTGAGAACTTGTGGCGATATCATGTGGACAGGAAGAGAACTTTGGAGGTCTTGTATAGTTGTGGATGGTTAGCTAGGACATAGGGGAAGTAATTGTGCATGGATGCTTCCAAAAATTTTCTGACTTCTTCTAAAGCTTATTGCTGACCCTTTCATAAATTCCATTGAGATATATTCATAATTTTCGGAGTTATGTAGACAGTTAGAGAAATTTGTGGACATATGGCTACGATGCAGGGGAGATCATCGTGCATGGCTCCACTCAAAAATTCAATCACTGTTTTTATAACCTTTTGCCTACTCTTCCACAAAATTCTATTGAAATTCATAGGGAATTTTTGTAGTTATCATGTGGATAGTCAGAAAACTTTTGGAGTATTATGTTGAAAAACAACCTCATACCACCATGAACACACAAATTAAAGAAATTGTCATGAATAAAATGAGAATAATGAAAACACTGTTGGTAAAGAATACTATGGATTAAAAATTAAAAAATGCCCACCACAACAGAATGAATGAGACAGCTACAAAAAAGAATGAACAAACTTCATCAAAAACATCAAATTTCAAAATAATACTGACAAAGTTTTTAAAAAAATAGAAAAATAGAGGAGTCACCTAAAACTTTAGTACCTGCCATGAAAATTACAAATATTTACAAAATGAAACCAGAAAATCACATCAAAATACACAAAGAAAACATTACAAAAATATACAATAAAGTGACAAAAAAGACAGAACAAAAAATCAA
>OY735243.1:8918635-8941135 GCA_963457665.1 Thysanoteuthis rhombus
AGTTAAGTATCAGTTCCTTTGCTAATGGTATATCGAGGAGTGTGACCATATCTGAAAAAAAAATATTCAAAATATAAATGAGGTGACAGCATACAAGATACGTAGCTAAACAGTGTTCAATTCTGAAGCGAATTCAATTCCAACTGATTTTATTTTCTCATATTTCTTTTCTTTACAGCCAAATTCAGGAGTTCTTTCTAGTGAATATCTTTGTTTCATCCCCTTAACATGGAAAACTTTATTCTTTGTTAATCAAATATTAATTTGTTACAACTATGTTTGTCGGAGTTGCTATTATTCTTTCTATAAGTAGACAATGTTGATGGCAATAAACATAGAAATATCAATAAACTCAGACTTGATTGTTTGACAGTAAAATATTGATGAATTAATAAAAGTTAGCTATTTAGTCTCAGTGAACATTGCTAGTGAGTTTGATCCTCTTCAGATGTCCTAGGCTCAATGGCCTTGTGCCAGAACAAGTTGAGCATAGAAAATCACCAATTGGACACCATTTTGGAGTAATGTTTAGCTATTTAGTCTCAGTGAACATTGCTAGTGAGTTTGATCCTCTTCAGATGTCCTAGGCTCAATGGCCTTGTGCCAGAACAAGTTGAGCATAGAAAATCACCAATTGGACACCATTTTGGAGTAATGTTTAGCTATTTAGTCTCAGTGAACATTGCTAGTGAGTTTGATCCTCTTCAGATGTCCTAGGCTCAATGGCCTTGTGCCAGAACAAGTTGAGCATAGAAAATTACCAATTGGACACCATTTTAAGTAATCGTTAGCTAATTAGTCTCATAGAACATTGCTACTGATTGTTTGTTCATCGAATATTGATTTTTTTGAAAGAATGTGGGTTATTTTTTGTACAAGAGCATGTATAATAAGATCATACACAATTACAAAATGGATCTGGTCAGTCACTCGATAGGAACCCTTACATGACCAATGTCTTTGGGTAGCATGCCATGTTGGGAGTGTCAATAAAAAAAATTAAAAAATGGAGGTCATCAATGAATAATTTTTTTTTCTCATGCCTTTGATTGAATTACTGAAAAGTCCAAATTTCCAAGTGTGAACACAAACTAAGGGACCAACTTATATTGTAGAAACACTTCGGTGGTATTTTCCAAAAACTAAATAAACTGTTTTTTTCTAAACATAGTAAGGAGTAAATGTTTAAATTTTCAACCCTCCAGCTCCTTTGTTGAAGCATGTACACATGACACATACATCATCGTCATCATCAGTCTTTTAACGGCTGTCATTGGACATAGACCTTCCCCAGGATTTGCCACGCTTCCCTATCATGGGCGTCACGGAGCCAGGACTTCCTGAACTTGTCTAGCTCATCTCTCCATCTAACATTTTGCCAGCCTCGGTTGCGCATGTGGTCTCGGGGGATCCATGTTGTGAGTCGCGATGTCCATCGATTGTCTGCCATTCTTGCAACATGGCCAGCCCACCGCCATTTGAGATTTTTGATGGATTCTATGATGTCCCTAACTCTTGTCTTTTCTCGGATGTACTGCCTTGTGGTCTCTCCATGTGAGGCCCAGCATTATTCTTTCATGTGCACGTTGCATGGTTCTCAATTTACGGGTCTGTCTCTTGGTTAGGTTCCATGTTTCAGCTCCATAAGTGACTATTGGGAGGATGCATTGGTTATACACCCTTTAGGATTAATGGGATCTTATTATTTTTGAAGGTTGAGCTAGCTCTGCCAAAGGCTTGCCATCCTAGTGTGATTCTTCGCTTGATTTGTTCTTCTTTTGAGGGTCTCATGGAGATTCGTTGTCCTAGGTAGATGTAGTGGTCTACTTCTTCCAGTTGCGTGTCCTCGATTTTGATCTTAGTGTTTTTATCCCCGATGTGGTTGTTGCATATGATCTTCATCTTGCTGAAGTTCATGTGTAGGCCGACTTTCTTGCTCTCTTCATTTAGTTCATCTATCATTAGTTGGAGGTCGTGTAGGTTCTCTGCGAAAAGGGCTATGTCGTCTGCAAATCTAAGGTTGCTCAGATACTCGCCGTCTATCCTAATTCCTTTACTCTCCCAGTCTAGCCTTCTGAAGATCATCTCGAGGCAGGCTGTGAAGAGTTTAGGTGAGCTGGTATCACCTTGTCTTACTCCTTTCTAGAGCTGGAAGGGGTCCGAGTCTTTATGTAGCCTGATAAAGGAGCTGCCGTGATTGTATATATGTTTCAATACTTCAACATATATTGGATCTACACCTTGCTGACTGATGGCCTCCATGACCTTAGGGATTTCTACTAAGTCAAATGCCTTTTTGAAGTCGATAAATGCTACGGCAAGTGGTAGTTTATACTCAGCTGCTTTTCTTTGAGCTGATTTATCGAGTGCAGGTGGTCCATGATTGAGTAGTTTCTTCTAAAGCCAGCTTGTTCATGTGGCTGGTTTTCATCGAGTGTTTTTGTGATTCGGTTGGTGATGATCTTTGTGAAAAGTTTGTATACACAGTTGAGTAGGCTTATAGGCCTATAGTTGTTGAGGTCTTTCAGGTTTCCTTTTTTATATAAAAGCATTATGATAGCAGTGTTCCAATTGTCTGGGACTTTATTGTGTTTTAGACACAAGTTGAAGAGGACGGCCAGTTTCCTAGTGATGATTTTACCCGCTTTTCGGAGTAGGTCGATGGTGATGTTTTCTGATCCAGGGGCAGTTCCTTTCTTCGTCTGTTTAATGGCTTCTTTCACCTCCCACGGGGTTAGTCAGCCAGAAACCCTGTAATATTGTAAAAATGTATGTTTTTACAGTTTTAGTTGACGGTTTCCAATAATAAAAAAATACCATGTAGAGCATAGATATGCATGTGTGTGGTGTATGAATAGATATCTATAAATAGATCCATATCTCTCTCTCTCTCTCTCTCTCTCTATATATATATATATATATATATATATATATATATATATATAGAGAGAGAGAGAGAGAGAGAGAGATAGATAGATAATCAGTGTTCGTCTGTCTGTCCCTCTTTGGAAGCCACAATCTTGCATATAAGAAGTTGAAATTTTGCATAGCGTTACATCTTTTCATGGCGGAGGATATAGGATGTAGGAGTTTATGAAGATTGTATAGGGTAATTCAATTTTCAATGAAGCTATAAATTTAACCAGGACCCCGACTTTTCGATTCCGGAAGTTTTGACTTAGAGGGATTCTTTTTATCTGATGCACTTCCGGCTCAGATATACGTGGACCGAACGCCACACTGTTGAGACGTGCTAAAAATTGTATTCAATTGAGTAAATGATACTTTTCATCAAGTTATTTTTAAGAAAAAGTAATTGTTTTAAAATATTAGAAGCAAATTTTTAATGTTGGTATTTTTAAAAATGTTCATCATCGATTCTGTCAACAATGTGTTCTCTGTTCATAAAATCAATTGAATTTTTTTTTCTACACTAGGGCTGTTAGATGCAATCATCGAAATTTATTTTATAAATATTGCGCAAAAGTTTTCAAAGAAAAAATATATTCATATTACCATTTGTCATACTTCGTTATATGAAAGAATAATAACTTATATTTAATACGAAGTCCGTATTCCAGAATAACGGTCAGTCTAGCATAGTCCACTACCTGGGAGAATGAAGTTGTTATTATTCCATAGAAGAGTTTGAACAAATAGTAAAACTATTATTAATTATTGATTCATTTCTCACATTTCTGTTCAGTTTATTTATTCAATTTCAACGTTTCGTTGTTTATGCAATTGTTTTCATGTTGATCGTTAGATGGAAGAAAAATTTCTTATTTCAAAATTACGGTCAGTAGTGTAGCGTAGTCCACTACACGTGGTAGGATAAAGTTATTATTCTTCGGTAGAATTTGAACAAAGAGTAAAACAATCTTAATGAAAATGTATATTTTTAGAAGCAGAGGCTATTTTTATCTTCTGAGTCTTCATCAGCTGTGAGCTTCTTTTTCCAGATTTGGGAGCGATAGAAATATGTCCTATTTAGCGCCTTGAAGAAAAAAAACATACAAAAAAACCCTATAGTACACAAGATATAACTGTAGTAACGCGTCGGAAACCTTTCCTGTAAATTTCAAATTTTTTTGAGAATAAAATCAAATATCACATGTTTGTTGTCGTGACTATCTAAAAATATAAAATTGTGCTCTTTTATGCTTTGGGTTATTACCACAATACTTTCTACAGCTATATTACCGAAACATCTTAAAACAATCCATTACACTTATTGTAGCAATCTCATAAAATTACTATTACTTGAGGAATATAAAAAGCCAGATATTTGTGATAGTATATATATATATATATATATATATATATATATATATATATATGAACAGAGATAGGTCTCAAATAGAAAAGTATGAAAGTGATTGTATATAGTTAAATATATTAGTAAAAATAAGTAGTTACATAAGTTCATGAATCTACTAGTATATTCAGCAAATATTCGTAAGTACATATTCTTTCAAAAAAACAAGAAATTGATACATGCATATATAAAACTGAATGTATGTACTTGAAACATACATTTCTAGATTTAATGTCAACTCATTGTGAGGAGAAATAGAGAAAATTCCAGTACACGGAAAAAGACACACCCTCTGACTCACTTATTCACTTATCTACCCATCTTATTGATGTATTCTTGCATAATTAACAAACAGTCTACTAATATGTCAAATTTTAACCATAGCTTATCCTCTAATAAGACACATACCTATATACCTGCTATCATTTCCACTGTCTATTTAATAGTGTGTGTGGTGGGGTTATAGTGGATCAGAAAATTGGATTTTTAAAAAAAAGTCGTGTTGCTATCTATGTTGTCTATGTCAAATTGAACTCGTGGTTGAAAGTTATTTCTCATACCGAGTCTAATCAGTTTGTAAATGTATAACTTATAGAATCAACAAAAATACCAAAATCTATCTAGCTTATTTCTTCATGTTTTTTTCTCTCTAACTCAGCTTGTCTTGATATTTTCCATTCTTTTTGTGTCTCTATCTATCCATTTCACTTTACTACTCATCTATCAATCTATATAGGTATGATTTCATCCATCTCTCTCAATCTGTTGATATCTATCTACAGTGAAACAAAAAAGTATTCTACCCCTTCATAAATATAGTTTATTTAGAAAATGACCATATTCATATTTCTGATTGTTAGATCTATTACTTTCATACACCACAAGCTCCTTACACGAGTAATAATAATATAAACACAAATATAAAGATTTTGATTCATCAAAATGTGAATTTAATAATATCAATTATTGAATGGCTAAAAGGTATTCAACTTTTGGAAAGAATATGATCATTTAGTCACGTAGCCTTTGTTTCAATAGTCAGTAGACATTTCTTGTTGCCACTCATCAGACTTATGAAGACTTCAGAAGAGACATTAGACCAGATTTCACATATTTTCTTCAGATTTCCCAGATTGGAAAGTTGATTGTCCTTGATCCAAATCTTCCATTCTTGCCATAGATCTTCCTGGCATTCAAATCTGAAGATAGACTGGACCATTCAAGAATATAAATACTTTTCTTCAGTCAATTTTGAGTCTCTTGAATGGTGTACTTTGGGTCATTACCATGTAGGAAAACCAAACTGGATTTAATTTCTATTTGTTCTTGTGGCAACACTCTTTATTTTGCTAGGAGTCCCTGTTCTTTTCATGTTTACTATATTGCCACGTTGCTTCCATTTGCAAATTATTGAGCCAATTGTGGTTTCAAGAATATTAAATTATATATATATATATATATATATATATATATATATATATAAAGATAGAGGTGGGTGAGTGAGTGCAAAAACTTAATTTTAATCTACAAAATTGCCAGATTTGGACTAAAGATTTATGATTTTTTACAGAACTTTCAACGTTCAACCTCATTTTACTATTTTTAAATCACTGCTACCCACAACAGACCAGTTTAATCACTTGCTGAATGTGTTCTGACACCTATATGTATCTATTTGGACTTGTCGTTCATTGTAGAAACTTGAAATTTTGCACACACACTCCTCTCAATGAGCAGGATAAATGATTTTTTTGAATTCCCTTCCAAAGTAGGTTTTTAGTAGGGGGGGGTTCAATATGTAGATTAAGTTTATCCAAGATTGATCACTTGTTTGAGCCCGCTTGTTTTTTTGAAAATTCGGATCTTTTTTAGTGGTGACTACTCAACAAAAGGTAATTAATTCATTAACCATGCCATTTCCATTTTTTGAATTGATCACTTCCTACACAGCATATATGTGTGATGAAAGGCTATTTTTAAAAAAATTTCATAGATACAAAGTTTAGCATATTTTGGCCAAAAGGGGAGAATTAGGTATAGGAAGATCGTATTGCATTAATCATCCAAGGAAGCATGTTGTGCCTACTTAATCATTCCAAAAATTAATTCCTACCTTTTATTTAGGCTTGATCACAGACAATTGATGTCAATTGAAAATATGCAACAATCTTAGTTACAAGGCATGTGTATAGGTATTCATAAATGATTTTCTCTGCTATTTAAAGTATTCTTATAAAAACCTCTTATAACCTGAGACTGTTAAAAGAAGCAATTACCATTAATTATATGGGGAAAATGTTTTAACATTCACACTCAACCAGAACCAATAATTTGCAATTATCAACCAAATAGCCATCTGCTGTTTTTCTGATATTTATCCTGTGTACAGATGATTAAATAATGTTTGTGCAGTTTACAAGCATGTAAATAATGTTTAAATGTTTGTGTAAGATTTTTCAGTAAAAATGGAAAGTGACCCTGACTAAAACAGGTCAAGTACTGTAAGATCCCTAGGAAAATTGTCACTTATTTTTATCCTGAAAAGAGTTTAAAAACCCCATCATTTATTTCACGTTTCCATTTAAATGTCAATTGAATAGTGGCTAAATTGAATGTAATTATTAATCCAAGTATACTGCTAACATAAATATAACAAGTGAACAACTTTTTGATGAGCATAAATAAAATTTATCAAAGGAATGTCCTGCAAACAGTGTTCACAGTGGCATAGACAAAAACAGTTAGCTGGAAGTAGCTGTGACAAATGCACAAATCAATGTGGAGGAAGTCTGTTGTTTTTTTTTCTTTGTTTATATGACAAAAGTTATTTTCCGGGTTTTAAAAAATCAAGTGAGCTGCTTGGTAAGAAGTTTCTGTGCCACTAAATTCAGCCAAAATAATCAAAATGGATGCCAAGGTAAGTCAAAGGCTTTCCGCATTACTGAATGCAATTCCCATCTGGAAACTATGGCCTGTTAAAAGTACTTTAATCTATCTGAATATATAATGACATGGGAAAAATATGTATAGAAAATTGAGCTTAACTTGTGATAGCATAGTCACCAAATTTGAGATAGTAATTTAAAGTTTGTACGGAGGGGTTTATCAAATGAACATAGTTGTTTAATTTCTACTAAATTCATTAAATATAGTTCTTATTACTGGACTAGAGTTATAAATAATTGTAGATATTCTAGCATATAAATTACCTATTAGAATTACTTAATTCTATTTTTACTAGTGGAATTCTTACACCATCTACACCATCGTGTGAATTTGTTTAAACCTTGGCAAAGAATCAAAATGTTTTTTTTACAGTCATTAATGTTAGTTTTTATGTAGCTTAGTGTAGCATTTTTAATCCTAATCACTTGATTTATTTAAGTATCTCCTCCATTGATCACTGTTACCGTTTCAAATTATAACATGATTTATTTCTCTTTCAGATTGTGTTGTGACAAGAACCAGAGATATTACGCTATGAATGGGAGCATAATTGTTAGCATTTTTGTGACATACTGGATATATTATTGGTTGCAAATACAAGATTTTAAGAAAAAAATTTCTTTGTCTTGTTTTGATTCAAGAGGGTGGTTAAACTGTACATGCTTTGTTTATGTAAAACACCCAATAAACGTTCGGACACAAGCTTTAGGCAACTGTTTGCTGACTTTCTGCTTCTTTTTGTATGGCATTTGACTGTTTGCAACTGTTTGTGGAATGTTTGCAAACAAATGGTACTTATTCTTCCCTCAATGTTTGCTTACTGTTTGGATACTGTGTGGGTGCTGCTTGCAAACAGTAATGCGTAAACATTACATGAATGTTCAAAGAATGTACCTGTTCACCTATAAATGGTGATGATGGTGTGTTAGGCTAAGTTGTTGGGTACTGGGTGGTACAAGAGATAGGGATGTATGAGATAGAGAGAGAAGAAGAGGGTGCTCACTGCGTCTAGAACGACTCACTACAAAACAAATGATCAATGCTATTTTCACTTTTTTCATGAAAGCAAAAAATTGGTGTGAAGTGTACTTTTGAATTGCTGGGTATACCTGTATATTCACCTGTGGAAATATGTTTATATCTCTATATCTATTTGCGTGTGTGTGTGTGTGTGTGTGTATATGCCTAAGTGTGCAATTAAACATACCCATACCCACACTCACTGTTTTATCCACTTCCAAGGATTTGCACAATTACAAGCAGTTCAATCTAATCTATAGTCTATAATCTATTGGCTTGAGAAAGACAAAAATAGTTCTGCAGCTTAAAAATCGATTAACCTCACTCACACTTGCTCATTTCATTTGCTTTTATTGTTAACCCTAATCCCCACTTACCCTTTAGGAGATGAATGACTCTTCACTCACTTTATTTAAATGTCCAGAGGCAGAGCATGCATGACATTGACTGAATAGGCTTCCTTGATCTGAGCTGATATCATAGTTTCAAGCATCAGGAGCAATTTGAGTTTGAATGTTTATTCAGATAGGCTTCTGCTAAACAATTTACTTAGTGTAAAGGCTACATTGAGATTTACAGCAGGTATAAAGCAACATTTCTTTTACACTGATAGTATGTATAAAAGCTATGTCTCTTATACACTGTAATAGTGTGCTGTAATATCCAATCATCAAGAACAAATAGAAAGCACTTAATAGCATACCTCTGCCAACACCATTGTTACTAAAAATACTATGAATCAGTTCACGAATAGTCACGGTGCAGGGGAGGTGACTGTAAAGAATTCCTGGAGCAGCCTCAAAATTTAATCAATTCTTCTCCTGCAGAAGTGTAGACAGACAGATAGACAGTCAAACAGACAGATATGAGAGAATACATATACTTCTAATTTTGTTGGTAGTTGTAAAAAATGATCCATTCTTGAATAATTTCTTCTGGCTTGCTGTAGCTATTTACTAAACTTTGCTTATTTTTGCAGAAAATCAAATTGGGGAACAGAAGTAAGTCTGGGTAGAAAGTGTGTTGCACTAGTCTTCCAAAGTGGGGAGAGTTGACCTACTTGTGCGCCCTGAAAATCTACACTTGGAATCCAGGCCTTCACTTGATTCTAGGCATTGGATGACCAAGAGTGTAACTGAATGGAGAATCGACACACTGAGCTGAGTTCAAATTACACAGCTCACTTAGCTATGGGTAAAAATAGTGCAGGGTGGAGTGAGAGATGTCACTTCAGATGCTTGTCATGTCTCAGTCTATTTCACATAGTAAACTGTATGAAAATTGCATTGATGACAAGCTTAGTCCTTGATGGATGAATATCTTTCACTGTTCTCCTCCTTCCACTTCTTTGGTCTCTCCTCCTCTCTCTGAGTTGGTTAGCCTAAGTAAATAGCAGTTCTCTTTTCTTTATTTTGTCAGTCTCAATTTAGTCTTCCCATCCATTAGGGTCCACAAGAGATTCTCTCTGCGCAAAGGCCAGAAAGACTTCAGCATTATTGTTCCATCCAAGCCTTATCAAATGAAAAGGCTTATGTTTCCACAGAAGGGAGTCAAATTTCTTGAGTTTTGACAAATTTGTACAATTCTTATGAATCACCCACAGCACTTGATTCATTTGACCTGTCGAAAGAATCAAATCCAAAAATGTTTTGACTTGGATTTGATCTCTCTTATAATGTCACAAAACTATCAAGTAAACAGTCGAAAATACTTTCCACATGAACTACCTCCCAAATATTTGAAGATTGCAAGGTGAACTTGCTGAATGAATCTGTTTTTTTTAATTACAGGTTCTCTAAAGAAAACCTTTCATAAGCTGAAATGGTGTAAAGTGTAGATGTAATTACCGTTAATTCAAATGGAAAATTTTTTGAGCATTCTCAGAACCCCCAAAAGGTGATGATTATATGTTTGGCTGAAACCTCAAAAGTTTGGGTGATGATGGAAGGTACAGCAGACTAGAGAGAGAAAAGGAGACTCTGTACTGCCTTTAAAATGGCCTGTTGTAAAGCAAAGCTTGAACACTATTTTTGCATTTTGCTTTTTTCATAAAAATAAGATGGTAGCATTAAGCAAATCTTTTGAAAAATAATGAATACCTGTATATTTTTGTCATAATCCATATCATCTTTTCCTCTAATATCCTGATTGTCTGTTTGTTCTTTGGAATTTATGGATTAGTCACTTGGTAGAAACTGTCATGTAATCAACATCTTTTTGCAACATGCCTTGTTGAGGATGATCAATTGATAAAATTCAAAAAAGGGCTTTTCAGTGAATAATTTACTTTTCTTGCCTCTTGTTGGACGAAACCAAAAAACTGATAACTGAAATTGTCTAATTTTCCCAAAATAAGCCTGAATGCTGCTGTACACTAAACAAATGACCAATTTAGCATAAACTTACACTGAAATTGACTCCTGACACACATTTTTTCAAGACATACTAAGAAGTAAATGTTTAAATTTTCAGCCAGTAGATAGCATAGATCCACCCATCCAGCCACACAGCCAGACCAACTTGGAAACTGATGAAACCTATGTTGACGGTATTGGTTGACAGTTTCTAATAAGGTTGACTTCTTATCCACATTTCTGTGTGTATGACTTTATATTCTAATAAGATTAGCTTATTTGAAGGAAATATGTGTAGGAAGATTCTGTAGCACCGATATTATAAATGAAACAGGATAACAATCCTTGAAAATCAGTACAGGTTGAACGTCACTAACTGAGGATTCACTAGTCTGAAAGCTCCGATGGTTAAGTACTGTGATCAGAATCTGGTGTTTGTCAGGAAATAAACTCTTGAGTTAAAAGGGAAAAAAAACTTGCATAAAATTTCATAGTCAAAATCTCATGCCATTAGTGAGAAGAAAGACTGGAGAAAATTCTGATAGAACATTATTTGTGCACATGCAATAGAATGGAAGATATTTTTGAAAAGTGATAATGTGGAAAGTCATTTACCTGTGCACCAAAAATAATTGTATAGATTTGCATTAGAAAATTTTTAGGTAAAAAGCACCTCAATTTAAAAATCTACTGAAAAACAAATAATTATTGGATTTTGATTAATTTTCATTACATATTTGATAGGGGACATAAATTATTTCAAAGAAGTTTACATTCCAAATTTCAGAGAAAAAAATTGCACTTTGTCATAAAGCAGTCCAGTAAGTGTGACCCATGTTTATGTCTATCTAAATTGTATCAATATCAGTAATAGTATGGTTTAATGTTATTTTGACATTTTTCATCTTGAGCTTTACTGGTTCAGAAAATCAGCTATTCTGGCACCTGCCTGGTCCTAAGCTTACCTAATTAGTGAGGTTCAACCTTTATTCAGAATCTTTTTTTTTACATAGGTTTAAACTCCAACTCCTAACAGTGGTTTGGATTACATGACTATCTCAGCCACAGGGGTCTAGCTTTAGTTGGCAGAGGGTCTATCCCCAAACGTTTTATAAATGGTCTTTCACTCTAGATGTTAGAGGGGTCCTTTCTTCGAGCCAAGATAGCCAAGATCAGGCTTTCTCATTGAGGTTGAGCGGATTTGAAAGTTAGAACCTTATAGAGGCCACAGATAAAGGGGTCACTATGAATGAGTCACAGCTTAGGCATTCCCTAGTTCCATACCTGACAACTGACATCCAGATTTATCTTTTTGCCCCCACCCTGAATATATCCTTTTGCTCCCATCTAGAAAAGTGGCAGTAGATGCCCATACCTCAGGGTTATCAGAGATAAGTACCATGAAAATGGACTTCTCGACTGTGATGGAAATAGGTTTTTTAGAACCAGGTATACAGCAAAACTGGGTCTTGGGAACCAAGTATATGGTAATGTCTCTATTAGTTGACATTGAACACAAAAAAAACTAGAAATTAAGAAGTAGGTATATGTGTTACCACTGCACCCCATCTCTGCTGCTCACTCCTATTTAAAAATGAAATGTAGCCAAGTGGTTCCCAAAGTGGTTCCCAAAGTGGGGGATGCTGGAAAGAAAGGGGGCATAAGGGATCATTAGAAGTCAAGGGGTTGGTACGAGGGTGCTGGAAGGCAAGGTAGTGGTTGGGGGGTATTGCAATAAAAGGTCTGATGAGTGGAGGCAAGGGGCAAAGATTACAATTTGATTTTCAGTTATTTTTGACTGACTTTATGGGGGTTGTTGGTGTAATATATGCTCTGAAAGGTAGTGCAAAGAGTTTAGGAAACATTGATGTTGTTGAATACACTGACCTAGTATCATACACAGAACCTAGGACTTGGTGACTTGTAGTCTTCTTCTTTGCTTTCAACTGCAGCATTGGGTTGGTTAATCAATACTAATGCAACGACCGAGTGAAAAATTTTGGCTTCTGATCAAAGATAGTAGTGTATGTGTGTAAACTTATCTATTCATTGAAAATACATTACTTCATGACCATTACTTCACCTTAAAACTTCATTGCGCAGACTGGAGGGATATTCTGCATTTAGGCCCTGCCATCTAAGGTCCTGCACTTGTGGAAAACCCTCTAAAAGTCTCAACAAGTGAAGCCGAGCCATTCATTTATATATATATATATATATATATATATATATATATATATATATATATATATATATATATATATATATATATATATATATATATATATATATATATATATATGTATATATATATATATATATATATATATATATATATATATATAAATATATATATATATATATGCATGTGTATATGTGTGTGGATATGATATCCAATAGATATATAGATTAAATGACAGTGGGAAAATATTTTATCCTACAGACTAGTTTTAACGTCATTATCAAAATTTTGAATTCATATTTCTTCAAGTTTACATTGTTACATGATAACATCACATGGCGTGAGATTGGATGCCAAATATTTTGTATATATAAATATGTATCACTACTATCTTTGATAACGACAAAACTAGTCAGTAGAATAAATTATTTAATAGAATAAATCATTTGAAAAAATTTTCCCATTATTCTTTAATCTATATATTTGTTGGATATATATATATATATATATATATATATATATATATATATATATATATATATATATATATATATATATATATATAGTCTAGAAAGCTTTACAGCTTTTAACACTGAACATTGAAAAACTTTTCAAGATTTTTTGTGTCACTTCAGTCACTGATTTTCCCAATATCTGTCAATGTAATTTATATAATTTCCTTCAGTTTTTTTCCCCCCTGTTATACTTTTTTTTATCATGGAGCTATGTGTAATTTTTCTCTTGTTTGGATCATCAGTTGTTGACAATGTAAATGTTTCAGGATTTGAGAGCAAAACATTGTTAACTTGGTGTAGATCAAAACCCAGCTTTTTTTCAGCTATGATTTTATTATATAGCTTATGTTATACACGTAGTTTGTCATTTTATACAGGGTATTATCAGAATGTATTGTATATGGATGATTTTTCATCCTACTATATATACACACATGCACACTGCAAGTGAAATGTATTTATAATTAAAATGGTCCATGTTTTCAAAGAGAAAACAAAGCTAACCAATATTAGTGTAACATTTCATTACATTAATTTCAAAATATAATGATTATCTGCGAATAGGATTTTAAAGTTAAATGTAGAATGCCATATACTTAAGAAGAATTCCTAAATCAAATAATTATATACAGGTGGTATATTCAAATTCAAATTAAGGACGCTAAAAAATGAATAACCTATTTTTAAAGAAGGTATAAAAACCTAATAAGTAATTTTATTAAAACATCCCTACCAGAAGATCATAGAATCATGAAACAGATTTGTTATGGGTCTCCATTAATCTATATTATATATATATATGACTAGTTTGTTGATATGATATATTTGATAATAAGTATTGTTGACAATAAGGAAAAATAGTTGTATTCAAATTGAATTTATTCCACTAACATGTTTTGTCTTTTGGCTGCATCGAAGAGGCAATTTCAAATGAAACTATATTGAAATGTTTGCTTATTCCAAGTAACAATGTCTCATAATATTATAATGTATGAGCAGCAAACATTAAGTATTTTAAAATTGTGAAAGAAACCACAATTCTCAAATGGATCCATGTATTCAAAAATCAAAATTATGAGGCTTGAATAGAAGATGTCATGGATTTTCAGGGAAATTATGGCCCATTTTATTTTGATGACCAACAAGAGCATTAAGGTTTTTATCCAACCTCAATGTTCTGCAATGTTCCTAGTTATGGAAATTTTTATAACTTGAACTCCCACATTGATTATGGACTTGCCTCAGTCAAATTAGTCTGGACAATTTTTGCTTGTATACATGAATCGCTATAATAACAATTGAGACTGAGACAATAGTCACCCCATTAATGATATTTAAACTAAAAGCAACAAATGAACCAATTAACTAACCTCCCATTGGTTTAATGAAAAAAACATAGATGTACTCTGTTCTCATATCCAGAAGCTGAAGGTCCTCAGTAGGTTGCAATAAAACATTTTCATTCTTGCTGCTTAAAAAAGCCAGTTAATAAGTTCTGTGTATCCAAACATACACAAGTTAAAAGGGACAGAAGTGTCTGTGTAACAAATCATGGTACAACTCCAGAAGGATCTGGTCTGTCAAAGAAGTCTTGAACTGAAATTGTTGTCAGAATGAGTTTCTTTTTGTCAATTTATCTCTGTACCAACGAATATATTACTATTTGGGCAAGGTAAGAAAAATGAACTGACATCAGCTGCAGCCATTGATACTGTGTAGATAGTTAATTGGTAAGAGCTAGCCTATTTTTTATCAGATGAGGTATTGTAAATCAGTGCTTCTCATACTAAGGGTTGTAAGACGTGGGGGGGTTTAAAGATTTGGGGGATTTGCATAAATTTTAAGAATAATTATACAACTAGATTTTTTTTCCATTTTGAGCAGCCTCGAGAACATTTGTCTCAATGATCATGATTAAAAAAATAAAAGGAAAAGGTTCTAGAGGCCTTGCTGTAAATCTTCATTATTAATTTTTATCTACTATCTATCTTCATCTGAATTTTTAGTTGATTTTTAGGTTATGATTTCTCTTACCGGTAAAAGCAAAAAATATATCAATAATTTTTTTCCCAAAGAGTTTTACCTGCTTCTGATGAATAATACCTGTTACCATTGGATAAGTGATAGTTGTTAAAAAAAATGTTGGGCTCGGGGGTTGTTTCTTACAATGTTACTATAGTGCTTAGCTGGAAACTTACTTTCTGTCTATCACTTGACTGTTCAAAATCATTTTTTAAAAACAGAAATTCATCTGAACATAATTAAAAATAAAAAAATCTCAAAAATAATTTATCTCACAGCAGACGTAACCTAAATACTTCAAAGTCATACTTGCATAGAATTGACGTAAAGGGGCTGGGTTACTATAGCTTGAATGTGAACAGACTCTCCCCTACCCCCCCAAAAAACCAAAAATTTGTCTTTTCCAAAACCTGACACTTTTCAAAATGTAGTGGAGGTCTTACCAATTGAAAGCATCAAAAGTTTCTTCTGAGAAAAAAGCCTAAATCTCATACAGTTTTCCACTTGCAGTGATTAAACGTTTATCAAATGTTTTTTAAATACAACTCAACTCGGGCTGTGAATCTACCACATTCTGTAAACAGCACAGACTGGAGTAAAGAATAAGCTCTCAGGTGTTAGTAATTTTTTTTTGATTTGTTTATTTACATACAAATAAATATACTAAAGAACATATTTTCTACTGCGTGGGAGTGTGTGCAAACCTGCCAAAGGGCGTATGATACCCATGCTAAGAATCGATCGCACCATATACCAGTAAGTACAAGTACACCTTTTGACTCATGCCACCCTTGCCCACCTGATTACATTGTGTAAGAAGACATATTTCATTTCTGAATTGACAGATGTTCAGTTATTTTTCACTGCTAATATATATATATATATATATATATATATATATATATATATATATATATACACCAGCAGGAGTACCTAGCTTTGCCTAGGGGAAAACAACTTCAAATATAACAACACAGGAAAGCAAATTAAATCTTATAAATTATTCATGAAATAAATGTTTGTTTCAGTCGACTATTTGCGCATACTCCCATGTCAAGTTTAGCATTGTAGTTACATTGTAAATAAAAGCCATTTCCTACAAAAATACATTTTTGCAAAAGTAACGAAGTACTGGAGAAAACAAAGGTCATATGGACTGGAGGCACAAACGATTACTTGCAAAAATTATGTTATTTCAATTTTTTTCAAATTTTTGTCTAAAATGAATATTTGTGCAGCTATACTGATCTCCAAACATATTGGACACTTTCATTTCAAAATCCCTCAGCATGGTTGAGAGATGGGGATGGAAATTGGGTACAACACCTCCTTCATACTAAGCACTCAGCCATAACAGCTAAAGGCTGTTCACCCATGGTCAACAAGATCGTCTTCACTGATTCATTAGAGACTACATTCTATTTTAGTTGAAAAAAATTTTCAAATGAACAATTAAGACATATTCTTTTTCAGCATTTATACCTTTCAGGAATTTATACTCTGCTATTATCATTATGTTATAACTGCTCTACCAACAGTATTGAACACTATTTTGATTTTAAGATCTATTTAATACATACATAGGTACTAGTTATACATTTATTACTGTTCACGTACATATATATATATGTGTGTGGGTGTGTGTGTATACATATATATATATATATATATATATATATATATTGTGAAAATTTTCACAGACTATGAGGAGAACAAATTGGGTGAATGGGTATTTATTCACAGATGTTTTGTGAGGAGTGATCCCTCATCATCCCTATGAAATGTCTGTGGATAAATACCAATTCACCCAATCTGTATTTTCTTCATTGTCTGAAAAGTTTTCACCATTTTGTTGGAGATAACCTATCCATCCAATAATCATATATATATATATATATATATATATATATATATATATATATATATATATATATATATATATATATTCACTAACATTTAAAATGATACATCACACTACCCACCGACTCAATAACTACACAGCTCAGCAAAAATCTAAAAGATCTAGGCAGACGTATCATATCGAAAACATCTACTACTATCAATAACAGCATCATCAGGAGACCACACATCAACACCCCTCTGAAGCTGGAATCTATAAGATAACTTGCCAAAATTGCAACTCTATCTACATAAGAGGAATTGCCAGATGTCTCCAAAAGCAAATCTGGTCTGAGATTATTTTTGAATAAAGATCTTAAAGGAGGAAATTTTTCTCTTCTCCTTATCTTTGGCCAATCTTTCTTTTCAAAAACATCCTGTACCAGTAAATGGCACAGAAGAATAAAGGTGATTCTGCTCAAATCTACTACTGCCTCAGTTATTGCCCAATTTTTTAAATTTCATTTCATCATACTTTTCAAGGTCTGTTGTTGGCCATAGGCTCTTCCAAAGTGTGAGACATGGAAGGTGGTGGGCTTTCCTCTGCCATACTGACCAATGGTGTGTCAGCAGAAGGAATCGGAAGAGGTGGATACATATCTTTCCCAAGGGCATTAGTGTGAAGTGAATGCAAACTGACACAGCCAGAATTTGAACTTGGTCCACCAATCACATCCTCCACTTAGGTACCATATATTTTTTTTTTGCCCAAGGTATTGTCTCCAATTATAGTCATCTTATATTTGGCTAGGAGAGAGAGAGAGAGAGAGAGAGAGAGAGAGAGAGAGAGAGAGAGAGAGAGAGAGAGAGAGAGAGAGAGAGAGAGAGACGGTCAGACAGAGACAGAGACAGAGAGACAGTAAGAGAGAGAGAGAGACAGAGACAGAGAGAGAGAATAAGCAACGACCCTCCTACATGATTATGTTTTAATTTTGAATCCCAAGACGTCTGAGATAAATTTTTATCGGGATGGGGGAAGATTCCCTTCTCGTTTAGTTATGTGCCATCTTTTTGCCTCCACCCCCTTTCAGACCATCAGGACCTGGAACGATGTAGCCCATACACCCCTTCCTCATAGGGACCGCTTAAATGTACGAACATGGGACAAAATTAAGTTTTGACTTTTGGAATATTCTCACTTGTATAATGCGAAAACTTCAATATAAAAAATTGGGGTCAAAGTTGGGAGAAGCGTTATACTCGGGTGTAAAAAAAAAGATGACTGCTACAAAAAGCGGCGGTCGCGTTGCACTGAAGTAAATTCTGTAAGATCAAAAAAATAATTCCAGATTGTTGAGTCAAGAAACAAAAGGACAATGCATTTCATACATTTACTGTAATGATCTAAAATCTTTGATACAGTTACTAATTACTACTATAATTTCATCGTAAAGTGTCCAGGTAATCTGTGATGTTACTCATTCATTGCACTTTTGAGGTTTTGAGATTCTCTTTCACTACTACTCCTACTACTCTTAGTACTACAGTCTTCCGGAAGATAATATTTCTATTAACGGTTACAAACGTCTCATAGTCAATGTTTTGTACTAGTATTTCTACGATTGCAGTGTAGTACACCCACATTTTACGGTTGTAGCAGTGCTTTTTACTACCATAAGAGGAAGTAGTGAGGTTTTATAGTAGTTGGGCTGCTATCAAAGGAAAAGGCTGCCACCTCCTCCTCGTCCTGCTGCTGCTCCTCCTCCTTCACGCCATCTATTCTGTCTTACCCTGACACTTCTGTTGTTGTTGTTCCTGTGTCAATCCATTACCTACATCATGTTAATTTCGTTTTTACTTCTCTCCTTGGGTACATCAAGCAGAAACACTAAACAACACTTCCCTTCTCGTCTTCGCTGTTGTTGTCCAGTGTTCAACTCAACTGAATATTATTATTAACATATATTAATCTATCATCGTTTACTTTAATCCATGCATAAATTCTATCAAACAGCATATTGAATCATAACGCATATGGATATTAAGAAGAAAAAGAAAAGGTTTGATCCGTATACAATTCAGAAATTCGTTCATGAGGGAAAACACCACTTAATTAATTCGGGTACTTTATCGGCAGTAATATTGGGAAGATAACTTTTTATTATTCCGATATCATGCATTTAAAGATATGTACTTCATAAAGATTGAAATTTTCTATCACCATTCAAATTTCAATTCAAGTTAAATTTCCCCTGTCTCTGTTAAAATCTTTCTGATTTTTCTTCTTCCTGTTTTTTTTTCCAAGAAAAGTGATCCCCACAATGATGTTTTGGTTTGCTTCCAGATTCATTGTGTGTAGTAAATCATCAACGACGTCCTTACTTTCTCTTTTACTTCCTCCTCGTCGTTTCTCCTCCTCCTCCTCTCCTCTTTCTTCTTCTTCCTCTTTTTCTCCTTCCTATCAGTTGTTATTGAACTTATTGCCTTTTTCTTCATCATCGTTATCTTCATCGGCATCCCCATCAGCATCATCGTTTTCCCCCCGTGTTTATCATTATCTTCGTCTTTGTCGTAAAAAAGGAACTTCGTCTCCACTTTTTTCTTCTCTTGTCTTTTTTTGTCATTTCCTGGTGACGGCAACAACAACAACAACGACTAAAAACAACAAACAACAGTAAGAAGACTAGACAAAACAAGAAAGAACAAAAGAAAGAAAGGAAGGAAGAAAGAAGAAAAAAAGAAAGAAAGAAAGAAAAGATCGTCTAAAACAAACAAGAAAGAAATGGCCAAGCCGGTAGAATGGACACAGAAGGAAGGTTTTGATAAAATTGTTCGGATAGGACCAAGTTCTTCATGGGATCATCATAAGTTAAGACAGCTTCTTGCTTACTTGCTGCGTAGAAAAATGTAAGTCACTTATTTTGTCCTAATCATCCATAATTCATTTAAATTCTTAACGTTTGTGTTCTGATCTTTGGAGAAATTCTTGATCTATCTATCTGTCTAATTATCTATCTGTCTGTCTGTCTGTCGGTCTGGTTGTTAGTTTGTTTATTATTACGTTTATAACTCTTTGATCCGGCAACCTTGGAACGTGGCCATTGCCGAACCACAGATAATGTTAAAAAAAAACAATTATTTTTCATACTATTATCATATGTAGTAAATTCTTACAGTTTATTACCTTTGTCCAATGGTATGGAAAATAGAACGATATGCTTTTAATATAAATTATATTATGTACAATATATCATAACAATTGAAAATTATTTGTGATTATGCTTCTTAATTAGTTGTGTTAGAAATAATTTAAGATAAAGAAAAAAAAATCAACATATACATGTCCAATCTTATGTTGAAATAAATACCAGAAGTTGTCTAATTATGTGTTCTTCGATTTGGTTTAAAACTAACTGCGCTTAGGTTTTTATACAACAGATTACCGTGTTGGTTCATAAGGTGCTAAATTACGGTTCAAACCACAGTTTGAAATCGAATCGAATTAAATGTCAGATCTACAAACTAATGGCGGCAGATTCAAAATGTGCCGGACTGCAGAACATCGGATTAGAGAGGTACAACCCGTAGTAGTGATAGTTGTAGTGTTGATAATGATGATGATGATAGTGCATTGTATGTTCATACTGGATATCTAATGGTCATCACAGAAGACTGAGTGACAGTTTCTTCACAGACCCCAATTTCAACCCTCCCTCTAATTTCTAACTTGATTCTAGTGTTTTTGGTGTGATTCCAAGAGCGTCTACTATTATGGGCACAACCCTGAACTTTATATAATCCATACTTTTCTCAGCTCTTGGGCAAGGTTCTGGTATTTGTCCTATCTATAACTCTCCTTCATATTCATATTGTGGTCTGCTGGAACAGACATGTCCACGATTATCCAGCAGGTTCTCTTTTACGTATTCACTACAATCAGATCCAGACTTCTTACTTGGATTGGTTGGTGGCACAGGCATCTGCTGGGGAGGGCAAATATAGCATTTGCCTCACCACCATCCCCAGGGTGCGGGTGTTTGAAAGTGGGAACTTTATTGTTTTTAAAGGATCATGGTTTGGTACCATTGTTTTATGTAACCCCAACTCAATGTACCAGTATAAAAAGATAGTATTATTATTCGCTGGTAACAATAGTTGCTACTAAGATATATACTGGATATACCCCCCCTTCCCCCAGGAAAAGTGTCTGCGGATGCCAATGGTCGATTGGTTGTTAAAATCCGTCTTTTATTATGATTTTTATTATCCAGGACAGTCTTGAGCTTGTGCTGATACCATTTATCTACATGGATGAAACCAGAGTTGTTTGCACAGTTCCCAGTGTTATGCCTATTTTTCTCTCCTCCTCCTTCATCCTACTCCTCCTCCTCTAGCTCACCTTCTTAGCATTATTGTTATTGTAGTTGTTAAGATACCATATAAATGTATTCAAAATTATTCTACCTTTTTGAGATTTTATTTTTATTCATTTTAGTTGACAGTGTATTATAAATCATTATTATTATATCAACTTTTGCCATTATTTACCTTCATCTTAATTGTTGTTGCTTTTTATCACAGGTAAACTCTGGCTGGGTTCTTCTCAGTAGCAGATCAGAATGAAGAATAGTTGTGAGTTTGATTCCCACCTAGAATTTCAGGCGAGAATCAAACTCACAACCCTCTATACCGTTCTTACCACTAAGCTACTGGGACTTGATGTGAAGCGTCAATTCAAACCCTTAAGCCTATCCATAATTTCCTCTATATCATGCTTGTAATTAACTAGTAGTTCAGTTTAATTCAATTTTATTTTCATCTATTTTTATAGATGAAATATTCAAAATCATTATTATCAGTTTCTGTCTGAGTTTAGTTGCGATAAGAAGCCACAACAATTGAGATGAAGGTAAATTGTAGCAAAAATAAATAATAAATATTCTTTTTTTTTTCAATTTGATGAATCATAACGTACAGGTGTTTTAACACGTGTGTATTTTATGTATCTACTTATATAAATACCATTTTGATTGTGTTTGTTTGTTTGTCTGTTCGATGTATAAATCGATGTATAAAACTAACGACGAATATCTGGCATGATTTAGTCCCACCTCCAGTGCGTTTATAGTTAAGTACCATAACCATTACACCAAGATACCATTTGGTGAAGAAGAATGTAAATTGACTTTCCAATTGCTACGAGAGTTACGATAAGATGAGTTATTTTTTCAGCTCAAATTAGATTTTTTTAATTAATGCAATGAGTGATAATCATTCAGATGCCTTCATCCATTGAGCTAAGAA
>OY735243.1:8943635-8961135 GCA_963457665.1 Thysanoteuthis rhombus
TCTCTCTCTCTCTCTGAATATATACATATATGTGTGTTTGTGTGTTAAAAGATATATTTTGGGAGTGAAAAATGTTAAGTGGCGAGAACAGCAACCATTAGGGATGTTTTGAAATGCATTTCATCTCACTCATTTATTTTGGTTTTGTTTATAGAAGTGCTAGAATGGCGCTTTGGTGAGCTCTGGCAACTGTATTCCTGCTTAATAATCAAATTTATCTGTAATATCTAGAGCCACGTATTTTAAGCTCAGCAAAGATCATCTCAAGTCACTTTGGGAATTGAATCTTGTATGACAAATTCTATTTTATTGGGTAAGAACACTGCAAGATTACTCGGTCTCTCTTTCGATTATGCCATACAAATGACAAGATTACATCAACATTCTTAGGATAGAATAAAATTAAGGTTCATGCCTTTTCTTCAACACAGAAGTGATGTTGACTTATGCCATTACAATTTGAAACCTTTTGTTTCATTATCTGATGTCTGACCTGTTGAACCACTTTACCCCAAACATATTATATTCTACTCATGCATGATACATTCATTGAAATCATGTTATAAGATTAAAAATTCATTCATTGCAAAGAAAATTTTCATTCTGTTCCGCAGAAATTCAAAACAAAATGTTTCTGTGTGTTACATTTGTATAGTTACTTCAAAATGATTAAATTTAGATTGTAAGCTCAGATGTAAATTTTATGATACGGTTGGTTTGCCTGATAATCTCCTGTTCAATTCTGATTTAGATTGGCTCACTGTGGTCACATGACAATGTTGACTAGTTCACACAGAATTTGATAGAGTTGATTAATCATCCTAAATCTTATATTTGATTGAATTTACAACCAGAATGAATTATGAAATGTTTTACTTTTTTCAAGCTTCACTCTGTGTTTCTTTGTCATTAAGAACTGATTACTTCTGTGTACGAAGTTGGAGAAATATAAATATTAATTCATGTCTGTCTGTCCACACAATATCTCTAAAAAGTTCTTAATGAATTCCAATTGAAATTTCCAAAAGGGTAGGCCATAGGGTAAGGAAGAATAGATTAGATTTCAGTATGGATCAGGAATTTGTTTTTGGTTGAGAGATATTTTTTATCATTTTGCAGGAAAAGAGGTTAAAAATGGGTAGTTGATTATTAGAAAGGTTGATTTAAATTGTAAAGGAAGTAAAATCAGTATTTGTACTTTCAAAGTTCTCTCCCTCATTTTTTTAGTTTTTTAAAATTTTCAGTCAGTTTTTTGCTTTTACAGTGTTTTTCTAGTTGTTATTGCTAGAAATAAATTAGATTATATCACTACCATAACTGAGTGCTTATCTTCCTCAATTGACCAATATATTGCTTCCTGAGGTAAAGGGATTCAAGTTTGAGTCTCACGTAGTGTATATTCCTTGTTTATTTCCAATCTACTCTTTTTACTCACTGTTATAGTCTGAGTGGTTGTAATGAAAAGCAGCTAAAACAAGATGAAAGAAATATTAGTCAAAAAAATTAATAATGATAAGTTTTATCTTCTGCAAGCTTTTACAATAAGACAAGATATTTACAGCAGATCTTTAACAGCTATGTATGCAAATTAGTATGTTTAATTGTTTATTTGGTCATCTGTTTTGTCTGATGGCTGTTATAATCTAAAAGTTATAATGGATTGGTCCAAATGAAGTTGATTCACAGAGTTGAATAAATCTGTTGAAGGGCTGTAATAAGATGAGATAGGCTGTTGCCATGACAATAGAAAAGGTCAGAAAGGGCCTGGGTTAAACAAAAAATAGGACTCACTGAATCAATCTTCCTTTTCTTCCATCTGGATGTATCCAATTTTGTGACATTTCTTGGACAACAAGGAAGCTACTGGATACAATACGATACAGTGACAGATTAGATTAAGCCGAAGACCTTTGAGCTGGTCTTTTTACTCTGCTTATAACTATTACTTTTAAGATACTTTTTGGGCATGGGTGAAATTGTAAATATGGCCAAACACTTTTAAAAAAGACCAGTTTTGTCCTATATGGCCATTTTTTTTCCCCTTCAACTTCAGTTGAGTTGAGACTTTAAAGTAAACTTAAAATTTGAATACTTGAATCATCAAAAAATAAATTGCCTAATAAATTGGCTTTATGCTACTTACTGTCTATCCATACATAAATACACCTGTTATTTTTGGTAGGTATATGCTAGTCATATTATAATTCACCAAATGTCTGTCAGTCTTTCTGGAAATTACCTGCAAAACAAGTTTTTCTTTCCAACTTTGGGAATCAAAATTGAAGAACTTTTTTGTTTATTTTTAGGGGTTAATATTTAAGAGAAACTTTTTTTTACTTTTGGGGATCAAAGGCAAGGGGAACTTTTTCTTACTTTTAGAAGACAAAAGGGGGCTGGAACATTTTCCTCTTCTGGTTGTCAAAAAAGAAGGGGTACATTTTTTTCACCTTTGAGATTTTTTGAAATTGTACAAAACTTTTTAGGTTTTAGTAAGAGGTTTGATTTACAATATAAGTATTATGTTAAACTGGACCCTTGCTTTGTGTCTGCAAATTTCTATTGTTGAGTCTGCTTTCATACTCACATTGATAATAGTGATCCATATATCCATTTACTCAGTTTTGTCCTCTTATTTGGCATAGATTGGTACTTCATTTAGTATTGTAAAATGTATTATTTAGAGAAAAAAGTTTTTATTTATTTATCCCTCAAAGAAAATATACAAAATAATTTTTCATAATTAGTGATTTCAAAACTTCTAAATTATGTATTAGAGAAACATTAGGTAGCTTGGAAAATAATATCACATTTTAGAAAAAAGTATAAAAATCTGTTTTAATGTAACAAACTTTAAATTTATTTATCAAGAATGTAATCATCTTTATTAGCAATGTTAAAAAGCCATTGTGAAACTAAGTCTTCTATTCCTTGATAAAAGATTCTGTGATTCTTGATTGAAAGAAATCTAACAAACCCTGAATTTATTTGTCAAGAACATAATCATCTTTATGTTGAAAAATAATTGTGAAACCAATTCTTTTCTTATGAAAAGAATCTTGGATTCTGAATGAAGAGAAATCTGATAATGTTGAATTGATCTCTTCCCTACTTTTCAAAGGTTTTTCTAAAAATGTTTCTGTGATTTGATTGGATGGAAATCCCAAGAAGCTAAGCTTGTTGAGTCAATGGGATCATGGGCATATGAGAACTCTTTGGTTAATGTGTTTTAATTTGCCCAAATTTTCCTGCTATTTTGCCCCGCCTGACCCTGATTTGTAAGTCCATGTGGAGGATGTTTCAAGATATCACAAGATAAAAATTTTATTTTCTCCTGAGTTTTTTCTTATACTGAATGTAAGCTTGCATTGTTTTTCTTGAAGAATGATTTACTTTCTGTTGACTGAAGCTAAAAATTATGGGGTTTAAAGCTTTTTCCTGCACTCATTCAATTTATTGATACTAAAGATGGTCTTGACTTATTCTCACAGTTAGTAATAGGTAAAGCATACCATTTTCCACTGATTGGTCACTAAGATCAATAGGCAGATGTGGTTCTTATCTAATATGAAATTTAATAAAAAATATCAGAACCCAATGTCCAAGATGAAATAAAATTTTGGCTATTTTTTTCTTATTTCTGAGTATTTTGTGTCTTCTGGTCCTGGAGGATCTTTTGTCTTTGTCCTTTTCATTTCTGAAACATACAAACAGTTCTGTACCTGTCGAGATGGTTTGATGTCAGTGTTCACGTTCCTCCCAGGTTTCTGGGTTGATGTTGGTCTTCTTCATAGTATTTTTGAGTTGATCTTTGTAACTGCACAGAGGATAACTGCAGGTTCTTGAACCTTTTCAAGAACTGCAAGGTTGCCAACATAGTCCTCCCATTTGAGGTCCATGAATGATTGAAACTTCTGTTGGTGAATGCGTTCAAATTTCTTGATTTGTCAACGGTACAGGGTCCATGTTTTGCATCTGTAAAGTAATGTTGGAATGACTCAAAACGTCTATTGCTGACTTGACATTCATTTTCTTTTTGGTGTCCCAACAATACTTCCATGAAAAATGTTTCAGTATCATTCTTCATGCATTCATTTCCTATCTCTTAGAAAAAAGAGATAAATCCATTAAACAGAAAATACTTCCACTGAAAATGAGTTCCTTTCCAACAGTCAATTTTGTAGTAGGTGTCATCCTCATCATCGCATCTACCTGACATTGATTTTAATGCATCAGCATGTTAATCAATATTTGAGATGACCTTGTTAATCTCATTAAAGCCTTCTTTTATGCTAGTGTTATTGGATTACTAAGGTGAAATATTGTCTACTGTGGGATCTATACAGGGTTTTGGACATTCACAGTAGAAACTTCTGTTTGTCTTGTTGAACTGTGATGAATATCTGCACAATATTTAATTTCATATACGTGTATTTTGAATTACAACTTTTTCTTGTATAAACATGGATTATTGTACTTACGTGATTTTCTTACAGGAATTCTCATCTCCTTTCAAGTCTTTTTTATTTGACAATATTCAATTTATGTTTGATTTTGTTTTGTTTTTCACTTTTTTTAATTTTCCCTCTTTTCCTGTTTGTCATGGTAACTTATAGATATACACTCTGCACACACATACATATAAATGCATACACACTCATACATACACGGATACACTTACATGCACAGATGGATATATAAATGCACATATATATTCAAGCATGTACTTCACATACACATACATACAAACTTATACTCTTACAAATGCACTCACATATAGATTTGCACACACATATACAAATGCATACATGCATATACACATGTGTATAAGCACACGCTCAAAGACATATTCACAAACATACAAGTGCCCATACACATGCATTTATTTCTGTTGCACACACATACACACATATACAGACATTTATATATACATACACCCAAAGGCTTACATACCAACACACATACATATGCTCACATGACCACACACATAAATGTACATACAAACATACATGAATTTACAAACTCTTAATGACTTGTGTTCATTTGAAGTTATTAACCATGTCATATTACTGTGAAGACTGAAAAGTTCAGAGAATTCAAAAAATCACTAATTTTGGAATCCTAACTGCAACTACACACAAACCCGTGCTCAAACACACGTATACTCATATTTATCAAGGTGGATCAATAAGTCTGCAACCTGACATATTGTTATTTGCTGAATTTTGATTTGAAAAGTTCACTGCATAGAGTTCACTCTATATGATCAATAATTACTACTGAATTAGGTACATTGTCTAGGGAAGAGATTTATTTTGAAAAAGTAAATATTTGTTGTTTAAAACCAAAAAGCTTTTTCTATCATTAGGATACAAACTTATTGATGCATCAGTGTATATATATATATATATATATATATATATATATATATATATATATATATATATATATATATATATATATATATTAGAAATGGATGCATAATCCAAATGTATATTTATGAATGTGTTATATTACTTACAACTCTATTCGAAAAGACATTCTGAGAATGAGTCACTTGGCCTAGACAGCATAAGTAGAATAAACAATTAGAGAAAAATGGGGCTGTGACCGATAACATAGCTGCTTCAACGTATCGCACCACTCTTGACCACTGAGTTAAACTGCTTGACGAGAAGGCAAATGCCCGAATAATATTATCCAAATATTCTGTTGGATTATGTATCCATTTCTTAATATTACAATTGTCTGCATTAGAAACAACAAATGCAGATGGACAGTGAATGAATAAAATGAGTGGGGCCAAAGCAGTTATTTAGGTCTTCACCTTTTCATTGGGCTGTTTAGCTCAATTGTTAACAGTGACACTACTTGAAGCAGCTACCTTATTGGTTGCTGTTTCGATTCCTGCAGCAGCCCCATTTTTCTTAAATTGTGTATTCTATTTACGCTGTCTAGGCTGATTCACTCATTGGTAGTCATTTCAAGTAGTTTAGAGTGATGTAATACATTCTTACACACACACACACACATATATATATATATATATATATATATATATACATATATACTTATGGAATCCTCACTACGTGTGTAAGTGTAGCCATTCAGTTGTAACAGTACAATGGAATCATAAGTAATTTTCAAAACATTAAATCATATGATAGCAATGTTTAGCAATCATAACAACTTTTGTTTTTAGAAATTGAAAGAAAATTTGGAAAAAAAGAAGTTTAAATCAATAAAAAAAGATGCAAAGTGAAGAAAAAAAAATTGAAATTGAAATTCAAAAGAAAACCGAGACATAAAAATGATGGCATTTAGTTTCAATAAATATAAATATTCATATGAAAATTCATATTAAATTTGATATGAAAGTATTTTAAAAGTTTACTGTTTTCTTTTTAGTTTTATTATTTGTTAAGTATGTAAAATATTGTTTGTTTAAATGAAAATTGAAATGACAACATGTCTCAAAGCAATGAAAATGATGGATGTATTGAGATTGTGTGTTTAGTATGTAAAATTAATTCTTTTTGTTACAAATACTTTATTCTCTAGCACTTGTCAAAGTCCAGTTTTCTATATCACCTATGTCAGATCACTATCACAGCAATGGTGGCAGTCAAACAGACCTTCTGCACCCATCGTACTGTGCAGGAAAAATATACTGCATTTGTGCTTCTGAAGATTACACGCACCTGGATTTTTTAGGTCAAAATCTCGGAAAAAGTGCAGATTATTCCTGGGGACTTACCTATCTAGGTCTATACTCTTCCAAAGGTGATGTTTACATATCTCTAACCCTCCCCTGAAGAATTCTGTGCTTTTTGATGTATATGATATAAAAATGGCATTACAGAGGCATTCAAATTGTGTTCCCTTTAAACGTTCTATGAGTTTTAGAAGCAAAAAGAACTTTGAAAGGGTAAGATCAGGGCCGTATGGTGGATGGGGTGAGATTTCCCGATGAAATTCTCATCAGGACAGCACTTATAAATCTCAAAGAATTAACAGGTGTATTGTTGTGATTGAAAAAGTTATTTAAACTCACTAACTCTTCAAATGAATTATTGGATCACTGCTTACTGCCTTGGCATATAAGGTAGTTAAGGGAGAGTTATTTACCCAAATGCTCTGTAAACCACTCTTCTCTATCTACTATTGTGGCATGTCAGTGATGAGATATAGAGCACACAAAGAACTTTCTGAAAGGGACTGTGAGGTAAAGATAAACAGCTTCAGTTGGAATTTGAATTTACCTCCTTGTTTCGGTTTTCTGTGCTGCTGATCATTATACCACAGCAAATTCCTACAACTGAATACTAGAATGAAAATAAGGTACATGCATTTTATTTTATAAAAGTTGAATTATACCATTCAAAGGTAAAATAAACATTCCCTTTTTATTCTATTATTCCAAATTTACTTGAAAGATTTCTTATTGTAAAAATGAATTTTCTTCGACATATTTTTTGCAAGTCGGGCATTTCATTATAAACTTGTTGTTGAGAGAACTATCAAAACCACATTTTAAAAATGAAATTTTTTGGATCACTAGTGGTATTAGATCTAAATTAAAATAACTTGAATATAGGTGAATAATATCAACTAGTAATACTGTATGGTTGTCTTTACATTTAAAAGTATAGAAGTTACAAGTCATGTCCTTATGCTGGCTATGGCTTCAGTTATCCATTCTTGGGTTTCACAAATGAATACTCAATCCATTTGTGAAACGTGAAATAGATTTAGAGGTGACAAGCATCCGAGGTAGAATCACTAGCTTTCCAACAAACGCTATTTTACCTATAGCTTGGGGGATAGTTAGATTCATGATTTCTCTAAAGCATTAGTAAAGTGAACACAAACTGTCCCAGCCAGAGTATGAACTCAGCTGGCCAAGTCTATTCTTTGTGTCGTTATCCGCTTGGACAGAGCACACCTCCAAAAAGTACAAAAAAAGAGAGAAATAAAAAGAATTGTGACGATCTATGAAATGTTTTGTTTTAGGTTACATTCTGTCAAGATTAATCATTCACTCTCCAAAGACAAAACAGTTCAAGGGAAATGTGACATGAAGTGAATTGTTGTCTTTGATCTTTGTGATATTAAACAATGTTGGAATGGTGTTAACACTCTGGCCTCAAGACATCACCCCAATTTTGACTTGAAAATTTTGGAAAGAATAAAGAAAATAGTAATCTTTGGCCTGTAGAATACAAGATGAATTTTTAAGACTTATTATTTTTGGCAGTATCTTCATCGCAGAATGTGATGGTATTATGACTAGGGAGCTGTTTACCTGTCCGGCAGTTATGGGGCCTGGATAAGTTGAAATGAGCAGTAGTCGTCCGAATATTCTTATTCATTTGTCTTATAGTTTTGCATATACAGTAGAATATACAGTAGATTGATATATATAAGTATAGATAAACTGATATGGAGTTGCAGGATGTCCGAACAGCACGAAGAATGGAATCTGCATGTCAGGTTAGGATAGTCTATATTCACTTTTCACTAATAAAAAAGGCATGAATCCATCCCTCCACCCCAATTGCCCATCTCCCCCCCTTCCAATGACGCAGAGTGAAGTGAGTGACGCCACCTACTATGTTATTTCGGGAGCCGAAGTAAGGATGGCTGAAGCCATAGCCAGTGTAAGGGCATTAGAGATTTACATAGATATATATTAAAAAAACGGATATATGATATGACTGAATGATAATAATTTGTGTTTTATTTTATTGAAACTCTTATTTGAAATGATCACCTGTTATTACACGTTTAATAATTCACTTGAGTATGAATGTATGTGTCTGTGAGGTATGTATGTAAAGATATATTCGTACATATGGATAGATATATAAAATAAGTCATCATATGAATTTTCTTATCATTTCAAATTAAAGGAGACATTATATGCTCCAATCTTAAAAGCAAATTAAAGAGAGAAAAAATAAAATATTCATTTAGTTTAAAATATTTCTATCATTTTATTAAAATATTACTGACTTCATTTTATTTTTAAAAATTTCCTATAATTTTTTTCCTACCTGAAATCAAAGTTGGGACTTTTTTCCTTTGACATTTTTTCTACTGCACATTAGCATACATTATGACTTTTTTCCATAGTCATCCATACAAAGAGGAACAAAAGTACAATCCTTTTTATCTAGTGACTCATAGTAAACAGTTTCACCATTCAATTCGGCTTCATGAAAGAAAACTAAATGAAACAACTTTTTTGTTTTGAAGTAGAAGTATTCAATATATTGAGGTCAGGAAAAACTGTTCTTTTGTCTAATTTTGTATAAATATCAGCAGGTGTGGATCCAGGGTTGGGGGTCTTGAGGGTCTGAACGCACCAGCCTCCAAAAAGCACAATTAAATAATTTTTTTTAAATATCTGGATGAAAAATTTTCCCAAATGATCCCAAGTAATCATAATTTAACCTTTAAAATAAAAATTTATTCTTTCGCTATTTATCAAGTATAAGTAAGATATCTTCTGTCTTGTATGAATTTTTTTTCTCTGTTATGGTTCTGTTGAAAATTTCTTTGATTAATTCTTTTACTTTACTCTTTTGTGCTAAAAATAACTGGATACAAACCCACATTATTCAAAGTGAATAGATATAATTGCCATAGAGCTAAATATCTTGAAAAATGACTTGTTATATTTAGACTAGGATTTGAAAAGAAGGAAAGCCCAAAGTCTTGTTGACCCAAATATTTTTTTCAACAAGATACTTTATATTGCAAGATGTTTTGTCAGTAAAGGAATTTTATTTAATATAGTAGGAAAAGCCAAGAATTTTATCACTGCTGGGAATTTTTATTACGTGGCTGGAATTGAAAGCGGGGGTTACCAGATTTGGGCAGGAGGGAAGATAATCCTAGCTTTATCTCAGAGACTTACCCAACACAGACAACTGAATAGCGTCAAATTCAGAAATCAAGTCAGTCTTGAGACAGAGGTTCAATACCAGCCTCTTGATGTGGATCTGTTACTATTGAATGCCTTTTACATAAAACATCACTAGTTGTCAGAATTTGGATATCTCTGATTTTGATGATCTGGAGTCCTTATCATAGTCTGATTTCTGCTTGGATTATCACTTTTAGACAAGAAGAAAAATTATTCTTATGTTAAGTGAATGATTATCAAATAAGATGCATCTTTTCATTTATTGGAGGAATATTGGATCTAGTTAGTGTTTTTGTTTACCTTGATCTTGCTGGGTTTCTTCCTTATTTTGTTGTTGATGATGCCTTTCATTCTGTATATTTTGTGTTCTTGTTTTAGTCTGACTCCGTCCAATCCATCCCATGTCTTTCTTCAGGTTACTCTCTTTTTTTCAATTGTAGCGATTCTTATAACATATCATTAGGATGTTTTCCTTTCCTTTTTCTGCTAGAACTGGAGTTTCCATAGCTTGTCTCTGTTCAGTAGTGGAAGTCACACTGAGATGAAGTCAGCACTTGTCTCTCTTACACTCAGCCGACATGTTGATGTATACTGCATCTTTGATTTTCCACAGTTTCCAATGGTATTCCCTATCAATAATATGGACTTGAAGTAGTGTTCCAAGATAAGGTAGTTTGCCTTTCTCTCTCCAGATGTGATCAGCCATCCCAGATTTTTATAACTTCGCCTTTGGTAAAGGCTTTTTTATGTTCCTCGAGTCTGACTTCAAGAGGCTTACTAATTTCCCTTTATAGTTCATCTCACATTTACAGGAGATGTCATAAATATAGTTATTGATCAAGCTCATGTCTCATGGTAAGGAAGTTTCAAAGAGTGTTAGGACTACTAAAAGTCACCCTGATGTCTAGATGGCTACTGGCCCTTTGTATCCATTCTGCTTTCCCCTTCACTGATGGAATATTGATAGTGGCAACAAAGATGGTACCCGTAGTGGTGCCCTTAGTGCTTCAACTTCTATTTCTTTTCCAGCTGATAACATAGAAGGGGTTGTTATTTTGATTGTGTATGTAACTTATATTGTCTTATTCCTCTTCCTCTATATCAGGGTCACTGCTGAGAACAATTCACTGAACAACTAACCTGTTCTCAATAGAGGAAGGGTGGTTTGAATTGAAATTCAGATATAGACTCCCATGTGTATTTTTTTTGTATACTGCAATGCTATTTCCACCTTCTGTGAGAGTCACTGATACATCCAGAAAAGGGAGCTTGCTGTTATCTTCTTTTTCCATTTTGATTGAGTTTGAATGGTCGAGAAGGACTTGCACATCAACATGGTGGGGCCAAAGTATAATTGTGTCTGTCATCAATGTATATATCTTCAAAAAACATCATATATGTTTTAGATATAACTTGGGAAATTGGAGAATGCATAGCTAAGATTTCTTCCTGCTGATGTGAAGTGAAAATGTGTAGTCTCTCCACAAAATGTCAACATCTCCAATGAGTTATTAACGGGGATGCTGGTGCGGTTCTTTAAACCACCAAAACACAAAAGGAGAATAACTCCAATGCATGTACATATGTAATTCCCTGTCAGGATTAGTCCCAAATATACATCGGTGCAACCTCTAGGCCACTTGAAAAAGAGTTTATGAACACTGTAGCGTAACTTTGGTTTATGACATGGTCACATCATCAAGTGAGTGCATGACAAAAGTAAAAATGAATACATTGAATTTGCAGTCATTTTTCAATGAGATACAATTGATTAGAGACTAGGCTGTTTCAAAATATTTCCACAGTCAGCCAAATTTATAAACAAACAATGCAGATTGTTAATAGATGAGATCAGCCTTAACTCTACACTGAAACCTTACTGATCCCCTAATGATAGAATTAAACAAAATGCTTATTCTAGCCACCTCACATGCACCCTTATTAACACTGATTTTAGCTACACACACACACACACTTACTAACTGTTTACACATATTTACTCCTTTTCCTAAAATCATATCCTTGATCTTATGCACTCATCGAAGCCTTATTAACAAAATCACATAATCACCTAGTCGACCGTGAATTGACCCATTTACACACCTGATACAGTATGGGTCTCCCCTCTGACAGATTGTTTAGTCTAAAAATGTGAGCAGGTTGGTGATGAATAGATAAATAAAATTCTATCGTTTACTCATTATTATTTGTATTATTATTTTTGATACAATAATTTTGCTGTTTTTATTCACTTGCTAACATACCTATGTTTAATCTCGCATTTTTGCTTTCAACTGTTTTGCAAAAAAAGTATATAAAAATCAAGTAAAAAGATGAAGGTAAAAAGTTAGAAGGTGGTAGGGTAGCATTAAGAGGAAACAAAATGTATGAGAAGGGAATAAGCATGAAAAAAATGGCTAGCTTTGGATAGTCAGGTTGGAGGATAAATTGAAACTTTTACCAAGTTAAAACTTGATAAGTAGACTAGGGAGTGAGACTGGGGGAAAAATCCTAATTAAGGGAGATATTGAGATAAGCAGATATAGTGTCCCACACACTTAGTTGCAAACAGATGGATGTCAAGTGGAATTAGGATTAAAAAATTTTTTTTAATACGGACAGCAGACCTCTACAACCAGCATGCATCTGCTTCAGTGGTGTGTCTTGAATTGCCATATTGTTGGATTACTCCTCTGAAGGGGAATCAGACTTCTAGTGCCAACTGTGGCATCTGCTTTCTTTGTGGATCACTTCAAGCTAATAGGCATCTTTACTGTTAGATTACCCCACTGAAAGGGGCAGCAGACCTCTACAGTAGAAGGTGGAAATTTAAAATAAATGTGACCAGGAGAACTGAAATAAACATAGGAATGGACAGACAGACAATTGAAAAAGGAAAAATACCATTAGCCTATGTTCTTTGCTGTTTGGTTAGTTCTGTGATTGTGGATGCGATGATTCTGTATTATTATGCATGTTTTCATTACTATATCTAAATATAAATTTGAATTGAAAAGTAAATGGTGCTTATTGGTTGTCATGAAAGTGGTCATTGACACAAAATGGTCAGAGACCCCTGATTCAAAGGAATGCAAGTCTTGTATAGAAGCCTCATGTAGAACTAAAGTATAAATTTTAGCACCGTACTACTATAAAACCACCACTTCTACTATAGAACTGTAATTTTGAAATGCACATGACAAGCACTATATCTAATAACTTTCAAACATGTAAAAATAACATAAGATAGAGTATATCAAAAATATTGAAAAATTGTGCATGTTAGAGTTTTTCCTAAAAAGAAATGGTCTTACCTACAGAGCTAACAATATTGCTTTATTTTCATAACCCATTCTCTCAATTACTGTAGACTCAAATTACAAGCAGTAATTTTATCAATTTACTTGAAACAAGTGAAGGTATTATAATGAAATAAATTCCAAGTGGTAATTACTAATGATTTGGCATTAAGGAGTGTAATGCTATTTAATTTGGTTATTCATTTTCAAAGAATTTAGATATCCTTATTTTTTTTTTTTTACGTAGTCATAACTTTACCCAAGCTGTTTCAAAGGGTGATCAAAGTAGCCAAAATATCATACAAGAAAAGTCAAAACTGATGCTGTGTGGTATGAATGAAAAGTCAATGGAAGAAACTTATTTTATAAAAGATATAACTTAATTTCATTTCAAAATAAAGTCAATTTATATTTTTAATAAAATTAGAGAAAAAGAATGGCCAAATTTGGGAAATTTGGCCTTTTTAAAAAGCATTTGCTATGAAATTTTTTGTTTGGCTGCATTCAAATTTTGAGCTATTTTGACTTGGTTGCAAAAATATTCTTTTTTGTGTGTTTGCTGAGATTATTGGGATATTTTTTATCGTTTTTGATGATTTTCGGCTAGAAACGTAATTAGATATCTTGCAACTTCTTCATCATCTGAGATGTGATCACAGTGTTGGATAGATCTAAAAAAAAGATGAAAGGAAGTTAAGAGTGATTCAGTGAGACTCTCTTTTTCTTTTTACCCAGCATTTCTGTGACCTGGTCTATTGTCATGGAAACAGTGAACACATTTTAAATCGCTCTAATTTTCTTTTTTAGTTCTGCAAATCCATTTCATATGGACCAATCCATTTTAACCTCTAGGTTATTACAGGAATTGACCTGACATATGATCAAATGAATATATTAATTTGGATATGTGGCTTTTATATAGAAAGATTTCAAAAGAAACAAAGTTTTTGATCACATTTTCATAAATAAAGAAGCCTATGACTGGAGGGGCACTGGTGTTATTGAGCCTTTTGCCCCGTCCCCCAACTGCAGCCCTGGTTGCATACTCTTTATAACATGATAAAATGAAAGATCAGATTTATATTTTTGCAGTACCAAAATTGGACTATTCATTAAATACAAAATCAGACAGGGATACTTATATATTTTGTGAAATGATATCAGAGATCAGTTTATTTATAAAAGAAATAACTACACTGAATTCTCCATTTACTTTTTGCATTGAAAGGCCCATGCAGAGGTGTTAATTGGCCAAAATCAAATTGTAAATGTAGGCTGCATTTCAAACTACTCTTTTTTCTATTCACTGCTAAATACGTATGATTTATCTTTAGGTACGTATCACTCTGAGTCGGTTGGATTGCCCAATTGATGGAATTTCAACTTTTTTACAAAGAACAAATAAATACATTGTTTTAATTTGATCAAAAGTTTATTTAATCAAAACAAGGATATAAAACAACTATTTATTACAATCAAAAGTTCATGGAATTAAAGTGACTTCAAACTCTTTCTATAAAAAAAGGAGCAAATTTCACTAATTAGTCAATTTCAGCAATTCGTACTTGATATTCTCACAAGTAATAATACAGAATAATAGAACTATTATGATGTATAAAAAAATGTACTGGCAGGAAATTTTATTTGAAAGAGAACAGTACTGTAATGTAAAGCAGTAAATATAATAGTATTTGTCTTCTCCAGGGGGAGTTGGCCCCCCCTGAAATTCATAGACCCATGCCAGCTGGTCTTTCTGCCACCCCTCCGCACTTAGCTACCAATTGAATGAATCAACATGAATGTTAGTGTTGACCCAAAATACTATTTGATAACCTCTGTGTACATGGTCAGGATTTCTCTATGTACTCTATAATACCATGGATACCATTTCCTCCAGTCTCCTAGGAGACAAGATAAAGAACCACATCACTTTTCTTGGACACTCAACTAGCTGACTGACTTAGTGGGTTTTAAAAGGAAAAAAGCAGACTCTCTGCTACTGTTAACACTGCTGATTGCCTAGTTTTATCATAAAGATCTGCTTGTGTCAGTAACAACATTTTGTAAAAGTGTTCTTGATTCCATATTTATATTTTGTGACTAAACTGGATTTTTCAGGCACTGAATAGAATTGATAAAATTTTAGATTCTGGTTGTGATCTGCCAAAAACACTTTGCAAAAATGTCTTTAGGAAATCTGTATACATATAAGTAAGTTAGTGTCAAAACTCTCTATACTAATATTCAGATAATATTAATGTTAATAATAGTTAGAAGAAGGAAGTATCTAAATTGTCATTGATATCCATAAACTTTCACATTTTTTTTACCTTGATTTGTATTCAGAGATATTTTTCTCTGGTAAACTAATGATATGTTAATAATGATAGATTAATAATAATCCACAACCAAGTATCTAACCTAAGACCTGCTTATTATTATTTATAACTATATGTTTGAACCACCAAGTTTCACTTGTAAGTATTTTTATTTGGTTTGACCACAAATACTTTTTTACTCAAGTTCTACGAATTTAAAAGGTGGTTCCAAATGAAAAGGATTTTTCTAAAACTCATGGTAAAGAGTATCTAATTCTCAAGATCTGGTAGAATCTAATTCTAGCTGCTGTTGTTAATTTTGGTATTTGTACAAGTTTGGTATTGATAATTTTAGAAATATGCTAGTAACATAATGTCTGCGTACATATGTACATACACACTGTTGATAAGCATTGGTAATATTGTTTCCATCAAATTCTGCAGTTAATTTTGTGCTACACATACTCTACGTGTGTATGTGTGTGTGTGTCAATAAGTCTGTAATCTGACACATAGATATTAGCAGTGACCAAAAGGAAGCCAACCCAAAAATTCCACACATGAAAAAAGCGCTCATGAGAAAACCCTATGTGAAAAAAAGCCCTCATAGAAGTAGCCTATATGGAAAGTAATTCTTGTTGTGTTAAGGTAAGGCTCACATAAATTCAGATAGATATTTGGAAACCAAAAGCCCTGTTTACAAAACCATTCTTTTTACATAGGTATTTCAACAAATGTGTGAAGTGAAGTAAATCATATTCTTAGAATGGTTCTATGAAAAATACTCACAAAATTGTGTTTCCATTTTTAACTTTTTTTATCAGAAAGTATAATTAAACAAAAAATTCATCAGAAATCAATGCAATAATGAAATGAAATTAAAAGTTTGTGTTTTTTTCTTCATCAGATGATGCAACATAAATTCATTTAGGTCTGGTTCAAAATACTGTAAATGGACAAATTCATGGTGCACAATCTGATATAGAAACAAAGGACAGACTTTTAATTTCATTTGTGTTAATTTCTGATATATATTTTGTTTGATTATATTTTTTAATGAAAAAATACTTTTTGGAGCCTTTGTATGTATGTGCCTTTCACCTTTCTTGTATACACAAAAACATTACATTTAGTTGGTACTTTCTGGAATGCATACTCAGTTTATAGGTGCTTCTTGCACAGAGAAATTGAATCAGTTAAAATTATATATAAAACCTTTTCTAAAGATGCAGAAATTTATCAGAATTGGGGAAATATTATGTGATAAAAGTAAAATATCTTTTTGTTTGGAAAATTTGTTGTTGCTTTTCATAAAAAAGAAGAGATATTATTGTCTTTAAGATTGTGCAAATAAAAAAAAAATGCTAAAAAATAGTTTTCAAAAGATTTTTAAAAAAACAAACTTATTTTATGGATAAATGTTTTTGAAAATTTGAGAAATTCTTACTCGCTCTGAATAATTATGAAACATCGTTATTAAATGAAAGTATTTTATTTATTGAGAAATGTAAAGTTAATCAAAATTCAATGTTCAGGAATTTTTTATATGATCAATTAAATTATTTTTATTACATATGTAGAGCAATTACTAAATATTTGAGACTAGCTAAGAATCAATTTTCCAAGCTTTGCTTGCAAATTATTGTTGACAGAAGGACTCACAGTACAGCTGCAACTTCTCGTATTGAGTATAATAAAAAAAAAATTTGAACGCACTTGGCAGTGGGGTATCAAGTGACCATTATTGGAGATAAACAGTGATAAAATTTTTTCCATGTGTTCTTTTGCTTTGTGCATTTATGACAGTGGGCTTTTTTCTGTGGAGTATTTTTGTGTGCTTTTATTGTGTGAGTTTTTTTTTCATGGGACCGTTATTAGCTGAATACTGATTTTCATTGTAAAATATCTAAATTATGACCAGGGAGGAGGTTATGATGTTCCCATGAATTAATTTC
>OY735243.1:8968635-8973635 GCA_963457665.1 Thysanoteuthis rhombus
TTCCTTTTTACTGCATAGAATTTCTACTTTGGCCTTGATTTCAACTTAGAAGTTAAATTTTTTCATTTCTTTTATGATGTATTTTAAAATTCTTTTGCATTCTATTTTTGCATGTTGCTATTTTCTACAATTTGTAGGACTCATTCTGTTAGAATCCTATATTTTTAGAGTTTAGTTTTATGGTGAGATTATACCAAATATACAACCTATCAGGATGATCCTAAAAAAGATTAAGATGTCTAATCATGGCTTTATCAAATTGTCCAAGAATCTTCCTGATTTTGCCACCTTGATATGTACACATATATATTACACACACACACACACACACACACACACACACATTATATATACATATATCTATATGATATGCATTACATATATATATATATATGTACATGTATATATTATATATATATCATGTATATATGTATATACTCATATTCTATGTGGGAACTGAAATAGCACCCACATCAAGTTAACCTCTTGATCTTTCGATAATTTTGGCTTCGGATTAAAATAATGCAAACCTATCTTCACATGGTTTGGTATCAGGTAGGAAAATCTTGCAGATAATTTTTAGGTTCTTCTTGTCTTGTCATGTCTTTGATCTATCTAGCTGATGCCCTTACACTGGCTGTGGCATCAGCCACCTCTGCTTTCCATATCATGTTTCTCTTCTCTTAGCTTGCAACAGGCTTAGAAGTAATAAGCACCTGAAGTGGGTGTCATTCCATTTTCCAATATCTGATATTCTCAAGCGATCACCTATCCATGTACTGACCAGGCTCGTGATTCGGCTCTAAGCATGTCTGTGATGAGTGATTAAATACATTTTACTTCTAACTGTTATAGATTTATTTAGTGCTAGATTAATTATGTAGCAAAAGTAGTCTGTATCTTTGGTCCCACAATTTCAAGGGTTCTGTGCTAAATGCTTGCAAATTATCAATTCCAATTCAATGATTTTGAACTTGCTCTTTTTCTAAGTGCAAAATAGCCTTCGGATTTTATGAATAACTGGATTTTCAAGATTATCAATTTTAGTCAATTATCATATTTAATTGGAGTTATTATTTAATAAATTGGAGTGTGTTATCAATGTGAGATAGATATATGACACATTAATACAAAGGTATATGAAATTGAAGTCAGAGCTGCTGCACAAAGATCAAAAACAAAGTGATACTATTTCTGAAATGTCAGGCCTATTCATCTTATCTGGCTGGTATACACAATGGAAAGATTTCATTATTTTGCAAGTAAAAAATTTACGTGTTTTAACATCAGAAACTGTCAACCAAAACTGTCAACATGGGTTCCTTCAGTTTTCAATTGACTTACTGACTGGTTATCTTATCTGTAACGCATACAGTCTGCACCAATGGAACTTGAGGGCTAGACATTTAAACATTTACTCCTTATTGTGTCTACAAAAGATATTTTTTTTTGTTTTTGAAAAAAGGTTTTTTGGAGGGGCTCAATTTGCAATGTGAGTTTTTACTAAGTTGGTCCATTAGTTTGTGTCCGATAGTTTTCACTTTTGTTTTTTGAATATCCAAACATTTTTGTGATTCAACAAAAGGCAAGAGAAGTTACTTATTCAATGATCACCCCTTTTTCCAATTTTTTAATTGATCACTCTAGCACATGTTGCCAAAAGATGTTGGTCATTTGATGATTTCTATAGAGTGATTAAACAGACCAGTTTATGTGTATTTTCTTGATTTAGGACTTCTTTATGATATATGCTACAGGCTTTGCACTAGCTTAATCTAACTATGAATTTATTAATTTTGAAAATACAATTTCTTTTGCTGATTCAGTTTGAAAAAATTTTCTTTTCAGGATTTAATGATGTGTTTAGTGGCCGAGCATCAATGATGGGACCTTTGCTTATAGCCCTGTCTCTCCTGCTTATGTTCTTCTCGACAAGACAGTTTCTCATCGCAAGGAAACAGACCAGAATAGCTCAGGAACGAATACAAGTAAGTAGATAAAAAGTGAATATTCCAAGCAGGGGGTGGACTGAATGGTTGGGCTACCTGGCAGTGCCAGAGGACCCAAGGCTCCAGGAGACCCTAGTAGAAAAGCAAAAGTGCCTAATTACGATTGTACATAAAATGGATGATAGATTGAATTGGGTTAAGGGGCCAATATCCCAGATGACTGTCAGTTTACCCCTGATTCATGATTTAATGTGAAATAGAAGTGTTTTTGAAAAAAAGATTTTTTAGTATTCATTAGATATCTCAGGCTGAGTTATTGAATGAAAATGGAATTCATTAAAAAAGAAATTCCTCAGTGATGAGGACACTGTAGCCTCAAAGACACAACCCAAATTTGATTTGAAAAATTTTGAAAAAAAGAATAATTATAGATTTAAGGTCTTAGAATTTTCATCTACCATATATGTCAGTGTATAAATCAATTCCCAAACTATGGTGTTAATTCAAGTTTAGTTCAATGTTTATGGGATAACTCAACTCTCCAACAAAAGGCAACATTGTGTCCATTAAAGTCTCAAGTTAGGATAAGGATAGGTCTTTGGAAAAAAGAAACTACCCCCATTTCTCTCTTTTCTGCACTGTGCTGTACTCAAAGCCTTTGTAGATATCAAGAGATATCTTATGTCAATCAAGAATTTACCATATGAAATAAGTCAGATGTATAAGATAATAAACTTTCTTTGAGTGAATATACCAACACTTCAAATGAAAGCCTAGTGGAAATCTCAATACCTGTTATATGCTGACAAAATGAGCACATGATTATTTGGTTGCTGCTATCACAAGTAATGGGGAATATCTATTTGGATTTTACCAATTTTTTACATGAAGTTTTGTCATTATGATTCATTTTTGCTGGTTTCATTTTCATCTTATCAATGCTGTTTTTTATCACAACGCTCAATAGTTTTGTTTTTTTACATTTTATGATTGTTAAGAAATCAGAAATGAGTAAGGATCAGAAAAAGGATTAATCAAATCAAAAGTTTGTTGTATATTGGGATGTGAAAAAAAAATGATATCAGCATTGCAATGAAAAGCAACAAAAATAAACAAAAATGAATAGTAACCTCTGCTTGGGTAGGGACAATTAACCTTTAAAAAATGTCTGGATGAAGAAATTTTATGAATAAAAATAAAAATAATATGAAGTTATCCTGAATTAAAAATAGATTTATTATTTTCTTTTTCATCTGATAAAAGTAGAATGTTTTTATCTTATTCTTTACAATTTCTTATTTATTGGTTTTATAAATTTCCTGGATTTCCTAATTTTACTCTTCTGTCAATTCTAGAGCTAAAAATCCTACAACTCAAATGTAAGTGAAAAATGCCGGATCACATTGTTTTATTTTTTTGTTGTTTGAAATTTGTTTTCTTTCTCATGTATTTTTAATTGCAAAAATGAATTTTTCTACTTTTTCTCAAAATCCAGGATCCCCCATTCCTGTAAGGATTATTCAAAGCAATGAATAAATATTTGAAACTATTTACTGGATACTTAATGTACCTGAGTAAAGTTGGAGAATGTGTTCAAAATAGGAAAAATATCTGTTTATTTAATTTCTGAAATAATTAAGAATTATTATTAACTTTCCTACAATGTAAAAGAATTTGAACTTCTCAGATTTTTGTATATGAAACGGTTTAATGTTTTGATCACTGCTCACAAGTTACTATATTATTTTGCTTCCAGTGAATACAAATTACAGTTGAAAATCATTTTTTGTGCTCATAACATGTAAGACCATCTGTCATTTCATTTCCATATTGAGTCTTACGGAGTTACTTCCCTTATACTACTCATTTCAATCATCATCTGTGTGTGTGTGTGTGTGTGTGTGCGTGTGTGCTTCATAACCCATTAGTACAGTTAACTTGGAATTGAACCTGGAAGTAAATATACCATTAACGATTTTTGCATAGAAAGTTGCACCATTTCATGAACAACAAGCTTGGCTGTGCTGAAGTCAAACTCCCTTATTTATTTAAAATCTAAAGAGTAAATGAAACAGAATTCATTTCTCTGTACAATATAATTCCAAAACCATGTGTCTCATTTCAACTCCTTTATTAATAATTCTTGTCAATGGAATTTGCAAACATTAGCAGAAGAAGTCAACCTTAGTTGTTGGGTTTTAGTGGTGGGAGTGAATTTGTCATCAGGTTTTGTCCCTGTGTCACTGTTATTTGTGCATTACATCACTCGTTTTTCTTCTAGTCGCTCTCATCTGTCATTGTTACTTACAAAAATTGAATCAAAACTCAATTGTAAGAATTTGACAAAAAAAAAACCCTACTCAACATAATGGTTAATCCATCACTAGTGTTGAAAGCAAAAATAGAAGAAAAGGCCTACTCGACCTAATGGTTAATCTGTCGCTGACCTTGAAAGCAAAGAAAAAAACATTTTGCTCCCAGTGGATTCAATCCAAAAATCTATAGAAGTCTGACAGAATGCCCTAAATGACTGCGCCATGGGAACATTACTGAAAACTGTAATTTATTTGTAATTATGAATAACATGGTCAATCTGAATACCTCAAAATCACTGATGAATATCTACTGCCTTTTCAAAATTCACATGATTTCATATTGTTTAATGGTCCTTTTATTATATCAACTGTTTTGATGACATCCTTAGTTGCAAATGGAAAGGGAAATAAGTAAAATATATATGTACTTATTATTAAGGAAAAATAATATTTTTCACTAAAGAAATTCAATGCTTACAAATAAGAAAAACCGAGAACTGAGAAACGCGAGTTGACACAAGACATCACAGAATGTTTGCCACTCTCTCTATTATTCCTTTCTTAAATTCACACGTCTTAAATTCCAGATCTGACTAATTGGGATAATAAAGTCAACTCTGAGAGTTTGATAAAATAGGAAAAAAATGAGACTTTAATAAAGTTCTACAGTGCATCCAACATTTAGTATATCAGTCAGTTTTAGCTATTCCATCAAAAAAAGAGAATTGTCAATAAT
>OY735243.1:8978635-9071135 GCA_963457665.1 Thysanoteuthis rhombus
CTCACTTAATGATATTGTCAGATATTGTATTCATATGTATTTATGTATACTTGTATATATGAATAATACACTATCACTTGATTGATACAGTAATATAGTAAATATAAGTATACAACTTTTTTTTACCCTTCTGATAGTTGGTGCTGCATTATGGGGTGTCAGGCAGTTGAAAACTCAAATCTATGTTCATTCTCTTCCAATGATGAATTTTTCAAACAAAAATTTTGGCTATCTATGGATTATACCCCCAGTAGAATGCTTGCCGCTTTTTAGAATTTTGACAATCCAGCCTCTTTAAATACATTATTTATGAAAATTTACACTACTTCCGTTACAAAGATGACACCCTCTTAATATCATTCATCATTCATCATCATCAGTCTTTTAGCGTCCGTCGTTGGACATAGACCTTCCCCAGGATTTGCCACACTTCTCTATCATGGGCGTCACGGAGCCAGTACTTCCTGAACTTGTCTAGTTCGTCTCTCCATCTAATATTTTGCCGGCCTCGGTTGCGCATATGGTCTCGGGGAATCCATGTTGTGAGTCGTGATGTCCATCGATTGTCAGCCATTCTTGCAACATGGCCAGCCCACCGCCATTTGAGATTTTTTATGGATTCTATGATGTCTCTAACTCTTGTCTTTTCCCAGATGTGTTGTGCTGTTTTGTGGTCTCTCCATGTGAGGCCCAGCATTATTCTTTCATGTGCACGTTGCATGGTTCTCAGCTTACGGGTCTGTTTCTTGGTTAAGTTCCATGAGGATATAAACCTAATTACCCTAACACAGAAACTTGACTCAATTGAACACACTATTGACTTCTCGACATCTTACTCCACAGATCCAACACCATCTCCAACTGAGTGTTTACTGAAAGTCTAACAACCCAAATCATTGTCAATTTTCATTCACACTACAAAACTAAAATTAGATCTGGAATCATTATAGGGCTCTACCTGAGAGCTCCAAGAATGTACAGCCCTCAATATTTAAAAAACAAAGAAATCTACATTGAACACACTTACTATAACCTCCACTGCCCCCACTATTTCACACATGAGGGTGAAAGAAAACCATTTGAAATAGTCTACGCCTGCAAAAATAACAAAAACAAGACCAAAACAACACTACTTACCATGGTATTCTGTTACAACATTGTAGACCCAGACGTACACATCACAAGTTCATCTAAAATGATCAAAGACTTTATTATAAGACTGAAAAGGAAAAATAATTCCAAGGCATGCTCATCAGGATTACCCCAAAGTATACATTGGGGAACCCACCTGACCACTCAACAAAAAAAATCTACGAACACTTAGAAACATTCACAATAGATCTCTACTCCAATGCACTCACAACACATAGAAACAAATTGGGCCACAATTTCAACTTATGGCAGACTCCCATTATGAAAAAAGAACAATAAAATAAAAAAAAATAGGAGGAAATGCATTGAATCGCCTGTCATTTCCCAAAGTAACACCATCGCAGCTTCAACATCCGCCCACATTTGGCAAGAATCATCAAACAACAAAAATTGCCCATATACAATGTTCACTGCCAAATCTTATCACCCCCCCCCCCACTGCCAACACACATATGTACATTCATCTAGCTTGTTGACCCCCATGTTCTTTCAATTGCTACACTCATATATATCCAACAGGATCCAAAATGACCAATCAAGAGGGCCAGAAGCTCAACATGTCAATTCCCTAGAGATAACATACAACTTTCCTAACCCAAGGTCATAACATTTTTAAAGACACAGCATGGCTTATTAAAGTTAAATGAAATGCATTAATGAATTGAAGCTTATGAAAGTTTTTGATGTAAAAATAAACAAATTAACTGATATTGATGATGAAAAGCAAAGAATTTACTCAGATTGAGAATCCTGGGTTAAATTGTGGCTGGCAAAAATTAAGATAGTATTCAGATCTATGTCATTAATATTACTACTACTTCAGATTGCTCTGTTGTAGCAATGAAAAAAATTCCTCAAAATATAGGAATCTCTGATTTTTGACGAATGAAACTGATGATTTTTTTCATGTATTACTTTTAGCCAAGATTTAGTACGAAACCTTACTTTTAGCTAAATATCTAAAATGTCACTTCCATTGATGACTCCCTATAAAAGCCCTGAACACATGTGTTCAGTTGCTCATTTGTCCCAGCACCTCTAGCTTGTTACTTTTTCTCTCTCTTCTTCTTCTCCTTAAGATCATTATCATTCCATCAGCCTCCGGACTGATCTAAACCATTTTTTCCCTTGTGACCAATAACTGTACTAAATGTCACCGATGTTGAGGCATCCCTCATACGCGCAGCTAATCAGTCGTGTCCCTACCACTAGCTTAAAACACCTATACACCTTTATCATGTGAATATTCTCATTACTCCTTGAAGCGCACATGGGCTAAACCCTATGTGTTTTCTGTGTCTTAAATAGTCTGCTTGTTGTGTTTTTCAGTGTTTGAGAATGGCCCCCAAGTTGCTCATGTGTGATCTCAAATACATTGCCCACAACTTGGCAGTTAGGCATACACTGATACCCGGTCTCCATAAACATTCCTTGGTATGCTCCAACCCTTTTGGAATTTCAGTCACCTCTGCTTCATTAACAAAGGATTACCACTACTATTACACAGCATAAAGCTCCCATCTTCTCATCTCTCCATGATTGTATCAATGTTTTCTTATATGTATTCCTTTTTCAGTCTTGTGCTGTCATATGCATTAAATGTACTTCATTCATTTGTCAACATACTTGCATGTCTTCTTTACTCTGTTAAATCTCCACATTCACCATCATACCCTCTATGCTATCCTGGCAACCATACATCTCCCTTCCAACTACCACATCTCCAGTGATGTCAACGTGTGGTGCTAAGAACCAAACCATGTGGGGGCGAACCCCTTTGTCCTCGGCAACATTGTCTCGCCACACACAACCAAAAGCCGTTACTACTCTCCCTCACATAATATAGGAACCATTACACCCATAACTAGTGAAATACTAAATTTATAATATTGTTTTTTGTGCAATTCTTTTGCCTCATTCTTTTTAAATTATCAAAAAACAGAAAATATGAAGATTTGTGGAAAATCTATAGAAAATGTTGGATCAAGGTATGCATTTTTTTTTGTAATAAATACACCTGTTCTAAAACATATATTTGTATAATTTGTTCGTACATGGATAAACATGCCACTGGCTTTCTTATACACACATTCATAATATTAAACTAATTATATATGTTGTGGATTCTAGTCACATGAAACGTTCATTACAAAGAACAAATACCCTAGATGTTATTAATTTTGTTATTTTTATTCAGTATTTATTGTTAAGACACTGGAAATGATCATTATTTTTATACTAATTGTCATAATATCCTGGATATCAAAAAAACATTTCAATTAGTTCTATTTTCCAATATTTTTGCGCAAAATTCAATGCCTATTTCAATAGTTTGGAAAATCTTGGTTTAGAGGAAGTGAACAGTCACCCTTATTATAATAGTTTAGACATTAAGGTTATAATCATTCTGGGTATTGACAATCTGGGAGTAGACAAAATGCATAGTCACCTGTGAGACTTTCACAAGAAATAGGTCACGATAACTTACATTTTTCTCCTCAACAATTTGCCCTTAGTGTGTGAATAAATTGTCTTTCTTTTTTCTTTTAAAAAGCTTTCTTTGAACTTGAATGCTAAACTCTCCAACAGAAGATGTTGATCAATATATTCTTATTAGGATGTAAACAAATGTGTAATTATGAAATACCTATTTCACTTTTAATTTTTTAATGTTTTAAGAGAATTTGAAATATTTTTTCCAGTTCCTGTTGTAATGAGAGGATATTTTTAAAAATTGTTCCTAATATTATTCTGCTTTCTTCAAGAATTTCATTTTTGAAATATTTAGATGAAACATTTTCACTATTATCATTTTGATTATTCCTAGCTTCACTCCGTTCAATTGTCGCTTTTTCTGGAGCAAGTGACAATTTTTTAATAGGTCACAATAACATATTTAAATAATACCACATCCATACCATAACGATATGAGTAAAATTCCTATAGGACAAAATCCCCTCCCTACAGTGATTAGATTTTGCCTGTAGTGATTTGATATAACACATTTCCCTCCTCTTCACTCCAGCAACTAATATTTCCATCTTCTTTTCTATTCCTGCTAGGTAGACTGATGATGAATTTTCTCTTATATATACGATAAATAACTAATCTCCTTCTTTGATTATTTAGCAATTAGGTATGGTCTATCATAATCATCTAAATGCTTCGTTTACAGTGTTGATTGTACTGTTAATCTGTTGTGTCCTTAATTATATGTTTTTATTGCCTGAATATTTGCATTTGTTTTCATTTTAATTATGAACTCTGTTTAATCTCTGTCCATATTCAAACATGGCGTTTAGACAAGGCTGAGGTTTATAAAACTGAGCTAACAAAAAGTCTCCTGGATTATTTGAATGAATAAAGGTTTGATTGTGATTCAGTTTTTTCATCATGCACTATACGTCACATGAAAACAAATAATTTGAATTTTTATATATATGGTAATTTGAAGGAATGAAGGTTTTATTGCTATTGTTTGTTTTTTGTATCATATGTCACAGGAAGAATAAAACTGATAATAATTCAATTATTTTTAATTAATGGGAATTAAATGAGTGGAAAAGACGCCATGCATTTCTTTCACTTCTTTTATGCCTACTTGAAAAATTTCCAGCGGGATTTTAAATATAAAATGATTTTAACCTTTGATTGGATTTGTTTTTAAATACTTGATGAAACCATCTTATCTTAGTTTTTATTAATTGTATTTTATGCTAAAACTTCCCAAAATAGGCAAAATCAGCAAACTACCCAACTGGGACAAAATAAGAAAAAAACATTAATTTTCATTTTCATAGTCTTCTTCATGTACTTCAAAGTAAAGGTTTGAAGTTTTGGTTTAAATTCAGTTTCTTGAATTTTTAAAACAAATAATTACCTGATTTAATTTTATTGGGAAAAATTGATGTAATCTTTCTCTGAGGAAAACCAGAAGAGTTGAAAATTAAATTAGATCGACTTATCATTTAAAAAAAATATGATGGGTCATTTTAATTTTTTTTGAAAGATTGATGAACTGAATTGATAAGTTATTATCAACTCAACTTTAACTTGTGAAAATTTCAAGAGTACCTTGCTTTCCTTTGAAAGTAAAGTAAAAATTAACTTAAAAAAATCTCAAATCGACCATTATTTATTCAAATTTACCACTTAAAAACATTATGTTACTTGATTAGTACAAATTAAATTAGAATAGTACTCATTTCAATTTTTAGGTGATGCAGTGTGTCACCAACATCAGTTGCCAAATTTCTTTTTGGCTTTGCACTCTAATTATAGTGGTTTTGTCTGTGGGAATTTAGTTCCATGCTGAAGCCTCCTCCCAAATTTGACTATAATGCTGAACTAGGCCCCCAGTCTGTGTCTGGCAGAGGGAAAATGGTATGATATCATAGTTGTATCATTATAGAACTTTTTAGATTTTTTCCTACATGACTTCATATTATCGTAGCACTATTTTTCATTGTTAATAATCTTTCTAGAATACGAAAAAAATTCTTTCTTTTTTTCACTTGCACAAATCAAAAGTGGAGGGAAAATTTTTTTTTCCCTTTGAGGGCTCAGTGGGGGAAACCCAAGGACAAAACTGACACGGACAAAACTACGAAGCTTGAAGAGTAAAACTGGGCAAAACCCTCCAGAAACCAGTGATTGGTAACAATATGAATTTTTTTTTATCCTTTCTCATTTTCTAAAGATTTTAAAAGGTTATGTTCTGATGCACCCAAAAATAAAAAGTGATACCACATACGATTTGTTTCAGTTCATCTTGTGAGACACTCTCTGTCTGTATGTCCACATAATATATCAAAAAGTTCTCCATCAACTTCTATTATGATTTGTGGAAGGGTGGCCCATGTGCTAGGGGAGAAGTGTATAAATTTTGGAGTGGGTCCAGGAATTTTTATTTCAGTTGTGACATTTTTTTTATTACTGTGCTGGAAGAGAGGTTAGAAACAAACAAAAGGGCTAAATTCCAAGTAAAGTAACTCAATATTTTTATTTGATTTTTTGATATTTCATTTTCATTTAGTTTAATGTATAGCATTGTCAAAGGTCTCTAATGAAGATATTTTTTTAATCAATATGTGAAAATGATCTAATTTGATATTGAAATGGAAGTAATGGTCAATTTTCAGGCCTTGAGTCAAGATGCCGTTGCTGCAATGGTAATCAATAGAGAGGATGGTATTGGTGCAGTGACTGTTATTATGGATGCTGTAGATATGAGTCCAGATACATCTTGGAGGTAAGATGTCATTTTTTGTATCAAGGTCAACCTATGGAGTCCTACTGTGGTTTCTTTTTTAGTTGGAAAATTAATCCTTGAACATTTGATGTCCAAGATTTTTATGCTCACTCATATCTTGAAAATGCTGTTTACAGACATATCTAAACCAAGTTCAATCCCTTGGCATTAGGGGCACCAGAAGGCTTTGAAAATGCTAAACCTATCCTTGTACCATAAACTTTTCAATAAACTAACAATTTACCATTCCCAAATTGTAAATGTAGAAATAAATAGATGAATACAGTAGAAATTGAAATTTTAATACTCAAATTCATTTTCTTTGGTGATAAATCCATCAATTATGGCAGAATCAATATTTTTTCTGTCAAAAACATAAACACAGCTGTAATCTGCTCAAAAATCTTCTTTGGGTACGCAAAGGTATTTTCTTTTTTGCTGTTTTTTGGCAGTTATAACCTAAATCAAATTTTTGAAGAAAATATTTAATTACTGCAATATGTCATGAAAGAATATTAAAAAAAAGTGTGTGATAGACGCTAGTAAAAAAATATGTACAGTTAATGAACCATACATTTTATAAAACTGCAGTGCCGTGATTATTAATATTTTTTCTCCTTCCAAACTATTATTTACTTTCATTTTCATATTTTTGTTGTATTTTTCCAAATTTTGTTTTGTTTGAGAAAAGTTGCAATAAAAAGCAATAAAAATATCAATTGTTTTTGTAGCATAAAAGTGAAAATAGTGATAGTGATTTACAATACTTCATCTACTAAATGCTTCATGAGTATAAACATGTTTTCAACCACAATAAGTTTCTTACTGGTTTTATATTGTCTACATGATGATTTTTAATTGATAACTTCCTACCATATTCTTTGATAACACAAAGATTATTATGATGCATTTATGACTTGCTTAACTTTTTACATTTTGTTTATCCTGTAGAATGTAATTTCTATGATGAAATTTTTTGGTGGTATGTCCTAAAACTCCATATATTCTCATTAAATTATTCAAGATTGAACCACGAATCAAGAAAATGGAAAACCTACAAATGGCAAGGGATAACTATAGAGGTTTTTTTTTTCAAGACAATGGCCTTGTGGTTAAAGTGGATGTAAGTGTTGGATAGCAGTTTAGCAGGTCATGAGCTCAATTCCTGGATCAGGTAGTGGAATCAAGTGGAACAATCAGAGGCAGCATTACAAGAACAGATTAACAAAAAGAATATCATAACAGAAGAATCAACTGTCATGAGATATCCCCCTTGGTATGGACAGTAGAATAGATTGAATGAAAGATTCAGTATGAAATTCTGAGAACATTATCAAATACAATAGGCATCTGAAGAAGGTTGGAAGGTACAACAGCTGAAACTTTGTGACCATTTCGGCAACTATTCAAATAAATCAGTGTTTATTAATAGATCAATTAGTTCATCTGTTATATCAGTGCTACATTGGAAGAAATCTAATTGAGAAGTTTCAATACCCAATTAATATGAGGCATTAGGCAAACAACCTTGTGGTTTTTGCCAAGATTTTCAATGCACTCTAAATATTTCTTGTTAATTAAAGTAAATGAAACCAAACATGTAAGGTGGTCAAAAAATGAATTCAGATGCAAAGTGTAGATTTTAACACCATCAGAAAGCCTGATTTTAGTTCTAAACATGTCCCATGATAGGAGTCAATGAGAACTGACTTCTAGGTAAGAATAGAGCTCTTCTAATCCGATCTGCTTTTGTGTTAACTTTAATTACATAAGACCTCAAGACTCAGTCCTGTGATTCTGTGAGATTGTGTTATCCTAATTGAAGAAATGAAACCGAGAAGAAAAAAGTACTAAGTTACTTCTACAGACCACTGGTTGTAGCATACATCTGAGGAAGATTGTAGGATATATTGGTTGAAATATTTGTTAAAAACAATAAAGATAAAAACAATAGTCTGAAAAGCATGGAATAAAGAGCTAATTAGTGTGAATTGAAAAAAATGGTGTCACACTGTCACCCTAGCTCCCACTGCCCAAGGCATGCTTGTTTTTGTCCTGGGGGACACAGCCATTCGTAAGATGGCTGATATATATCTTCCACCCTGATCACTCAACTTAGAGTGCGCTCAATTAACTGCTAAGTGCATAGGGAAATTTGTCCAATGTAGAGTTTTCTATGCTTCCTACTCGTACTGGGAATTGAACCCGTGACCTTCTGCGTGTGAGGCAGATGTGAAAACCAATTCACCAATGAGCAACCAAATCATTTTCTTTGGTGAATGTGAATTGAAAATATAGACTACTCTGTAATTTAATGATGATTATTTTTTAGTTGTCTATTTACAGAAGAGTTCCATTATTTTCAATTCCATTTGCGTATGTGTTTCACTGTCAGTTAAGAGTGGTATCAAGCATTTTATAAAATTAGGAATTAATTTCATAAATATCATAAATTTCTCCAATTTGAAATCAATTGACATATAATTACATGGTGTGTTACATATAATTTCTTTGATTTTACAATGAGAACTTCATCTTTGTTCACAGGTGAACTTGTTTTCGCACTCATAATTCTGAATATCTGTGGTTCAGTTATAATGTGGGAGTCTTTCTTAGACACCGAGATTTGTATTTTTTCCATTTTTTTAACATGAAAATTCATATGAAAAATTTTACTTCCATTTTTTCGACAATATAGAAATTAAAAACATGATAAAAACAATGAATTTCAAGAGTTTTTACTTTATTTCAAGAAACGCTAAAATTTTATCAAAAAATTACTTCGAAGATGATATCAACAGAGTTTTTCTAACTGTTACTTTTTAACTAATGCTATAATATATATCTTTTAAATGCTCAAAATTTTTTATGTTAAGTTGAAATGAGTTTTTTAATGCTTATTTCCAGGTCAACTCATTCAGTAGAATATGCACCCCCTTCATACAGTGAGGTTCTTGGGCGGAGTTATACACCATCCTCAAGCAGTGCAAGACAACCATCACCATCAGAACAAGATTTTGAACCACCTCCTTCCTACGATGAAGCTGTGGCTGCTTTGGACGGTCAACGTGTTGTGGTTTCTGCACCAAGCAATGAATATTCTGAATTTATTGGTCATACCAGTATATCTCCTGTCTCTATTGAACAAAGAGCTTCTCCAGCCTCACCTGCTGCATCACCACGGCAATCAACTGAGCAGCGGTACCCACTGCGACCTAGGCTGCATCATCAAGAGAGTATTGATGAAGAAAGTGATGATCCGATGCAGGAAGAATTCCCTGCTGTGACAGGTTGATCCAATTCATTGCTGAAATATCTACTGAAAAAATTTCATGCCTTTATTCCTATGAATGGTATGGTATTGATACGGATACCATTCTATTTGCATAAGATGATGTGGTATGATAGTTATACCACTCTAATCATGAGCAAAGTGCTGTGGTATGACAATGATCTCATTAAGCTTATGAGATCATTTGGTTGAGCAGTAATACTGTTTTAATCCTCTATGACCACATGGTACCTTCTCAATCTTGTGAGATGGTAAGCAGAATAATTCTTACCATTTTGATCTCATTAAGCTGAACATGCTAAAAGGCAGTGGTGCTGTTGTTCTTTCAGTTCTCCATTTCTTGACCAAAACTAAAGAAATAAGCATAATGAAAAGAGAAAAGAAGAAATGGATGCTTATAAGAAAAGTGGTGGAAAAGATGATAATTTTCAAAAGGTCTTCACAGAAAGGAGAAGATTCTATCATATCTGTTGAGTGTGATTAATAAGGACAATCATTACATAACACACACATGAATATATTACATACATTACATTCAAAAGACTTCAGAAAAGATTTGAAAAGGTTAAAAAGTTATGAAATATAAATTTTATGAAGAAATTTTATTCTTTCTAGTTTGTACTGCTTAAGCTGGCCTTAGGTGGGCAATGTATTGTGGCCCTATAAATGCTAATATCTCTGCTTTTAAATGAAATACAAAACATCTAAAATACAAAAATGTTTTGAGCTAACAAATTTTTGCAAGGTAGTAATAATCAAACTTTATAATTTTTAATTTATTTTTTTAAATTGTTGTTGAACTTGCAAATTCTTTAAATTCTCCTTATTGAGAACAGAATTAAGGGGGAAAATGTCAGCAAGCAAAAACTGGAGCATTGTATTGACTCTAAGAAAGCCATGTACCTTTTCCACTAAAAAAATTCCCAAATCTAATGATCAACTGAAAAAGAAACTGAAGCAAATGCAACATACAGGCTAACTTACCGTTGCACCATGCAAACGAACTTTGCTGGTTGATATATACTTATGACTGATCATGTGACATACTTTAATGTTCTCATGTGAATAACAATTACGACAACATTATGATAAAACTTGCAAAAACAATTTTCTGTTTTAATTGATTTCTTTGCTGCCTTTTTGAAGTTGGTGGCACAGCACACCACTTTTGTGGCTGAATTAATGGATCAAAATATAATACTTATTTTTATTTTCTTGTTTCTTTTTGTTTTAGATATTACTACTTACTGAGAGTATTTATATTTTTTATAATTATTTTAAACATTCAATTATTTTAACTGTTTTTAATCTTTAATATTATTATTATTGTTAATAATATTATTATTGTTAATAATAATATTATTATTGTTATTATTATTATTATTATTATTATTGTTTTGTTTTATTATTACTATTTTCTTTTTACTGTGATTATTTTTATTTTTTCCATAGTTACCTATTACTTTAAAAATCTTTATCTTTTCTATCATTTTCTTATCATTATTACAACTATTATCAGAGTTATTGTTTCAGTTATTGCTTTTATCATCTATTATTATTATGAATTCTATTATGAGTGTATTTATTATATTTATATCTTTATTTATATTGTTATTATTATATCAAATATATCATTGACTTTCATTCATAAGTCTTATTTTTTACATTAAAAAATTCATCATTATGTTGGTAATATTCAAACCAACCTATGTCAGTGAATACTAGACACAGAACTTCCATTTTGGTGGTTCATGATCAAGGTTGTACCAAAAGGCAGTGAAAATTGTGCAAATTTTGCACAGTACCCCAAGATTTTAGCCCCCACCCCAAAAGAAAAATATGTCTTATAAACTTTTATAATTTCAGTTTTTTTCAGTGTTTCAATTTGTTTGAAGATTTATGTTATATAGAGCTAGATTATTGATCCATAAAAGACTTTATTTTAAATTTTATGAATATTTCATTTTTGCTTTGATTTGTTTGAAAATAATAACTAAATAAAAAAAAAAAAGAAGGGTCCAAAGAAATATTATGCACTTGGCTCAATCAATGTTAAATTCAGCCCTGTTCAAGATTCAGTGATGACATCTATTTTATTTTCAGCTTAAAATTGATAAATTTATATGCTTAAGTCAGAGATAAGTATTTGATAAAATATTATATACAATGCCTGGCTTTCTTATTTCTATTTCATTATTATTACCATTGTGCTGCATGGTAATAAGATTTGTATTTTCATTTTCATTATCAATATCATAGAAATGACTCTGCCAATTATTATTGTTGTTGTTGCTATTATTTTACTTATGTAACAACAAAAGATATTGGAAAAATAATTGTATCTAATTCAATGGCATAATTTTTCAAGCCTCTGAGTGGCTTAAAGAAGGCACATTTCTGATAAAATGCCAATTTCTTTCAAGTGAGACACCTATCTCTTATAAAAGGTCCATTATAAAAGGACCTTCTTAAAGAAGGTTATTCTATCATAAAAAGGCCTGTTTCTTACAAAAGGCCCATCTCTCATTAAGAAGATAATCTATTTCAAGTCACTAATAGAAGGCCTATCTCTTCTAGAAGACCCATCTCTTTACAGATGTCTAATAAAAAGGCCCAACTATCATAAGAGATCTGTCTCTAAGGCCATCTCTTGCATTTTTAAAAATTGCTTGATGTACGCATAAGCATCAATAATATTTTAAGGACAGCTCTAAATGCTAATTCACAAATTTAATTTCACTTTTCAACTTTAATTTTTATTTATTAATTTTTTGGGGAAAAGAAATTGCTTAACAAATGAAGCTACATCTATCACTCTCTCTCTCTCTCATACACACACACAGATATACATATACACACACAGAGCACGCAACCGGGTATACACACACAGATATGCTCACACACAACAAACAGTTATGTACACCCATACACAGGTATGAATATGCACACGCACACACAAACAGGTATGCCCAAATGAATCTACTGGGACAACATTGAATAAAATTTTATTTCTTAATAATTATATTTTTTTATTAGAAAAGGAATAATTTATGGAAATATGTTAAATATGGCGTATCATTTCAATTCTCTTAAATCTTAAAATAAATTAGAATATGTTGAATTAACCTCAAATAATTTTAACTAATTTTTGTCCCTAAAAATGATTTTAAAAAACCTGTTATAATTCTTTATTCATTTATTTGTTCAATTAATCAAATGGTATTATACATGTAATTATTTTATGACAAGTTGATTTTATTTTTGATTCAAAGTCTTGTGTCAAATGAATAGATATTAATTAAAAATCTGTATCCTTCCTTGATCTAATTATTGATGGCAAATTTATTGTTATACATTCCATGTAAAAATTCAAGTTACATAAGTTTATTGAATATTCTATTAATAATGATTATAATAACAACAGCAATTGGTCTGGTCAGTAACACAATAGAGATCGTTATGTGACCATCTTCTTTTGGCAGCATACTGTATGGGAGGGGGGCTGAGGTGATCAATAAAAAAAATTGGAAAAAGGAGAGATCAACGAATAAGTTACTTCTCTCACCTTTTGTTGGATCACTAAAAAGTCTAAATTAAAAAAAAAGCATGAATGCAACCAGATACAAACTAGGGACAAAGTTTTGCATACACTTACTTTACATATACTTAAATTATGATGATCCACCTTCTATTGTTTCTTTGGTCACATTTCACTTTTAACTGATCAAATACTACCAGCCTACCAATATACTTTGATTAAATAGCTTGAATAAGATCTTATCAAATCCTCAAAGCCTTCTTACAAGACCTTTTCCTTATTGTTTACTTTGATTAGAATTGAAACAACTTGAAATGAAGAATTTAACAGATTTAATGGGTAACCAAATTGATGTGATCTCAAACATTTTTCATTTCATCTGTTGTTAGCCACATACTTATGGTTTTATAAATCTTTTATTTTTTGGTGGGTGGGGAAGACTTTATTCATCTGATTGGACAGATTCAATCTAGGCCATCTCAAGAATATTTGAGCAACCCCTGCAAAGCAATGCACTGACCCCCTCCTATATTGCAATTATGTTTCTATTTTTCAAGTTGAATTTTGGGGCCCAAAATTGCAGGGTCCCCCAGGCTCAACATTATTTTTCTCAACAGGGATTCTTGGGAATTTAATAGTTTCCATTGAGTGATGCTTTCTTTTAATGTGATGGGGATAAAATCCCTCGAAATGTTGCTGTTCTGTACTGTTGGTCCTACCAATACAAAGAAATTTTCTCCAGTCCATGTGATAGATCTATGATCCTAAGCAGCTTGGGGTCCAAAGTGAAAGAAATTATTTTTACTAATAACAATGTAAAATAGAAAACAAATTTCAAACATCTAAAACGTAAAAAAGTAATCAATGATCAGACATTTTGCATTTACATTTTAGTCGTAGATTTTTAGTTCTAGAATTGACAAAAGAATAAAGTGAAAAAAATGAATCAAAGAAATTTAAAACAGATCCAACAAATAAAAGACTTATAAACAAAAGGCAGAAGACATCTTACTTATATTAAATGAAAAAAAAAATTATAAATTTTTGTTTTTAAAGTTAATTCATGATTAATTGGGATTATTTGGGTTTTATATTGATAGAATTTATCTTCATCTGGATATTTAAGAAAAATGTAAACTTGCCCCCCTTGAACACTTTTCCCCATTGCATAACTCATTCTGTCTTTTAATTTCATGTATTTTATTATTTCATAGCTAAGATTAAGAATTTAATGTATTCTTTGAAATATTCTGAATTTTTTAGTCTTGTTAGTTAGATGTATGGAGGTTGAATCATGGTCACTAATTTATGGAGTTGTATTGAAGTTAGCACTTTGCTGACTTGAGTCACGTCACTAGGTTGTATAGATTGATACATATTTGTATGTCTAGTCTCTAAAAGCCCCCTTGGGAATGTAGTAGCTGGCCAAGTTGATTACTGGATGACAGTGGAACAAACTTAGTGTACTTTAAACAGATATTATACTAGAACTTGTAAAAAAATAAAGGAAACTAGATTTAAGTACACCTGGGGTGGTCTCCATCTACTTGATATCAAATTTAATATTGATTTGCCAGAACTTTTGTTGGTAGAAATTAAGTTTTTAGGTGTAATTGAATAAATTTTTTTTCTAAAATTGACCAACATAGACATAGACTAAGATATCTTGCTCTGTATATAAGGAAGATGAATTTTCTCATAATGCTTTCAAAGCTAAATGATAACAAAGACAACACTGGCAAAATATGTTGGTAAATCATACAGAAACCTTTATTCATTCAATCATTTTTGAAAATTATTATTCAATTAGTATTTTATCAAAAATTAGTACATTGCTTATTTTATTAAGAATATCAATGATATCATTACTAGATAAATCAAAATATTACTTATTTAAAAAAAAACCAAACTAAAGCTGTGACTTTTCTACTGTGAGGACACGGTGGAAGTAGAAAATGGCTTTTCAGCAGTGTTTTTGATCAGATGAAAAATATTTAGGGTGTTTTCCACTAACTGTTATGTTTTGATCCTTTGTGTAATCGGCTATTGAACACTGTTATTTGGTTGATGATGTTCTAAGAGGACAGTCAGTAGAGAAGGAATAAGTCTTTTCTTTTATGGTTTTTTTGAATCCTGTGCCTTATTGCTCAAAACTTTAGGCTTTACTATTTGGGTGAGGTGGGAGGGAACTTCTGTGGAATCTTGACATTATTTGGTACATCAAAGGATTCGATTTCAATTGGGAATTTTTTAATATTTATCTTCTGTATTACTATGCCCTTAGATAAATTTGATTTGTTGTGAAATGATATATTGGTAAATTCATTTTTATTTAAATATGTAAGCTTTATAGAAAATTCATTGAAATTTAAACTTCAAAACATGCATTGGTCATTGATTTTGAAATTGCAATTAAAAACATATTTTTACCACTTTATATGTTTGAAAATCATTAAAGATCTGTTTCTTACCTTTGATAAAATCCCTAGATATCATTTTCACTGTTGCGGGAAAATTTGTAGCAAGGAATCATTTTCTGAATTAGTGGCAGAATCAATGTAAGACAAGAAAGACAAATGATCCCCCTTCCTAAGACTTCAAAATATCAAGTGTTAAATCTTTACTAATTTTCTCTAAAAAATTTCTCAATGAAATATTTTCCAATTGTAACATATTGTATTTTTTAACAGGGGTTCTCAGTTTGGTAATATTTTTTGGTTGATTTTGGTAATTACTGAAGTGTTTTTAAAAATCAGTAATTAGCAAATATTTTGATAATTTTGGTAAATGCTTTATGGTAGATTTTTGAGTCAGTTCAAATTATTTATTTATCTATTTAACATTATTTGCTCAATTTGAAAAAGGAAATATTTTAAAATTTCAATTCAAATTAAAATACTTTTGACAAAAATTTCCCTGTGATGAATTTCTTATTCTGCCATTTATGCAAGATCCTAACGTAAGGATCAAAATTGAAACTAACTTTTAAACTCAAGTAAACTTTCATATTAGTACTACACACCTGAATCAAATATTAGGATATCTAGAGGATCACAATATGGAATTTTGATTTGTTTCCCTATTTTCAAAATGTTTATTTGTTATCTACCTTACACCAATTGAAGTCTGCTGCCTTCTAAATGTAAATCTATGTTTACAGAAAAAGATATCATTGATGCATATCAGTATTGTTTGATCATTTTATATTCTTGTCCAAATTGTCACTTATCTATGAAAACACTGTCATACAGTAATACACATTCATACAAAAATGAAAAGAATAAAAATATCTGCACAACCTTGAATCTGATACCCTAACTAATAATTGCTACAAAAACTTGTGAAACTCAAAATACTAACCAGCACTCCTATGTTACAAAATAAGTAATTTTAAGGATATTCCAGTCTGTATAGTTGCATATATTTTTACATGTTGGATACAGAGTCCTCTGTCCTTTATGGGAATGGTATTTGTATATTTGTAAAAACTGCAGTGCTAAATAAACGTTTAAAGTGCCCTAAACATAGTTTGAATTCTTGTACTTTTATTCATACTCACTATAAAGTGTTTTTCAGAGTTTATTTATACTTTGTAATTTCTATATTTGCAATTTTCAAAAAAAACTTTGAAAATGACTTGACTACTTGCATGTTATAGACATTCTTTACAGTTCTATCATCTCTGGAAAGAAAGTTTTTTTCTTTGATTCTGTTTTTTTTAAAGATCTCCTAGGATGTTTCTTATTCTAATAAACTGGCATGAATGTATGATTTTGATCAATGTTCAAACAAAATTGAATCCCAAAACCAAGCCTCATTGTATTCTTGGTTGAGATAATCCATTTCCATCCCTGAGGTGTTTTAGGCCTAAGAACAATGTACAATTGTCGTAGTATATCAAATTAACCCTTATGTAGATCAAAATTTTATAAAGCTCTATCCCCAAGAATCTCTAATATATGTGCAAAATCATTGAATGAAACATATTAAACATTTTACAGATGAAGTTGAACATCCATTTGTTTTTTTTCTTTTTTTCAAGAAACCTCTGAGTCTTCTAGCTATCATCTTATTATAATTCATCAAATATCCATCTATCATTGTATAACTCAAGCATGGTTAGAGCTATGGCCACCAAGGTTTACTAATAAGACCCAAGAACAAGTTTTCAGCATTAGTTTTTGAAAATTTCAAAAGATTTTAGAGAGGGGTTCGATTCACTATGTATAATGCTAAACTGGACCATTACTTTGTGTGTTTGGCTAGTAAAACCAAATCTTTGTCTTCTTGTTTAACTGTATAAAGTAGACGCTTGGCTGAAACCCTGCCTTTAAGGCAGGTTTTCATCTAATAGTATATACTGCCTCTGTCCCGTAATAGTTGTTTCATACACTGAATATAAGAATTATTATGGGACGAAGGTAGTAATTTTATTTAAGCCTTTAGCTGGTTTCTTTTATTAACTTGCAGAAGATTCTCTCATGATCTAGACAATAACAAACTCTGCTAAGATTTTCAAACTTGAAATCACTTAGAAGAAAGGGTTCTAAGTGTAGTTTGACTAATAAATTTTAGTGTTTAGACATTGTGGTTTATACATATTTCGAAAGTTAACTCTTTGTTTTCATTCCAACTTTTTCTTGAACGATCCAATCTCTTCTTCCAATCTTTCATGTTAACATTAAATTTTGGTTGATTCATTCTGTGGCCTTCTTTTGGTGTAATATGTAATTTGAAGAAGCTGATGGAATGAATCACCCAAAACATGTGTTAACATCAAAGATGGGAAAAAGAGATTGGATTATCTGAACAAAAGTTATTTTAATAACACTTCTCAATAGGATTTTAAGATTATTAACAATGAATAGAATTACAATTCAAGACTTGAATTACTGAATGAAAAATCAGAATTTATCCATTATCTGTATTCTAATAAATGTATTCCTCCATTCCACAGATCAGTACATCCGTTCTGCTTTTTGTGTTTTAATTCCTGTTTAGAGGTTGACAAAATTATATCGCTGGTTTGCTGTGAAATTATAAAAATTTGCTGCACTCAACTCCTCAGTGGAGTAACTCTGCCTGCAACCTGAACAGATGATGGATCCTTCAATGACACTCCCTTTAAAAGCATTAAGAAGTTTTTAATGGAGAAATGCAACAAGTGGTAACAAAGAAATACCAAAAAGTTAGAATCAGTTTTCGTCAGTCTCAAGTTTTTAGTTTCAGGGATAAACCTTCATAAACATTACAAATTAAGTAGAAACATTTAGGATTAATAGATTCTAGTATTGTCTCTCTCCCTGGTGAGCCTGATTTGTTGTTTTAAGGGTTAACCAGTGTGTGTTTTATTTAATCTCTAATTCAAGCTTATCATTTCATCACTGTAATTCCTTAACCAAGCTATCTTACCAATGGAACTGACTTTTAGTTAAAGTAAAAAATTTAAAGAGGCAAGTCCCTAATATTTCATGTTGTTCTTGTTGAAACTTGGTATGTGGTAGCTCTTTCAAGAGACAACTGGAAGTTATCACTACCGAGGCTGGAAAGCAACTGAAATAAATACAATCTATTTTTGCTTCAATGCTGGAAATACTTTCGGTTCGAAACAAACAGGTTGACTTTGCAAGTATGAAACTGGCACCAAGTTATCCACACACTTACACACCTGCACTAGTACACTCCCAAACCCAGATTGCATTTTTAAGTCAATTAAAATAAGAATTTGATTTTGGACCGGTCTTCTGGAACTTCCTCAGAAAGTATAAATTCCTGTTTTTCAGATACCTCATAAGTGATAAATGGACAAGCACCTTAGACTGCATCCAGTACAAAGGTCATATTGATTCAACAAAAACCATTAATTAGGTTCTTACACATGAAATGGCAAATAAAGGTGAAAGTGAAAAATTTACTAATACAATTGTATTTTCTTTCAGATTCAATGTCAATAGAGATATAACTAATTATTATTAACAGCAGAGGTGTCCAATTTTCAAGTACAATTTAAAATTAGGACATAATGCTGCTCAAGCTGCTGATAATTTCAACCATCATTAGGAGTGACTACTACTTCAGTGCAAACTATTCAGCATTAGTTCAATCGATTTTTGTCTGAAAATATGCATACTAATAATAAACCATGAGGGAGGTACAAACTCGTTCTTCATGATGGAGTACAATTGACATCAGTGGCCAACAACCCACAAACAATGGATGGAGCACCTTTTTGAGACTTTGATGTCTTATAGCATTCTCCATATTTTCCTAATATTTTTACAGATTATCACCTTGTAAAGCATTTTGAACTTCATATCCATAATAAAAGGCTCAATAATATGGAAGCCGTAATTTATGCTTTTACTGAATTTATGACCATTAAAACTAAAGCATTCTTATAGAGATGGCATATTATCATCAGAAGATCATTGGAAAAGGTCAGTGCCTCAGATGGGTCAGATTTTGATTAAATTTTTACCTCTCTTTTTTGTTGTTTATTTCAACCTTCATCTTGAAAGTTGAAAAAAATGATGTTTGATCTGTAACAACAAAATACATTCACAACAATCATAAGTGGAAAGTAAAAGAAACCTTTTATTTCTTATTCATACTCAATATTTTGCCAGGACCAGCCATACGGTTTCTGGTGCCTTCAGCAAGATGAACTCCTGAACTCAAGAAAGAGCTTGAACCATTGTTTTGGGGTTGTATAAAATCTATTGTTGAGAGTTATTTAAAAAAAAAAACCCAAACTCAAAAACTACCTTATTAAGTACTCTTTCCTTATTAAGTACTCTTTCCTTATTAAATTCTAAGTGTAAATTTTAAGACTCAAAAAACAGTCAAAACAATTCACTTTTCAACTTCTCAGAAATCAAAATACAAATGAGTTTCTGGAGAGCAGAGAATAATAATATGATATTCTATGATTTCAGGATTCTACTTTATCCTATTTCAGACAATTTTTCATAAATTTTTATGCTTTTGTACTTCTTTATAAGAGCACAGAAAATGATATGAAGTGTTATTAAACGAAACTGAAATATTTCAAATTATCATTGATTTTTGACTAATATAAATTACGTGTAAGTTTTATCATCCTTACTTGTATTTAAGTTATCAGACAAGAACCTGGTAAATACTTCTGTATAAGAACAGAATAACAACTCAATAGTAAAGTATATTATAAAAAGAAGAAGGAAGGTACTAATGTAACAGTAACCACAAAATATTGACAGACAGACAGATAATTCATCAAATGAAGATTCAATATTGCATTGAAAAACTGAATTTAAAGCAAACTAATTCATACCATAAAAGATAATATCATAAACAGAAGGAGAATAAACAAGTTGGTTTAACCCAACCTTCAATAAAAATATACAAACCAAGATAGGAAAAACATTATTAGATCTTGTGGACAAACACACGAGCTGCACAAAATCTTCAAAAGAACAACACTAAAATTCAGTTATAGCTACATAATCAACATGGAAAGAATTATAAAAAACAACAACAACAACGTAATAAACAAAAAATAGAGCAACCAACATCAACAATCCAACTGCAGGACAAAAAACAAATGTCTGCTACAATCAAAGTGTAGGAAAGGAAATACAATATATAGCTACAACCAAAACCAATAATCAAAACTGGAACAAAACAAAAATATGCATAAAAACGGGTTAGATAACATGGAAGGTAAGATTTGGAAACCACAATCATTTGAGGATCATAGAAACCAAACAGCATTATCAAGATACATATGGAAAGAAAAAAGACAAGCAAGAACATCTGCAATAACTTTGAAAATAATAGAGCAGGCCACACCATATAACAACAGAAAAAAAAAAGAAGCATGCTTTGTCAGAAGAAAAAACTTGCAATAATATTGTACCAAAAAAGCGACCAGCTGTTGAATAAAAGGAATGAGCTAATATCAAATTGCAGACATCGAAACAAGTACATACTATGTGCAATATGTATACATCTACAAATGTATATATATATATGTGTGTGTGTATATATGTGTTTGTGTATATACATACAAAATAAAATACAACTCAAATATATAAACGGTCCCACAATTTATCAATAATAGTCTGAACCAAACAACAAAATGTTATCTGAACAAACACTACATGAAAATTAAAAACACATACATGAAATAGTCAAAATATTCTTGCACACATTTATACATGAACTAAATCCCAAAATCCTAAAATTAACATTAGTATAGACCGTAACCTAGACAACTATGCACAGGTATGCAAAAAGTATATATAAAAAGAAAAGTAAATAAAAATTGAATGTAACAACCAATAAAAGATTACTGATAATACAACATAGGTACATGTATGTGTGTGTATGTATGGGTATGCATATGCAAGTGTGTATATATGACCATTGGTTCAAAATTTAACATGATCAAACCAGAGGCACACACACAAAAAAAGAAAAAGAAGAGAAATAAGGAAAACAAATGTAATAATACTGAATGGATCCCAATATAACATAAGTAAGATTTTCAACTACAATAAAACAGTTAATTTAATCTATGATGTATAAGAAACACTGAAAATAAAATAAAATAAACTACACATGAACATCTTAACAGACGCATAGCAACACTCACAGACACAAACAATGACAGCATAAATATCAATAACATTCAAATGACTTCATACCCAGTTGACCTTCACTGGCTTTATTGTCAACACTAAAAAAATTTTGAAGCAAGAAAAAGGAAAGAAAAAATGAATGTACTCTCAAAATGTGGCTCACTCATAATAACTAGAAACAAATTTGAATTTCACCTGGTGATTGCTGATCACTAACAGCTATTTGAAAAAGAAATTAATACTCAGGAAATAAGAATTAATGTAACTTATAATCTCACGTTATTATCACTATATATATATATATATATATATATATAATCTCACATTATTATCACTGTATACATATATATATATATATACATACAGTGATAATAATGTGAGATTGTAAGTTACATTAATATATTTTATATATGTATATGTATATATATATATATATATATATATATATATATATATAAATAAAACACAATAATCATGGAATAGAATGATATTCTTGGGAATATTTCATACTGGGAGTAATATGTGGCATGATATGTTTGTTGTTCTGACTACTAAAACATTGTGCAACTATGTCTTCCTATTTATCATAGGAGCAGGTTTAATTATGCTAAATAAAGTAAGTAATTTGTTGCTAATATATATGAATTAATGGCTTGGCTTTCTGAGTGAAGATTGTTTGGGGGTGATATTCCCAGCAGTAGAACCATAAATGGCAGGGCCGGTGTGTATAATAGGAGCTGAATTCCAAGATGGTAGGTTTGACATGAGTATCCTTCTCCTAGCATAGGTGATTCTCTTGACATGTGCAATTGTTCTAAATGTTTTCCTACTTTCCTTCGAGCTTAAAGGTATGTGCCATTTATAGAACCAAGCAATAGTGATGCTCTTTATTCATAGAGAATTTTTTTTCTACAATACTGACCAAGAAAATTGAGACTGTTATGAGAAATTATGAGACTCTGGATGAGCTCCACACAGAATGGAAATAGTCTGGCTATCATTAAATTCCTGAATAGAGAGAAATAGAATTAGAAAGGGAACACAAGGCATATTGAGTCATTTCCTGTCAATGGAGGATGATAAATGCTGCCTTTGACAAGGTTCATATGGATGAACTAGGCAAGATTATCCAAAACTGTTAAGCAATAACATGAAATCTAATGAGGTTGATGGGTGAGGCAGACAATTTGAAAGGCTAAAGAAACCATGGATTCTCATCATCTGGAAATATTGCTGAAAAGAGACGTTATATAAATATTGATAATAAGAGACGTTATATGAATGTTATTGACAAGAGAATTTATGTTTGTCACAGTATCAAAAAGAAATATGGTGGTCAGGAAGAAGCTAGAAGAAAAGTTTTTATATTTAGATCTATGTATTTACATCACGTTGTTGTCGTTTGCTCGACAAGAGAAGACAGAAGGAGATACACAACGGCAGTCATTGAATCAACTCTTGAAAAAGGTCGGGGCTTCAAAGCTATAAACAAACTCCTCAACTCGGGACGAAGGCAAATAACTAGCATACTCGAGGAAAATGGAAACCTAACAACAGACAGAGACAGGATTGTCGAACGTGCCAAAGAATTCTACCAAAAACTTTATTTGTCCAAACAAGGACTGCAAAACAATGAGCAAAATACGCAAGACAAGGGCAAACAACTGGAGGACTTCCCAAAAGTAACCCCGTGGGAGGTGAAGGAAGCCATTAAACAGACGAAGAAAGGAACTGCCCCTGGACCAGACAACATCACCATCGACCTACTCCGAAAAGCAGGTAAAATCATCAATAGGAAACTGGCCGTCCTCTTCAACCTGTGTCTAAAACACAGTAAAGTCCCAGACGATTGGAATACTGCTATCATAATGCTTTTATATAAAAAAGGAAACCCGAAAGACCTCAACAACTATAGGCCTATAAGCCTACTCAACTGTGTATATAAACTTTTCACAAAGATCATCACCACCGAATCACAAAAACACTCGATGAAAACCAGCCACGTGAACAGGCTGGGTTTAGAAGAAGCTACTCGACCATGGACCACCTGCACTCGATAAATCAACTGAAAGAAAAAGCAGCAGAGTATAGACTACCACTTGCCGTAGCATTTATCGACTTCAAAAAGGCGTTTGACTCAGTAGAAATCCCTAAGGTCATGGAGGCCATCAGTCGGCAAGGTGTAGATCCAGTATATGTTGAAGTGTTGAAACATATATACAATCACGGCAGCTCATTTATCAGGCTACATAAAGACTCGGACCCCTTCCAGCTCCAGAAAGGAGTAAGACAAGGTGATACCAGCTCACCTAAACTCTTCACAGCCTGCCTCGAGATGATCTTCAGAAGGCTAGACTGGGAGAGTAAAGGAATTAAAATAGACGGCGAGTATCTGAGCAACCTCAGATTCGCAGACGACATAGCCCTTTTCGCAGAGAACCTACACGACCTCCAACTAATGATAGATGAACTAAATGAAGAGAGCAAGAAAGTCGGCCTGCACATGAACTTCAGCAAGACGAAGATCATGTGCAACAACCACATTGGAGATAAGAACACTAAGATCGAAATCGAGGACACAGAACTCGAGAAAGTAGACCACTACATCTACCTAGGGCAACGAATCTCCATGAGACCCTCGAAAGAAGAAGAAATCAAGCGAAGAATCACACTAGGATGGCAAGCCTTTGGCAGAGCTAGCTCAACCTTCAAAAATAATAAGATCCCATCAATCCTAAAGAGAAGGGTGTATAACCAATGCATCCTCCCAATAGTCACTTATGGAGCTGAAACATGGAACTTAACCAAGAAACAGACCCGTAAGCTGAGAACCATGCAACGTGCACATGAAAGAATAATGCTGGGCCTCACATGGAGAGACCACAAAACAGCACAACACATCTGGGAAAAGACAAGAGTTAGAGACATCATAGAATCCATAAAAAATCTCAAATGGCGATGGGCTGGCCATGTTGCAAGAATGGCTGACAATCGATGGACATCACGACTCACAACATGGATTCCCCGAGACCATATGCGCAACCGAGGCCGGCAGAATATTAGATGGAGAGATGAGCTAGACAAGTTCAGGAAGTACTGGCTCCGTGATGCCCATGATAGAGAAGTGTGGCAAATCCTGGGGAAGGTCTATGTCCAACGACGGACGCTAAAAGACTGATGATGATGATGATGATGATTTACATCACAGCAGGGTGCTTAAGTGTAGTTTATATAATGTTATACGTGGAATGTGGGGAAAAAAAATCCTTACTGATCTTTTCTAAGCTTAGCTTAGTCTAGCATAAGACCACATATATGGGGCACCTAGTAAGAATTGAACTCAATATGACTGTGACAATATGCAAGACTAACTTGCTCACCACTACAACATGGTGAAGCACCCTTTCTGGTTAGTGAGTTTAGTCATTGTCAATCAGGTTAAAATATTCAATAAAACCATCTTTAGATTCTGTTGGTTAATCTTATTGTGGGATATTAAAAATAGAAGAATATATAATATAAAAATGTAGATAATAGACCTATTTACTAATGCCTTTTAGCATAGGTGTAACTAGAACTTTTGAGTGATTTTGAACCCTGGAAGTGGGTAGGATCCATTCAACATTTAGTAAGATTAGTCAGTAAAAATGAAGAAAGAGAACTACTGTTTATAAAGTTTTGGGGGCTCCTCTCCATTGGTGCCCGGTGGCCTTTCCAAATAGTCCCCCTAACTCGCACCTTTTAGCAATGTATTCCAACATCTTTTCCCTTCATTTGTGAATTCTGTCAAGACTAAAATGGTGCAAATGTTTATCTTCATGAAGTACTTAAGAAAAAAAAGTTTCGGTTAAAATCTCTTGATGATTTCTTTCGTTTGATCCAACAAGTATAATATCTCAGTTTTGATATTCTATGGTGTGTTCTAAGGAGGCTAAGAATATGAAAATAAGAAGAGAAATTGAAAAGAAAAAAAAAACGAAGTGAAATAATGCATTAGTAAATCTGCAAACCAAATTTTATGATGTATAACTTTTTTTTTTTAGTTATCTTTACGTTAGACACACACACCGAAGAAGCGACTGACATCTTTAACGCAAAATACAAAACAAGATGGAATGAAAAAGGCTTTTAACCGAGTTATCTCCCTTGTATCATTACAAGACCAAGCTAGCATATTCGCAAGTTATAATTTTTAGTTTGGCTTAAGTGCTTTTTCCCATGTTCTGAGTTTCTTTAAAAGTTCTATTAGTTTAGGAAAAGACTTTGTTTTATAACACACGAGAAATGAATATTTTCCTCTTGCAGTAATCATCTGCAATGTCCAGTCTAGAGAGAGCAAAATTGGCAGAGTCAGAAATTGGAATGAAACAGTGATAGTTGTACCATAACAATCTAATTTTCTTCCCCACTGAATGAAAATAAAGTTCATGTGTAAGAGCAGATGAATTGAAATTAGGAGATTTTTTTTATACAAATGTAAGATAAAACAAAATAAGCTGGAACATACATGTGTGCGCATACATTCACACACACTAAAACACACATGCATACACTCAAAGATATATTCACAAACATGCTCGCATGCACACACGTATACACACATGCAAGAACACATACACATAAATATGTACGTATGCTCACACATATGTATGTGTGCATACATACAAACATACACATATATACACATGTACAAACATACAAACATACACACACACACAGATACACACGCAGACATACACAGACACACACACTTACAAGTTGACAAGTCAAATAAAACATACGAATATTGGGTTATCAATTTGATATACAAAGGTGGATCCAGGATTTGGAGCAGTAGAGGGTCTAAATGGAAAAATCTTTTATCACAAATTTATATGTGAAAAATAACTTCAAACATCAAAAACAAAAAAAAGTAGTATGTGAGCTGGCATTTTCACTTATATTTGAGTCGTATCTTTTTCAACATAAGAACTGACAAAAGAGTAAGTAAGAGAATCCATCAATGAGATTTACCATAAACCCAATAAGTACAAAATTTGTAAAAAAAGCCAGAAGACATCTTACTTATCCTAGATGAAAAACAAAATAAGACATTTTTGTTTTCAAGGTTAATTTATAATTGATTGGGATGACTTACGGGTTTTAATTTATAAAATTTCTTTTTTTTTTTCTTTTTTTAGATACAAAAAAAATGTTTTTATTTGTGCTTTTCCCTTGCGAGGAGTGGGGTTAGACCCTCTGGACCCTTTTTACCAATTTGGAAGTGCCTGTTTCACCACGATCAATTAAGACATTATCAATTGATTTGAAATTAAAGGAAATGAAGATTTTAAAAGAATGAAAAGTGAAAATTCACAAATATAGATGTTATGTGTATATTTTATTTTATTATAAAATGGATAGATGATCCGACAGAATGATTATGAATTGCGTTATATCATATTGAAACTCTATTTGAAATAATCTCCAATTACTACATGGCAAATGTATCATTTGGCCAAGACAATATTAGAATAAGAGTTACAGTATAATATAACGCAATTTATAATCATTCTGTCGGATCATCTATCCATTTCTTGATAACATAATTGAAAGCAACAAATAGAGCAGGTATAGACTATAAATAAACAAAATGATTATTTGGAGTTGTAACAGTCAATTGGGTTTTTCCATTACCAGTGGATGTTTAGCTCAATGGTAAGAGCATTGCTATATTGAAGCTGCCACCCTATCGGTCACCGGTTTGATAACCTGCAGTATCCCAACTTACTTGTGTTGTTTAGGATGTTATGGTATAGTTCAAACTGATTTCTTCCTACACAATGGAAAGATATCAATCTTTCTATGTATACCAGTTGGAAAGACGAAGATATTTTCACATCATTTACACCTGTCAGAAAGACCTTAATCTTCATGCAACATCTGCAGAGATTAAGAGAGATTTTGATCTCTCTACAATATCATACCTATTTGGAAGACTTTGGAAATATCTGCATTCAAAAACATAAAAATATGTGTTTTCTTTTGTTGTCTGAAATAATGAATAGTTTGTTTTTCTTACTTTGTTGCCTTCACTTTTATACAGGGACACAAGTTAATTAGAATAACAGATCAATACATGGGCCCTATATTAATAACAGTATATGACCAATTTTTTTGAAATGTCAGATTTAGTAATATCCCTTTCTTAACTAAGCTGTAAATCATGGCAACACTTTGAAATGCCCAGCCGCTTTCTCCTCCATAAAACAAAAGATCATAATGCCATAGGTGACAGAAGGATAAGAACATACTGAGGGGATATTACAATAGAAATGAAGCAACTTGGCGAAGTTGATTCAGGTAGAAATTCTTTCAAAGAATAATTGTTGAGAGTATAAGTATTTCAATATGACATCAAAGTGTTTCCCATTAGATAAGCAAATCAAGGGTCCAGTTCAGCATGATAGTCATGTTGTAAGTAGAACCCCTTCATGAACCTTTAAAATGTTATAAATCACCCCAGATTTTTGCACTATATAATTCTGCTTATTTCAGGTTTACTTTGAATTATTAGCTCTGGATGTAATGCACCGTTTTGGAGGTGGATATGAATATAGAGAAAAACTTTCACAAATATAATTACAGGGAGTGATACCAGCTCAAACTTTCTATCCAGATTGTAGAAAGGACACCAGTGATCAGGGAGCTAAACTCAAAGACCATTACTACTGTAGAGAGTTTGATCTTCACCGCATGACTTATTACTATGGCCTTGTGCTTTAATAAATAATTAGATATTCTAATGTTTGATACATGTTTCTAATGGAGATTGTTTACGTTTGGCCACAGGCATTTTTATTGCATAAACTATAAGAGAAAGAAAGAAAAAGGAGAGAAAGAAAGAAAAAGGAGAGAAAGAGAGAAAGGAAATGCTAGAGAGGAAAAGAAGAGAAAGAGAGAGAGAGAGAGAGAGAGAGAGAGAGAGAGAGAGAGAGAGAGAGAGAGAGAGAGAAGGAAAGACTAGAAAGAAAAAGAAGAGAGAAAGGAAAGGTGGGAAAGAAGAAAAAGAGAGAAAGAGAAAAAGAAAGAAAAAGAAGTGAGAAAGAGAGAAAGGCTAGAGAGGAAAAGAAGAGAGAGAGATATAGAGAGAAAGGAAAGGCTAGAAAGAAAACGGAGAAAGAAAGAGGAGGCTAGAAACGAAAAAAAGAGATAGAAAGGGAAAAGCTAGAAAAAAGAATGAGAGAGAAAGAGAGAGAGAGAGAGAGACAGACAGACAGACAGACAGACAGACAGAGACAGAGGCAGAGAGACAGAGACAGAGAGACAGAGAGACAGAGAGAGCGCACGCTCAATCATAGGAAACAAGTAAAAGAAAGGAAGTTGATGTAATGGAAACTAAGTGGTCTTATTGCCATAGAGATGACAACAAACGTGAACGTTCTTTAGAGACGAGCTAAGCCTTGTTTAATGCTCGTCCAACAATAAACTCAACTAACATCATGTCGGAGTTCCCCAGGGAAGTGATGATGTGGATTCAGAGCTTGGATCTCTCCTGCAAAGTAGTTTCTCCCAAGTGGTACGTAGTCGGAAAAGTAATTTTTTCACAAACTATTTGAAGAGAAAAACAAATAACAACAAACAAAATCCAGGAATATGAGATAATGTTACGTTATTGTTTCTTCCTTCTAAAGCAACATTAAAGCAAAAATATTGTCGTAAAATAGATTAATTTGAGAACACAACATTTACGAGCGTGAAGGGCCTATCCGTGGTATAAGCAGTCGCCCTGGGCGCCAAATGATAGGGAGTGCCCGTCATGTGTTATGACTTTCCAAAAACTAATGAAAAAGAAGAGAAAGTTGATAAATTGAACCGATTAAAAGCAGCCGAAACTAGAAAATTCCTTATGTAAAGTTAGATTTTTAGGAAAATCAATATAAGCAAGACCGTCTTTCAAAGAGCACTCAAGTTCAGCTCGTCGGTGGCGCCAGGGACACCTGGGTTGGCCCTAAATATAAGGAATGCATGAAAGTTAACCTTTTTTCAAGTGGATAGTTGAGTTGATTAAGATAAATTAATTAAGTGTTTAATGTTACCTTTGTCCCATAATTGTTGTTACATTTAGTGTGTGAAATGTATATGCAAATAGAATCGGGTAGTAGTTACAATACAATATTCAATCAAATTCAATTATGAAGGTTACAAGTTAGGGTTAGGTCAGTGGCGTACTAATGGTGGTCCCCTGGGTAACATCATCAGAGGGATGACACCAAGACGATTGGCTATTTGTTTATTATCATCAATATGCTTGTCAATTTGATGAAATAGAATTGACTTGGACTTGTTAATTCTGGAGTGATGTACAATAATTTGCTTTGCCTCCCACCGCTCTTTGAAGTTAAGGGGCCATGTTGGTATTTTGTCCTTCTAACTGGACATTCCTTTGGTCAAAACTGTAGCCAACCAAAGTTCTGGTGAGAAAAAAAAAAAACAGGGGGTGGAAGGCGTTCGGTAAACAAAAAGTAAGATCGGTAGTTTGCCTCATTTAACGAACATCGATCGTTTCAGTAAAATCAGTGGAAGTTCGGTTGCACCTCATTCAATTTCTGACTATACATTACGTCGTTCAATAAATAATAATAATGATAAATTTCATGGCACTATCCTAGTTCTGTGGTCGTCAAGCCTTTTGCGGCATTTATTTCAAGATTGAAGTGTTGTATCTGTTCTATTCACGTCAACGGAACAACAATATCAACTTCCTATTTTCAACTCAAGTATTATTACAGTTGTATTTTTAATTGTTTTCTTCATGAATTTTGATTTGATTTATTTTTTTCCAATTGACAAAAAAAAAAAAGAAGTTATATGAAGGTTGTATTTTGATTAAAAGTTTTCCTTGAATTTTATAAAACTATTAAAACAACAACTTATATTTGAAATACACAATAATTTGATTACAAAATAAACAATAATTTATGTAGAATGTAATTAATGAGTTAAAAATGAACCAAAAAGAGTAATGAAGAGTTAAAGTCAATTGTAGTGATTTTGCAAAGTACTCTTATTTACTCTTTTTTTTCATGACTGGAATAAGCATATCAATGCAAATGTCAAGTCACATGGTTTTCAGTGATGACAATAGATATGATTCATATCATATTTTGTTCTTGTCAATGGAAAAAGTATTAAAATTGAATTAAAATCCACAAAAAACGACTGAAATACAACCATGATAACATTTAATACTGTATTTCGTTGATGTGAGAAGAACAGTAATAACACTTTGATCTTATCTAAAGACTGAGAGATATGTTCAATGCACAAATGAAGAATGTTGATGAAATACCTGAAATATTGATACATTCGATTGTGTTTTAAGAAGAGAAGAGGCTTATGGGACACATGGCATAAAGGGTCTAATAATACCACTAAAATAACTACACATTACAAAGTAAACCAAATTTCAGTACTTGAAAACTGAATATTTCTATCAGTGACTTAACCATTTAAACTCCTGCACTTTCACATGCATAGAAAAGAAAGGTTTGTTCTTTGATCACTTGAATGTTTCTGTCTAATTCATTTCATTTTTACTGTTGGTTCATTGGTGTAAGTTGTATATTTCTTGGGGTGGTGAAAGTGAAATATCAGGCTTACCAATTTGAAGGAAAATGTTGTTTTTTCCCTGGACAAGTTGGTGATAAATATAGGTGAAAATATTGGTGTCCACCATCCACTTGCCTTATATTACAAACCTTGCTATAATGAAACATCATATCAGAGGATACCTCTATTCAAATCATGTAGCTGCATGTTTGAATCACTCTATTTACCCGTCATTTCTTTGGTGAAGATGGAGGTATTATTTGATAAGTTTTCAAATGAATGACTGGTAACTCTTTCATCTTAATTTCAGTTGCTTTTCATTGCGGCTACTCAGACTTTCATTCATTTTTCATCTACTAGTAAAAAGTGTGGATCAGAAATGAAAATTCATACCCCTTCACCTCAGAAAGCCTATTTTATCATGATAGCTGCTCTTATTGAGCTATGATGGTTTATGCAGTTATATTTGTTTCTGTGAGAGTCATAGGCCTCTTGTAGCCAAGTCTGCAAGAGCAGCTATCATGGTAAGATAGGCTTTCTGAGGTAAAGGGATATGAGTTTGAGTCTTGCTTTCAATCATCATTGTTTACTGATGACTGTAGAATGACACAAAGTGATGAGAAGTTACTGAAATTAAGATCAAAGAAATACCAGTCAAAAATCAATGATGGTTAAATATTGGTAAGTGTTATAGATTTTGTTTATATTTCACTGCTTATTTACATGATTTCCAGTTGTCTGATGAGAGATATATTTCTAATACTTTTGGTCTTTTTTTACAATTGTAGGGATGTTGCAAATGGATATATAATAGGTGAAATCTTCAGTCGATATTATCCTTCAGAAATCAAGATGGCTGGTTTCAGTAATGGAATGTCTCTACAAACGAGACAACATAACTGGCATATCTTGACAAAGGTATTTGAAAAATAATTTTGACTAGTTATATTTTAGATGTGGATAGACACATCTGGACACAAATGGATTTTGTAGTGTGTTGTTTGAATGTATGTATTATACTGGTATCTCCTGCCTTTTAAAAGTTCACTTACATGACACCATTTTGCTTCTGTGAAAAAAGGCGAAAAAGTGAGTATATCATTTCATGCTTTGTTTTGCAGTGAGCCATTACACAGGCATTGCACTATCTCTTCCTCTCTCTTGTACAACTAAGTCTCATGCTTCTCCAACCAACCCAACCTCTGACAACTCAGCCTAACATACCATCATCACTACTTTGCTAATCTGGGAATGCTAAAATATTTTCCCATATAAATTGGACATTGCCCTTTTGTTTTATTCTATTTCAGCTTTTGAATGTTTTTTATAGCTCCACTTTTGGATAGCAGAGAAATCTTTTGAAAAATACATGTGCAATTGTTCCTACTTATGTCTAAAATGTTGTTGTTGTCATGGTCATCATTGTTGTCATCGTCTTTGTCGTCTTTGTCGTCTTTGTCGTCGTCGTTGTCAACAACAACAACAACAACAACAATAACAGATGATGATGATGATGATGATGATGATGATGATGATGATATTAATAATATTAATAATATTCATATCAATATTAACATTATTCTATGACCATTAATCAGTGAGGATCAAAGATAAAAAAATAAGCCTCTGGTAGGATTTACTTTTTTATAAGTGTTGAATTGTTTTTTCACTAAAATTGCGCAAGATGTCTGAATCCAGCTTCCCTTGTTATATATTGATTACTGTTAAGATTCTATTTCTATATCTTGTAGGTTTAAACCTGAAAATATTTGAAGAATATCTTTGAAGTATGATTTTATATCCAGTATTTCTTGATGTACAGTTTGAGGAAGTTTTCCTAATAATCAAATGCTAAAATAGGAGGGATTTATATTGGCTGCAAGAGGAATATTTTGACAATTTTGTTTACTTGTATTAATGAAGTAACTGTTACATACAGTGGTGCCACTCTGAAAATAAAATCCCAATCTATGTGTGTGTGTGTTAGGAGCTGTAATTTAGCAATGCCTATTCAGAGCTGAGACATTTTTTTGCTGTATATTGCTGTGCTAAGAGATTTGGATACAGCGATGGGTTATTCAAGTTCTTTGACGTACATTCAAGTTGCTGCAGAAACTAATTTTCAATGCATCACTTTGGAAACTTAATATCGATTATCATTAAAAAAAACTCAAAAAAATAATTAACAGTCAAATATACATACGTAGATGAAACATAGAAATGACAATTAAAATGATATAAAACTCATGGTTTACCTCTTATAAATGGTAAGTGGAGACTTCTAAGACCATCATTTTTACCCTCTCCTTCAAGACCCTCATCTTTACCCCCTTCATGGCCTTTATCTTTTCCCCCCTTCAAGACCCTCATTATAAGACCTCCCTTTTAAGAGGCTAAAGATATCCGAGTCTTGACTTGTGAAATTGTCCTAATGATATGACGCATTGTATAAACAGACAATTGATTGTTTTATTTATGTCAAACATAATAATGTGGGCATTGTATTGAAAGAATGAAATGCTTGGTTTTGCAAACAAAGATTTCCGAAAGGATTTTCCACAGTAGAAGGATCATAGATGGTGGGGCCTGTGAGTAAGATAACATTCCAGCCTGAGCCATGAAGTTTTAAGGTGAAGTGCATGGATGACCCTACTCTCTAAACACAGAGTTTGTATCCTATGGTCCACCAAGGTGGCACAGATAGGAGCAGAACCTTTAGGTTGTAAGTTTAACAGTAATGTCCTCCTGGCAGATACTTGAATTAGCTATGGGGATCTGCCACCTCTTTGTAGGAATATTTCAACAGTATGGCTATCCTGTAGTTAGATCATAGAATGTGAACATTGTATAGTCGGTAGATGCCTGAGATGGCTATAGAGTTCTACTGTTGCTTTGAAGGAGAATTAGAACAGTACAACTGTCTGTAGGTTCAGGCATAGATCTCACACACTCTGACAGGAGTCAGCTAGTGTAGATTTAACTTGCTGAAGTCCAATCACAGGCTTTTAGGGCCTTTTCTAGCGTTTAAAGAATTCTTTATGCATGGATAACTCTGTTATCGATTGTTTCAGGCAGACTGTCTTCTCTATAGTTACTTATTAACAATTTATAGTGAGGTGGGTATACTTGGCTTTTTCTTTGTACACCACTGTTTGTGGATGTTCGAGCTGAAAGGAGCCCCACAGATATGTAAATTCTGACATTATTGCTGATGCATTCAAGTTGAGGCATAGGTCCTTGACCTTCCCTGGATTTTTTTTTCACCCATTCTCCACTCCTTTCAAAAATTTTAACTCAGAGGAAGTTTATGTATCTTTTATTTTATTCAGTTCTCTCCCTTTGATTTTCCCATCTTCTTGGAAGGGTGAATAGTAACAATGGCACCAACTATAGAATTAACAGCAATTAGACATTTACTTGTCTTTCATGATTATCAGTTCGTTTGGTGTAGCATAAAAGTTTCCCTTGTTAAATTTTCACACCAACCAACATTGGTCAATCGTTCTTTTATCTCGTTTTCTCTGACCTCCCTCTTAACTCTTTTTCTGGCATTTACAAAAAACATTTGGAAGAAAGAAATGACAGTTTAAGGTAGTTATATCAATGCTATTAGAACTGAAGTGATATAACGGCAATAATAGTAGCAGTATCAATGTTATTGATAACGCTGATGATGGTAAAAATCATTTGGTCTAGCATATGGGCTGGGTGTTTCCTTCTTTGGCAGAGGCTACAGCTAGCTATGGGAGTTGGCCACCCCTTTGCATATTCCAACTGTCACAGGATGTGAACTCCTGAGTTGACTATAGGGTCCTACCATTCCTTTGAAGGAGAGGGAAAGAGAAGGGGAGATAAGTATATATGAGCATATGAGCATAATATATGTATATACCTACCTTTAACAGCCTACTTAACTATTTTCTTTTGGCTCTATTACTAGCATACACTTGCTTACGTGAAGCTTGAATTTGGATTTTAATTTTTGAATTTCAATGAGACTTTTCATGGCACTGAGTTTGCAGAACTGTCTCTCTTCTTCTGCTCTAATTCTTCATTCGATTTTAGCCAAGGAAGTAGCCTTGAAGATCTTTATTGCACCACATTTACCTGTATATAGCCTCTTTTGGTTGTTAATTCTGCAAAAGTTGAGTGCTTCTTTTAGGAAGTCCTTGAATCTCTATCTTAGTGCCCCTCTGTTTTGTTGCTTAGAACAGCTTGCTGAACATTGCATTTTTTTGAAATCTTAAGTCTTCCATTCTTAAAACGTAGCCTGCCCAACACAACATTGATATCTGTCTAATTTTGTAAGTTTGACTGCAACAATGGCATTGAGACACTGCGGTCTGGTTCCCTTGGCTGAGACCAGCATGGTTCTCATGTTTCAGCTGGCAGGCTTAAATATTTTTCCTTATGATTCAGGGTATTATTTTTTATACATACAAAAATATATATTCATGCTTTTAAATGCAAACTAAAGTATAATAATGTTTTCATAATCAAAGATAGGGAATTGCATTATACACAAAAGTAGATTTTACTGCAGTAAGAAACATAGAAAGGAAGAGACTTGTCTAAAGTCTAGATGTCCACATTTTGGTTTCAGCTGCCTAATTAAAGAAATGATTACTCTGTCATGAAACACCGAAAAATGAAGTATGGTTTTCACACTTATTGTCAATCGTTTACTGTCAAGTTCAGAATGTTTTGCTTTGATGTATTTAGTGATCATTTTGTTTGTATGAACACAAGTCAAGGTTTCAGCTAAAACATGTCAGTATGAATACCTTTTTATCTACGAAAGGTATTCATTTTGGTGTCATATATATTTTGCATATGATTTCTGTCTTAGCATTCATAAAATTCTTCTTACTGAAATTTCAGTCTATATTTATTTCTGATATTTGTTGTGTAGAACCTCTAAAACATTATTATCATATCACAAATATTTTTGGTGAACTGTAACAAGGTGGTTATGGTATATTTGCAACATGTGCAGATTAGTTCATGCTTGCCTGACATATGACAGATTTGTTTGATCCTGTCTATAATTTAATCAACATGTCCAATTGACATAAATAACTGTGTCTCCAGTTTGATCACATCAACACTGAACCTGATTCTTTTCTTGGGTTAATGGTCTAGTTGTTGAAGCATTGTACTGAAGGTTATAAGATCTATGGTTTAACTGTTTGATTCCTTGAATTAATCTGATAAGAATTGAATTGCCTGCATAATGGAAATCTCCCATTTCAAATTGATATAAAATTAATATTATAAAATTATAATATCTTGTGTGATATTTGTAAAATTTACAATTCTTGTGATAAGCATTAGTTCAGTGGATTAGGTATTGGATTAGAAGTTTTCTCAGTTTAATCTCAAGTAGATGATTTAAAACAAACAGAAATTCAAACTAATGAAACCTTTTTTCAGTGATTTAAAAAGCCTACATGTTGTTTGATTAGCTGCCATTGATTTAATAACAGTATGAATTATATTTTATAGGTATTTCATACCAGATTTTAAAGCGAAATCTTTTTTAGTAAATAAATGAGTGACTGATTAAAATAAATCAGATAAACTATAGATTTGCTCCTAATGTCTGACAACTGTTTTTTAATGATTTTTGAAAAATTGGTGTCATGAAATGTATTTTGTGTCAAATCAGCTACATTCTTTTATATATATGTATAGATATATATACATGTAGATTAACCTCATTCATTTATGTTTATATTTGTTTCAGTTTTTCAAAAAGCAAAGATTTAATATTCCTCAAGAATGTATTGATGGAACAATACATTGCAAAGAACGATATACATTCCTATTGATGCAAACAATCTACACACTTTTGACTGACAGAAAGTAAGTATGTATACACAGACTCATGTGCATGCATGTGCATCTGCACATAGTGACCAAAACATGTGCATAAGTGTCTCAGAAAGTCTATGTATGAAGTCAATTATTTCACATGGAGTAGTTGGAACTCAATAACCCCCCCCCAATCTTACATAATTGAAAATCATATGATACTCTTACTTGAAGAATAATGTTTCCTATCTTCTAAACCTAATATGGATCTAAGTCTCATTGGTGAAATTAACAACATTATGTATGTGGTGCTTTGAAAATTTCTGCAAATAATTAATAGAAAATTTCAATTTTTCATCTTCAAAATACTGGCTTGAATCTCCTAGCTGTATTCAAAATTCAGTTTTTAATTGTAAGTGATGTTTTATATTATTTATTACTAACAATATAGAGTTTCTAAAAGATAAATATCCATCAACAAGGAACAGTTTATAATAAAGTCTATAGAACATAAAGATCTGTCTGAATTTTTTAGAAGAGGGATTATCATTATGTGTGTTTTTGGACTGTTAGTCCCCACCTCAGTTCATCTTCTGAACACAGTGTTTTGGCCATCCTCAGGTAGGTGTCAAGGGTGGTGATGTTTCAAGATGCCAAGACAGGAGGTTGTCGCTGTTATTGCATAAGGACAGAATGTCTTTATTTCACTGTATAATTCTGGGTGGAAGTAGTTGTAAGGTCAAAACAATGATATTGACTATTATCCATGTCATAAATAAGTTGGTAATTTTGATTATTCTTTATTTCCCAGTAATTATATATAACTGCATGTATGTGCATGTATCAATTGTTTTTTTGTCAATATATTATAATCATGTGTGTATATATATATGTGTATATCTACACTACATGATTATAGATATGCATAACATACCCCCCACCTCCCCCAAAAATAGTGAATAAGTACATGTAATTATATATATTTACGATGGAAAAAAATCGAAATTACATCACTTACACCAAAAATATTAAATAATGAGAATTATTTCCATTATCTACCATTCCCCTCACAGTCATTTCCATGATTACCATTCCCCCCAAAATACAAGAGTTTTTTTCCCTTATTCATTACCCCCACCTAAAAAAGAGTTATCTCCCTTATTTACCATCTCCCCCCCCAAAGGAAAGAATCATCTGCCCTTCCCTACACTCCAAAGATGGTTGACTATACCCAGCATTCTGAAAAATGGCCAACAACATTATTCTGACCTCACAACTACTTCCATCTAAAATTGGACAGTAGAATGGGGACATTCCATCTTTAGGATTTCTGTCTTAGCTTCCCAAAACATCACCAATCACAGCACCTACCTGAAAAGGACTGTGTGGTACAATGGCCGGAATATTGTGTTCAGAAGAGTATAAGTAGTTGGTAATTAAGTGTGTGAAACATAAATACTCGATAATGATATAGTTCATAGATTATAAATTGTTTATAATAAAGTGTGTAGGACATGAATAGTTTATAATGAAGTGTGTTGAACATAAATTCCATGATCAAGTAAATTAGAAATAAAATTGACCGATCTCCATTCACATTCATGAAACACATATACAACTAAAAAGCATTCAGAAAGCATATACCTCTGCTTACATCATTGTCACTAAAAACTGAATGAAAATCACTTCTTGTATAGCAACAATGCTTCCTGGATCCTCCTCCAAATTTGATCACTTCTTGCATAGCCTATGGTCCATCCTTCCAGTAAATGTCATTGAAATTTATAGAGAAATTTCTGGACATATTGTGTGTCTGAAGAGCCAGGTAATTAAAAAGATGGATAGATAGACTCGAATGAATACCTCTTTTATCTTTGTTGAGGTTAAATGATGTTGGAATTATCATCTGGAAATGTACAAAGTGGCCTAATGAGATGCTAATTCATTGGGATCTTCTTGTGTGAGTTTGAATCTTATTCTCCCCACCAATAAATTGTATAGTTATCTGAGATATCTAAAAATCTTATGTCTTTTTCAACAAAATGATGTTTTGTGGAAGTGCTAACCATGGACTGAGGAAGAGTTGATTACACAGTTACCTTCCCTGCATCATAAGTATGTATGAACAGATTTTCATTCAGTTCTTAGTGACAATGGTATTGGCAGGGGTATGTACTCTCTGAGTACTTTCTAGTTTTACTCTGAAATCCTTTCTTATTTTTCTCAGATGGAGAAGTACTACTCATCAAAAGTTCCATCATGATCTCAATGATTTTGCCTACCAACAAAAACTTCCTTTGCATGCAAGGTCAACTGCCACAAAAGCAGTAAAAAATAATCTTGCTATTACAGAGTTGCTCGCCAATAGAAACCTACTTACAAATTCTCAAAAGGTAAAGTATATATCTACCTATATGATAGTATGTATCTCTGTTTGTAACAATAGACTCATCATTTATTTAAACAGATGTGTTAAATAAGTAACTATGTAAGCAATATGAATTCACTGCTTGATAAACCTGTGTAATATCTATGCAACTATTTGCATACCTTTGGGTATAATTGATTTAGGTTATAAATTAAATAAACAAAAAGTGAGCGAAAATTTGTGAACTTGAGCCATAAGTCTGTATGGTAGCAAAAAGTCAAGGCTTGTTTCCCAAAAAGAATGATTTAGATCAGATTTGCTGTTTGGTTCTCAGTTTCACTGTTTAATATTTGGGTCTTCTTATATGGGGACCATTTTGAAATGGTCAAAATGAGATTATTCTATTTTGATTGTTATTTTCTCAACTGATTCAATGACTAGAAATAATGATAGCAAAAACTTTTTCGTATCAGGTTTTACTACATTTTCTCTTTCCTATTTTTACTTTTCAAAATCTGCTTGTTAATCTCAAAGGTGCCGAACATATCACTTTGCAAGCTACTTTCTCCGATCATTTGTTAGTGCAGTGGGTTTGATCCTTGCTGCATGCTTTACTAGAGTGACCTTGTGCCATATTAAGTTAATAATAATCTCAAGTCCAAGGAATTGAGCAGGTGAATATGATTTGGTTTAGAGATAAGCAGTGCTGTGGGGATGTGTGTGAATAGTGTACCATCATTTTGTTTTTAGAGGGGTAGGGACTATCTATACCAATAAAATTCTCATTCTATTTTTCTGTTTGTACCCTAAAATATATCGAACCAAGGTGGCCCTAAAATAACACCACCCAGCTCTAGAGGCTTGCTTTGCTCCCTGGGTCATTGTGCTTGCTAGATCAGGCAGCCATGCATTCCCTCACTTCCTTTTCTTTATATTATATCACTGATGATAAGCTATCCAGAAAAAGATAGGCAGATTCTGCTGGCTATCAGTGTTATGGGGTTGAAGAGGAGACTTTCTAATCTTGATTCTATGTTTTGGCAGGGACTAGAGATGTAGCCAGGGATTTGAGGGCCCAGAAATGCAAACCTACGTATAAAGCTTTTGGGTGAACTCCTTCCATTGGAGGGGGGCATTTTCAAATTGCACCCTTTCCCTACCTCAACTAAGTCTCAGATTGGGACTGATTTTTTAAAAGTATTTGTTGAATAATTCATAGTTTGTGTTGTCTGTGGGTAGCCAGTGTTTTTCTAGCACATTTAAAGCAATAATGTATTAGTGTATTGTCTCTCTCAAGTACATAGGAATGTATAGGGCTTTTATATCTATTAACAGTTGCCAGAATTGTTTTATGGATGACTAAAGGGAATGGAAAATAACTGGGTATGCCTTATTTAGCTCAGGATCTATTTAGTAGATTTTTTCAAGTACCAACTTGAAGTTAAGATGAGATGTGATTGGAGTAAATTGCCACTGATATCATTCAGTAAAAGGTGAACAGGTATTGCAAAACCGAATCGTATCTGGTACTTTTTAATATAATAAGATATTGGGAGTGCACATACTTTCTCTGGTCATCTTATGATATAATTTGGTCAGGTGAGTGAATGGTGATTGACCAACCTATCCCACACATCTTTCTCCTTCATCTCAAGCCATTGTTCAATAATTGACATTCTGATGACCCAAGGCTGTGGTACCTGGTATCTGTGTCTCAACATAATTCATGGCATCCACAATGAGAACTGTCAGAGTGTCAATATTTCTACTTATTTTGCACAAAGTTTTTTTTGTATGTATGCATGTCTATTTGTATCTACCTATCTATTCATTGATCTATCTATCTCTAAATCATATCTTAATTTTTACCCTTTTAAAATATTTCCAGGCTCAAAATATAATTGATTCTCATATGGAAACAAGGTTTCAAAAACGAGTTGAGAACCCTTTGCGATTCAATATACAACCAACTTTAGGCCAATTGAGTGTGCGTATGCATAACAACCCACTGAAACTTGATAAAAAAGGAACAGTTTATAAGAAAAGTGAGTCTCCTTATTACTTGCTACTCATTAAACTTGTTTTTGTTTTTTTGTGTGTATATATATATATGTATGTATATACTTTTCTAGAAATATTGAACACAAAAAATTGGAACTTCATGCAGATTGATATGAAATATTTCTACCCTACAATTACTGAAGATCTACTGAATAAAGCAATCATACCAACCAAGAAACACAACTATACTAGAAGATGATATGAAAATATACCACTGCAGAAAATCCATACAAATCCACAGTAAAAAAACCATGGACAAAAAAGACTTGAAATTTTGATGTCACCACAGGAGCAGAAATTTGCAGACTCAAGGGAATATTAATTCTACGCAGCCCATTAAATATAATTGCTAAAAAAGACATTGGATTGTGCAGGGTGGATAGATTAATACTACTCAGAAACCAGAGCAATCAAAGCCCAGACAGGATTATGAAAAATTTACAACCATTAAAAAATACATACCCAACTAAAGGTAGTGAATTTTTTAGACAATACTCTAAACTTAAACAACATCTACAAACCATTCAGAGAAGAAAACAACAGACCCCTATATATAAACTGTTTCAAACCACCCACCAAACATATTGAAACGAATATCTAAAACTATCAGTAAAAGAAGATCAGAAAATTCTTCCAATATAGCTATATCAAACAACATCAAACAATACAATACAGCCTTAAAAAACAATAAATTCAAAACTGAAATAAAATACATTCCCAATAACAAATATAAGAAAACTAACAAAAGAGAAAGAATGATTATATGGTTTAATCCCCCATGTATCAAAAATATATCTGCAAATATACAAAAATATTCTTTAAACTAATAAAAGATAATACAACCCATATTCAACTAAAACAAAGTAAAGATCAAGTAGTGCCAAACGCTGATAACATGGAAAGAATAATTAAAAAGACACAACAAAATGATGAATACAAAAAAAATCAACAATATCGTTGTATCAAAGAGACAGCTAGGTCTAAATTGTAAACATTATCAGCGTGGAATATCGGTTGCAAGGAGTCAGTTTTAAGGTGTAAAATCAGATTTTGCTTAACTATAAAATGAAAGGTAAATGCGGCCAGGCATATACTGAACCCCCTCTGGCTAGAGGGCTTGAGTTTGATTCTCCCTCTGGGCTTGCTCTTTATTTCCTGATTATGCTGTTCAATTGTTGCTGTAGGATTACATTGTGATTGAAAGCAACTGAAATTTAGGATGAAGGTAAAAAAAAAATACTACATAAATCAACCAATATGACCTATATAGAAATATGAATATATATATATGCCCATTCCCCCCAAAATGTGAAATAAATAATGTAATATACCAAGCTATTGTAACAACTATAGACAACCAAAATAATGAAAAGATACATGTAGAGCTTAGGGAAAATCAGGCATGGATATCATAAAATGACGTTTGATATAAAAAGATCTCACATATTCCACCACACTATCAAAGTACTCATGGAAATCAAAAGAAGATGACGAAACCCCAATCACCAAAATGATTACAAAGGCATATTCATACAATAATACCACTAAAAGATGCCGTCTATGGATGAAAGTAAAAGTAAGCATAATATAATATAAAGAACCTGATATACTGCTCAATAAAAAAAGGGTGAACTGGTGTTAAAGTGCAGACATGAAAACAAATTCTTACTTAAGTATGTACAAAAAAACTCTAACTTCAACAATTGACTTATACACCAATTACTTCCTTTTTACATCATTTTCCTTTTCCAACATCACCATTTTTCTTACTTTTTTCCATTTCCATCCTATGAAAACGTACTGTATTTGTATTGTGGAATGTATCCTGTTTTACCATGTGAACAAACAATATAATACAATTCCAATAGCCAACTATGAATCCTATAATCGTAACCCCATATAATTCTTTGAATTCAATTCATTGAACAAAATTCTAAACTAAAGATATCATATAAAGCAGTTTTATATTCTATGCCTGATTTAATTACTTTTATGATATACTGGAATTGCATTACTGAATATCTTACTTGTATGAAAAATGAATGTATTATGTAAATAATATCCGTGGACCCTGTTGTTGTTGTTATTGTTATTATTATTATTATTAGTAGTAGTAGTAGTAGTAGTATTATTATTATTATTAAAAGGAAGAAGAAAAGCAAAACATGTTATAATGAAACAAAACTGAAAATTTTTTATATATTGTAAATCTTCGTCAGTCCAAATTCAAATGTAAAATGTTAATGGTGCCTTCTGCAAAGAGAAACAGAATAGAATTGAAATGTCACACATCAAAGTTCCAATAACGTGGTGCTCTTTTAAAAATGAATTTTAATAAGTTCAAAGGGTGAAATATGTGTTCTATCAAGGAAAATTTAGTATAACTTGAAAGTCACTCATTAATGTTATGAAAAATGTGGTGTATTTTTAAATCTTTGGTAAATTTTTACCTAGGGGCTTATGGTAAATACAAACCAGTTTGCCCAAATCATTATTTAAGCCATCTGGTTTGTGAGTTTTTAGCCTTAACATTCACTTACTCTCGTTGTGTGCTAAAGCATCAAGGTCTACCTCCACTTTCTCTAGGACATATATCCGGAGGTCATTATCAAAATCGCCTGTCTTTTTTCTACTGAATTGCATGCTCAGCTCTGTCATTGCTGGGTTCATTTTTCACATCACTACTGTAGCGCCCCCTATACTTTTACTTGAGAATTAGATACGAAACCCTTCTTTTAGCTAGATATCGAGAACATCTCTTCCTACAACAACCCCTATAAAAGCCCTATTGGCGCCGGCACTTCTAGCTGGTTACTCTTTTGGCCCTGGCACTTGTTGCTGGTTACTCTTTCTCTCTCTTTCCTCCTTTCTAAGATCGGTATCATTTCACTAACTGCCTGGGCAATCCGATCCTAACTATTTTTCTGTGACTCATCTCTGTACTAACTTTGCCCATTTCACGTCACTGATGTTGAGGAATCTCACAAACGCACAACTATGCAACTGTCTTCACTATGTGCTTTAAACGTATATACACTTCCCACTCTCATGAATGAAATGGCAATGCTTTTATCCGATAGTCATGATGATCTCTCCCAATTCTCTTTACTTCGGGAAACATGCATGGATAAAACTCTGTGTTCTCTGTCTTTTATGATCTATCCACCGAGTGTCTATCAGTGTCAGAGAATAGTCCCAATGTTACACACACAACTTGGCAGTTTGGCTAACACACTGAACCCAGTCTGCATGATCATTTCTTGGTACACTCCAAGCCTTATGGATTCAAAAGCAGTTCAGACATCCCCGCTTTGACTCTGACACCTGTATAATCAATGACAACAAAGCTCCTACCTTTTGCTATTTCTTCTCATCTCTATACGTGATTGATCGTATCAATGTTATCATTACATGTATTTTATTTTCATTCATTATTTGTCATTTATGTTCCTGTCTTGAATGTATGTTTTATCTGTCCATCCAAATACTTGTATGTGTTCTTTTTACTTTGTTTCATCTCTGTGTTTATCCTCTTCGTACATCTCCTTTCCTCCTTCCACATCTCCAGTGACGTCACTGCTACCACCAATCCACGTGGAAGCAACATCCTTTGTCTCCAACAACTTCATGCTACTCATTCCTCAACTAAAACCACTATAACTGGTGACATCCAAAGATATTCTTAAAACTACGATGTTTGTTGAAATGCATGCTCAAAATGGTAGATGTAAATCCTGCATATAACAGGGCATGTTTTGCACATTCTACATCATAAATAATATTTTTAGATTGACTAGAGCCTCCCAAAATTTTGGATTTAATGCTAGATCTAACATTTTTCAATGTTTCTGTTTGTTTCATGTAGCTATATAATTTACACTGGTGACTGTTTTTAAAAACATCTCATATTTATCTAATTTTATTCTATTTTATTTACAGTAAAAAATTGCACATAACCATACTTTCCATCTTGTGTTTTCCTCTTCTTTCTTGCTTTTTAAGTTTGAGAATCCTATCACACTCATCATGCTTTTCTTTTTCCTTTCTTCATTTTTTGTTTCTTTGCCCTCCTCCAATTCTTCCTTTTTGTCTCCTCACCAACACAAATCTACCTGTCAACACTTATAAGAATAATAATAAAAATAAGATTAGCAACAAAGAACAAATAAATGAATATAAAAACAAGTGGAAAATAGAACAAGCTAAGTTATAATGTAAGTAAATAAATGAAAATCCTAAATCCTGTGTGCTTTAAAAAATAGTGGAAATCCATCTATTTGATAATGCACTGTCTTGTTGAAACAACAGGTGTAACTAATACGATAAAATTATATATACACACACACACATATATATATATGAGACACATATGTAGGAATAAATAATTAAAAACTTTAATTTATACAATAACTGGATTTCTGCTATTACAGCATCTCAAGAGGCGTTTTTTTCATGAAGAAAATTCTTTTGTTTTCAAAAATTCTCATGAACACTTATTTTGTTTTAAAAAAACATATTGTTGAGAATAATTAAAATGCTATGGATAAATTTGAAACAAGAAAGTAAATAGTGCACATGTAACTAGAGTTTTATGTCAGTTTAAAATTATTCATTTGAAAACACTTTGAAGTTTTATTAATTCACCCTAAATATTAAGGTTACTTGATGATATGCAAATATCTACCTAAGATGTGTATCTGTTAATATAATTCATATACTTTTTACAAACTGAAATAAATGTCCTTAGAAGTTATAAATATGTCTCCATTGTGTTAACGTATTAATATTCTATGGATGATGTAATTTAGTTTTTTAAGCCATTTACTGATATATGTTTACATAGATAGATTAGGGTTGCCACCTCCAGTGTGGAAAAATAAGGGACACCGTGTCAGCGCCTTATGCCTGGTGGACCACAAATGAAGTTGGGGGTCTGATGTCCCCCGCCAGGAGATTTTGAATTTCAGACACTTTATTTCCTGCATTCTAGGGAATTTTTATGCAATAATTTATGCTTTTTATGGATCAATTTCAAAATCCTCTGCTATTCTCAGCGTAGAGGAAATAAAGAGTAAATAAGAATGAAGTTTCAGAAATAGGGTATCGAAGATTTAAAAAGTTCTGTGAAACTACCCTCCTTTGGGGTCTGTATCATTTTCCTAACTCTCTATTTGCTGGACGGTGATTAATCAACTTCCAATGCCCCCACCAAAAAAAAGGGTGACAATTCAAAGCCTTTCTTTCATACATTATTTTTTGGTTTTATAAAAAAAATGCTTTACTCAGATTTTACAAGAGGGGTTTTATTTACAATGCAAAACTGGGCCCTAGTTTCCTTCCATACTTTCAAAACAAAGGAAAAGAACGAGGTATTGATGCTTACATCATTAAATGCTGTGTTGTATGAAACAGAAAAAAAGAAAGAAAGAAAAAAACAGAAGGTAGGGAGAAGTAGAGGAAAAAAAGGAGGTAAGGAAAAACAGAAGATAGAAGGAAAGAGAGAAAAAAAAGAAGGGAAAGAAAAATGGGAGTAAGATTGAGAAAGAAAGATTGATCTGTTGTCAATAACTTTAAGAAGAATCGTTAACATGCCAACTTCTGCTCAATAAGCTTTAGTATGTGAAATTCAAGAAATAATCCGTTTAATGAGACTTCATCTGTTAAAAAGGAATTCTATTTAATGTAATGCATTTTCTAGATTCAATCTATGGATGAAATAATAAAAAAAACGAAGAAAAGATTTATGATATCGAAATTTTTAAGAGACGAACAAAATCAATTAATGAAAAAAATTTTTTTTGCAAGTATTTTTTCTGCATCCAATTTATAAGACTCTGGGCTACCTAGAGAATTTTTTAGTTTTAAAACAAGTTCATTTCAAATGGTTTTAGGAGGGCGGGGTATTTCACAATGTAAACATAATGCAAAAAGGGACAAATATTTTCCGTCATTTTTATGGAAATATGGATGAAGGTACAGCTTATATGAGTTATCCTATTCTGAAATAGTAATCCTTTTAACAAATTTTTAAGGTTAGGTTTGGGGTTGGGATTAAGGCAGTGAAAGGAAAGTGATCCTGATTGTACAGATCCACAGCTTCGCTCACTCAATGTTAAGAAACAGTGCACAAATGAAAACAATTTAGGTTAAATTTATTCAAAACAATATAGATTTCTATTAGTTCTTTTTATTTGATATAGATAGATGGATAGATAGATAGATAGATAGATAGATAGATAGATAGATAGATAGATAGATAGATAGATAGGAGAATCAACGAAAGAAAAACAGAAGCAATAGTTTTTAAATCTCTCCCCCAGGGTTTTAGAGGGGGAGTTCATTTTACAATGTGGATTTATACTAAATTGGTCTCTTTTGTGTCTAAGAGTGATCATGTTTGTTTTCTGAAAATTCGCCTCTTTCAGTGATCACTGCCCAACAAAATGCTCAAGAAATCAAGTAATTTATTCATCCATTGATCACTCCTTTAACACAGAAAAGATGCTCGCTTTGCACTTTGGTAAACTACCGTTCAGTTGTGTGTGTACTTGATTTAAAATGAGATTTAATGTTTACTATATATATAGCGTATAAGAAATTTATATTATATACAATAGATTTTTTTTTGATTCTTTTTTTTTATGAATTGTAAAGATAACTCCATTATACTGATTTTAGAAAAAGAAGTCAACAATTGTTTTTATAAATAATAAAGTATGAAAAAGGCCTCAAATTGTCTTCCTTTGATTTCCGGGGAATTGAGAGTCAGCAATGTGAAGAGTCAGTGAAATGATAAATCGACCAATTGGCATCTGGCAAATCGACATTCAGGAATATGAAAGCTACTGGCCTCATGGTTGACATAAAATACTCTACGGCAAACTGTACAGTTTGACTTGTAGTCATTTCCGCCAACAGGACTGACCCACTTGTGATCTGTCTCTACTTAGTCCAGTCCGGTGGACAGCCTCTTCATTTTTACATGGGGTCTAGTTGCTAACAATTTGAAAATTTAAGCCTTTGAATCTCTACTACCAAGGCAATAATAACATTGAGGTACAGTGACAGATAAACAAAGATGCCAAATCAGCCATGTTTCGGCTAAATCGAGCTGAATTTTCCCCTATTTAACTGATAAAGATCCTTGACATAAGTTAGCCAAAAATCTGGCCATTAAAAAAAATAATTGGCTGGATCTTTTATCTTATATCATATTCAATATGGGGAAAACCTAGCAGATTTCAACCATCTGTTGAAAGTCAAATGAAGCAAATCAAATAAGATTGGAAAACTTTTTTCATTATTTAAAAAAAAAATTTTTTTAATTTTTTTAATTTTTAATTTTTTAATTTTTATATTATTATTATCATCATCATCATCATCACCACCACCACCACCACCACCACCACCATCATCATCATCATTATCATTATTATCATTATTTTTTTTTTAAATTATTTTATTTTATTTATCTATTTATCTATTTTTTTTTTTTTTCACTTCAGATTGATAAACTGAATCTTAACCAAAACTTTACTTTGAGTCAGATACTTAATTTTTTTTTCAGCAAATCCACAACAAATCTAGTAAGTTTGATGTAAGTAAATGTATAATTTTCATTAATTATTTGTTTGGAAGTCTTAGTATATATTTATTTTATTTGGTAATTGGGCTTCAAACGAGTTTAAAATATTTTCAGCCATAAAGTCAGCTGAAAGTGAGAAAAAATTAACTGATTTTAGCCATTAAGCAGTTCAATTCAAAATCAATTCAAATTTGAATTAATAGCACAGAGAAGTATTAAATTGAAATGACAAGCAGAATGTTTGATTTAATACTTCTCCATCATGTTTCATGAAACTCATTTGGTTTTATTATTTCTCATGTCATTCTAAGCATGTGAAAACGTAGTGTATGCATTAGAGTATGATGTGCTTGGTAATACAGGACGAATTGCATTATTAATTCAGTAAGGGACAATGCATCTTGCTTTTCAATATGGGAACCTTAAGATAGATAAATAGATGGACTGTCTATCCTTAGTTTTGAAATTCATCATTTGTGGAATCAGCTCAGTAGTACATCACAATCTTCCTATTTCAATTTTCCACCATTTAACCCTGTGCAATACCAAGCCAAGCTGAGTATATATACCTGTACATATATATATGTATCATGTGTGTATGTTATGTGTATATGTGTATAAATTGTCCCATAGAGCATAGGTCTTTTTGCATTGGACCTCATCATATTGGACTTGTTTGCATTGAACATACTTGCATTATTGGACCTGCATTGAATCTTTTTGCATTTGACTTTATGTTCATTGGAACTTTTATAAATTGGATATTATGACTTGTAATCAGCCAGAGGTTGGTTATTTTGCCCTATAAAGGACCTCTTTGATAAGAAGACTTTTTCAAGGTTATGGCTGTCAAAATGTGACCAGGAGTACCCAGAGACACAGTTACACACACATACATCAATAGACACAGACACTCAAAGAGAGAAGAATCTGTAGTCTACTTGGATTGTTGGTCAGGCCATTCATGGGGCTATGGTTATTCAATACTGGTTGTGTCATCAGTACTATTTAATGATCAGTAAATCTTTATTTTAAAACCAATATATTGTTTATCAGTAAAAAACAAATCAAAAGGCAAAACAGATATGCAATGAATGTTTTTTTTATTAATTTCAATAAATACCTAATGCTTTGTTAATGGTTTACCTAGAGCTATGTTTATACAGTAATTTGAAAGGTTAATGCAATGTATTGTCAACTAAAATTCTTGTATTCATTTTGAGTGAAAAATAAAACTGACACATCAGCAACATTTGCAGTATTAGTAGCTGTTGTATTATCACCACCTGGTGACAGAGACATACGCACACACACTCATACATAGATTTTTCATGTTTATGTGTTCACAATAAACCCTTCCTCCCTTCCTGCTTATTGTCGCAGACAGCTAATAAATTATATCAGAATATTTAATTAAGGTTTTTATATTTGATTTAGTGATTAAAGAAGATTGTCATTTACTAATTGACTGAGGCTCATCATGATCACCGAGGAAATAAAAAACTGATTGAAGAAACCTAGTTGCTACAGGGTCAAACTCCACTTTTTTTTTTATTGTTATATTGAAACAATTCAAATAAAATCTTAGTGATATTCTAAACAGAAAAATATAATTTCCTGATGACATTACGAGATAGAGACCTATAGGTTCAGGTTTCAATGCTAAATGATGTTATATTTGATACTTGAGATAATTGTAATAAAACATCTGTTGAAACATGCATCAAATAACTTCCACTAATAATAACTTCTAATACAGTTATCACTTGCCAATTGCAGATTTTCCATTTGTGATTTTGATAATTTGTACTTCATTCTTAATTTAATGGGAATATTTTGGGGAGTTTTGTGGCGTACCAGGAAAACCACATCATAGAAAATACATCATACAGTATAAACAAAATGTGGAAAGTTTTGGAAATCATAATTGCATTGTAATAATCTTTGAGTTACTAATGATAAGGGAGATTGTTGAAAGCTATCAACCAAGAATTATTTAAGTAGACAGTATAAATGTTGTTGAAAATTTGAACTTGTTTACAATTGCAAACTGGTTAGTCAAATGTTATTTGCCCTGGGGAATTTATCCCAATGAAGAGTTTTCCATACACCCGGAATCAAACCTTGATTCTCTTGCATGTCTGAGTTGACAAAATAGTAGTGTAGTGCCCCCTATACTTTTAGGAATTCAATATGAAACTCTTCTTTTAGGTAGATATCCAAAACATCACTTCCTCTGACGACCCCTATAGAACCAATGCTTATTAACTCCAGCACCCCTAGCTGGTTACGCTTCTAGCCCTGGCCTCTGCGGCCGGCCATTCTTTCTCTTTCTTTCTCCCTGATCCAATGCTCATTGGCGCCAGGACCCCTAGCTGGTCATGTCTCTGGCCCTAGCCCTTGCGGCCGGCTATTCTTCCATTCTCTTCCCATCTCCCTCAGATCATTATCATTTCGCCAACCCATTGGCCGAACCGATCTTAACCACCATCCTCACTTCGGGGAAACATGCATGGATAAAACTCCATGTTCTATGTCTTTCTTAGTCTGTTTGTTGAGAGTCTAATAGTGTCTGAGAATAGCCCCCAAGTTAACTCACTTACTTGGCAGTAAGGCTTGCATACTGAACCCGGTTTCCACGTATCTGGGAGCAATTCAACCATACGGAATCCATGCGTTCACACAACTCTGCTACAACTCTGACGCCAGCACTATCAAGACAGGAGAGCCCCCACCTTTTACTATCTCTACTCCTAATATTACTTCTCACGATCAATCCTATCTATGTTCTCCTTACACGTACCTCATCTTTATTCTTGTATTAAATGTACGTCTTTTCTCTGGCTAAAAAAACAAAAAACAAAAAAACCCATCTCTGTTCCGATTCAACAAAAGACTCTACATTCTATAGTAGCATAAAATGGAAAATAGATTGTTGATAATCGTTGCACTGTAGTTTGATGAAATTTATGGTTTTCAATAATTGATTATATTTTTTCTTTACTAGCATCTACTGTGCACTTTTTAAATGCTCTTTCAAAGAGTCTTGCAATAATTAAATATCTTCTTTGAAAGTTTAATTTTGGTTATAATGGCAAAAATAGCATAAAGGTGGTTGTAAAAAAAAATTGGTTGTAAAAAAATTACTTTTCCATATTCACAGAGGATTTCTGAGCAGATTGAGGCTGTGTTTACATTTTTAACCCCCCCCCCAATATTGATTCTGTTATAATTGACAGGTCTGTCAAAAAATGATTCAAGGTATTTCTGAATGAGCACGACTAGAGCATTCAAAAAAATATTCAGAGTGTTTGTAACATTTTAAGGGTACTTGAGGGGCGTAGGTTTATGTACATGAGATGGAGGGAACTTTTTTCTCACTCTGAGGTGTCGAAGTCAAAGAGATTTTTTTTCCAATTCTAGGGTTCAAAGTTGGTGTGGGGTCAAAATGGGAGGACAAAAATTATTTTAATGGTCAAAATAGGGATGTGGGAACTTTTTTTTTTCCTCTCAAGGGTCGAATTCAAGTTTTTTCACTTTTAGGTGTTAAGAGCAAGGAAGTACTTTTCAGGGGTAAGATGCAAGGGAGAACTTTTTTTTATATCTATTTCTTTTCTAGGAGTCAAAATTAAGAGTTAACTATGTTGTTTTATTAGCAGTTATTTTTTCCCCAGATAATGCTGGGTATTGTTGCTAGTATACTCATACGTATGAAAGTTTGGGGTAGAGCTTTTTTTCACTTTATCCTACCAAATAGTACATCACAGCTGGAGCTATATCACTAATTTTGTCCACATTTATTCATTGGAAGAATTTTTTTACATGAATTTATATTCTGATTTTTTTGTAAGATTTCAGATGTGTTCACACAATAAGACACTTTACGATTGGTTTATCTGTCGGTTGGTTCGAGCTACTTTAAACAACAGAGAGAGGAAGGAGGTGGTTTTGTGTTTTTCTTAGATCAGCAGCCTTAATGTCATAGGAGGTGTGATGTCATTAAAAGGTGTGAAATCATTAAAAGAAAATATACCTGGATCAATTGATGATGTAACAAGCATTTGTTTTTTCACAGGGTTGCCACATATTGTTTATTATTAATGGCTAAAATTGACTAAACTTTCCAATTTCCAGCTAACTTTATACGTAAAAATGTTATATGTACTCATTTAAAGCCCACTTATGAAAATAAAAACAATAACCAAACACACTGAGACTCCAAAACAAATCATTGATAAAAATTGTACACTTGCTTCAATTTAAACTTACTAATTTATTTTTTTGATAACCAGATTTTCAGGTGAACCATCCTCACTTTCCTATTCCCTCTCCGTCTCCTGCTACTGCTACCATCTAGTAATGCTAATACTTTGTTCAAAATCCCTTTGAGATTAAAAATCACTGATATGGACGTAAGGATGGATGCATTGTTGAACTTTGTTGTTTTTTTGTATTTTTTAAATATCAATCATTTTTCTGTTACACCAAATTTGAAGGTGGGGTTAGAGGGTTTTTCTTGGTTTTCAAGGTTCAAAATTGAGAGGGAACTTTATTTCTCATTTTTATGGTTGAAATCAAGGGGGAACATTTTTCTCCATTTTTAGGTGTCAAAATTGTGGGGAGGATATTTTTTCTACTTATATAGGTTAAAATTGAGAGGGAAGATTTTTTTATGTTTTAAGAATCAAAAGCGAGAGGGAAGATTTTTTCCCTCACTTGTACAAGTGAAAATTGAGAGGGAAGATAATTTTTTCACTTACAAGAGTCAAAATCAAGAGAGAAGATTTTTTTCAATTTTAGTGATCAAAATCGAAGAGAAACTTCTCTTTTCTCTTGAAAGGATCAAATTTGATGGGAAGATTTTTTTCTCTAATTCTAGAGAACAAGGCATAATTTCTTTTTTTCACGTTTAGTGGTTAAAATTTAGGAGGAGGATTTTTTTGTCTATTTTTTGAGGTCAAAATAGAGAGGGAAGATTCTTTTTCAATTTTATGGATCAAAATCTGGTGGGAACATTTTTTCCACTTTTAGAAGTGAATATGAAGCGGAAGACTTTTTTTTAAATTTCAGGAATCAAATTTCTGTAAAAATCGAAGGGGACTTTTTTCACTTTTTGTGGTCAAAATCAAGTGGAAACTTCTTTTTTTATCTTATAGAGGTTAAAATCGAGGTGGACCATTTTCATTTTAGTGATCAAAATCAAGGGGGAGCTTTTTTCTACTTTTAGTGGTGAAAGTAGGGGTGGGGGATGGTTTTTCCTCTTATGGGGGTCTAATCAAAGGAGGAATTTTCTTTTTCTCTTTTTGGAATCAAAATTGAAAAATCCTTTTCCATTTTAGGGCAAAATTGACGGTGAACTTTTTTCCATTTCTAGGGCTCAAAACTGTTGAAGATATTTGTTTTTCACTTAGGGGACAAAATTGGTGTGGTGAAATATTTATTCCTCTTTAAGGGGTCAAAATTGAGGAGGGACTTTTTCCTTTCACTTTCTAGTCAAATTCAAGTGAGGTATGTTTTTTTCATCCTTTTAGGGTCAAAAGCAAAGAGAACTTTTCTTTATTTTTTAGGGGTCTAAAGCAACAGGAAACAGTGTTAATATGTTTACAGTTATTCTTCCCCAATGCAATTACTGCTAGTCAAGAATAATGCTAAAAATGAAAGACTTACAAATGTAATTGCAGTTTTGTAGATTCAATGTAAATTGAGATATAATTCATTATTATTGAAAGTTTTTGAGCTCTTAACAAAGATGGTTTCTGCTACCTAAGAAGTAAGACTAATTTTCCAATAAGATTTGAAATTAGGACATAATGCTGTTCAAGCTGACAATAATATCAACAGATCACTTGAAGTTAACATTTCTATAATATGAAATCTTCAGTGTTTGCTCATTGGGTTTAATTCAGGAAATATGATTATCAAAAATAAATCTTGAAGGAGGACCAAATCTGTTCTTAATGATGTAACATTATTGACTACAGTGGCCAAACTTTGGTAATTTCTAGTAAAAGGTTATTGCTTCAAATGAGTCATATCTTAATTGAATATTCACTGTTTATTGCTGTTCAGTAATTGCTATATTGTTTATTTCACTAATAATTACTTTACAGTTAATTTCACTAATAATTTACCCCTGCCAACAAAGTTGGAAGAGGTATATATGTTCACTCCTGTCTGTCTTTATGCCTGTACAAACAATATCACCAAAAGTTGGCTGAATGAATTTCAATGATGTTTTGAGAAAGGGTAAGGAAGTGTTAATTAAATTCTGTGGGAAGATCAAAGAATTTTGACAGTTACCTCCCACATGTTCATACAATATCTCCAGAAGTTTTCAATGAATTTCAATGAAATTTTCTGGAAGGTATTTTTGTCCATGCAATATCCCCAAAAGTTTTCTATGAATTTCGATGATGTCTTGTGGAGGAGTGGGCCATGGGCTGAGGATGAACTGATAAAATTTTGGCATGGATCCAGGAATTGTTTCACAGTTATTTCTTCTGCATCGTAGCTATATATGAACTGATTTTCATTCAGTTTTAAAGGAAGATGGTGTTGGCAGAGGTATGTGCTCTTTGAGTGCTTTCTATGGTTTATTTTACTAATAATTACTATTATATTTATTTCACTTATCATCAGTTTAATATTTGTTTCACTAATAATTACCATATGAATTATTTCATAGTAAACCCTTGCTAAAACAAACTAATTGAGGGGAGGAGGTTGTCATTAAAGCCAAAAGTTTGTTATACCTGATAGTTGCTTCTTGGTTGGTAAATACTAAGAAAATAGATTTGGTAATTTACTGCATTTACTGAACATTGTTCAGTAAATCCAATGGCAGTTTGGTTGCCCCTCATTCTATTTTTGACCTTATCATTAATTAGTATCAGATGGTTTATTTCACTGATAATTATTATGTTGTTTATTTTGTCTGATAATTAATGTACGGTTTATTTGACTAATAACTATCATATTGTATATTTCATTAATAATAATCAATGGTTTATTTCGGTAATAACTATCACATGATTCATATCACTAATAATAACAGTAATAATAATACATGACTATACTTAGGTGTTTCATGCACTGATATCATTTTATAATGGAAAATTCCTTGGCATATAACACACGGAATCATTTAAGATCTTTGGCTGAAAAATCAGCTCTCAAAATTTCGACATAGTTTGCTTCACTAACAATTACTATATAATCTGTTTCACTAATAACTATCATATGGTTTATTTCACTAATAATTGATATATGATTTATTTTACTAATAACTATCATATCGTTTATCTTACTAATAATTACTGTATGATTATACTTTGGTAGTTCCATGCACCGTTACCATTTTATAACAAAGTATAATTTGGCACATAACAAATGGGATCATTTAAGATCTTTGGCTGAAAAATCAGTAATCAAAATTACTATATGCTTTATTTCATTGATGTTTACCATATAATTTATTTCACTATCATCTGGTTTATCTCACTGATAATTATTATATAGTTTATTTTACTAATAGCTATCATATCTTTCATTTCAGTAATAATTACTGCATAGTTTATTTCACTAGTAATTACTGAATGGTATATTCCATGGATAATTACTATGATTTAATCCATGTAATGGGTCCAGTCTGTCCATTATTTAAAACTACGTAGTCTCCTAATGGGCATAGGTCCTATGAGCACACTCCTAACTGAAAAAAATAGATATTACAATACCTCTAAAGTGTCACTTGGGCACATGAAACCCTTGTGGCGGTCTTGTCACTAAATAATTACTTCATAGTTTATTTTCCTAATTAGTAAAGGATTTATTTCACTCATATTTGCTACATAGTTTATTTCAGTATTGGTTACTATGTCGTGCAATAGAATTCCACTAAGGATATTTTGTCTTCTAAATTATTAATCAAATCTTAATATGGTTTGATTTGAACTTTTATGAGCAATCACTTGAAAGTTTATTGGAATCAAACTAGCTTGAATTTTCAACTTTGCCTTCTATGTGTAAAAATGTTTGATCAGAATGAATCAAACTACTCCAGAAAATGCAATTAGAATGCAAAGAACAGAGTATTGATGAATCAAAAATGGAATTTTAACGATGAGTCCATGTACCACTGAAAGGGAAAACATGCATTGTGGGGCACTGTGAAGGAAACTGTGGATAAGGTGGGTTAACAGATGTTGAAGGGGGGCTGTGAATTAGGGAGGAACACTGAAAGGTAAAGTGCTGATGGGGGGGGGGCACTGAAAGAGAAACAGTGGATAAAAGGGGCTGCTAGGAAAGAAAATGTAAATTATAACTGGAAAAACAATTTTAATCTATAATCCCATGCTTGTGAGTGCTGATGACATAATTTTATCTCTATTACAAGAATTAATTGAAAAAAAAAATAAATAAATGTTCTTTGATGACAAAAAAAAAATACCCCTGAGAGCAGATATTTTTTTACTAACTTGGGAGAGATAAAGTGAGTTATTGAAATTTGGAAAGATTACATTATTTTCTACATCATGTTATTAAGACATAACTGGTTCTATTGAATGAGTACAAGTATTTTTTAAAATGTACTGAGATTTTCTTAGACTGATGCAATGAAGATTTTTTGGAAAAAAATAAATTTATTGCATTGGAAATAAAGTTAATTCTTCATTAGCTTATTTCTTCATGTATAACACAAGAGGTTTTGTACTTAAATCTTGGTGAAAATAGTTAGGGCCTGTGCGATGCTTGAATATACATAGAAAATATTTTTGTATGTTATTAAAATTAAGCCTATTTGGTTACAAAGATGATACCATTCTCCTCCCACCCCACTAAGAAATATATTTGACTTTGGCTATAAACCGGTTAAAAATGAAATGAATTAGACAAGAACATTTCAGTATTCACTGGATAAAACTTGAAAAAAATCAATTTGAACTTTCTTTCTCATGAGTTTGTGAACAGTTGCATGTGCTAGGATTGAAAAGATTGACCAGTATCATTATATTCATTTCCCCCTTGTGAAATATTTGCAGCACAAATACTCAAGAAATTATTAGAATAATTCAAAATATTTAAATTGAAAAGTATAGTTTAAAAACAATGGCTACTAACTGAGTGCTCAAAGTGTACATAGGTAGGTTTCTTCGTTTAAAAAAAAAGATTGTTATTTTATTAGATGAACTTGGAATAATTACTATTTCAGCTGTAAACAATGTAGGATTAGTGAATACTTATTGTATAACTGCTGTAGGCATCGGAACATTGAAGTAGAAAAAACGCTGCCAAACTGTCGTGCCAAATTGGGTAACTGTTTTATACAGGTGGCTTCAATTTTACACCCATTTTTCACCTCTAAAACCAATTCTAGTATTATACAAAAATCGTGTTATTCACAAATAAATACAGTACTTGATTAAAAATGAATTGACTTTATTTTACATTCGTATTAGATATTAATGATAATGGAAGACAGAAATGATTGCAACCTCAAAACAGAATAAAAAAGTTTCTTCTTTTTAAATAATAGATCTTGAATAAATCTGTTTTCTGCAAAAAGTAATTTTCCACATAAAAAATTAATTTATCTTCTTTGCAAATTTATTTTCAGCACCTGATAAGCTGAAAGATTCCAAAGTTCGCTTCAAAGAAATAAATGTATTGCAACCAAATCTAGAAGAGGATTAAGAGTGGAAGCAAGTTTGAAGATGTGTCAGTTTGCCAATAAAATTATTGCTTCACTTATTTTGGGTTTTGATTATTTCTTCATCACCACTTGAATGGAAATAAAATGAACCGATATTGTGAACTTATTTTTTGAAAAATTATGCTTTTTCCCCAGTAAAATGTTATTGCACAAATCTTTTTCAGAAAGATTATATTTTCCAAGCTATATAATTTGACTTTGCATTTGCAATATTTGGTTTTTGCCTATTAAAATATTAGGTTGATGCATAGGTTTCCAGCATCTTTTATGAAATTTTTAATTCATAGAATCATTATTCAGGTATTAAAATATTTTGCTTTGCTTCCTATGGCCTTATACAACCTTTCAGGTGAATTGTGTATTCTATTGAAAGATAAAAATTTCTGTTTTGATTTGATGAATTCTTGAAGAAATTTTTCAATATCTTGAACTTTTAGAACTGCAGACCAGACAAGGAGTGTTGTAGGGAGCCGAACAAGTAATTATCTGAAGTTGCTAGGTATGGAGAATTCAGTGCATGTGGAAGAACTTCATATCCCGGCTCAATAATCATTTTCTGCATCACTTTTGCAACATGCCCACTTGCAAGCAAGGTAACTTATCAACTTCCTTGCCCAGAAAAACATTTTTCCGCTGAATTTTGCCAAACTCAGAGAATAACTTTTCCCCCAATAGGTTCCATTTAGATAGAAATATTGAAGATTGCACAGGATCAAACAGTGATATGTCAAGAGTTGAAAAGTATGCAAGCTTTCCGCTTTCCAAACGTTGACTCCAAGCTGTTAATTTCCTCATAGAAGCCACAATCTTTCCCTAACACTCAGCCATGACTTAATCAACAACCTTCTGTGTGGTATAAGAGAACCAAATGTTCTGCCCCAATTTTTTGTTAAACAGCCAATGATTCAGTGCTTGACAACAAATGAAATTAACTGTTTGCACAGCTATTCCCATCACTTCTTTGAGTTTTAGGGAAAGTTTTAGACACCAATGCTTGGTGATGTAGAACAGTGTGTGGTCAGAACATACAGAGCTCTCTCCTTGACTAGAACAATGAATCCAGATTTTTTGCCATTCATGGCTAGAGCTCCATCTGTACAAATGGGCCCAAACATGTCCTATACTGAGTTATGGCAATAGGAAAAAGATTGTATTAACAAGAACACATCTTTTGTCTTGATTATAGTTTCCAGACAACTGAAAATAAAAATTCTCCCTTGATTTTCTTTCCATAGACATTTCAAACAAATAGCAGCAGTTGACTATGGTTCAATACATCAATTAATTCATTTAGCTGCATGCTGATTTTGGTGGACTGTTCTTGATTTAGCTTACAACTTGCTGCTCCGTGTTGTGACATTTCTTTGATTCTTCTATGTACAGTGGCATTGGACAAGGGAACCTCTCAGTTTTCTCTCTGCATCATTTCCCAACATGTTTATTACCATCTCTAAAGCATAGGCTTTCCAAAGGCTTTCTCCAATTGTGTAGGGATTCTTTTCTTTAGCAGTCTTTTGGAAAAATCTGTTGGAAGCTTCCAAAAGGAGTTCCCAAGATGGATCAATAGTGAGAGCCTATCTTAACACCATAATCCTTTCAATTTAAATGCATCAATTTTGGTGCTTGGATTCAAAATGGCTTCAAATTTCCATTGCTCATTATCAAATCACAAATCATAAATTGTAGTCTTGCATCATTTCTCAGGTTAACAATGGATCATAGTCCACAACCTAATTCATGTAATTTGCATCAATCCACAAATAATGGTTGTCCACTTTGAATTATCATGCATTAGAAACCAAGCCAATTGCTGCCAAATTAATCAGGATTGTTGAGTGAATGCAGGTAAAATGCTATAGCATTTCTCTTTTAATCAACAATGATTTAGTGTCCACAACTTGATTTATCTAATTTGTATGGATACAGTTCTCAAGTTTGTCCACATTCAATTGTCATCCATTAGAGACCAAGCGAACTGCATGAAAATGACTCAGGATTGCCAAATGAATAGAGTTGAGATACTGAATCATTTTTGAGCTGATCAACAATGGAATATTTAGGTATTACAGAAAATGATCTAAGAATGCTGAGAAAGCTCTCCTATAATCAAGCCTTCATTTATTACATTCTACATCAAAATAGGGAAATGATTGTTAAAAACTAATGCAACAATTATATGAAATTCACTATGCTATTTATTTTGGGCTAATCAGCTGTTTAATCAGTTAAAATCTAGCATCATTGAAAATACTCAATTACCTCCTTCATATTTTGAATTGTGTCGTAAACTTTTTGTCCAGCTGCAACAAGATGTAATGAAAGATGAAGAAACAAACAAATGGTGAAAAGTCAACAAGTCAACAATGTTGACTCAACATTTAATTGAATTGAAATGAATAATAAAAACTGAGATATGCATCAGTTGGAAGATTTCACTTAATGTGTAATCATTCAGATGAACAAAAAAAGATTAGAAACCGTTTTATATTGAAAGATTCCATGAAGATTACTCACTTGATGAAAGCCCACGCAACCATTGCAAAGAGCAAAGATTTTTAAAATATCTAAAATATTTATCCATAAAATAAGTTTTTGAAAATCATTTTTTGAGCATTTTTTTCATTTGCAAAATCTAAAAGACTACAATAAATTTTATTGAAAAAAAAAAAAGCGACTACAAACTTTCCAAAGAAATAATATTTGCATGATATTTCCCTGAATCAGGACAATTTCTACATCTCTGGAGACAGTTTTTAATATTATTTAAACTGATTTAATTTTTCTGAAACCTGTTTTTACAAATACAAGAAACATGAAAGGTAAAAGATATTGAAACACTCCATTGCAGTGAATAATTGAACAACCGTAGCGTCAATATTTGAAGTCATTTAAAGAAATTCCAACGAAGAATAAATATGGCTAGAATAAAATCTATTCATGACATCAATGGTCTTTTCCACTGGAAAACATCTAAAATGGAGTTGAGAAACATCTAGATTCTGGAGAATCTAGATGTTTCTTTACTGATTAAGTTATTGATAAACCAATCAGAATAAGACCCCCCCCCCCAAAAAAAAAAAACAATATTTTTTAGAAGAGGTGTTCTGGAGTACTGAGGACAATTTTCAAGTCTGTAAACAAAATAATATAGCCATGAGCACTGAATTACATAAACAAACAAACATAACCACATATAAAAAAGGATAGGACCCTTTGCCATCTTTGTTGGCTACATTTGTTAAATTGGAATACATAATACAAAGGCTCCAAAAAGTATTTTTTCATTAAAAAATATAATCAAACAAAATATATATCAGAAATTAACACAAATGAAATTAAAAGTCTGTCCTTTGTTTCTATATCAGATTGTGCACCATGAATTTGTCCATTTACAGTATTTTGAACCAGACCTAAATGAATTTATGTTGCATCATCTGATGAAGAAAAAAACACAAACTTTTAATTTCATTTCATTATTGCATTGATTTCTGATGAATGTTTTGTTTAATTATACTTAAAATAAATTGAATTAAAAAATCCAAAACGGAAAAAATTTTGGTGTGGCATTCATTGTGTAAGCATTTCCCATGGATCCATTCTAAGAATACGATCTATTTTGCTTCCATAGAAATTATCAAAGAAGTGTAAACATATTTGCTTAAATACCTATTTAGAGAGAATAGTTTTGTAAACAGAACTTTTGGTTTCTGAAATATCTATTTGTCTGGACTTTATCTAAATGTAACAAAAATTATTTTCCATATGGGATTCCTTCTATGTGAGTTTTTTCGTGAGATTTTCAGTGGAGAATTTTCTTGCAGGATTCTTTCATATGAACATTTTTCTGGACACTATATTTTAACGATTAAAGATTCCTTTTTTTTCAAATTGAACAGGACAAACAATCAGTCTTCAACTTTAGCTTCAGTAATGGACGGATCTGGTTGTGAAGAAACTTAATCACCAAGAGATCTACCACGTAATGCCGTGTTCCTATTTCTTTAATACTTCAGGTGGAAGTTGATAATTGCTGTGACATTTCTCTAATATCACTAAACTAAATTTAACCCCCAAATTTGCATTTAAAAGGTTGAATTTAATTTTATTCATGGCGCAGAACACCCTTATAATTTCTGCACATTCATTTAGTTCTCCAAATGAGTAACTTCCAGCAGAATTTTTGAATTCTATGAGTTTCTTTCCAGAATGCTTCTGAACTTGTCTTGCCATTATAATCAACAAAATTTATTTTCATTGATTTGTATCCTGCCTTTGCAATTCAATTTCAAGAAGCAACTAAATACTTCATTACTTCACAACATGAAGAAATGTCTCCAGTTGGTTTTAAGATGTTATTTATAGAAAATACAGAGATATTTCTCAAAATTTTTTAGTGTCGGGGAGTCTTTGCTACAAATGATTGAACGATAGTAACAGAAATGTCTGACATACTTAACATGTTTTCTTCACCAGATTGTTTTTTTTCCTTGGTTTATCATTTTTTAAAAATCTCAACTAGGTACTCCAGGTATGGCATGGATTCAAATAGTCATTTATGTTGCAAGTTATTGTGTCAATTTTGCATGTTGAAATAATTATCTTATTTCTAATAGTTTTATTAAGTAGAATAAGATCATCTAACTTGTTTTTTCCAATATTTTTGTCTGAAACAGTGTATTGACTTATTGCACTTAGATGAGAATAGGTCGCAGAAAAAGAAAAAATGAAATAATTTTTTCACAGAACATGTTGAAAAGAATTACATCAATGTAGCATCTCTGAGTGCTTATAGTTAACTCAAAATTAGTTTTTCATTCTGTCCATTGGTTTATGATTCTTTCTACTGCTTTCTAAAGTCACTTTGTTTTGCAATTAGCAGGATCTTTAATAGACTTCAACCATCATTGACAGCTTCATATCAATTCCTGTATTCATTTTGCTTAGTTGATGAATTTGAAAACTATTTGTAAGTCTCTGCAACAAGGAACTCCAAGTTTCCCAGTATACATTCTGAATACATCTGAGAAATTGCCAATGGTGAGAAATGGCATTCACACCTAATTAAAATGAGGGATGGAATGTCTTCTCTTAGCTTTGCATAAATACCATTATTAATGCAAACCATAACACTGATGTTATCAGTTCTTACTACAGTAAGTCTAAGTTTAAAAAAATGATAATTCTGATTTCCTTTGCAATATTGACAGCATCATGTTTTTCAAACTCAGCAAGTTCAAAATATGTTGATATAACTTTATTGTGATTTTTACTGTAATGAATTATGGACACTCTAAGTAATTTCATAACTAAAATGTTATTGGACTTGTCTTGTAACGAAGTTTACTTATCGCTACTTATATCAATTAATAACTCTTATTCGAGATAGCTACAAAGAATATAAATTCTAATATTGGTACACTTACTACAAAGCATTTTCTATTGAGATACTGTATTTTTTATCTCTAATATTATCATTATTTGTGCCTTCAAGTTAAGAATATCAAGTCCAATAGGTTTGGCTGTAAATAAAGGAGTAACATCATTGTATTGATGCTCTTTACTATTGGATGGTTAAGAGCAATAAATTGTAAGAAAAAGAAATTCTCATAGGGGAACTATCATAAGAATCATTAAGGTACAAATAACTGTATTTTATCTCCAAAGATTTATTGGCATCACCTATATTGATTAAAATTGCAACTGTTACTTGTTTGTTTTAAAATGTTCAAATAACTATGTGGTAATAAAACGCTATATTACCTTCTTGGAATCTTAAATCACATGAAAAATGAAAAACTTGTTTTTATTCAAGCCGATCAGAGACCAAAATGGTTATTTTGTATCTTGCTAGGTGAGAATTGTGAGTTCATGAAGGTATGAGTTGGAGGGAGGATGTTAGAAAGATATCCCAGTTCATGAATACAAGTGTTAAAGATAAGATGTGAAAAAGTCCTTCTCTAGTTCCTGAACTAAATTTGAAAGAAGTCGTGGAAAGACAAAAGTCTCCAAGTATGTGATAAAAGTTTGAAAACAGTAAGCATGGATAAATGACCTGCTCCTAATCATCATTAACACGGACTGGAGAAAATGTGTGGAAGACAAAATTCTCCAAGTAATGTGCTAGTGAGGCAGCATGGAAAAAATTACCTTTCTATGCATGCAAAAAAAAAAAAAGCTGACAGAATAGGATTTGAAAATGTCTTTCCTACTTCAGAACTCATTCTGAGAGGAATGTTCACATCAAGACATCATTCACGGACCAGATCCATTTTGAGTTTGCACCAAGCAAAATGTGATTTGAATTTGTTATGTGGACACTTTTATCTCTTTTCACTGGTGTGTGTGTACAAGCACAGAAGTAGTTAACTGGCTTTTTAGACACAAAGATGGAAATGTTTGTTGCGAACTACCATTGACCTTCAGAATTTGAATGTGTGACTAGAAGAACCGGTATGTGGTTCTTTGATTAAATATTCGTAAGGTCAGTTAATCGGTTCATAAGTGATTTGGTTCGGATATTGATATTGGAGTGACCATTCTCTTTGTCTTAATTTGTTACCCAGGCAATTCATGTGTACATTGTGAAAGTCACCCAGACCAGCTTGACTATTAGCAAGTGTCTCATCAGTTTTTTAAAAAAAATTTATTGATTAAAAAAAGCTATCTTAACCTAAAATTTCAAATTTAACTGGGACAGATTTAAAAAGCAGTAAAAAAAAAGAAGTGAAATTTAAAATTGATATAAGACTGATATTTATTTTGAAAAGAAATATGCTTGCCATTGACTAATCATCAGACACAGATGAGTTTCCAGTTTGTTTCAACATTCAAAGTACATTGTATATTACAGCCATGGACACAACATAAGTCCAGTTTGGCAGTATATTCTAAATCTGAAGAATTCTAAATCAACCATCCACAATCAGAAGGATGGGCAAAAAGTAAAGGTCCAGTTCTGCATTATGAAAGTCTTCTTGTGTTCAAAATAACTTCTTTTTTGTTTGATTATTTGGGAAGAAGTTACCAAATTCAAAACATGAAAGGTTTAGGTAAAAGATATAAAATAAAATTTTTATAGAAGTTTTTGGCTAGTTAAGTTATTAAAAAAAATATTTAATTTTCTGAGCTTGTGTTTGAAATGAAGCAACCTCATGAAAAAAAACACTTGTAAGTTGTTGAAAGTAGATAAACTAATGTCTGCCCAGCAAGCGAGTACCACTCCAGTGTGAAGATTGAAAAAAGACTGCTTTTTTTCTTTTCTTTTTGACTCGCTGTCACTTACCAAATCGGTAAACTTATGGCTGTTTTCGCTTCAGAAGTTCTTAGGTATTAGGGGAAAATTTGATATTTTAGGTGATTGGTAAAGTTCAGGGTCCTAACTGTATCAGATATCTAAAAATATCAATATTTTGCCAAAATAATCTAAAAATAAGTGAAGATCCTTGACAGAAAAACCCCAGAACTCAACTGATATCCAATATATATAGGAAATTCAAACAGAAAATATCAAACTTGGATATAAAATAATATCCAAGTTGTCAACAAAGGCCCAAATATCGGATTAGAAAATAACTAAGTCTAAACAGTTAACATATTTGGATTAAAGTATCTCTAATTTCCCAGTACCCTAACAAACCAAATTTAGGGCCTTGTGCTGTATTTTAATCATGATTTTTCCAGAAATTTTGAAAATATTCAAAGCGTGAAACCAAGCGCAGTGCAAAGCAAAGGCCTTTCAACTGAACCACGTGCTCGTAGTTGTGGAACTCTTCAGTGTTTTAAGCTCGAATATCGACCATCATAACTATTTGATGCACCTACTAAGATAAAGATGTCAGGGGAAGCCAGCCAGCGAATGAATGAATGAATGAATGAATGGAATCGCATGTTAACTTGTATTATAACTTGATTTCTGCAACCATAGAAGATTATTTCGCTATCTTACAGATTTTGCTTGGTTATGATGGGAGAGAAATATTTGTAAACTGGTTTTTTGCTCGTAAGTCGAAAAATAAACAAAAACGGACAAGAAATTCGGTCAGTCTTTTGTCGTTTGAACTTATTCGGTTCTCAGCATTTTAAACCATTGGTGATATTTGATCATACACGTTGATTTCTTCCGCTATAAAAACATGAACAGTACTTTTACCTCTTTGGAAAAGAGTTTCATTTCTTTGAGAAATCATATCGTTGTATTATTAATGATTATCATTCGATGGTGTTCCCATTTCTTTTATTTCTTGTACGTTTTCTCTAGATTTTGGCCTGATAGATTTCATTATTCATTCTTTAAATTCTTTAAATCATTCTTTAAAGAAGAAAAAATTCATCCTTTCTTGAGGGGTCTTGAAGGTGGAAAAAAATTTGATGGGCAAAAGAATTGGAAAATTTCCCATTTATCTTAAAAAACAATGAGTAAGGTTTGTTTTTAATTCATTCATTTGTAAAAAAAACAACATTTTCTCTCTATATGTGTCTTTTCCTACAAATTATTCCTTTAAAAAAATCTTATTTAAGTACATAAATAAATAAATATAGAAATTTTAAATTATCGTTTAGTTCTCATTTACTCTCTTTATATAAATAAATATGTATTAATAGATTATTTCTGTGTCAAAAGAGCTAAGTTTTATTGAAAGTTGAAGACATTCACGCGTATGATTTTCCGTGGCAAATACTCCCAATAATTAGTTGAAGAAAAAAAAATGAAAAAACGGTAAGGTTCCCTTTGACGGAAGATTGCAAAAATTCGAAATCTTTCATAAACATAAACCCAATTTTTATAGAACTTCGGTAATGATTACTGAGATAATAGGGATAATAAGAAGGAAGAGTTTCTAAATGTATCAAATGTACATCACAGTGCAATATTTAGCAACAGTTATACAATTGACTTTGTTTGGGATCAGCTGCTCCGTAGTCGTCGTCGTCGTCGTCGTCGTCGTCGTCGTCCTCCTCCTCCTCCTCCTCCTACTCCTCCTCCTCCTACTCCTCCTCCTCCTACTCCTCACATGGCAGTTCAACCTTTTCTGACCAATGATTGATGTTTATTTTCCTCCTCTAATCGCTTTAAATTTTCAATAAAATATTTTTGCAGTATGTATTGCTTTCTTTTAAAGGGATGATTTCAGTTGCACAAGTTCTGAAGTTTAAAAATGCGTTATCTTTAATGATTTTCAAGCCTATTCAAATTTCAATTGGACAGCAAATCTGTTCCCAAGATTAACTGATATCTGATGTTGGTATTTATGGAAATGATTTATTTTATTAATTTCGTGAATCTTGTCTGATTTTTTTTTTAGGAGATTATTATCTTATAATTCACCATAAGTCCGTCCGTCTGTTGTATATACTCGCCTGGCGCCAAAGCTACTTGGCATAAACCCATGAAATTTTCAGTGGGTTCGGATTTGATTGCCAGGTTATGTTCCTAGCAAATTTGATATTGTAAATCACCCCAAATATTTTTTTAGGGGAAGTCCAATGATAATTCATCTTGCTAAAATGATCGTAATTATCATTTATTGGGGGAGGGTTAATTTACAATATGACTCTAATGTTAAGGTTAATTTTAACCATCGGTTTTTTTTTTTGAGAATAATATTGAGAAATCCCAAAAATGAAATTCATATAAAAATTATGATGTAAACGTTTGTCTTATTTGCTTGGTTGGTTATCCTTATTAAATGATAATTCCGAATTTACTGTTCACTTGGCCTGGTAGAATCAATCAGAAAAGAAGAAATTAGAAGATTCCGCCTTCATCTTGAAGAAAAAAAGAAAGTAAAAGATGAATTTTAATTCTAATTTATTCATTTAATTATAAATAAATATTCATCTGACATTGTTCTGGTTTTTTTATTATTTAATCTAATTTAGTCTCTAAAACTTAATTTCGCTAAATTCAATAATCTATTTTTTTTGTAAAAATATATATAAATATATACATCAAATGGGATAATCCTGTTTCCAATATTTTATTGTTACAATTAATTCTGGCCTTCGAGTTTTCTTTTTGCATACTGATCATCTCTAATTTATCGAGTGAGGAAAAATACCATTCTAAACATAACTTTCAGCTGTTTTTCTTTCATGAGATCTCTTATTTCATTCAATCTTTAGCCAAACTTCGGGAGAGCCAGTGCGTGAGAAAAAAAACAAAACAAAAATCATTAATTAAAAATGAAAAGAAAATAATGGGCCAATTATGTTTTGATCAGCTCTCCCTCTGTGATAAATTTGTGATGGGCACTTTTCCGTTCCTCTTAATTTTGGGTAAGATGTTTGTTTCCTTCTATAACTTCTATAGAAGAAAATTTATTACAATTTGAATAGAAGAGACACCAAAATTTCTAAATATCAAAGTACCTATGTTAGTATAGATTACGGGTAAATAATGTAAAATTTGATGTGTACGTGTGTGTGTGTATATATATAGAGAGAGAGATATATAGAGATATATATACACACATACAGTTTTTTTCTTTATATGCAATCTTGATCTTTTTAAGGAAGTGGTTGAGAATTATGGAGTCCAAATTCTTTTATTACTTGTTAGTCGTCACATTTTAAGTGAGGAAAATATTTTAGTTTATTGATTAGAACGACATAATCAATTTAAGGAAATGAATGACAATTTTGTTGCATAATGATTTGAAATAAATAAACAGGAGGAATATCAATAATACCACTCTTATTTTTCAGATTATTTATGAACAATCCATTACTTTTTTTAGACCAATTCAATGAAGCTAGCTGGATATTTGTTTTAATATCATCATCATCAATCTTTTAACTTCCGTCATTGGACATAAACCTCCCCTAGGCTCTGCCACATTTCTCTCTCATGTGCGTCGCGGAGCCAGTATTTTCTGAATTTGTCCAGTTCATCTCTCCATCTTATTTTTAGTTGGCCTCAGTTTTGCATATGGTCTCTGGGGATCCATGTTGTTACTTGTGATGTCCATCGGTTGTCTTTCATTCTCTCAACATGACCAGCCCATTGCCATTTGAGTTTTCCAATGGATTCTTTGATGTCTCTGACCCCGTTTTATTTCTGATATATTGTGCTGTCTCATGATCTCTCCATGTAAAGTTGAGCATGATTCTCTCATGCGCACGTTGCATGCTTCTCAGTTTGTGGGTTTGTCTCTTGGTTAGGTTCCATGTTTCAGCTCCATGAGTGACTATTGGGAGGATGCATTGGTTATATACTCTTATTTTTAGGATTATTGGGATCGTCTTGTTTTTGAAGGTTGAGCTTGCTTACTGAAAGCTTGCCATCCTAGGGTGATTCTCCGCTTGATTTCTTCTTCTTTTGTGGATTTCATAGAGATTTGTTGTCCCAAGTAGATGTAGTGGTCTACTTTCCCCAGTTTTGCATCTTCGATTTTAACAGTTATGTCTTTATTCTTAATGTGATTGTTACACATGACTTTTGTTTTACTAAAGATCATCTGTAGGCAAACTCTTTTGCTTTCTTTCTTTAGTTCATCTAGCATTAGTTGGAGGTCGTGTAGGGTCTCTGATGAAAACTTTTGAATGCAATCATTGATATTGACTTTTCCATACTACTGTTTTGGGTTACACTTTTTATTCCCTTCTGCCAGTCCAAGGAAGATAACTTGGTTGGTAAAATGATTTTTCATTTAATTTAATTTGATTTACTTTAAATTATCATCATCAATTTTGGTAACTTTTGCTTATGCCTGGAAAATCTTCTGTAAAAAAAGTGGCAACTCCTGTTTAAATTCAACGATATACTTACTTCCGTTTAACTTTTTCAATTGGTTATGAAGAAATTAATGTTAAAGAGTTATGAGTTTTTTATTACCAAAAATGAATTTCAAAGAAACAAGGCAAAACAATCATTGCATAATAAAAAATTTTAATTTTCAGTCAAAGAAGAAACAATGCAATTCATTTAAAGGAAGAATATTACTTCATCATTATGTAAGGAAAATAAGAATATGGAAAATATATGAATGCACTTCACAAGTTAATTAAAACGACACCATATCAAAAAATATTTCAAGTCATAGTTGAATAGAAGTAGCTATATTTCCAAGTTGGTTATTCCAAGGGGTAAGGTTTTCTCACCCCCTAATAGGCTAGTATTACCTGAATAGAAATTTTAAAAATCAAATAATGATTTTACTTTTTCAAGATTTCCTTTCCGTGGATGGAAGGGAAGCTGTAGCAGGGAAGTGGAACTTTCATTCAGGCCATTTGAGAAAAAAAAGAAAAAAAGGTAACTATAAAAATTGAATTGAAGGTTAAAAAAGTCGTAAGAAAAAATGAATAATAATGATTTATAATACTTCATCAAATAAAACCAAATGAAAAATATCATTTGACCAACCACTATATCTTCTCTGACAGTTTGCTGGTTATATATTTTATTCATTTTGAGTGTTCCCTTCTGCCTGTCCATGGAAGATGGTTTGGTTGGTTAAATAAAGATGTATTACATTTAATTTTATTTGATGCATTACAAATCATTATTATTAATTTTTATGACTAATTTTTACCTTCATCTGATTTTTTTAGTAGCTTCCTTTTTTTTGTAACTGGCCCAAATAAAAGTTACGATAGAACCTCTTCCCTTCCATTCGTGGAAAGATAATTTTGTAAAAGTAAATCAATCATATATTTACTTTTTCAAAAGTCTATTAACCTTTTTTTCTGCATGAATGAAGTTATCTCAAGTAGATTTTGAAAGCTCCAAACGAACTGAGGGAAGAAAAAAGTAGATAAATCTTTTTGATGGGCCTGTATAAAAGTTATGATAAAACAACTTCCCCTCCACCCATGGAAGGGAAGTTTGGGAGGTAATAACAAGCAATGGGAAATTGGTTTTATTGTAATTTCTATCAAGGCAGTTCGTTTTCCCTACCACTTGTAGAAGAGAAGTTATATCACAAATCTCTTCAGACTAAGGACATGGAAGGGAAGTTTTACAAACATGAATAAATCAATTATTTACTTTTTCAAAAATTTAAAAATTTCTCAATACATCTTCCGGGCATAAAAACATTAAATAGATTTTGAAAGCCTTACACGAAGGAAGTGAAGGAAAAAATCTTCTTAACCAACCCGAAAAAATTGCGTTAAAACAACTTTCTGTCCACGGGTGGAAAGGAAGTTCATTTTCCCTTCAATTAGAAAGGCTGAAAGGAACAAAAAGTGTTACCCTCGTTTGGACAGTCAGAAAAGGGCATAAAAGAGACAGAAGGGAACAAAAAGTTAAAGCGCGGGATAGCACAAAATATCTTCAAGTGCCGTTGTAATACTTCTCGTTTCTCTTTCTCTCTTGAATTGGATCTCTCCTTAACTCTCACTCTCTATTCTTTTCAGAGTCTCTCGCCAGTCACTCTCTCTCGAATTGCAGTACTCTTCCCACTACTCTCCCCCCCCCGCACGCACACATCATATTAACGTTGCGTCAATCAGTTTCAATGCTTTCCCTTGCTTCTCGCCGTCGTCGTCGTCGTCGTAACGATTAATACCTTTTTCGATCATCGAGTTGGTTGGAGAGAAAAAGAAGAATAAGTATAGAGAGGAAGACGAAGAAAAAGAGAAAGAAGTCTCGCCGCCGTCGCCGCAACACGCGACCCACGTCGTTTGTCGTCGTCGTCGTCCTTTTTATTTTCGGGGGTTAACACTTCTTTTGGGATGAAGATCATCATTCGTAAATAATAACAACACACTCTTCTCAACAAAAATATTTATTTTTTAACGCCCATTTCAGCTCTGATCCCGTTGTGACGAGAAAGACAAACAATATTATATTTTAACAACGACAAACGGCTGCAAATCTATTTCTTCTTCATTTTACAACAAATCTCGACTTTATTTCTCTTCTCCATTCTTCCATAATACAAAAACGATTTTAAAATTGTCAAAAATGAGCGACGAAGACCGCGATGTTGATATTGAAAGCGATGTAAGTTTATTTTTTCAATTCAACCCGACGTATCATTTATTTTTGTTATTAATAATCGTTTCAAGATTTCAATGCATTTTCTTTATTTTATTCACATTCTGCTTTTAACCGAACTGATATTTTTTATTAAATGAATTCCAACTTAATTTTTCTCTGTGTTTGTTTATATATATATATATATATATATATATATATATATATATATATATATATATATATATATATAATATAACACATGTTGACTCTAGTGTGATCAGAAATCATATAATTTTTGTAATATACATCTCATGATGGATGTAATTCATCTTTGCCGTCTAAGCTTTCTTATTTGTAGAAATTGCAGAGAAAAGAATGTCCTATGTAAAAAAAATCAGAAGCGATTTTTTTGCATATATTATCATTTTTATATTATTATTATCATCAAAATTTACCTCTGTTCTAAATCTGAATATTCATTTTTTTACATTTCAATGTCTAGTATTTAACGACATGACATTCATTAGTGATTTTTGTATATTTCTCACCGAAAAATAATTATTTCAATGTCAGATCCCGATTTTTTCATGTGTTTAAAGGAGATAGAAGCATCCATTTTTAACCGAGTTCCAATCCTAACTTTATTTATTTATTTTTTTAACCATGGTGTCGATGGGACTCTATCTCCTTCAAGGCCCAAAACATCATCTTCTCTTCTTGGACTATTGACATTTCTCTCTATAAACAAATGTTTCTTGAGTTTCTTGATCTACCGATTGTATTACTGATGTGTATTTAAGATTTTACATGAAAAAGGACAAATATCTTACAACAGGCTGAGATCAGTCAGGGCTTCATACATGGCCCACTTTTCACCCACTACACAGTAGTGTGATTTTATATTAAACCTGAGTCCTGAGCTGTTGCTCCAAAATAACCACTTGAAAATAATTATTTATGTTTCATTACATATCTATTTCAATTAAATACATGCATTTGGTATTGCGAAATTCCTTCCTCATTACCTTTATAAAAAGTATATTTGCTTGGAGGACTCCAAATGTACTACTCGGTCCTAAATTAGTAGTCGGTGGCCATAGTCGATTTAATTTCGTCAGATTTTCTTATTGAGGTTTTAATTTATTTTTATCGTATAATTACATTTTTGGCATGCTTATGACTTATATGTCACTCGTGTTAAAAAAGAACTTTTAAATGATCATTTCAAAATAGATGAATTCTAATTTCTGCCCTCCCCACCAAATGTTAGTTGTATTTCTCAGATTTTATAATTTGTTATTGTTCTTTTGGTGATTTGAAATCTATTATATTCTTACCGTTGTTTGCCAAAACTGATGAAGCACATCATGTGCTTAACTTATCGCACATGGTGTGTGTGCAGATAGGACTCGATCAACCATTATCTTGGATAGCTTCGTATGCAGAAAAAGAATTAAACCATTTTTCTTTTATTGTTCCTTCATCCATCTTCATTACAATCTTTTCTCTTAATATTCTATACGCATCTTATTGTTCATCTTTTTCTTTTGCTCTTGAATCTATTTTCTAGGTTTGTGGGATGAAAAAATCCATCTACTATTTTGTGTGCATTTAAATATTGGGAAAATAGTAGATCATTCATAGGAAGATTAAACCATGTGTGTAGAAGATATGGGGAAGATTAGGCGGAAATATGGTCTCCTTTTCAAACTCTGATTCTTTCAATTCATCGTTGCAATACTGTTGTTGCATCTTATTTTTTCTCATTATTTAACCTAATTGCACTGAAATAAATAATAAGTGTTACTTAAACTGTTGCACTGGACGATCTTCTTGGCATTTCATGTGTCTCGTTTAAATGCTTTGCACCATTCACGATGATGAGGAATTGGATTAGATCGCTAAAAGTTAGTGAAAGTATTTTTGTTTGCCAGTTCTTAATAAAGTCAAACATTTAAATTTCTATATTTAGTCTATTTTCCTCACTACCTATCAAGTCACTAGTAGCGCTATATTGTTGTAGTATTGAATACACATTTTAAGTGGTATGCGTATGACGTAGTCTGTGTATGATGGTGGTGGTAGGCATAGTTTATAGCAGTCATTCCTATAGTTCTTTCTCGCTATTAACATTTTAATTATTGAGAAATTTGGTAACTTGTTACGTCAAATTGGTGGAAATTATTAATTTGCATCAATTCCCTTGCAGGCAAAGAAATGGATTTACTTGTATTTTTCTTTCTAGAAAAAAATGTTAACATTTAGTACGTAACCTTCTACCACCATGCGAAGAAATATAACATGTGATCTGCTCTTCCTGTTTGCTGCTGCGTACGTGGTTTTGATGATTAGGTTGTTGAAGAAGAACCAACATTATTATTTTTAGATTTATTAAAAATATGCTCGAAAAATAGATACACAAAGCATATAACACTCACTATGAAACGTTTTGGTTTCAAAATGTTATCTCCATAGTTTTATCTTTACAATCGGAGATAGTATTTTGTCTACGCGTTATCTCATTTTGTGCATAATTGTTAACGCACTCGTGTAGCCACTAACCTCTCTCTCTCTCAAACACACTCAACAATAATATCTATATCTATATGACCAGTAGTAGATACACTTAACACGTGTTCTTTTGTCATTGACTTCCCTGTTCTGTTATGATTTGTGACAGTTATATAGACCCCCCCCCCCGAAAAACAATCAAAAAACAAAACCAGTGAATGATTTCTTTATTTTCTCCACTGTTTCACTTCTTTTAGTTTGTTGTGGATCATGTGGTGTCATGTTTTGAATCAGGCGAAATGAGCTTTCTCTCCCTCTGCCTCTCCTTCCCTGTTTCCTACATTTTGGGGATATATTGAATTAATTTGTCATATCATAGTTGTGTCGAGATGATTGTTTTTTTCATTTTAGATTTTAATTATTCATTAGTCAACCATTTTATCATTGACATTAAATTCCAGATGTTGTTTACTCATTTCAATTAATTCTATGCGAGGTGACTTGATAAAAATGAATTTTGTAATATAGAAGTTTTTCGTACATCTTCAAAGCATTGTTCATTTTCATCATTTTAATCTAAGGAAATATATTTAGTAGACATGCTAATACACGAAATATTTTTGTAGGTTATCCTTGTATTTTTTAAAATTATTTTTTATATCTTAACCACTATCACTACGATTCCTAATAGAGCAAGTGTAGTTACTTGATTGTTAGTTAGTAAATGTGTAATTGATTTGGATGCTGCATTTATTTCGCAACACACTGATGATTATTTTCTCTATAAAAACATTCTGAAGGGTTTGCCCAAAATGTAAGATTCAGATAACGCAGCTTTCTTATTTTTATGCAGATTTTGAATTTTGCATCCCAGAAAAAAAGTCGAAATGTGAAGCGTTCTGATCTGAAAGTCCAATCTGATTTCCCAACAGGGGAGAAGATACTACTCTGTCAAATACTTAAAATAGACATTGTTTTATCTGATCGTAAAACATGGCAGCTTTTTCGTGTCAAATACCGTCATCCAGGTTAATTTTTCGGCTTTGGAATTTTAAAAAATCCTTCAGGTCAGGCGTCGAGCACGTTGCTTCTCGATTGAAGTTTGATTAATAGAGGCGACAAAAACATTGTTTTTTGTATCTTAGTTTTTCATTAGACTACGCCAAAATATCAATTCTCTTAGAAATAAAAACGTACTTCTAAAGCAGCTCTTTATTAAATCTGACTGACTATTTAATGGACAGAACATCATTTCGAATTTTCAAAATGCTTTAGTTACTTGAAAATTTGGAACTGTTTCCAAGTATGGAAACTATTGAAATTGATTAAGATATTTTGGTCGATTTGTGAAAAAGATTTTTCGTCGTTTTGAATTTAATTTCTCCTATTTTGCTCATGATTGTTACAGTGATCTGAGCTTTTGTTTGAATACTGATTATTTTTTTAGGTATGGACTTGATATTTGTGGAAGTAAAATTTTTGTTACTTTTTTTCGTTTAGGATATTGTAGAGTTTTGCCAATCACGTGATTTCCGGTTATGAGAAATAAACTGAGTCGGCCCCCTTTTTTTCGTAGTTGTGCAATGATGAGAACTGATTATTGGGAATTGAATTATCTTCATAGAAAGTGTATATCTTGGATTTTTTAATTTCAGAATTTCAATTTTAAGAAATTTTCAAAATACGTTTTTAAAGAAAATCAACGTTTTAAAATGAGATGTTGCAAATTTCAAAAGTTGCTTGATTATGCCTTAATAGTTATATCAATTTTCTTTGTAAATTTTGTTGTTTTGTAAAAAGAAATGCTTTGCATCAAGTGTCTAAGAATTGATCCAATTATTCGTTTCCTCGTACGAAAAAAAAAAAATTCTCTCTCTATCTATCTCTATGTCTCTATCTATCTCTATGTCTCTATCTATCTCTATGTCTCTATCTATCTCTATGTCTCTATCTATCTATGTCTCTCTATCTATCTATGTCTCTCTATCTATCTATGTCTCTCTATCTATCTATGTCTCTCTATCTATCTATGTCTCTCTATCTATCTATGTCTCTCTATCTATCTATGTCTATCTATCTATGTCTATCTATCTATCTATCTATGTCTATCTATCTATCTATCTATGTCTATCTATCTATCTATCTATGTCTATCTATCTATCTATCTGTCTATCTATCTATCTATCTATGTCTATCTATCTATCTATCTATGTCTATCTATCTATCTATCTATGTCTATCTATCTATCTATCTATGTCTATCTATCTATGTCTATCTATCTATGTCTATCTATCTATGTCTATCTATCTATCTATCTGTCTATCTATCTATCTATCTATGTCTATCTATCTATCTATCTATGTCTATCTATCTATCTATCTATGTCTATCTATCTATCTATCTATGTCTATCTATCTATGTCTATCTATCTATGTCTATCTATCTATGTCTATCTATCTATGTCTATCTATCTATGTCTATCTATCTATGTCTATCTATCTATGTCTATCTATCTATCTATATATCTATGTCTATGTCTATCTATCTATGTCTATCTATCTATGTCTATCTATCTATGTCTATCTATCTATCTATATATCTATGTCTATGTCTATCTATATATCTATGTCTATGTCTATCTATCTATCTATGTCTATCTATCTATCTATGTCTATCTATCTATCTATGTCTATGTCTATCTATCTGTCTATGTCTATCTATCTATCTATGTCTATCTATCTATCTATGTCTATCTATCTATCTATGTCTATCTATCTATCTATCTATCTATGTCTGTCTATCTATCTATGTCTATCTATCTATGTCTATCTATATATCTATGTCTATGTCTATCTATCTGTCTATGTCTATCTATCTATCTATGTCTATCTATCTATCTATGTCTATCTATCTATCTATGTCTATCTATCTATCTATGTCTATCTATCTGTCTATGTCTATCTATCTGTCTATGTCTATCTATCTGTCTATGTCTATCTATCTGTCTATGTCTATCTATCTGTCTATGTCTATCTATCTATCTATGTCTATCTATCTATCTATGTCTATCTATCTATCTATGTCTATCTATCTATCTATGTCTATCTATCTATCTATGTCTATCTATCTATCTATGTCTATCTATCTATCTATGTCTATCTATCTATCTATCTATCTATGTCTATCTATCTATCTATGTCTATCTATCTATCTATGTCTATCTATCTATCTATGTCTATCTATCTATCTATGTCTATCTATCTATCTATGTCTATCTATCTATCTATCTATGTCTATCTATCTATCTATCTATGTCTATCTATCTATCTATCTATGTCTATCTATCCATCTATCTATGTCTATCTATCTATCTATCTATGTCTATCTATCTATCTATCTATGTCTATCTATATATATATATATATATATATATATATATATATATATATATATCTCAATCAATCAACAGAATATTTGTGAATGTGTTATATCATTCGAAATGAACACCTGTTCGCTTGAGACCCAAAGCAGTTATTTGGGTCTTGGCCTTTCTGCTGGGCTGTTTAGCTCAATGGAAAGAGCTGTGCTACATTAAAGTGGTTACTTTATCGGTTGCAAGTTTGATTCCTGCAGCAGCCCTATTTTCTTTAATTGTTTCTTCTATTTATGCTGTCTAGACCATGTGACTCATTCTCTGTGATAATGGGAGATCATTTCAAATAATATAATACATGAATATTCTATTGAATTATATGTCCATTTCTTGATATAATTGTTCTGAATCAACAATGCATGTATGGATAGTGAATGGACTAAAAAGTGGGGATAAAGTGGTCAATTGGGCCTTTACCTTTCGGCTGGGCTGTTTTGTTTAGCTCGGCTCAATGTGAAGAGCAATGCTACGTTGAAGTGGTTACCTCATCAGTTGCAACTTTGATTCCTGTAGCCACACCATTTTCTTCAATTGTTTAGTTTATTTATGCTTTCTAGGTTAGGTGACTCATTCTCCATTTAATTACAGGAGGTCATTTTAAATAAAGATTCAAATAATACTACGCATTCATATATATATATATATATATATATATATATATATATATATATATATATATATATATATGATTTCAGTTGTGTATATTCCTTAGATGCGACTTGAGCCTGCATACCTTATGGAAGTTATTCCCTTCCAAATTGAAATAACTTTATTTAGTGAACATTTAAATCAGTAGTATTTTAGCATTTGCTGATGACATTGTGCTCTTTGCTGAGAACTTAGTTGAACTCCAGATAATGTTCGACAAACTGAATGAAGAAAGTAGGCCTTCGTATTAAGTTGAGTAAAACCACAAGGACAAAGACACGATGATCAAAACACAGAGCTAAAAATGTAAACCTCTTTATCTACCTGGAACAACAAGTCTCCATGAAATCCTCCAAAAGAGGGGATCAAGCCAAGAATCGCCCTAGGATGCCAAGCTATTTCTATTGTTTTGTGGATTGAGATATCATTTTTTATCAGTTCACTAAGTTTTATATTTATTTGATTATTTTTGATTGAGAGCGATTTTTTTTTTTTTTTTTTTTTTTTTTCAGAGAAAAGCGTACAATTAATAAAAATAATTGTAAATATTAGATAATCCATAATTTTTTTTTTTTCATGAGAATTTGAAAAGAATGAGAATTACAGCAATAATGCCCACTATGCACTCAAAAGTGTGAGGCGTAAGAGCCCTGCACCTCCCACCTTTGGCATGCTTGGGCAGTAGGTGCTGTCATTTTTGGTGACTGGCCATAAATCAAAGACCTCATACTAAATGTGACCAGCCTTGAAAGTCACTAAACCGGAAACTTTTTAAAAAATGAAATAAGTAATGTTTTAATCTAATTTGTTTGAGTTAAGTAATGCAGTCTTTTTTGTTGGTAAATCTGAATGAATAAAGGTTGTTAGATGATTTGTTTATTTCATCTTGTCCTGAAAGTGAGATATTTATTTACTTTATTAAAATGTTACCTATTCCATTTCAAAAGATTATTTCATTTGTATGAGTTCCTTTCAGAACAATTGATATAAATTATATATTGATTCATGTTAGTTCAATATATTTTGTATGAAGTCCTCACTTCATTAATACTAGTAGAATAACTTGGCTTTTGCCTTTTTCTTTTTTTTTTTTTTCATAGCTATGAAAGGGTCACTTTAACATTATCGTGAACTCATCCCGCCTATAATTTGAGTTCAAGAATTGTTGGTGAAAGGGTCACTTTAACATTATCGTAAACTCATCCCGCCTATAATTTGAGTTCAAGAATTGTTGGTGAAAACAATATTTATTCTCCTTTTTTAAGATCATCGGAAAAAATCTTTTACTCTTTCTAATGGTGTAAAAATTCTAGAAGATTGATGAAAATTGTTGCCTTCCTGTAAGATGATAGATCCAGAGTATATCAGAGTAAGTGAATTTAAAGAAATGAAATACCCTCCCTGAAAAAATCAGAAATTAGCCTCGATCACTATCGTTGAAAGGTGCTGATAGTGTTGGAAAATGTATTTCATTTTTTCAAATTGCAAAATGTAGGGGCAATATTTTTGCTAAGATTATTGGCATTTGACCATAACTTTTTTTTAGGTTGGTTGTTAACAGAATTTTCAATTTTTGAAAAACATTATTTAGTGTCATTGATAATCGCTTCAATTTGAGGGATATTTTAATTTGTAACAGCCTAAAATCTACATTAAAATTTATGGAAATATGTTTTACTTTTTGTCTAGACGAAAATTTGGCTAATTTATTGTAGAAAAGCACTTAGAAAAAATCAAACAAAAATTGCCAAAACACACCAGAGATATGTAAAAAATAGTTGAAAGCATGTCCAAATGGTCATCACCACCAAGTATATAAGAAAAAGTTTCCCAGCTATGAACTATCTGGCTATCAAATGTGCATTGCTAACAAATGATAGCTATCAATGTTCCATAATCCTCTCCAAAATCCCATTAGTCCCAGAAATAAGGACCTGTAATCTCCTGACAGTCACCTATGGAGCTGAAACCTGGAACCTAACCGAACTCAAGTCATGGTACGTATATAGGAGTGGGTCATACTTGGCGTCACATGGAGAGATAACAAGACGGCACAGTATATTACAGAAAAAACAGGAGTCAAAGAAATCATAGAATCTGTTTTTTTCATATAGTTAAGGGTTTGGTTGAGTTTCTTTCTGACATGGTTGGGCCCACTAGGAATAGAATTCCCGCCAGCATAGTTCTGATCCCAGGAACATTTGGGTCACTCCACCATGCCAAGGTACTTATTCCTAGAGTGATTCGGTCATGTAGATCCTTATAGAGCATCTGCAAAACTGTGGCTGATGGAAAATAAAATGGTGTCTCAATTTAGACAAATTCAGGAGATATTGGTTCAGCAACATCCATGATTGAGACATCTAGCAAATCTTGGGAAAGATCTATATCCAATGAAAGATGTTAAAGTGCTGATGATGGTGTAGCATTTCTGCATGGGGAGATTGAAAGATTCATCCTACTGTAATCAGAGACTGAACTTTTGAAACTTGCAAGGTTAGCATTCGCAGCTTGAAAATTTGCCCTCAAAATATGCAACATTCTATTTGTTGTGATCTTATTCTGCCCTCTTGCATAATGAAATGGTGCCATGGCTACTTAGATGTAAGGTGGAAACACAAAATTCAACAGGTGTTACTACTCCCTTTTTTGTAAATAAGGTTCAGATCAATATGTTGTGAGAATTATATTGAATATCCCCTCAATAATTACTATCATCATTCAGTATAATTAATTTTGTTACAGATTTAGATTATGTATGCAGAGTGCTAGTAATAGAAGCTACTACTACAACTGCTTACTCTTGCTGCCAGACTGGAGATGCACTAAAAAAATCCCTGATGAAATTACTTTATCCATGGTTGAATTAAAATTCCATCATATTCTTATCAATTTCTGTTTTCATTAATTTAATTTGAACAGACTATTTTGCATACTAAATGCACAAATTTATTATACAAAAACATTAAAAGTAAAACAGGTTAATATCAGATTTGCAAATTGGGATTCTTAAAGATTCTTGAAGCTTCACTCTCTTGATGATTCTGTGACTTTGGAAAAACAATTTCTAGAGTTCTTCTCTTTGTCATAGAAGTGTTACTGATATCTCAGAATATTTACCACTGAAATCACAACTTGAAGTGGTTTAAAATAGGAGTGTAGGGCAAAAATCATGGACATGACCTCCACATTTGGAATGCCAAGCTGGACATAACAGCCTTGGTCAGATTAAGACATAACAAGCACTTCTGTGATCAATAACTGGAAATGTTTGCTCAGGGTCTCATATTCTGAATACATATTTTAAAAGCCTTTTCCTCTCTTTTTTTTTTTTCCTTAATGCAACCAAAAACTGGAAAAATAATACCACACAGTATTTTTTAAATTTTTTACGTGGGTTTATATTCTAACATTTTTAGAAGGCATAAAAAATTCAGTACTCTAATGAACAGTTTGATTTTTTTTTTCCTATTTCTCCTTCTGTAACAATGAACTCTCCTGCCTTTTAAACATAACAATTCAATATTTCTGATCAAAATATCTCTTAACAATTTTTAACACTGGACAGACACCTCCACTGAAACAATTCCAGTAGTTTCTTCTCTAAAATGAAAATCATGTCATGGAAATTCAAATATTTGTGACTTTTTACATAAAGATTAACTAATTAAAAAATAATACCCTAGATTATTCATTTTTTTTTTTATTTGGTCTCATTTTCAAAGTTGAACATTTTTTGAGGCATCCAAAAATTAAAGAATACCCTACAGCATTTTTTTTATAATGGGGCTTGGTAAAAGTTGAAAAAATTATATATTGTGGTATCATTTTTTTTTTTTTTTTTTCAAATTTTTATTTTTGTATAATCTAAAAAGATGTTGAATTTCAAAAAAGTGCGGTTAGAATATGAAGTCAAGTGAAAAAATTGTTACTCTGTATTATTAACTTGTGGATGAGTTGAAAAGCTTTTAAAATATTTATATTTAGAATGAGACCTGGTGATAAACATTTATTCAGTCACCAATCACTGATATTTGTTCATGTTTTGATAAAATCAAGTAAGTTTTGTCTAGCATAGCACTTGAGGTGTGGTGTTTTTTTAAATCCCAAATAGTAAGGGGAGGTAATCTGAACAGTTCATACACCATCATATCTCAGTGAAATAATTATTTTGAATATTTTCACGTTGAGATTTGGAAATTTTTCTTGCACACAAACTTGGCCACATTGGTCAAGATATTTTTGACTCTAATTTTTCTTTTTTGATTTCCATTAAATTTGTGATTGCATTATATATTGCAATTTATTGCATTATTTACGAAAGATGCATCTATTTTTCTTACTTATTTTTATCTTTTCAGGCTGAAAAAAGAGCCCATCATAATGCACTGGAACGGAAGCGAAGAGATCACATCAAAGAAAGTTTCCATAGTCTCAGAGATTCTGTACCCACACTGCAGGTTGAAAAAGTGACAGTAAGTATTTTTTCTATAATCTTCTTAAGACACTGTCTTGTTTATATATTTGTATAGAATTTCTTGAAATTTAAATCTAACATTGAATTCTGTCAACATACCTTTTTATCAAAAAATTTCCCCCAAGTCTGAGATAACTTTGCTGGAAATAAACATTGTATTTTTAAAAAGATGAAGAGAAAGTTCAAATATGCCTGTCTGATAGGATGAGAAAACCTCTAAAATGTATTTTCTACTGAATGCATTGTATACAAACTAGTAAATCTGATTTAGAATCTCGAGCTTTGATTCATTAGAGTTAAATGGAAAATACAAATCAGTTACTTGAATCAACCCAACTAGATTCTTTATTGGGTGAATATTGAATATTAATCTCTGCTTCTCTCAAAAGACCTGTTTAACTGTTGCTGAATTTAGGTTATTCATGTGTTCTGACATTTATATGTATCCATCAAACTTGGGACTTTAGTCCAGCCCAAACCATTTGTAAGGGTAAACTTGAAATTTTGCACACACACACTCCTCTCAATAAGTAGGGAAAATTTCATGTTTTTGAAAAAAAAAAAAATTCTCCCCCTAAATAGGTTTTTAGTGTGGGAGGAGGGTCCGTTTACAATGGAAGTTAATCCTAAATTGATCCCTTAGTTTGTGTCTGGCAGTATTCATACATCCATTTGAAAATTCATACATTTTTAATAATTGTTGCCCCAAAATGTGAGAGAAGTACTTTATCTATTGATCACCTCCAATACGACATGCTGCTAAAAGACTTGGTCAGGTGACATTTCTTCTGTGTGATTAACCAGACGTTTTTTTTATACTGGTAGTATTTTCTTGAAGGTAACTTAATTTTACCAACACCATTGTTTGATTACTGAGGTAAAAAGCAGCTTATGTGAGTGGTGGTGATTCATAATTTCCCTTGGAATGCCTGTTTTGTTTTTTCCTCCTCATATGATAGTGGCCATAAATTTTTTGAGCAATTATAAATCTCAAGTTTAAATTATGTGAATCTGATAATTCATGAGTGTTTGGAAGTATGTGATTGTTTGCAATAGAAGGGGGTTGAAATGTTTTATTAAATCTGTTTTTTTGACTTGTAAATGGATTTGGGTTAACAACTGCTCAGATCATTTAAAGGTATTATGTTAACTAAATTATCAATTAGAGCACAATGTAACTTGCGAAATAACTCTAGAATTAAAGTTCTTTGTATTTTATAAATTTGTTTCAAATTGATATTTTTATTTTCTTTGTTCAGGTCTCCCGAGCCCAAATATTAAAAAAGGCAGCTGATTATATTCAATTTATGAAAACAAAAAATCAAGGTCATCAAAAAGACATAGATGATCTGAAGAAGCAAAATAATTACCTTGAAAAACAAAGTGAGTTTGTCCTTTGCAGTTAATTTTTTAGAACTTATATTTATAATTTTTGCTTGACAAAGCCAATTACAAACAATTTTGAGCGACTATATATGTATGTGTGTGAGCACACATTGTTTTTTCCTCACATTTTGGGTAACTAATGATCATTTTTTCAGTTATGAATATTTGATAGAATCCCTTGTCAAACATCACTTGAAAATATTTGGAACTATTCAGATTTAATTATTTTTCTATAACTTGTTTTTTGTGTTAAAAATTATATTAGTGTTTTAGTTATGTTTTTTTTTCTTTCTGACGTAATGTTATTTGTTGATCTAAGACGTTCCTTGGTATAAAACTTAGCCATTTTTGAAAGGATATTAAATAAAACTTAATTTTAATATCATGAGGATTCTAGAATTGAGGATAGGAAAATCTAGTATTGAGAATTTGATAATTTTATTTCATTTTCTTCTTTTTTTTTTTTTGTATTTCAGTTCATGCACTTGAAAAAGCAAAAAGCTCAGGTTCATTTACGAATCTTCATTCAATGGGTGCTTCTACCACAAATGTGCCAGACTATGCAAATGATTCTGAATCTGAAAGTGACGATATAGATAATTCGAACCATGGCAGACGGAAGAGATTAAAGACTGCCAACTGAAACAACATTCATAATGCTCTGGCAAAAAGAAACGTCAAAAACTTTTTTATTCATTTAAGTGGGGATAGCACGAAAACAAAGAAAATGCACAGACTTAAGAATGAACACACTGACAGATATAACACACTTATACACACACACAGCGCACATTCATACATGCATACATAAACATACGTACATGTGCATGCACACATGAAACACAATGTGCATACACACATGCGCGCGCTTCACTTATCCACCTTGTACCTACCCAAGTCACTGTCACCTCACCTGCCCACTCCTGTCCAAGCAAGTTGAGAACACCATAAGACATTCCCAATATATCTAGAGATAATCCATTGAGAGATAATCCTTTGTTTGTTGATTTTTTTTTCCCCCTTTCAGACTCAAACACACTTACATGCGAGCACAACACATATTAGATTTTTAAACCATGTCATCTTATCCATGGATCAAGATGTGGTATGTGTGCTGTTAACCTAAGTTTAACCCAAACAAACCTAACACTTATTGTTTTATTTATTTATATATATATATATATATATATATATATATATATATATATACACAGGGGTGGGCAAAAATTCTCATCTGTTTGGTGTACTGAAAGCAGTGGAATGAGCAAAATGGTAGTGGATTCATTTACGTCAGCCATAAGCCTTCAAGTTTATTTTTCCTAATTTCTTAATATGATTTATATGAATTTTATTTCAAACTGATTTAATTTTTTTCTCTTAAATTATCTTCAGACAGTGACAAAAATTGCAGGCTTAATCTGGCAATAAATGTGTGCACAATTCATTGCTCTAGTCAAAATTTTTTTTTATTTTTAAATATTTGTTTTTTTTTTTTCAATTTTTATTTTTTAAAAATATCCTTTTCAAAGAAATATGCTCGCAAATTAAAAATTTCTCCCCCCCCCCATCTCTTGAAAAATTCCAGTGAAAATATTCTGAACGTTGTGGCTCTAGGTTCTGGTAGTGAGAGTAGATTTTTAACTGCCAGTGTGACCATCTTATTCTCTATATATGTACAATTATTGTATATTTTCATTCTTTCTGATTCTTAATTTAATAAAATAAATGTAAATTAAAAGATAATCATAAAACAATAGATATTTGACAATTTGACATTTCTTCTGTTACTTGCAATGAAAAGAAATGTAAAAGATGGAGAGAAGATTTTTGTGCTGCACACAATTTGCCTTTCTATTTAATCATAGAATGTATCTGGTTCTGCAAACCTGATTTTTATCACTCTGGCCAACAAATGATCTCAATTTAATTAATCTCAAAGCTTGATATTGTGGAGAAATTCCTTAAAATTCCTCTAGAACATTGATGATGAAAATAGTGATTAAATTGTTAGAGTGACATGCTTTTTACAAATTCTCAGGGTTTTCTACATTGAATATCAACCACGGTGACCAAAATTCAAATAAGAGAAAACAAAACTCCCTTTTTCCAAAAGGGGTTATTATGCAGCAATGTCGGAAAAACCCCAGAATGTTACGGTAAATCCTAAAAAGGCCTTAAAACACTAGTATGATTTAGTTTTCCCCCATTACTAACAGCTTCCAATTGGTTGATATTTATATCTACTCTTCAGTGTTATGTTGCAAATGAATCACTTCTTCATGGCTAACAGGCACCTTTATCATTTTTTGAAAAACTGTTTTATTTTCATATTAGATTTTTCACTCTCTTGTTCATTTGTTTGTTTTTTCTATCAGGTTTCGTGTAAATATGGACATCACAAGGAAACAAAACTACCTTGATAAAGTTATCATGCTTAATTATTACTTTTATTGATATTTCCAACAAATATTTAAAAAAAAATACAAATCCTGTTACGAATTCAGATATTTAAGGGGAAGAGAATAAAAAAAAAAGAGAGAGACAGCTTATGGTTAAAATTGAACTCACAGTCTGAACAGCAATTAGTGATTTAAATTGTCAAACTAATAAATTGTGTTATCTACATCCAAGGTTGATTTGAAGATACAATCTGATGTTTGTTTTTCTTTAAAGTCACACTATTTTAGAGCAATTATTTCATTATTTATCCTTGTCTTCAAATGTACCCATAAAAACTATAAAATTAAGGTAAATAGTAGTCAGAATTAATCCAATGGGTTGATGGCCTGAGTTGAGTTGTGATAAAAACTATAAAATTAAGATGAAGGTAAATAGTAGTCAGAATTAATCCAATGGGTTGATGGCCTGAGTTGAGTTGTGATAAAAACTATAAAATTAAGATGAAGGTAAATAGTAGTCAGAATTAAGATGAAGGTAAATAGTAGTCAGAATTAAGATGAAGGTAAATAGTAGTCAGAATTAATCCAATGGATTGATGGCCTGAGTTTAGTTGTGATAAGAACTATAAAATTAAGATGAAGGTAAATAGTAGTCAGAATTAATCCAATGGATTGATGGCCTGAGTTGAGTTGTGATGAAAACTATAAAATAAAGATGAAGGTAAATAGTAGTCAGAATTAATCCAATGGGTTGATGGCCTGAGTCGAGTTGTGATAAAAACTATAACATTAAGATGAAGGTTAATAGTAGTCAGAATTAAGATGAAGGTTAATAGTAGTCAGAATTAAGATGAAGGTAAATAGTAGTCAGAATTAATCCAATGGGTTGATGGCCTAAATTAGCACAGTGAACCACACTATTTTAGTTTACATATTTTATAGGTGTAATTTGTCCTGCATCATCACCTGAGTAAAATTTCTTTGACTTTTAAACTGAAGTTTTGGATAGTCATTACTTTGTTTTTAAGAAGAAAAAAAATCAAAACACTTCTAAATTGACATTAACACCATCACAGTCTTTTCTTCAATTTCTAACCAATGGTGATCTGGTTTTGTGAATCTGTGATAGGTTGACTAGTTTTAATTTGCTAATTGGATGAAACTTTTAAACACAATTTGTTCTGTCGTCTATATTCTGTGGCCATTGATAAATTGAAAAAGACTTAAAATCAAGTAATGTTGATTCAATATGGGAATGTTACATTAGCAGTTTATGAAATTCACTGCATACTTGAAAAATTGAATTGAAGTTGATGTTTTTTTTTTTTGATAATGATTATGTCTATGACTGAAAACTTAATGCCTACATCAGAGGATGTTGCTCACTTTGAGATTTGACATTTCACAGGGACATCACTTGAAATACCATCTCCTAATCCATTTTTACATCACAATATTAATTTCAGTTTATAATACTTTTTAGGAATATAAGAACAACTTTTTTGTAAACATTTTCCCATTTAAAACTTCCATCTTGCTAAAAGGAGTGTAAACACTACAAACTAGTTGTGTACTATTGATACTTTGTATACAGGGTAAAAGACTAATCCATCATTGTTCATCTGTCATTGGCACTTGCAAATATTTTGAAGACTTATTCTACAAGCAAACAAGTGAAACTTCCTTATTGTGTATCTGGTATTTTCAGTCATCAAGATTTTGTTATCATCAAGATCAATGTGACTTCACCCAAGTGATTGGTTTAGAAACTTTGAAATGTAATCATAATCTAATGTTATCAAAAAAGTAAACCTATTTCATTCTTTAGCTCATTTCTGATTCTCAATTCAAGGTATTGCATTAATTTTTTTTCATACCTTCTAGAAGAAGAAAAAAAACTCTGCATGATTAAAGTATAATAAAAAAAATTAGGGTTGTGGTAATTTGAAATCAATTGACTTTGTCATTTTATATGGTTCAATTGGACTATTTTCCTCTGTGTCCTTTTTTTTTTTTTTTTTTTTTTTTCTCTACCAAATTAAACCCGAAAAACTATCAAGGACAAAGAAAGTAGTCCAACTAAACCACATACAATGATTAGAACATCTCGTCTAAAATAAAATTCTGCCAAGAACTAATTGAGTTGTTTTTTTTTCCCCTGGTTATATTGAATTGAGTAATTTCCTGAGAAAAAAAGAAGTGGACTTCAATGAGAGCCTTATTTTATCTAAAACTCCAGGGATGAAATTCAGCAGTACATAAATGAAACTTGTATTTTATTTAGTGCATTACTTAACTAAAATTAACAGAAAAACAAATGAAAACGGCTATTATTAAGTTACTGGTTCAATAAAAATGGCATAAAATTATTCTTAAATTGTGTAACATTTTATTTCCTGTGAAGAAAAAATCCATGCATAGAGATAATTTTTTGAAAAATATATGCAAAGTATCCAACTGAAATATAGAGTAAGCCTAAGATTCATTCCAAGTAATGTCATTACTATATTTAGTCATGAATTTTTATACTTATTTACTTAGCTTTGAATTATATTTTGTCAGAAATAGTATTCTAACAATCAAAATAGACTAATATTGAATTACTTATGGAGTTGAATTCAATATATCGGCATTCTTTTCTTTTTTTTTCCCCCTCTTATATCCAGCTGTACCTAAGCATATTACAGAAGTAGAATTGACATGAATTTTCATTTTTAGCGTGAGACAGACATCAGTTGGGTTAAGCGCCAAGTGCAGTGAGACCAAAATAATTTGGTGTTTGATATTACCATTTACAGGTTTTTGATACTAGTGCAACTAAAACAACATTTGACGTTGCTTTTTGGATTGAAGATTTCAGGATACTTCATATGTTGACCTCAAATTTATTTGTTTCTTTCAGAATCCTTTTCTCTGTTAAACTCAATTGGGATTTAATTTGTCTAACTTATTCCAGTCATTAGCTTGAATACAAATTATAATTCTTATTGGACACTAATGATTAGTTGAACTATTTAGATTTTAGTATGAAAAGTGATAGGGGAGGCAAGCGTGAACATCAAATTCAACCTACGATCTCTACCTGTTGTAATATTTTTTGGATACTATGAACTATATTATTCATACAATATATATTGAACATAATATATATACTAAAGGAAGAATATGAATTGTATTTTGTGGAAGCTTATTTGAATGATCTCTTGTGTAATTACATGGTTAAAGTATGATTCACTGTAATCGGTGAAAATACAATAAACAATTGAAAAAAGAGGGCTGATGCAGGGATCGAACCTGCGATTGATAGGGTAACCACTTCAACATAGCGATGCTCTTACCATTGATCTAAACAGCTGCAGCTTCATAATGAACACTATATAATATACATGTATAGTATATAATGGTAATTTGATGATACGGAAGTGAAAAGATTACTGAGAGAAAAAAGGTAACCTCTTAGAAAAATGTTATGAGTGGGCAGGTATTTATATACATCTTGATGATAGCCAAATATATATATATATATATATATATATACACACACACACATATGATATAAAAATAAATGATAATTGTGTCATCCAAAGACAGCTGTTTCATTGTATTATAACTCTACAGTGTGGCCATAGACTATTGAACATCCCTTCCAGTACCACCAGGTATGATCGAAGCCTTTGCTTCAGACCAAGAGACTGATATTTTGCCTCTGCCCTACGCTGAACAGAACTGTCAGTAGGACAAAACTAAGCAATATATATCAACTTGCAAATAATTCCCGATTTACCGAAGTGCACTGTTCCAGATTAGGAAGACCTCTGCATTATAGCAGTAAAGGACTGGTGCCCTACATAACAATGCTCAACAATAATGAAGGATCTATGGAAAGCTGCTTAATTGTGTAACAACTTTTCAGTGTAGCTATGATATAATTAATATGTTATATAAATAATATGAATATTATGTACATATGAAATAATAGAAATAATATATATACTGTGTAAATATAATAAAATAATATGTATTTGTGCATATTATGAAATAATGTATTATAAAATTAAATGTATTACGTATACATGAAATGAATATTTATATATTATGGAATAATATTCGAATATATATTGAAAATCATTATGGAATATGTATATTATATATATATCAAGTAATTATATATATTATGGAATGTATAAACGTACATATGAAATATATATATGTTATGGAATAATATATTATGCATAATCTATACATGTGTATATATTATGTGAGTATATACTATGTATATAAATGAAAAAAATATATAAAAAGGATATATATTATAGATGATGTATTATTTATAGATATTCTATATATATATACATATATATATGTGGTACTGGATGGGACAACGGATTGTGTATAGCCACACTGAAGAGTTGTAATACAACAAAACAGCTGTATATGTATATATATATATATTATATATATGTATATGTATATATATCATAAATGTATATATATTAGGTAAATGTATACATATATATATATGAAAAAATATATTTATATCTATATATATTCTACATATATATACATAGAATATATTCATATATTCCATATATATGTATATATATATTCTATATATATATATACAATATATTATATATATATATATATATATATATATATATATACAATATATATATATACATACAATATAGTATATATAGATACAATATATTATATATATATCTTAGATTTGTATGTATA
>OY735243.1:9076135-9157364 GCA_963457665.1 Thysanoteuthis rhombus
GCTCGATAAAATCACCATCAACCTACTTAAAAAAGCTGGGAAAGTCATCCCAAGAAAATTAGCCATCCTATCCAACTTCTGCCTCAAACAAAAGAAAGTCTTAGATGAGTGGAACACCGCATTCATAATTCTGTTATACAGAAAAAGGAAACCCAAAAGAACTCAATGATTACAGGCCAATAAGACTAGTTAATTGCATCAAACTCATCAAAGAAATCAACAACGAAACCATCAAAACGCTAGATGAAAACCAACCACAGAATCAAGCTGGCGTCAGAAATGGGCTGGACATGTTGCAAGAATGTCAGATAATCACTGAACATCATGTCTTACAACATAGATCCCCAAAGTTCACGTGCAAAGTTGTAGACAACAGAAAGTAAGATGGCGTGGATGAGCGAGACAAATTCTGGTTGTACTGACTCTTCTATGTCCATGATAGTGAAGTCTTTTGAATTAAGGGGAAGGTCTATGTCTAACGATAGGTGCTAACAGACTCATAATGATGATGATGATATATGTTTGTGTTTGTGTATATATATATATATATATATATATAGATTGATACATTATACTAAACAGTTGAAAGCAGCTATTTTGCACTTAGCATTACTGGTGGCAGTTCAGCTCAATGGTAAAAAACATTGTTGAAGCTGCTACACTTTCAGTTGTAAGTTTGATTCCTTCAGCAGCCCAATTCTCTTTATTTGTTTATTCCATTTACATTGTTTGGGGTGAGCAATAGATAAACAATGTAACGACATGTTATCTTTTTAAATAAGTTTTCATGTAATATAACGCAATTTTAAATCATACATATACATAAATATATGTGTGTACATATATATGTGAGTGTGCATATATATATGTGTGTGTGTGTATATATATAATATATGTATATATATATGTATATATTATATATATTATAAACAAAAGGATATATAAGCCAGCAGAATAATTTTGAGAGCATTATTTTTATTTGAAACTTCATTTGAATTGAGATTCCATTATTACATATGTCACTTGGCCTAGACATAAAATAAACAAATAAAGAAGTGGGCTGCTGCAGGAATCAAACCTACCTCCAACTGGAAGCCATTTTAATGCAATGCTGCTCTTAACATTGAGCTAAACAGCTTGCTTATGTCAGAGGCTCATAAAACTGCTTATACACTGTCTAGGCCAATTGATAGATTCAGCATATGATAATGGGATATCAGTTCAAATAGAGTTTCAAATAAAAATAATGCATTCACAATTGTTCTATTAGATTATATATCTATTTCTTTTTAATAAAATCCGTGTTGTGAAACAATAGAGCAGATATGAACAGTGAATAAACAAGACAAGATATGGACACAAAGCTGTTGTTTGGGTCCACTACTTACCAGATGGCTGTTTTGCTGAATGGTAAATGTGATGTTGCAATAAGACGGCTTCCTGTGGGCAGCAGGTTATATTCGAAAATATTTGACAAGAACTGAAAATTAGCTACTGTTGTACGGATAATTTTACTAAATACTTAACAAAACATAACAACGAAATGATTAGAAATAAAACTAACAAAGATAGCATAAATAAACCAGATATCAATTGCACAATCAAAAACAGATGCCCCTTGCAAAACTAATGTCTCAAATCAAATATTGTATACCAAGCTGAAATATCAACCCAAGTGAAACCCTTAGAAGTGAAATATTATATAGGAATATCTGAAAACACCCTTTAAACTAATATAAGCTCACCATCTACAAATAAAAAATATAAAAACAGTAAATCACTATCAACATATTATTGGAGACTAACTGATAGCTAACTCAAACCTACAATAAAATGGAAAATATTAAAACAAGCTTACAAATATAAAAACAAGCTTATGCCAGAATATTTGAACTACATGTTACCAATACCTAAATGAGAAATTGGAAATCTTCACTTTTGCCATTAGAACAAAACAAAAAAACAGAATTATTGAAAAGAAAAATCAAGGTGGCATTAAAATGCCAGGATCACTAAAGATTTCTATTAACAGACGTAACTTAACAATCCAGATATAGATGTACTGAAAATAACCTCCAGAGATATCATATTCACACAGCAACTTTACAGAACAACCCAATCACCATAATTATCTCAGACATGTACAAACTGGCCTGAACCAGAATAATTGAATAAACAACTAAGGTCATATAAAAGGGAACTCTAACATTGGGAACCAGATTTAAATGAGAATGAAATACTCTCAGAGAGGAAACATACCATAAAGAACTGATGGATCAACTACATAATGATAATGACAATGCCTACACCATACTATCCTAATTCATAATTCATTACTACCAACAAGCACAGTATCTCCACCCCCCAAACATAACAAGCAATGATCAACCATAACTAAAACTGCAAACACAGATATCTTAATTTTCAAGAAAAATTCCATGACATGCATATGCTACAGTAATTGAGCTAGAGGGCTGGAATTTTGAACTTTTAATCCTTATTATGTCTAAAAAAAAATAAATCCCTGGATAAGTTTTTAGTGTGTGTGTGTGTGTGTGTGTGAATGTATCTGGGGGCCAATTTGCAATGTAAACTTATGCTATATTGGTCCTTTAGTTAGTGTCCAGCAGCATTCACCTTTGTTTGTTGGAAAATCAGGAATTTTTTTTGTAATCACTGCTCATCAAAGGGTGAAAGAAGTAATTTATTCATCTATCACACCTTTTTCCAATTTTTTGATTAATCATCCCATCAAGACATGCTGGTCAGATGATGGTCTCTATTGAGTGACTTATCAGACCTGCTTGTAATAAATTTCATTGTGTGGGAATAGTATATGCCCATCTATATGACTAACATTTAAAAAAAAAGAAAAAAGAAACCTGACTAGTCACTCAATAGAAACTGTTATGTGATTAATGTCTTTTAGCAGCATGCTATGTTTGGGGTGATCAATCAAAAAATTAGAACAAAAGGGGTGATCAGTGATTAAGTTATTTCTCTTGCCTTTTGTTGAGTGGTGATAAGTACACATGTAATCATTAGATTGAATCAAAGAGGATCTTTGATATTGTGGGTTTCATAAACACAGTATATATATATCTATACTATTCATCTCTTTGTCACAATCTATGATTGCACTTCAAATCGTCAAAAACTAATTGTTGAGAGAAATAAGATTATTTTAGGAAATGGATTCTTTTGTTTGTTTCCTTAAATTTTTTACATTACAAAATTACAAGTTTGAAGAAAATCTTTGATTAGAATTGGTTTAGAAAACCCGAGAAATATTTTTATGAAACTGTATACTTAGATTTAAAGTACTTAAACTAAAAGTACCAAATTTTTTAAATATATTTATTTGTATAAAAATACATACAAAATTGTCCAAAACTTTAGCTACAAAGAATTTATCATTCTTATTTCTATAGTACAATATTATTCTGAAAATCATTAAAAATCAATAAGAATAATCATGATATGATTAGAATTCTTTTTCAAAATTATATAGAAAAAAACGAATCAAGAAGAAAATACTTGAAATAATGATAATAAAACTATAATTCAAGTGAATTTAACAAAAATCTTTTGAACTCATATCCATTATTAAAAATCATTTTAAAAAATTGACTGTGTGGTATTGCAGTGACTTCAATTTTCAAAAAATATTTTCTATAACTTGAAAAATATTGACAAATTAATGCTGTCAAAATTTGCAATATGAGGCTGGATAAAAAATAAGTTCAAATGAATGAAAACAAAACAAACACAACTAGTGTTGCTGAACTAAAAAAGGATGTCACTTGAAATTATATCTGAAATTGCCTCCAGCTATGTGTTTTTAATATATATATATTTTGATAGCATAAACTTTTATATAAAATAATCATCTGGTAAAAGAAATGGACATCTAAATTCTATTCTTGAACAAAAAACAAGCATTGAATGAAAAATAGAACAAATGTGACATGTTAATCAATTAATTTTTGATGTGTGACCTGAATATCTATCAGCTGTTATTGTCAAAATTCAGTGGTAAATCTTAAATTCTCTATAACTTTCATATTTGAAAACCTTATAGAAATGTTCCTGTCATTATCTAATGTACTCCCCACTGACCAATCTTCTTTAAGGTTCTGAGATTTTCCTTCCCTGAACTGAAATACGTTTTGCATTACTTGATTCCAGGATTGAACTTACAACTTTCAAGGAATCAGATGAAATTTTCATTTCTTTCTTTCTTTTTATTTCTGTCTTACTATTTGTTTCTTTCTTTTCTATCTCTTCTTTCTCTTTTCTCTTTTCCGATACAAGATATTGTAAATGATGAAAAGGATTTTAGTATCATGTTAATTGATAAACTATTATTCTCCAAATATATTGCCAGTGCTGCTGCTAAGGTAAACTGGGTTCTAGGACTGATTAAGCATACTTTTTCATTTGTAAGATTTTGTTCTTTATACTATAAGATCATTTCCCAGCTAGGGTTCCCCAGAACTCCAGGATTTCATAAGAAGTTGCGAGAGGTTTTGCAAGAAATAGTGATAAATCAGCTAATCAAAAATGAATTTTGAGACATTTTTGTGTTTAATCATATATTCATAATTTTATTATGCATGCAAAGCATGTTCTGTAAAGTAGAGAAATCCATGCATCTGTAGGAAGTTAGGAGACCCTAATTATCAGGGAATTCTTGGGGGAATTTGGTCTTGGTTAAAGCAAAATTTCTTGAACCTTCTTTGTAGTGTGTGCCAAAACTTTCAAAGGCTGTTTTATGATTTGTTTAAACTCTTGAGATATTTCATTCCTATATCTTCATTGTGGCTACTGGAGGGAAAATTCACTGAAAACACTTCACCATCACCAATTCACTGCCATATACAATTCGCCACCATACATGATTCATCCCCTGAAAACAATCCATAGCTGTGGATTACATAAAATTCACCCCTGATTTAGTTCAGCAATATTCATACCAGCTATGAATAAATCAGTAAATTCTTATATTCTGTATTCATTACAATTAACTCTTGTGTCCATATAGATGCTAGTTGCTACTGCACAGGTTTGCTTGGATGATTAATTCCCGAAGAAATATTTCTCCATGGAAATTGAATAACATAGGTCAAATTTTAAATGAAGAGTTGTCTGTTTACTTTTTTATGAAAGAAAAAGAAGTTTTGTATCAGATAAATAATCTCCAGTCATTTAAAACAATGATACATTTACTTGACCATACATTTTTCTTCCTAATAAGTTTATCAAAACACACATGAAAATACTGTCAGATAAAATGGAAAAGAAATTCAATCAGATAAGAAAATGTTTTATTGAGAAATAGCACATTTTGCTGGAACACATGTCAGATAGCTCTTTATTTACAATGACAAATACATTTGGTTTTTTGTTTTAATAGCTTCATTCAAGACACAAAGTCTGAAAAAGATTGACTTCTAATTTGCATCCGATTAGTGCTAGGATTTTGATAAAGACCATCCTGAGGAACAATGAATTTTGTGTCTCATACTCTAACCTTTACCCTTTTCTATAAGAGAGACACACACAATTCAATCTTCCTTGTGCTATCTTTGAAGAAGACACAAGATACACATTCCACTGTATACCAAAATGTGCATCTTCACCCATTTTGATTATGTGTATACATATAATCATACACATTTACATTTAATCATCTACACTTATTTCTACAATCTTCCTAACAATCTTCTTTACTAAAAACTTCTCAGAAAGAAAGGTAGAATGAATATTTCTCGCATGCATATAAACTCTTACTGTTTTCCCATCCAGTATAAGCAGCAACTAGCAGTAATAACACTGCTTTGCTCACCAATTTAATGCCACTCTGTTTCAGTTTACTTTCTCGAGTTCTGTGTCCTCGATTTCGATCTTAGTGTTCTTATCTCCAATGTGGTTGTTGCACATGATCTTCGTCTTGCTGAAGTTCATGTGTAGGCCGACTTTCTTGCTCTCCTCATTTAGTTCATCTATCATTAGTTGGAGGTCGTGTAGCTCCATGAGACCCTCAAAAGAAGAAGAAATCAAGCGAAGAATCACACTAGGATGGCAAGCCTTTGGCAGAGCTAGCTCAACCTTCAAAAATAATAAGATCCCATTAATCCTAAAGAGAAGGGTGTATAACCAATGCATCCTCCCAATAGTCACTTATGGAGCTGAAACATGGAACTTAACCAAGAAACAGACCCGTAAGCTGAGAACCATGCAACGTGCACATGAAAGAATAATGCTGGGCCTCACATGGAGAGACCACAAAACAGCACAACACATCCGGGAAAAGACAAGAGTTAGAGACATCATAGAATCCATCAAAAATCTCAAATGGCGGTGGGCTGGCCATGTTGCAAGAATGGCTGACAATCGATGGACATCACGACTCACAACATGGATTCCCCGAGACCATATGCGCAACCGAGGCCGGCAAAACATTAGATGGAGAGATGAACTAGACAAGTTCAGGAAGTACTGGCTCCGTGATGCCCATGATAGAGAAGTGTGGCAAATCCTGGGGAAGGTCTATGTCCAACGACGGACGCTAAAAGACTGATGATGATGATGATGATGATGTTTCAGTTTTATCTAAAAAAAGAAATGCTTTGATAGACTTGATATAAACAACAACTGAAATACCATCAATGGTTGGCTCCATAAGAGATTTTCGTTTCTCCAGGGAAACAAGAAAATGCTGACATCATATCAATACATTGCTTCCATCATAAAGAGATTTCGAAATCTTGTAGAGATGAATTGAAGAACATTTTTCATGACGCTACAAAAATACTCAACTTAATTAAACAAAGACCAGTTCAATCCACAATATTCAAAAAGCTGTGTAAAAATCTTGACAAAGAGCACATAAATATCTTGCTACATACAGAAATCTGGTGGTTGAGTTCCAAATAGGTTGATTGAGCTGAAAGATGAATTGTAGGAATACTTTCAAGAAAATAATAAAACAGAGTTTGCCAACTGATTTGAAGATGAAAAATGGTTGCAGAAGGTAGCCTACTTAGCAGACATTACATGAATCTGTTGAACTAGTCACTGCAAGGTCCTAGAGAAAATGTATTGACTTCAAGTAACAAGATTCTTGAATTCAAAATATGCAAAATAGATGCACTTACCTCATCAACCATCAGAAACTAAAACATTTAAGAAAATACCAGATCTTTCAACTTCCTCCATGTCTAACATTTACTTGGGAATGGCCTGTGTCCAACAACAAACCTTAGAGGTTGATGAAAAAAAAATGTTTCAAACCTCAAATACAACATAAGCCTTTGATTCAGGATGAATTTCAGCTTTATTAAAAGACATCACAGTATTTGTAGATGACAGAGTTTATATTAGTATTGCAGATCACAAAGAAATAGAAAGATTAGAACACAGAAAAGAAATATTGTAAATTTTGAAAACATGAACAAAGTAACAACTTGATAAACAACATGGTATATTCCAGTGACAAAGTAGTTATTCGGTTCTTTACCCTTCCAGAGTAATTTGTTTTTTCTCTACATCCTACTTTTTATTATTTAAATAATTCTTTTTCTAATGCTATTCTGAAAGTTAAATTGTAACTTAATCATCAAATAGTTACAAATAAAAGATAGTTAAAATAGTTATCTGGTATGTAATAAAGATTGATTTTGAGCAAGAGTGATACCCCCAGGGTACAGTTACTTGCCAACTTAATTTGCTAGGGTTAATAGAAATATTGTGTATTTATCATTAGATACCTAGCTATGTATCTATTCATAATTCATTTTTCTTTAGAAGGGAAGTATCTTTGACAAATATCATAATTTAATATTAACTTGGAGATTATCAGAATTCTAGATTTGTAAAGTATATATATATATATATATATATATATATATATATATATATATATATATATACACACACACACTAGGTGGTCACTGTTGGCAATAAGATTATGGTGTTTTTACAAAATGCTTTTCAGACTATTCTATCATTTTCTTTCTTTCATTCTTTCTTTCTTTCATTCATTCATACTTTCTTTCTTTCTCTCTTCTCATCATTTTCTTGGTTTCTTTTTGCTTTCCTTCATTCTGCTTTCCCCTTTTCTTTAGATTTCGAGAGGTTCGTGAAAAACAAATTTTTTATTAAATAAATTGTTAAAAATAAAAAAGCAAAAAACAAAACAAAGAAGGAAAACATTATTGACATTTTAAAAAAATTTTCTTTTTTTTTTCACAGTTCATCAATTGAAAATTCCAAGAAAAGCTGGTACCTAACGTTAATGTCAGCTTGAATGAATAATACATCACAGTATTTATTGATGAAAAGTATTTCATATTGTTATTGTAGGTCACAGTATTTGCTGATAAAAAAGTATTTCATTGTAGGGTCACAGGGAAATGGAAAGATCAAAACACAGTGAAGAGATAACGAAAATATCAGAACATCCAAAAAATATTTGGAGGTTTTAACCAAAAGCATAATCAGAGATTTGAGGGTAGTTGGGGGCTTGGCCCCTTGACGGGCCATCTCCAACGATTAGTGAGATTTGTCAGTAGAAATGCAGTAGGTGAACTACTATTTATAAAGCTTTGTGAAAGCACCTCTCCACTGAGGGACTGGGGTGCAGGGTTCCCAAATAGCACCCCCATCAGTTATGCCTCTGGTTTTAACAGACACAAATGGTGAACAATCAAGAAACAAACTGTATCTCGTGATCAGTTTTTGAAATAAAAAAGTTAAATGGATAAAAATTGAAAAAATCAAAGGACAAAAAAGATTAATTAGAAATCAAAAAACTTATATCCAGATCATATTCCATAATTTTGATCTCTGGAATTCAATCAAAAGTTAAAATATTTTATAATTTCCTTAAATGTGAATGCTAAACCCTAAATTCTTAATGTTAATCCTTCAAACCTTGACTCATTTTGTTTGTTTTCCAACCCTCTGTAATTATATTTCAAATATTTCAAATAACAAAATTCTAATTTCTAATCCATGATTCTCAACCTTACATACAAATCCCTTATTTTGAACTCTATCTCAGAATAGAAATATTTAAAAAGAAATCTAAATTGAATGCTCTATAGTAACTCTAAACAAAAAATAAATGAACTAAACAAAAAGAAATTAACAATTTTTGTCAAGCAGTTCCTCCAAGCTTAACATTTACACACAATTTCGTGTAACACAGTGGTTCTCAACCTGGGGTGTATGCACCCCCAAGTGGTACATAAGGCAATTTGGGGGGGGTGGGGGTGAGAAAAGGCAGGCAAACAAACTTTAAAAAAAATTATTGCTTATGTATACAATTTTTCTTCTGTCTTCTTCATGACAAACTTGGTTATATGAGTAAATATCTTGATTCAGACTTTTAATTTTGACAACTGATAAATTTTTACATTTTATTTACACTTTTCAATGTTAACTATGCCATTTTAGTCTTTTTAAAATAAAATTTTTTCGTCTTAAGATTTAGGGGTTCAAAAAAGATTTCAAAATCTCAAACGGGTGAGAGTCTTGAAAAAGGTTGGGAACTGCTGGACTAACACAAAGTCACACATTTTGGTCATCATGGGACATATATCTAGAGAGTGTCATTGCTTTTCTCTCCTGATTCACTAATTTGTGATAATCTTCAAATAAAAAAGAGATTGAGGTGACATTTTCAGGAATGTCTACATTTCTTATTTTTCCTTTCATCCAATGGAATAGTTGATTAAGTTAAATAAAAAAGTTTATGTTTTCTTTGTTGAAAGAAACATAAATGATAAATAGATTTTTAAAAAGCAAACAGGTAGAAAATACTCACAATTAAACAATACAGATTTGAACAAAAGAGACGAAGTTGATTGTATTATTTCCTTTCCCTGTGCCAAATATACAAATAGTTTTTTTTAATCATTTTTTTTTTAGTTTTAATTGGGCTATAATCTCAAAATTTGATTTTTTTATTAAATGTATTTCAAGATTAAATTAAGACATCAGAGGCAAAGCTTTGTAAAATATCCATCTTGTTAAAAAGTAAGCATTTTCTGTTAATGCTGCAAATCATTAATATGAAAGAAAAAAGTGCATTTATTATTTATGGTGGATTTGCACCTGTATGGATATATATATATATGGATATATATATATATGGATATATATATATATGGATATATATATATATATATATATATATATATATGTGCGTGTGTGTGTGTGTGTGTGTGTTTGTATGTCATTGTGAATGTGTGTTTGTTGGTATTTATATGTGAGTATTCATATGTATATGTTTGTCTGTGTATGTATTTGTGTATGTGCTTGAATTTATAAGTATTGGTTGCATATTTCTGTGGTCATTTAACAATCTTCATTTAGTCTGACACATAGCCACAAATTGCTTGTAGTATGTTTGTGAATCTGTGTGTGTATGTGTGTGTGTGTGCTTAATGAAAATGATTTTATTCCACTCATCTTAGTTTTACAATAATTACTTTCACAAAACAATATTGCTTCTCATATTTCAGAGATCAATGTTTGTTATTACCAGTAACTTAAGAAAAAGTACAATTTTTCTCTATTATCATCTTTTCTTTCTTCAGTGCATTTCATGCAGTATTCTTCTTTTTCTCGGCATTATAAAAATCACTTGAACAAATGATTATTGTGAGTATTTAAAGGCCCTCCCAAGCACATTAGATCTTTATCAATAACTTATGTATTTCTGCAGTGCAGTTCATTTCAAGTAGGTGTGAGAGGCTACTGGCCAAGCATTTAAAGGCATGGAGAATGGGATTGGCCCGCCAAGGTCAAACTCCGACTAAGACAGTTTGCATTCACTCCACACTAATGCCCTTGGGAAAGGCATGTATATCCATCTCTTTCCCATCCTGCCAATGAGTTATGAGCCAGCATGGCAGGATAAGGCCCATCATTGTCTCCTATGTCTTACACCTACTTAGAGAAGACCTATGTACAACAATGGACTTTAAAGGCTGGATTAAAAGAGAAAGTTCACATCAAAACTCCCATTTCATAAACTGTTTGGTTTTCAGTTCTTTTTATAATCTTTGAGCGGTGGCAATTCTAAGACACTAAATGATTGAGCCTGTTCAGTTAATCAACCATATTCAAATTGGAATCTTACCAATGCTCATATCTGGTGTAGTATTCAGATTACCAGAGGTTTGAGCCAGTCTTCATTCAGCACAGATGACACGACATGCTTAAAATATTAGGAACAGTCTTAGTTCTCACACACACACACACACACACACACACACACACACACACACACACACACACACACACACACACACACACACACACACACACACACACACCAGTGCTTCAAAGGCAGTGTGAGTGTTATAAGCAAATGTTGCCCATAAGCAGTTTCAAGGATTTCAGCCAAACATTTATGATTTACTGATTCATGATAAAACTGCAGAGGAAACTTTAAAAAATAATTTTCAATATTTGTTGTTATTATTCGTATTGGATGAAGTTGTTTTTTTTTGTAATAATAAATTCATTGGAAAATATTAAGGATATGCAAAACTGCACTAAAGAAACTGAAAAAAGATTGAATTTATATATGTATTTTAAAAATCTGTGTAGGACTGTTTCAAAAACATTATTGTTTCAATGTCATGTGAATCAGTTCAATTTGAACAAAGAGGATCTAAATCATTCATCTGAGTTGTAACATGATAAGAAAAAAATTTGTGCATCGAGAAATTAGTTTTTAATTCAAGTGAACTTTATCAAAGAATTTAATTTCATTATAGAGAAAAAATCCCGAACAAAAGAATTTGTTTTATTTTGTTTCACAGCTGTCAATAATTTATTCTTCTGTCAAGCACTTTACCCCATGAGGAGCATAGGCCATCGACAATTGTCAATGTTTATGTAACAAATTGGATTTTTTGTTTTTTGTCTAAAGTTGTTCGCACCATCCAAAACGTGTAAGCCTTGAGAAGAGGTCTTCGACACCTGGAATTTTATTTGATATAGATAGATTTTGTGTTGAATGCTGTAAATTTTGGTTGAAAATTAATAAAATGTTGAGAAAGATGATTGTGGAATTTATCTTTTTAAAAAAATTACAACTAGAAAATTGCAGGCATTTTAGTTGGGATTTCCTTTGAGAGAAATTATCAAAATTTATATGATATAAACTTAAAAAAAAAGCAAAATTTAATTTTTGCTATGCACAATTGTATATATTTGTATTTCATCATCACCATGGCTTGACTTCACAGACTTGGGAGGGGTTTCAATGTGTGCCTACGATTGACTGGCAGAGACCATTGGGAAGAGGCAAATTCTTCCACAGTAGTTGTAGGAGGGATGTCTGGTTTTACAGTGTTGCCTCTTGTGAATTGGGAACGTGGAAAGCCTGCATATTGAGACATGTATATGCACACATTCACATAAGCATACACACATAAGAGCACAAATGTGTGTTTAGGATTATATGAGAGAGATTGCATTTGTGTGTGTATATGTGTGTATGTGTGAGTATATTGTACGACAAATGCATGTGTGCATTTGCATTGATGACTGAGTCCATCCAAATAGAGGATTCTATTACCAGATTAGAGATATTTTCAACAGATAAAATTCCAGACGCTGATTTATCTCAGAATGTTTGATTTACTTATCATAATAATTCAAGTATTTGATAGTCTCTCATCGATGTAATGTGACTCAACACTTCAAAGTTGGAAAATCATAGGGGTATATCATGCCATGAATAAACTGATTACCCACTGTTCGATATCTTCAAACTCGATTGACATGAAAAATCTGTTACCAGTAATTTCTATGAACAGAGGGTTAAAATAGAGACAATGTTCCCATTAACTGAACCTCCTACACAACACTCTGCAGTAACCCTATGGTTAATAACTTGTAAGCTTTGGAAAATACCAACTGGGAAGTAATTGATGGCAAAGTTCCAAAGATAGTTTGACAAACTTTGAAAATCTGTGTGCATGTGTATGTGCTTTTATATATATATATATATATATATATATATATATATATATATATATATGTGTGTGTGTATATACATATAAATATATACATATATATGATGCGCTCATGTGCATATGATATATATATATATATATACATGTGTGTGTGTGTGTGTGTGCATGTGTGCACGTGTATATGGATTTGAAAAAAAGCAGAGTTCTACCTACCATGGTCAGCTCTTTTTAATTGAATGTTTACTAAACTACAACTACAGTGGTGGAAGTTGGTTAGGAGATTCAGTTGGGGATGGTGGTTCTAGCCCACCTTGATTGAGGTGATAAGAAAAGTCTGCTTCACGTCAATGAGTGATAAGCTAGTGACATCACAGGCACCTGATATAATATACCTTCCATTCATCAGATAGAATACAAAAGGTAAAACATTTGTTGGCCAAAAACAAATTACTGAATGCTACTGAATAGAACTTATTTAAAAATTAGGAAAAAAAACCAAAACAAATATTAGATTACTGAAATTACTCAAAGGTAAATTAATTCATGTAATTTAAATTAAAATTGTTGCAAAATAAAATCATTCATTAAATCTAAAGAGAAATTTGGATTATTAAAAAGAAATTAAATTTTGGTAAATTTATTTTGTTTTGATATAGAGTTTTGGAATTTCCATAAAATCACATGATATCAAGGTCTTTGTCTTTGAAGGGAATATTTTCTTCATCTTCTGATATTTTTCTACCTCCAAAATCTGTCTCTTCAAATTTATTTTCTTCATCTTTGCCCTTGTCGTTTCTCTTCCATTCAAATTTTGACTTTGTTTTGTGAGTGTTGCTGCTGCTGCTGCTGCTGCTGCTGCTGCTGCTGCCACTACTGTTGCTGCTATTGTCATTATCTTTACCATCACTTGGGATGCTTTTCCATGATGTGTTAGAGGATTTACTCGATTTACTGCTGGTTGGAGTATCTGGTTTACATGCGGCTATGTTGCTCCTTTCAGATAAGTTTGAATCCAGGCTCTCATCTCTGGCAACTGGCTGGCTCATGCCTGGAGATACAGATGGTTGGCTCGTTTGTTTGGGAGTTGGAAATACTTCAATGTTCAGAAACTGGTCACCTGAAAGTGTATTAGTTCCCTTCCCACTTGAATGTAATTTTTCCAGAGAATTCCAATTTGAATCTACACTCTCTTCTCTGATTGGATGGCTTGTGGCTAGAGGCATTGCTGATTGGCTGGCTTGGGTTTGTTGTCTTGATGATGACACCTCTATATTGAGGAACTGTTCTCCAGGTATTGTCATGGACCCCTTGCTTACACTGTTGACATTTTCCAATGAGTTCCAGTTTGTGTTTCGGGGAGAAGAGGACAAGGAATTTTTTGTTGGTGATGTGATGCAAGTGTTTGTGCCACTTCCAGATAGAACAGCTGTATTACTGGTGTTGCTGCTGCTGTTATTGTTCGGTGAATTATACTTTGAAGGTGGGAAGTTGATCCCAGACGAACAGGGTGATGAAGATGATGGTGCGAATAAGCGGAGTAATTCGGACATCTGTTCATCTAGGCGACCAATACGTGCGTTTATTCCCCGTATCTCATCCCTGAGATCAAGTCGAAGTTCGTCAAGAGAGTGAACAACTTGTTGCTCTACAGAGCCAATATTCAAAAACCTTTCTTTTGCAGAACTGGTGTCATGCATACCCAGCCCAGTGAGACCCCCAAGTGATAAATTTCTCTCGCTTGTACTCCAGGATGTATTTGAGACCGCCACGTTCGGGTATCTAACATCAGCCTTTCTATCATGGTGGTCAACTCCAGTAGATGTGGCACTTGTGGCAGACTTTGTATTGGTCAGAGTTTGGGAAGGTCCAGTTGCAGTTGACGACAAGGCATTTATGTTAACATTTGTGCCAAGCGACGGAGAGAATGTTGCTTCAGCAATTTGATCGAGGCGTATGTCACTTTTTAGAATACCGCTGTCTGTGGAGTCACTCTTCTGTAGATTTGATTTTATTGGGTCTGCTTCCTCACCATTGCCAGGAGGGCCTTCCTCAGCAATGGTGTCTTGTTGCTTAGCAATCATTCTCCCCCATTTCGATAATGGCTTCATTGATGATCCCATTGTTCGAGGAGGCATCATGTCAGGAACCTGCAAATTTGGCAAGAAAGATTATTTGACAAAGCTTTTTATATATCCACATAAATGTACTGAAGAAAAAAAACATGAATACATATACATTTAAGATATCAATCTTATATCACATATGTATCAAAATATATACTTTTAGATACAAGCACATCTATTCATAGAATGTATATCAACTCGGGTACTGTAAAAGCAGGGCATATACACACACACATACATCTAAGTATTTACAGAGAATTATTCTATTAATCTGCTTGTTTGCATGTACAACACTTTCTGATTATAATTCATTCTCTTCATATCTTTCATTTTATTTTCTCCTCAACACCCATCCTTGCAATGTCATGAAAAGGGTAAGAATAAAACTGGGTGCTTATGCTGGAATGGTGGCAAAAAGGACTCAATATTTACTATAACTTTCATTCATTACCCTCACAAGTCTTCAACCCTAAAATTAAGTTATTGTAGTATCAGACCGCAGGAATATAAACAGATGGCAGAAGCAACCAATAATAATAATGATGGATATATTAGTTTCATTTGCCTTCGCATGTCATTATTGTTAATATAAATACATTCCACCTCAGATTACTTCTTTACTTCAATTGCAGGAATACATTTTTAAAGCAGACAGAACATGTCAGATTGTAAATATGGTTATGCCAGCAGACCACGAAGTGAAGACAAAAGTAATTGAAAAATAAAAAAGTACCCAGAATAACTACACTTCAACTTGAAAATTCAGACAAATATTTTTTTTAGAAAGTCTTTTTTATCTTAAGATACAGAGTGTCTCTCATGGTTGGCAATCAAAATCCCAACTTTCAGATTCAGAGTTAGGAAAATTAAGTCAGTGTAGTAAAAAAATCAATGTTTGGGATAATCAAGTTTGTGAATCTGAAAGTTGGGATTTTGAATCAGACCTGTCTCTCATGCGGCTTTTATACACATAATGCAGACAAAAACAACAAAAGTGATGATTTCAGAAAACCCATTAAATCATTCGATATACATAAAAGTGTTCTTCAATTTTACTAATAGTGATCTTAAACAGAGTCTCACTAGTCCCGTATTTGAAATTAGAACTTTAATTATTCAGAGTCATTTTATAACATCAACAGATTTTACAGTAATTTTTTCTCTGCTTTTTTAAAATGATTATCTTTGTATCCTCTTCTGTATGCAATCTACAGTTGTGATCAAAACAATACAATTTTTCTATTCATTGAAAAATTATAAATAAAAGGGATAGAAGTAGAAAATCAAAGATTTATTTGAAATGAACACTATAAGAATGAAAATGAAAAAAAAATTTCTTCAAGACTTTTCTGTATATTAGTACATATATACATACATACATCTTAAACATTTTTAAATGAATTTAAAAAAAACATATAATTTGTTATTTCTTCACTTGACATTCAGTGAAATTTTTTCCTTTTATAAATCACACGCAATGCTTCACTAAAGTAAAAAGATTCACAGTTACTTTCTATAGTAAAAGATTTACTGGACCTCTCTATAGTAAAAGATTTACTGGACCTCTCTATAGTAAATCACATGCAACACAATTAAACTAAACTATAAAGGATATTGTTACTAAGAGTGACAGTATAAAGCTCCTTTGCTACTATATAACTACCTTATAACTACAAATGGGGACTTTATGCCGGCCATTTTCACTTAAGTTACAGATTAGAAGTACAGATTAGTTGTACAGCTTATATGAGTTATCTTCCCTTCTATCAGATTTTATTTTTTATGAATTCTCTCATTTTTTACATCATGTGGCTTTTGTCATTTTTAGCACTACGTTATGTAAGCTGTACTTCCATCCTTACTTTTGTGAAAACGGGAGAAATTAAGTGTCCAATTCAGCATTATATTTACATTTTAGATTGTAATCCCTCGTAAAAAATCAACTTTTGTTCTTGGGACTAAAAATAGTTTTTGATGATAGGGACGGAAAAAATTCTTTGAAGTGAACTCTTTTATGTAGGTAAAATTGGAAAATGCTCAATTTTGTGCTCAATCTTATTTATTGTAAAATATAATTAGATATAAGATCTGGTTTTTCAAGAGTAGTTCAAGATTCAGAGGTTTCTATTTGCATAGAATCCAATTTCAGAAGTCTTTAAGGGATCATAAAGAATGTCTGAATTAAATTTTCTTTTTTGAAGATAGATATACTTAGAATATAACAATTATCCTATAGATACATATGCAATTAGCCTGGTTACTTCAGGGTCAAATTCAGCACCTACTTTGTATTGTATATAATAGATAAATTGTTAGATATATTGAACTACTCAGTTCGGCCCAGTTGGTGAGAGAACTGCTAAGCAGTCACTTGGTTGTGATTTCAAAATATGGCGGGGAAATACTATTATATATATATATATATATATATATATATATATATATGTATATATATATATATATATATATATATATATATATATATATATTGGTGGTTTACCATGGCAGGATAAACAAACAGTGAAGATTTTACTTTCCTAAATTAGGTGAGGATTGTTTTTGTTCTTGCTATTGGGGAAAAACAAAGTCAGCTCTCATTTGGACTGGACTTTGAAAAAAACTGATTTAAAGTTCTTTTAACCAAGTTTTTCACTAAAATAGGAAATAAAAAAGTTACCCCTTAAGTCTTACATTAGAATTGAGTTAATCCTTGCTTACATGGGTATAAAGTAACATTCATTGTATGATATGTCTGTCTACTGTATTATACTAAAAATCACTCACTTCAGAAAAGCTACTAAAATTCCCAAATCTCCATGGACATCCTTAATTGCTGCATATGTTATAAATCTGAAAAGAATGGGTTATTGACTGGTGATAATCCCATGTTTCTATCTTCATTAATGTCTAAGCTATCAGGCTTCAAAAAGTGTGAATAATGGGCTGGGTCAGGTCTGGGTTTTATCTTCCGATCAAAATCAAATCATTGAATAGTAAAAACTGCATCCTTTTATCTTCAATAGTTTCTGGGATATGTGGCCATTCTGTTACCAATACATTTGATAAGAGCAACCCCCTTCCTGCTTTGTTGCAATTATTTTCATGCATTTCAATGTTAAATCCTCCCCTTCAAACCATTAATGAAAATCAGTTTTTTTGAAAAAAGGGATTTAGGTTGGTGAGATCAGCTTTGTACCAACAGTTCAAAATTTCTCTCAAAATGAAAAATTCAAGAAACCTTTATCATTTAAAATTTTTATGACTTCTTAATTCATTGTTGCCTTTTATCGTAGCTTCTACTCAGACTGATTTCCCTCCAGCAGTGAGTTTGATTGGAAAATGAAGAATAAGCCTATTTAGTCTCTGCCACAGAGAGATCAGTCTGAATAATGTTGTGATAAAAAGCAATGAATTGAGATGAAGGTTAAAACTAGTCCTAAAAATTCTAAATATCAATTATTCATAATACTAAATTCTGAAAGAAGAAAAAAGGATGTGTATTAAAGTAAAATAAACCTTTCAGAAACCACTTACCTTTAGCTCATCGCCTATTGTATTATTGTCTTCACTGTCTGTTTGGTCACATGCAGTGTTGCAATCTGGTGACTGGATGTTTTTGTCACGACCCAAAAGCTTGTTGCCCCATTTTGGAGCACCACCTCCAAATTTTGGTATATTGCCTGACTGGGATGAACATTCAGAAACATTAATCACCCTGGCTTCGCTTCCCAGGCCTGCTTCGGATTCACTCAAGTTGTTGTTTTGTGCTTGGTGTGCATCAATTTCTGTATCTGATTGCATTGTTCTGGCATCACTAATCTTTCTGAATCTAGATATTAGTTTCCTGACCGGGTGGTCACTCGAGAGGTCAAGCGGTGGGTCATTTTTGCGTTTTTCGGCAAGTTCTCGTTCTTTTTTCACATCTGCCACTTTTCGGAATACTAACTGAAAAGATGAAATACAAGTCTCAATTTTTATTCACTTGTCTTGCACAGGTGCTGGAATACCTGTCAGAATTTAATGTGTGGGGGTCAGAATAAGTGTGGAGGGTGGGGTTGTATGGAAAAACCAGGGTTGGAGTAGGAAACTATGGCCCCTGAATCAATTTAGTTGGATCTTAATTAAACGATGTTGTTTGAGGAAAGATTTATTGTAAGGATGGTCTACACACGTTCAGTATTGGCATGAACAATAAATTTTTTTGTTGTTAATGGAAAAGTCTTATGGTGGTACAAAATTTTAAAAATTGCTGAAATTAACAGATATGATTGAATTTGGTTAATTAAATTGTCCTCTTTGCATTGTTTAATAATTATCTTTTGATAGGGAAAATTTTGACAAATCAGCAGTTGCATCCCCTTCCAACTATTAGAGAGGAGAGAGATGGACTTTTGGAAATCAATAATCAGGGATGGGGGGGGGGGTATTCCTAATGAGAGTAGACTGGTGGGAAATTTTTTCCCAAATTAATAAGTGGATGGGTAGGGTTTGTGGCAATTAGGCACCTAAGGGTAGGTTTGCCTAATAGATGGGTCAGGACCTTTGAACAATTAGTAACCATCTAAGGTTTGATTAATAGATGGGTTTAGACCTTTACAACCTAGATGACCACCTAGGTTTGACTAATGAATGGGCTTGGGCCTTTGCACTCTAGTTGACCTATATTGGCTTAGGTGATTAATTTGTGGCTGGGTCCAAGAACTTTTTTCTGTAGAGTTAGTGTATAGCATTGGCAGAGGTATGTGCACACTGATTGCTTTCTAGTTTATATATATGATAGAGGATATAACAGTATATTTTGGCTACAGGTCAGCAGAATTTAAATCTCTAAATGAAATAATGTTTAATGATAAACAGAAGTGCAGTACCGTTGGAGCTCACTGGAGCGTTGCTCCAGCACCTCTGTGAAACAAATAAAAGGGAAGATAAATGAATGAGATGAAAACTTCGAAACCTCCTTAATGGTTGCTGTTGGAACATTCATAAAGAATTGTTACCTCTGAAATAGTGCTGTACCTCCTGCTAATGAATGAAATCAAGTTTTCAAAAGAAAATCTTCATCTTCAACTTTGAATGAAATGGGTTGATTTTCAGGAAAAAAGATTTTAAAAATAATTTATAAAACTTATCGTGCCTTTTAATTTGACAGAGTTGTCCATGAAGTCATTCATTTTAAATATTACTGGAAATATAATACTGTACTATACCATTTATCCAGCTTCCAGAAAACTGGAATTACCAGGAAACCGACTATTTTCTAAACTGGCTAGTTTTTAATCTAGCAACCATAATAGTATTTCACTTCTCATCTCTTTGTTTTGATTTTTGTGACATGGCTGAATTGTCTTTAGATGAAGTGGATTATTATTGACTAACTGTTTTTGAAGTATTTTAATTTGTATGCTTAAAAAAATGCTTCATTTTTTATTTTTCTTTATTTATTTTTCAGGGTATATTTGATATTTTGAAAATTTTGAATGGATTGCGAAGATCCAGTAGACCCTGCTTTCAAAATTTATTAATAAGTAATTTTTTTTCACTTTTTTTTTCACTTTTCATTGTTTATTTCATATATCAAGTATTGGTCCATAAATCTGGGTCACCTCTGATCACAGATAAATGGTCCAGTACTGGAAATCAGATCAAATTTTTTATTACCATACTCTGTAGTTTTTAAGATGCACTTTTTTTCCAAAATCACAATCACTCTTTGTTGTTTTAGGTGAAGGTTTGGCTTTGGGATCAAGTTAGGAAAATATGTCCTCTAGTGTGATCAGAGGCGGGCTCTAGGAAGTTTCCTGGCATTTTATTTTTCAACATATTTCTTGTTGAATTTAGGGTGAGTCCAATATGCTAGCACATCTTATGTAAACAAAATATTAACATTTCTCAATTAGATGAGTGGAGCTTTTCTACCTTGTAAATTAATCTACAGCTTGAGAGCATTACTTGGCTTTTCCCATCCACACTTTTACATTATTTCACTGGTGAAGTTATTTCCCCTTAATCACATTTTATGTAACATGTTAGTGTAATCACCAAGTAACTCACCCGAATCATGAATGTATCTTCATTTTTTTGCAATTCATCATGATAAGTTTATACACACACACACACACACACACACACACACACACACATACATATATATATATATATATATATAAAACAGAGAGAGAGAGAGAGAGAGAGAGAGAGAGAGAGAGAGAGAGAGAGAGAGAGAGAGAGAGAGTCATGGAAATGAACAAAGGGATACAAATTGAATGAAGGAGATAATTAGGGAGAGATGGTTAGAAAGAGAGGAAAATGAATAAGGATATTGAAACAATATTGATTGAAATAAAGAGAGATAGTGTGAAGATTAGAAAGAGTGAAAGAGCAATAGGTAAGGATCTTTTAATTTAATGTTTTATCATATTTACTTCACAGCTGGTACAACAGTTTCATTTTAAATTTAGACCCTTGGTTAAATTGACTTTTTCTCTCAGTTTAGAGTTCTGAGGACCTTTGCACAATAGGCAACTGCCTAGGTTGATGGATGGTCTGACCCTGATATACTTCAGTGGTTCTACTACCAGTGGCTCATTTATTTATTACTGAATAATAAGAAAATTAATTTCATTTGTATTGTTAGACTTCTTTATGTTCTTATGTTTCTAACATGATTTTTTGACTGATCTATTATCCAGCCTTCATCAGGTGCATAATCCATTAGAAAGGAGGAAAAACCTTATTTATCCAGAAATTGGCAACAGTAAAATGTGGTTATTAATATACGAATGGGATCATTCCATTTCAGCAGTGCTTGGTACACAGACAAGTCCGCAACACCATCCATGGATCAAAATGACTCCAATCAATACATAAGGAAGTTCCCAAATATATTTATTGCCAAGTAATGAAAACCACATTATGCTGAATTCTATAGCTTGACATGAACCTACGCCACAAGCTGACATGTGCCATCTCTTTCTCAAGCTGTACTCTCTGTCAATTATCTGGATCTTATCTTACCTCTACAACTACTGTCTGTCAAACCAGAATATTTTATGGCTTCCAAATGCTCCTTGAATCTGACTTTAAGGAAACATCTAGTCCTCCTTCTATCTACTTTCCCACATTTGCATAGGATGTTACAAATGCTTCTTTTGTCAAATCCTTTTCTCCCACAAGGAACCAACTTTAGTTAGGAGGATACAAAGAGTGCTTTCAATATAAAAACCACTCTGATATAACGTAAATGAACATTTTGGATCTGATTCACTGCACCTCTAATGTATGGAATGTTTGTTGTAACTACATGATTGGTGATACTGAAAGGTCTATTCCTGTTTCCCATTATAGAAACAACCAAGAATGAGTTGTTATTACATAGGAGGAAATTACAGATGTTATTGTAACATCTTCCTGGTGGGGCCAAAAGATAAAAATATCATAAATGTATCTGAGCCAGGACGAAGGCTTTAATAGAATGGAATGCAGGGCCAGTGTCATCCTCACTTCCAGGATATTTAGAATTTGGTGATCTTTCTGTACTAATACTATTCATTATTCATTATGATTCTTCCATATTATCCAATGTGATGGCATGAGCCTACATTTACTAACAATTCTATTCATTTTTTGTTTCCCATTTTCCAGTTCAGACTTTGTGAAATGATATGAAGAAAATAAGGATAAGTACCATGCAAATGTTTTTTTTTTTTGTATCTTTTAGAAACTACTCAACAAAACTAGAAAGCACTCAGTGTACTATACCTCTTACAATGCCATTGTCTGGGTAAGTTATTGCATATAGATATTCCCCCAAATTACTGAAATTACTGGAGATCTTTAGGAGATATCATATGGAGAGTCATTACTGTATACCTTAACATATAAAAATAAAGGGAAAAATTTTTTTCAATCAGAAAATCTTGGATCTGCCCCCTAATTTTTTTTATTACATTGCCTACTGTTCCACAAAATTCCATTGAAAATCACGGAGTACATGGGAAGATATTATGTGAATAGAAACATGTTCCAATAGAAAAAAGAATTACCAAGAAGTTATATGAAAAACTATTAGAAAGTCATCTAGGTGTCATCTTGTCTGATGGTGTTGCCTACACCTCCTTTGGTCATTTACTGTGTGGGATCAGATCTTAAAAAAAGTCAATTTAGATGTTACCAGTCAGAGAGGAAATTGGATAACCTATAGCTAAGCTTTTTTTTGACAGGCCTTTTTTTGACAATACATATCAGGCCCAAACTGAAAATGTGTCATTCTTACACTAACTACTAACATCTCCATTGAGTTGCGAACAAAAATGCTTGGAAGTGTCTTCAGATATGCACTAGTATCTGATTGGTCTCTAGACAGATCTGGTTGAGATATTGACCATTTTCTTTCTGTTGCCATCTTCTGAAGAAATGTTTCTTTCTGCTCTTCTCTTGTATTATCCACTGGAAAAGGGTGGAAGAATGGATTAGGTGAAACATTGTGTTATCAGCATCAAGAACATGAAAAAGGAATTCACTCGTTTGAACAAAATTATGAATGTTGATGAGTCTTCATTGAGTTATAGACAACCAAGTTAATTGTTATTGCAATGAAATAGATACTTACCCTATGTCTTAAGTTATATGTGAGCGTTAGGTTCCTTTCGAATGAATGTGAGAAGGAGTGATAAAATTTTAGAACACTTAGGAGATTGTCCCGCTTGATGACGTGCAGATCACAGTAGGTGAGGGCCTTCACATTGGCAGCTGACTGTCCAACCGTGGTTTCCTTCCAAAAATTATCACCAAAGACGTCCCCTTTGCCTAAAATTAGTTAAAAAGAAAAAAATTAGATTCAATTAAATATTTACCATATTTTTCATGTAACCCCTCACCCCCGAAAGGACCCAAAAGGTAAATGTAACCCTTATTGTCCAGTCCCATTTGAGGAGGAGCTAGAAAACTGGATGATAAATTAGAGGACTTTGGGGGAGAGGTTTTTGATTTTCAATATTTAGTACTATAGAAATAATGTATCATAGTAATAAAATAATTTGAGCACAAATAAGAAAACGGGGTGAACAATGAAAAAGTTACTTCTCCTGCTTTTTTTTAGATCACTAAAAAGTACTATAGTAGTAAAAGAATTTTTGTGTCCAGTACAATAGTATCAAAATAATTCTAGCCTAATGTACAATAGACATAAAATAATTTTTATTTAGATACTATAGAAATGAAAATGATTTTAGCCTACAGTACTAAGCAGAATATAAACTACCACTCGCCATAGCATTTATCGACTTCAAAAAGGCTTTCGACTCAGTAGAAATCCCCAAGGTCATGGAGGCCATCACTCGACAAGGTGTTGGTCCAGTATATGTTGAGGTGCTGAAACATATATACAATCAGAGCAGCTCCTTTATCAGGTTACATAAAGACTCGGACCCCTTTCAGCTCCAGAAAGGAGTAAGACAAGGTGATACTAGCTCACCTGAACTCTTTATAGCCTACCTCGAGATGATCTTCAGAAGACTAGACTGGGAGAGTAAAGGAATTAGAATAGACGGCAAGTATCTGAGCAACCTCAGATTTACAGACGATATCGCCCTTTTTGCAGAGAACCCACACGTCCTCTAACTAATGATAGATGAACTAAATGAAGAGAGCAAGGAAGTCGGCCTACACATGAACTTCAGCAAGATGAAGATCATGTGCAACAACCACATCGGAGATAAAAACACTAAGATCAAAATCAAGGACACAGAACTGGAGAAAGTACATCACTACATCTACCTAGGATAACGAATCTCCATAAGACCCTCAAAAGAAGAAAAAATCAAGCGAAGAATCACACTAGGATGGTAAGCCTTTGGCAGAGCTAGCTCAACCTTAAAAAATAAGAAGATCCCATTAATCCTAAAGAGAAGGATGTATAACCAATGCATCCTCCCAATAGTCACTTATGGAACTGAAACGTGGAACTTAACCAAGAGACAGATCTGCAAATTGAGAACCATACAACGTGCACATGAAAGAATAATGCTGGGCCTCACATGAAGAGACCACGAGACAGCGCAGTACCTCTGGGAAAAGACAAGAGTCGGGGACATCATAGAATCCATTAAAAATCTCAAATGGCATGGGCTGGCCATCTTGCAAGAATGGCAGAAAACTCACGACATGGATCCCCCGAGATCACATGCACAACCGAGGTCTGCAGAATATTAGATGGAGCTAGACAAGTTCAGAAAGTACTGGCTCTGCGACGTCCATGATAGAGCAGTGTGGCGAATCCTTGGGATGGTCTATGTTCAACGACGGATGTTAAAAGACTGCTGATGATGACTGTAGTAATGAAAATAATAATAATTGGTTAATATTTTGACTATTGACATGTATGTCAGGGGATTTTAGTAAGAATTTCATGAAATATATATTGTATACAGTGGTGAGGAGCTGAAAAAGGAAGAGAAAAATGCAGAGTTTTGAATTTTAGCTGTACAAGTCTAGTAATCACTCAAAAGAAACTGTCTCTTGGCAGCATGCTGGGTTGTAGGTAATTAATCAAAAAATTAGAAAATAGGGTGAGAATGCTGCTCTCCATACTTTCCCACAATTCAATCGGACGTATTCCATAAAATATGATGATCTGTTTGCTTGATTTATTGTTGGATTGCCATAAAAAAATTTGAATTGATCTATGAACAAAACAATAAAGAAACATCATGCACAAGGCTCATTTCTTTCTTTATCTCTGTCATCTTGGCTGCTTGATTTGCAACTGGGTAACACTGATTCTGTGCACAATGTAAATCCAATTAAGATGTGTTTAGAATTATCAAATGAAACTACAAATAATTGAAGCATATTTTCTACGAATGACTTCTTGGTAAAAATCCAGTTGTTACCCTATTCAATCTCTCTCTCTCTCTCTCTCTTTATATATTTATATATATATATATATGTATATATATATATATGTATATGGACATGCACACGCATACAGGGTGTTTAAAAAAGGATGCAACCATCTTTTTGATAACTTGTATTTAAATCATTCTATATCTAAAAAATACTTCTTAAAGACACAAATTACAAAAAGATTACAGAAAGACACTAATTATCCATACATTTAACTTTATAATAAATGTTGAAAATGATTTCCTTCAACCTGGATGCAGGTTTGAACCCTTTTCATTATATAAACATTTCATTACAGTGGAAAACAACATAGCTGACATAACACAAAGGAATGGATGTTCAAATAAGGCTAGTGGATGATGCAATCATTTTGACTGATGAATACTGTTGCTCAGAGTACAATGCTGCCATGTGTTTAATACTGTAGCACACAATTTATGTGTGTATGAATTATACCCTCTTATCCTTTTGGGCAGCATCGTTTATGAAACACCCTGCTGGTTTTATTAAAGACACTAGACAAGGATTATTTTGTCAGTTTTTTAGTGAATTTTAAGATAAAGAATATTTGGATTGGGTACGTGTAAGAAATCTCCATAAGCATGAGTTCCTGTGCTTTCAACCATTCTCTGGTCCTTATCAAGAACATGTAATAATGGCGACTGCAGAAATCTGTGTGTGTGTATGTGTGTGTGTTTGTATGTGCATCATGATTACTCAACAACTGAACATTGTATAAAGTTGATATTCACAAGATATACTAGTCATCACACAAAGCAGTTCAGAGTCAAGTTTGAAGCTTTTTGGATTAGCATTCTCAGGAAATTAAGAATTATTGAAATTCATATATAAGATACATGGGTGAGAATATATGCAAGTGTACATTTTTGAGGTTGTAGTGATGGTTGAATACAAACACCACTTTGAAAACATGCAAGGTCAATTTTATACAAAATAAAATACATTGAGTTAAAAGAAAGATATAAGCAAATATAGTTTCAATGTCCGCTTAGTACCTAAACTACCTAATGAAATAGTATGTTCCAAAAACATGAATCCCTTCAAAACAGCCTTGATGAATATAGGATAAACAGGAGATTCTAAAACCTGTTCCAAAAAACATCACTAAGCCAAGCTAAAAATCAAATTACTATAATGCTTGATTATTTTTGCATAGCACATAGCTATAGGCATACTAATGCATGTACAGATATTGCAAATGATATGTCTATGCAGTATGTAATGCATTTACATAAAAGGTTACTGACATGTGTCAATACTACGCGGGACATTTTTCATATTCTGCAGGCAAGTTTGCAACATAAGAGGAGGTTGTCCAAAACACAGGTTTCTTAGTTCAATCCCAGCATGTGGTATTTGTTAGATGGATAATCTGTACCTCCATTTTTTTTCAATAAAAGCATTCCATTCCTCAGACATTAATAGAAAACAACCTATTTCTAATCTAATCTCTTAGATTTTTTAAAGTGCTATAATAAGTACATGTATAGATATGGAGCATGTTTTTCTCATTCCAACATTATCTATCTATTAATCATTCTGGCTGGGCACCTTGATTATTCCAGTTTAGCCCCCCCCCCCTCACTCTCTCTATGTATATGATGATTGGATGGATAGGCTATATTTAACATAATGGTGAAAATTTCTATATGAGGAAAATCAGGGAAAGTAGCACTCATTGCAATCAATAACAATCTAAAACAAAGTCTGGGATTTTTCAACATATCACGATACATTGCAAAAATTATCCTAATGCAGAAAAGCCTCAATATAAACAATTCTGCACAGACACACTTGGTGATAGATGTAGGTTAGTCATACCATTATAATCATACATGCACTTAAATGTGTGTTTGAGAATGTTCTTATGCTAAAATGGATGTAAGTATACATTAAGCTTAGACATGCATTTGTTGTATGTAGCGTGCATTCCTAGCATTATTGCTTAAGCATGTATCAATATATGTGACTAAAGTGACATTAAATACCATATGAATAAACACATAAATACACACAATATATACATAAATTCGTACTCCAATGTATGTCAATTTAGTCACATATATTGTATGTTAATCGTGTTGATGCATACCATTGTATGAGTACATACTGTTCATACAATTATGCACCACATGCATTGCCACTGATATGAATCATGTTCTGCAGACATGTAGGTGTATTATATGTATAACAGAATCGCATGGACAATGCGTCTGATCAAGGCATAGCAGTAAGCATACAAACCATACACCAGAAGGATGTATACTATTATAGGGCTGCATGTTGAATGGACACATTGCAATGTGATTGTATATATCTCTGCATTATGCTTTCTAATACGAATGTGTGTGCTACACGATTGGATATATACATATACACACATATAAATACATGTAATATTACTTGACATAAGTTAAAATGGTTAATACTTATATATATGCACGTATGTACACATACATATTAATGTGTAAAATACTTGGCACAGCTATGATTTAAACAGGTAAGATTCACACACACACACACACACACACACACACACATACACACACGCACACAAATACAAACACACACACACATACATATACACCTATGTATATTCACATACACACATGCAAATTACCTGGCATAGCTAGCTATAAAACCAATAGCTAACACACATGCACATGCATACACATACTCAAGAAAGCTACAAATATACAAATGAACACATGCATACACATACATACATAAATGCACACAGATAGACATTCACAGAATTTACTTAAAAATGGTATAGTCTAAACGGCAAAGATTTGAATCAACATTTTTTATCAATTTATCTTGTTTGATCCATTTTACAATGTTGCATTTGCATAAACATGTACAGGCCTCCTCTGTTAAAATGCTGTTTGTAATAACAGAGTTCATGTTAAAACATGTTTGGCTTTCTTGGACACCAACAACCACTTTATAATAGGGGATGCCTGTATTGATAATAACAAACAAATTTGGTCACACATTTTGAGACCTGTTCCTTTGAGAAAAGTACTTCACTTTCATGATCGGATTTTTATATAAAAATCAGACTTATCCCATCATTATGTGGCTTGTTAGTGATATAACATGGGTGCTGTATGGTGGATCCCAAATTAGAAATCTTATTTTAAAATAGCCAAGATAGCTAAATTGGCAACTTGTTATCACGGCTCAGTTATATTGTGATTTTATCTTTTATGAACCTCAATACCTGCGTTATAATATGGCTGCCTGCACTGATCAAATGTATGAATCAGAGATAATTGCAATTCAATTATTTACAAATTTCTGCTGTTTTTTCTTCTCTATGTTAATAAACATGTATAAGTATATAATTTGATAGAAGCTGGAAATTGTGAATATATCATATTTTGAAAAGTATGTACACCAGTTTAAGTTTTCTAATCAAAAAGCTATAACTGAACACCAGAAATAATGCACTGCTTATGGGAATATATTTCTTATAGTTAACCATCTTAGAAAATATAGCACATCCCAAACACTGTAATTCTAGGCACAATATTTGATATAAAAATTGTGATATCAAATACTATATGAATAAACACGTACATACACACAATATATATACGAATACAGTCACACATGTTTTTTTAAGAATATGTATAGAAAGACCTTTTCAAATCAATTTGCCTGAGACATTTAACTAAGCTTTACAATCCAGTTAACAAAGTTAATAGTTTACTATGTTTTAGAATGTGAGGATTCTAAATTATTTCTAGCTTGCATTAAATATAAAAGTATTAATACAAAAATTACATTCATGTTACTAGTAAATGTTATACCTACAGTGTTTGATGATGCCTGGATTCCATGTTTTGTGTATCTAATTTGAATTTAGTACATCAAATCCATGAAAATAGTTGTATATATTAGTGAAAATAGCACTTAATATCATAAGAATGTATTTGATGTTTGCTTTCATGATAGTTGATATATTTGGTAGAGTAAACATGGAAATATCCCTTAAAATATGTTATGCTCTAAATTCTGGCATGTATTCTCAATTTCCACTTAGACTCAGGATCAATTGCTCTCATATCATACAACATATGAGACGATAAATTTGTCTTCATTTCTTGAAAGATCCATGGTGTCCAGAAATACTATTGTTGAAAGCTCAATTTCCATTGGTTCCATATAGCAGTCGATCTGTCTACATTTCCCATCAACTGATGTAATGATATAATGGCTTCATGCCTTCAACCTGCCACAGTTGCTATTCAAGTAGACTATCTCTCTTAAAAACATCAAAGATGGAGAGAAAAATCAGATTGGATTGTATAAACAAAAGTTGGTAGGCTATAAATCTTGTTTAAAGTTTTAAAAAATTACATCTATCTTTGGGTGAATTGAAAAGTTGGTACATTCAAGTAATTTTCCAAGTTATCTTAGCATCCATCACAGAATTCTTCAACTGTGGGTTCTTTGATCTTTAATATTTGTTTCTAAAAAAGGATGTTTGAAAAATTCCTTTTGTTATTAATATTGGTATTAGAGCTTTTCATGGGAACCTCTGGAAGGTATTGTATTTCTTATATTTTTGGGATTCTTTCCCTATTTTGACTTGCAAAATTTTGAAAAAAAAGAAAATAGAATGAAGGTCTCAGCACTTTGACCCACCTCACCAAGTTTGTGGGTAACTTAGTGACATGAAAATTCTCTTGACCACTTATAGTCTGCATTTTCAGATGAGACACCTAAACTGTATCATGGTATTGTGAAAATAGAAGGCACTGTTTCAAGTATCATTCTGAGTTGAAACCCTTTTAATAAATCTCTTTTCATTTTATGACCTTATAATGTTCCTTTAATCAAGTTCTAAGTTCAAAACTGTGGAAACCAATCGTCACCATTTTCCGGTAGTTGCTCAGTGATTGCCTGTTTGTTGATCACTGAATGCAACACGTTTCATTTCAGAACAAGTAAACAACCAAAACAAATGGTGGCTGAGTGATTACAATAGTCTTGTTTATTGGTGAAGCCTGTTGTCATATCACAGGCTTACCTCCTTTGTTATATTATGTTCTCTTAAAGTCATAGTCATTTGAAGTGAGTGAAAAATGTGGTAATATTGATATCCAAGTTACTAATAGTCCATTAGCCAGTCTACAGAAGTATACTGATACATGAAAGAATTTTTGTGATTATGTATGTTTCTGATTATATATGCTTTTGTTTAGTAACTATTTATGTGGAAGTACAGTAAGATCTATTTTTTTCAATGTTCTCATAAGTATACTCAATTTCTTTATTAATACTGTTAGAAACATGACAGTTTCTATTGCATAACTAACCAGATCAGAAGAATTTTCTCTTCATATTTCCATTGGTTCTTGTGAGATGTTAGGATTATTCCTAGAGCTCCAAAGATTATGGGCCCAACTGCCATTTTCATTTAACTATTTTTGAACCAGTCAGAATTATTAATATGCTAATAGACAAAAGAAACAAAATAATATAAAAAAAATAATAATTATTTTTTACAATAACCTGAAAATGGACAAATATGTAAGTGATAAAATTACAGGTATACTATCTCTTATCTGAAACCTTTGGAACTAAATACTTTTTGAAATTTGAAAATTTTTTGATTCCCTAATGGCAATGGGATTTAAATCAATAATGACTAAGGCTTCCTCTTCTGCTTCCCACTGTTACCAGATAAATTCATTTTCGCAATTTTCAAAGTCAAAAACATTTTCACAATTTTCAATGTCAAAAACATTTTCACAGTCTTCAATATCAAAAACATTTTTGTAGTCAACAAAGCCAAAAAAATTTTTGCAGTCCTCAATGTCAAACACATTTTCGCACTGAGCTGGGATGGAAAAGTTGAGTAAGGAAGGAAGAAAGAGAGAAGGAAAGGCAGAATTTGACAGTTTGAATATTATTTGGGACTTTTTCACCTGACAGAGAGAAACTAGTTAGCATAAAAGATGATATTATGCATTTTACATCGTAGATGCACCTGTTAAGTGAGCAGTTAATGCCAGAAAGGCATGTTAGCGATAAATTCTGTCCAGCAACCATGATGCAGTGCCTGTAAATGCATTTGCAATGCTACATTGAAACTGGGACATCTTTCCACAGATATACAAACATGGTTGATAGGAGAGAATTCATGTTTTCTAAATAAGGGGCATAACTCATGTTGCTTAAACTCATTCTTACGTCACCCTCTTTATAGCTATAGGTAACTTACACGTTTATTCATAAGTGGCAGAAAAATATTTACCGGAGTGCCACTTAATGACTGCCAATAACTCACAACACATTGTCACCTTTGGCCATTTTTTTTCCTTTTTTTTTTTTTTTAGAGATGAATAAATTATGTTCACCATTTATCAACAGAGATGTGAAGGGGAACAACCCAATTTAATGATATTGGTCTTTTGTGAAAAAATTTTATGAAAAGATTTTCCAGATTTATATGGTAAACCATTTTAAGGTCTTTAACTGTTTTGCTATTTATTCGTCTCTGATGAATTATTTTGGCTCCTCTTGTCTTTTCATAGCAGTTAGGATTAAGATCTTCTTGTCATAAGAAAATTTGGCACCATTTTCAACATATATCAGCATTTCATCATTCAGGTCTCAAGGTACATACTTGCAGTCATTGAAAAGAAAAAAAACTTGATAAGTAGAAGTGCTTTAAAAGAGAAGTAATATAAAATTTCCTCTTTCTTTTTGTCAGGCGTTCTCCATAAAATTTAATGAGAATACTTTATATTTGAAGTATTTACCATAATAATGTCAACTGGTGTATTGATTTGTTTGAAATGCTAACAGATGGAAAGAGAAAAAAGACTGTATAACTATACAAAACTATAATCAAATTCTGATGTTTAACATGCAATTAATTGAAAGAAACTCCTGTTAGCCTTGGAATGAACAAAGGATTATCTCCCCCATCAAAGAAAAACTGATGTAAATCCATGAATTATATTATTATTGCTTTGAATAAATTGAATTGTTTTTATTTAAGCACAGTTTTTAACATTGAGTGGGCAAGAGAGTGAAACATTGAAGGTTTGTTTGGGAATTAAGTTGTTTTTTGTTTTTGTTGAAAAAGTATATATATCACTAAATTACATGGGGGAGATAATCCTTTGTTCATTTCAAGGCTAACAGGAGTTATCTCCATTTTGTGCATGGAAACCAGGAATCAACTAGAAGAAACAAAGAGAGAAAGAAATTATAGTTACTAGGCTTTCTCAACAGGGATGTGTGTAGATACTATTACTGAGATATTTATAAATCATTAAAGAGGATTAATTACACTAATGTGATAAGTTTCAGCCCTACCACACTTACTACTACCTATTTATCTACCTATCATCTCTGCACACATAATAAATTAACCCCAGTGAAGTCTAAACCTCAATCAATTTGTAAAATTATGGATTTTATTCTAGTTACATCTTCGCAGTACTTTGATACTTTACATCATTGAATACATTTTTCTATAAAGGTACTTTTTACGCTGGGTAGACAAAAATATGGTTAAATAGTAGATACTTTAGTGTTTACATTAAAAGACATTTGATCAAGGTTACATAGAGGAGCAATCCTCAGTCTCTTCTATGCCAAGTATCACTGGCATACATAACGAAAGAGTATACATAATAGCATCATAGATTTTAAGGATATTACCTGGTTTGGTAGACAAATTTTGCTACTGGAGATTCACTTTAAAAAAAATCTTCCTCTGGAATTTTGATCCCTAAAATTAGTTTAGCAGTAAAGTTTCATCATAAATAGAAACCCCATAGCCTTAAAATTGTTGCTGTTCTCTGTAAAACCTACGATGTGATGTTAGGTATATGTTACAATCTGTTGCTGCGTGCATTTCACAAGACTAGAGTAGATTACCCTGATGTGTGGGTCTCTTTAGGCAAGGTGACCAATGCAGAGTGTTTGGTCCTATTTGCTTAAAACCCACCTTCTTGATAGTCTTATTCCCATATCCACCAAATATTAATAATTAGCCAATGGCCTAGTAAAAAGGTGGAATGAAATAAATATCTTTTGTTATCTGTGGGCAAAATGTCAAGTTATAGAAGGAGAAAGTAGGTAATTTCAATTGGAAACTCCAGTAAAATACTTTGTTGAGAGAGAGAGAGAGAGAGAGAGAGAGAGAGAGAGAGAGAGAGAGAGAGAGAGAGAGAGAGAGAGAGAGAGAGAGAGAGAGAGAGAGAGAGAGAGAGAGAGATTGGTAAATTCTTGTTTGCACATTGTTAGACGAAGTGTTTTAATCATTGTATATGCTTAGTTTGAACACACTATACTCAGATAACTTGATCAGCAGACCAAACATAGACATTGATAGCATATGGAAACCATTAATCAGGAAAGAACAAACAATGAACTCCTGATTCCATTGGAGTGGCCGGAGTGATGGGAGGTCATGCATTCATGACAGCGGAAAACAGGAGGAGACAATCTCTAGGATACAGGCATGATATGTATGAGAGATGATGCATCCTGAATACAACAGACATTTGGAGAAGACCAGAGGCTACGCCAGCAAAATGTTGTAAAGAAAACAAAATGATTAAGATGGAGAAATATCCAAACCAATCACACACAAAGACTTGTTAATATTGTAAAGTGTGGTTTTGTTTTTAACTGTCTTGCTGAGTGATATACAAGAAACAATACAGCGACTCTCATTTTATTTGGATGAAAGTTTGGGACCTTACAATTTTAAAACAATGGAGTGATCTTGGGACTGACTTGGTCTTTCTGGTCAACTACTATGAAGTTATTGCATATGGATGAATCAGAAATACACCTCTCTCCTCTTATCGTTGATTGTCTTAGCTGTCATCACCATCATTTCTAGGCTCTCTTGGTGTACAGCATGGATTGAAATATCAACCTATTGAGACAAGATAATTGCATGTTGTCAAAGACTTCAGCATTTTATCTTACCAGACTATTCTTTTTTTACCAAGTATTATTCTTAATTAACTTGAACCAATGATCCTCATTTTGTTGCTTTTATAATGATTAAATCTTCTGATTGATATAAAAAAAATTCATTCATTCATTGTCCTTCAACTGTGGGGTGGGTGGGACTTGATGGCAGAAGAAACTGAAGTTCTCCTTCTCCATACTGGTTTGTCCACAGTTCCAGCTGAGCCATTTCCATCCACTCCTTCATGTTGTTGGTGCATCTCTTCTCAGAGGCATAGGCTCTCATATCATGTAACATGACCAAACACTGTCATTTAGTGGCAGAGAGAAGTTCCTGGTGACCCACAAGGCACTTAACCTTGCTCCTTATGTACTCATTAAAGATCCATTGATATGTTTAGACAAACATCCACTTCTTTTTACTTTTTTGATAGTGAATTGTTATTATTATCCCTCCTCCTCTTCCTCTTCATCCCCCCTCTTCTTCTTCTTCTTCTTCTTCTTCTTCTTCTTCTTCTTCTTCTTCTTCTTCTTCTTCTTCATCCCCCCTCCTCCCCTCCTCCTTCTTCTTCTCCTCCTCCTCCTCCTCCTCCTCCTCCTCCTCCTCCTTCTTCTTCTTCTTCTTCTTCTTCTTCTTCTTCTTCTTCTTCTTCTTCTTCTTCTTCTTCTTCTTCTTCTTCTTCTTCTTCTTCTTCTTCTTCTTCTTCTTCTTCTTCTTCTTCTTCTTCTTCTTCTTCTTCTTCTTCTTCTTCTTCTTCTTCTTCTTCTTCTTCTTCTTCTTCTTCTTCTTCTTCTTCTTCTTCTTCTTCTTCTTCTTCTTCTTCTTCTTCTTCTTCTTCTTCTTCTTCTTCTTCTTCTTCTTCTTCTTCTTCTTCTTCTTCTTCTTCTTCTTCTTCTTCTTCTTCTTCTTCTTCTTCTTCTTCTTCTTCTTCTTCACTAACTTTTCCCCCTATTCAATATTAATTCCCTACTTAACATTAGCTGCCTTTTGGACAATAACCCTCTTTTTCTGAACATTAAGCTGACCATTTTCAATATTGTACTTCGACATTTTACCATTTTAATAATAGTTCCCCCCACCACTTTTTGGAGACTAGCACCACTTTTTATCTTTTAGATTCCCCTTTTCAATTTCAGCCCCCTATGATCCCTTTTTTAACATTAGCCAAGCCCCGCTTTTCACATTATTAGCTCCCGTCTGTTTTTTCTTCATCTTTAGCCCTATTCTTTTTCTAACAGTGTAAAGACAATGTGGTACTAAATCAATTTTAAAAACAAATTGAATTAAATGCTATCTGATTTCCATCTACTGTTCATATGCATGGTGCATATGTGTATGTGAATCTATTTATAAATTCAATGTTGTGTCCTATCTCCTAAACAGCTCATTTCCAATCTCTATTACCAGAAAAAAAGTACACATTCTGTTTACTAAGGACACAATTATATTTGTCTATTGAAATATGTCTCAAGCTCTTTACTTATGACTGGCCATATGTATATATCTGAGAGAGAACTATGCTGTGGATTAGATCTTTTTTTTCACCATGCATGTATAAATTTTCATACCAAAACTTGCATATGAGTGACAATAATTTTGAGTATCTTTATACGTATAGAGTCTCCTTGAATATTTATTAAGTCTCTTGTGCGGTATGTCTATAGATTAATACCTCTGTATGTGCATGTGCATTGTAAGAGTCTGCATATTTGGCATAGAAAAATGATATGTACATGTATGTATGTATGTATGTATGTATGTATGTATGTATGTATGTATGTATGTATGTATGTATGTATGTATGTATGTATGTACACAAACATGAGTTTTCTTGATAAGTAATTGATTTTCTATTCATATATAACTTACATACGTATATATATATATATATATATATATACATACACGTAGATACACACATACATATGTATGCATTTATACATGTATATATATGTGTTTATACATATATATATTCATATATGTTTACTTGTGTGTATGTGTGTGTGTGTGTACATATGCTTTACATTTTTCATTGTTCTAGGTGTTTATGCATAATATATGAACATTCCTTTATGATTATGTGATTACCTGGGTCCTACTGAAGATATGTTAGTTTATATATATATACATACATACATACATACATATATACATACATATATATATATGTATATTGATACAATTGATCATTATCACTCAATATGAGTATGGCAAAGCATCCTCTGTAGAGCAGCATGTGTGTGATAAAGTACCTGGTGCGCAGTCTGCCCTAGATTGGCAAAATGATCTGTTAATCATTGGCAGAGATGAGATGGCTACAAACTAATCTTGTTGCTACATATTGCATCCGATATTTCCAGATGGTCACCAATCTAGGTAATGACCATGGTTGGCATTTCTTAACTTTGATGATTGTGCATGAACTGGTGGATCTAATATGATTTGGCCTATTAATATAATTACTGCTGCAGTGCAACCAACAGAGGGTTAATCAAATACAGATTTAGCTACAAGGATATTTTTAGAATTGCTTTCATTCTTTCTACAGTAGCAGACATGGATTATATCATACATAGTGACAGTTATGCACTGAGTGCCAAGTTTTTGCAATTTGTAAGGTATGAACATAACATTTAAAAAATCACTGCAATCAAGTTGGTGTCAACCTATGGTGGCCTGTGCACGCTATTAAATATGACCACCACCAAAAAGTGTCAATCTCATATCTGTTGGTAGCCCCAGATTATTGTGTAAAACCAATAATGTATTTTATTATGAGGAATTCAACTCTGGCATTATCTTTGCTTTTGAAGTTCATTTTAAGATCAGGAATAACTTTTTAAGGTCTTTTTATAAAAATTACCATAGATTGTGATTTGAAATTTGTTCCACCTCTGTACAAACATGTACGCTAATGAACAGATAGTTAAAGATACTTTAGGCTCAACTATACATATTGCATACCTAAGACAGACTGGATCAGGCCTCTATATCATTGTTTCTGCATCCTCTTTTATTTAAAATTCAATTGAAATGTTACATGAATTTGCCAAGCCAGCGTAAAAATTGAAATAAGTTGATGTTAGTAAATTTGGGAGAGTCCTATTAGCCCCAAAGTGAGAATTATTCCTGAGATTACATTGGACATTATAAGTTGGCAAACATGGAAAATTAGTATTTGTCTGGTTATGTATATACTAGTAGGTTTTCCAAGTCACCAGTCTTTCAGCTTATGTCTGCAGAAACTGTTGTCAGTCTGCCCATTAACCAAATTAAGTCATCCAGTCTACATCTGCAGGGACCATCTCATTGACCAAATCAAGTTACTATTAGTCCCTGCCTGTCTGCCTGCCAATATAAGAGAGCCTTTTTCTTTTTACACAAAGAAGGGAGCATGACTGGAAACCAGCGAGGATGATAAATCTAGGACTGAAAACGATGATGAGACACCACTAAAAGTCAAAGATAAGAGTAAGATGATCGAAATGAAAATTCAGCTATTGAGAAGGTCTACTAAGTGTCAATCTCTTTTCCCTCTTCTTCTTGAAGTCCAGTTTTAACTTTCCTTGGTATGCAACATATGACAGATGAACTAGTGTCCTGACCCCTGGGCTGCATAGCTAGTTTTCTCTATATTTGTACATGTATGTACACACAAACATATCTCACTTACATTTGTGTAAATCTAATTGTCTCCCTTACATCTATGTGATTTTTACCCTAAATTGACCTGACCCTAAATTGACCTTTAGATATCAGTAGAGGTCAGCCTTAGCTATCCTCAGTTTCTCCTGAGGTCAAGTTACCCTTGTACCCAAATTTGGAGCTTGTAAGTTGAAGTCGTTTTGGAGTCTATAAAACAAATTTAGAAACAAAGAAACAGAGGAACAGAAAACATTTGTTGTCTTTATTGAATTATATATATATAAATATATATATATATATATATATATATATATATATATATATATATATATATATGTATATATAAATATATATATATATATATATATACACACACACACACATATATATATATAGAGGATATATATATATATATAGAAGAATTCGTTATTTTTGGGGTTTCTGCCAAAGCTTTTTCGTCAGTTGTATCCTTGTGGAATTCTGAACCTATAAGAATCAGGTTGTGCTACTAATCTTTCTGTTTCCATTTTTTATTTGTATTTATCTTTTCTTGCCTCTGATTTCTCCTGCTGAGATTGTATTTCCTGATTACCAGACACAAGTTACGATGATGCCACAACAAGCCGCTGCTGCACAGTGCAGTTTATGTAAACCTGGATATGCACCAAACTGTGATTACAAGCCACTATCTATATTAGCACTCATATATCAGGAGATTAGTATATTAGTTTGTATTTTGTATATTAGTTCACACACAGTTGATAATAAGATAAGAAAGAGATCTACAGATGCTTTAACTTTTGGGTTGATTTAGACATTTGTAGATCATCTATAGCTGTAGTTTACCTCTGCCAGCTATTCACTGTTTCAAAAATCCTCTTGTTTGGCCATTATATCTGAAACAATTTGAAAGCTATCTTTCCTCACTGTTACCTCTGGATAGGAATTGTTATTTTTCTCTCTAGTTTTCAATATCATCAAATATACAAAAAATCACATGAATAGTTACTGGTGCCAATTTAGTGTGTCTCTTATTTTAGTAGTGCAAAAATTAAACATTTGGCCCTATTTTTTGGTCAAATTTTCAGCAATTTCAGCCAATTCTAAATTACATTCTAGCCATTTTATGCAAATCCAGCCATTTGTGGCTGTTGGAAATGGTCATAACAAGGCTAACGATGTTTTTAGTACGTTTTGGCATCTTTTTTTAAGGTCAATTTAGTGCAAAAAGATTTTTTGAGTTGGCAACAATATGTATAGTACTGTGTATATTTTAGCAAGTGATAGAAATTTATGGAAACATTTTCAAAGCTATTTTACTTCTGGGTTGAAGTACTATCATTACAAATGTTCAACTAATAATTTTTTCATCTCATTGTTGTTCTTTCCTTATTACAACTTCTTAGGTTGAATTCTCCTGATTATTGAAATAAGTAGTTTGAAGTTGAAACAAAGAAGTTACTTTTTACAAGATTTCATATCCTATACTTCATTTTAGAATTCAAGTAACTTAAGACTCCAGTTGCTGAATCTCTTTTACAAGACACTTAGAACTAGACACAATTTCAAAAAAATCACTCAGCATTAATAAATCATGAATGAGTCATATTATTATTGCGAACTTATCTTCTTATTTTGTGGTTTCAGATATATGTTGCAATGCGTTGTTGTGTGTATTTGACAATGCTAGAGTAGATAACTCAAGTATGGGGTCTCCCTTGGAGTAATAGGCTAGAAGCTGACCCTAACACTGTTGGTAGTAAGGACCAGGAAAAACAGCTTGTTACTGAAACATTGATGAAACATTGATGACTTATGCTCCTCATCAGGCAAATGACCCAACGTGCAAACAAATTTGTCCATGGCTCCTATGGAAAAAATGGTCAAGTTATCATCCCTCAAAATTGAGCTTCTGGGATATGACATACAAGTTCAAGTCTTGTTGGAAGCTACTTCTTTATTCTTACAACATACTATTTATTTTAATGGTTGGAATGCCAAATTTTGCAAATACAATGTTTAGTTGAAAATTTGTTCAGTGTTTGCTCATCAATTCTTTCTCTACCATCAGAAATATTTAGTTTGTACCTGCAGAAGATGACTGAAGCTTAGCTGAGATACAGCAGAGTAGTGGTAAAGTAAGTGGGTAGAGATAAAATGAGCAGAGCCCTCGCCTATTCATAGGTTAAAATACAATCAGTGCAAAAATACAACTGATTATTATTCATTTTTCTTCTGACATCCATAATTCAATGTTACTATAATCATCAGAATGAATGAAAGTTTTAATGTATGTACTTTATAAATTCTACTTATCATATGATGGGTTACACAAACAACCAAACAATGTCCAATGAATTACTACAAATGCTTTTAATATTTGTCATGTAATTAATCATTGAAGTGGACAAAAGTTTTGATGTACTTTTTAAGAAATCTTACCTATATCATTCATCGTATTGACAGATAATAAGCACATAATTCACAACGCATTTATTTACATTGAAATGTTTAATCTTCAATAAATCCTATCCTATGATGGGTTACATTGACAGTAAATAAATAATTGGCAATAAATTTTTATTATAAAGTAATTTTTAAGGCTTCAAAAATCATACAAAGGCTTCAAAAAGTATGATCTGATATAGAACAATCATGAAGATAAAAGCCATTAATTTGTTCATTATCTGAATATTGTTCACCATGAATTTGTTCAGATATGGTGGAAGCAGTGCATCTCACGTGCCAAACGGTCATTGTTATTTCTTTTTGAGGTGTATGCAGAAATTTTCAACATTCTCAGTGTCTGATAAAGAATAAACTAACAGCTTTTAACTTCAATATTGTGTTAATATCTGATCAATACATCGTATAGTTATTCTTTTTGGAACCTTTGTATGCTGTATTTAACAACCATATTTTCCATTTGTATAAACAAGGATTATCAAAACATCTATCTGATAAATTACCAATGGTATAGTGCCAAAAATAGATAAAAGGATAATATCTGGATAAACCAGTTTACAAACCCTTGGGTAGGAATATTTAATTGATCGCCTATCCCCATCCCCTTCTCATTCTTCTGCTGACCTATATTCTCATTGCCACAATTACAGCCTTTATATTATTCATACCAAAATGACTATTATTCATACCAAAATGACTATTATTCATACCAAAATGACTAAATAAGCAATGATGTAAGTATAATAAACTCTAGTCAAGAGTCAGGAAGATTTATTACTCAAGGAAGTGTAACCAAAAATATTCAAATTTTAAAAAATACTGGCCAATGCAATGCATAGGTCTGTCATCACTAACAATGGATATAAATGAATTGTTTCTGCTTTTCAAGTCATAATCTATTGTACTAACAATCTTGCAATGATTCAATAAAATGGATATAGTGGAGATTACAAATTGTAAGGTCAGTTGATGTATATCTTAATAGAAGTATATTTAAATTGTGAAACTAATGTGAAATTTGAAATTTACATTCATTGTGTAATATAGATTCACATCAAGTATGAAATGAAAATTAAGATCTTGTGTGATATCAAAATTCATATTTGATTTGAAATAGAAATTCAGATTTAGCATGAAATAGGGAATCACATTTAGTAAGAAATGCACAGTACATCCGAGAAAAGACAAGACTTAGGGACATCATAGAATCCATTAAAAATCTCAAATGGCGGTGGGCTGGCCATGTTGCAAGAATGGCAGACAATCGATGGACATCGCGACTCACAACATGGATCCCCCGAGACCACATACGCAACCGAGGCCGACAAAGTGTTAGATGGAGAGACAAACTAGACAAGTTCAGGAAATACTGGCTCCGTGACGCCCATGATAGGGAAGTGTGGCAAATCCTGGGGAAGGTCTATGTCCAACGACGGATGCTAAAAGACTGATGATAATGATGATGAAGAAACACTTTTAATATGAATTCAAAATTCTTTTCTAGTGAGAAATAGAGATTTTCATTGTTTCTTGTTTTTTAAAATCAATGATTTTTTCAAAATTGTAATTCTTTTATAATTATTATTATACATCCACCATTTTTAGTATAAAACTATTTCTGTCTGAGATTGGCCATGAATGCTGTTCAAATATGCCCTTTTCTTCTGCTTATTAAAAAACTTTCAAGTTCCAGCAATAATTAAGCTGCATTTCTTTAAAAAAATACTCCTTTGTAGCTATCTATATTACGGTAAATTTTTAATCAAGTGAGGTTAAAATGCAATGCATGTTGTAAGTATCCTGTAAACTAGTACATAGTTTTTCTGCCCTGAGTATTGGGTTGTTAGGGTACCCATCATGGGGATGTCTTGGGAGAGGTTGCCTAAAAGAGCTCATTCCTCTTTAGGCTGCCTTAATCCTATTCTTTAGAGTAAGTGCTTAGCAGACAGGCATAGAGTACCATTTTCTTCAGTCTTTGGTTTTACTCATCCATGGATTGAACCCATGACCTATTGAACCAGACAGGAGCATCCTACCATTGGGTCACACTGATTGGTAAAATGCAATGAAATAGAAATTGATTTCTCTTTTACTCACTTGAAGGCTGTCTTGGCCGACCATTAGGCTTGATGTTAATTCATTTCCTTAGAATCAAATTCATTATATGAAAATTTTTATAAATTCACTATATCGGGGGATACCAAATACAGGGATGCCTGTACTAATTTAATAAATTTGTCATTGATTCATTCAATATATCTATAATGGTAGTAATTTGACAATGTGGAAGTGAAAGATTTGAGAACAAGAGTGTTATATCCAAAAAACTCCTCCTACTTCCTCTCCTCCAAACAACCAAAACCAGAAATATTACATGCCCTTTTTTCTCCAGTTTAATACTACATCCAAACATGTGAACAGCTGCATTTTTTGATACAGTTTTTCTGCATTACTTGACGCTCCTTTGAAGATGTTGATGAAGTCCAGCAAAATGTGCTTCTTCATGATAATAAACATTTGTTCATGAATTTTTCATTTCCACATTATCAAATGCCATTTTGTCCAATTACTTCACATCCACACAACACTTTCAATATGTATATATATGTATTGTGGACCATGCTACAATGAACCATGTTATCTTGGGGGGGGGACACAAACTGCGCTATGAAGAACCATGTTATAAAGGGAATCCGTGTTTTGTACAATATATATATATATATATATATATATATATATATATATATATATATATATATATATATATATATATATATATATATATATATATATATATAGCAGTTCCTCAAATTGGTGGGGGGGAGAAGCAGACCTCTACAAAATTGAAATTCTGCAAATAACTTTTGACTCTGCCTTTTCCTAATTGTATGGCTCACAATCCAGATGCAAACAACTAACAAATGTGTCTGTATTGAATTATGATTATCTAATTTATTTAATTTTGATGATGGAAATAAAAAGGAGACCTGAAAATCGACACACAACGATACCTTGGGGAAAAAATCTTATTGTTTTAAACTTATTTTTACTTTTGGAATCTTGTCTCATTAATGAGAAAAAACTCCTAAACTTTAAAAAGTTACAAAAAATCAACTTCTAATTGGATACTTATCTAACAAGGGATAAAATCTATTTTAACCAAGTTTCCATTCAAACAAGATTTTTAAAAAATCATTTAAAAAAACAAAGAGCTGTTCAAGTCCATAACTTCATGTTTAATTTTCACTAATTGAAAGACATGATTTGGAACAGCCATTTTGAATTTTTTCATGTGTCTATTCCTGTCATGCACTGTGCATTTGAAGTTTAAATTTAATTTCAAGTCAACATTCAATTACAACTTTGACTGCCATTTTTTCAAAGATGGTCAATAAGCTGTCAATTCTCCCTCAATTTAATTGACAGTTTAAGCCCCCCTATGGCATCAACTCCAGTCAACCATGTATACAAAAAATCAACTACACCCAATAATAGAAAACGGAATGCGAACGTCTCCACAGGGCAGTCAAGCTAGGCTCTGCCCTATCTCAATGGTCAACAATACACCGACTCATCATCTGATGATGGCTATAGGATACAACATCTGAAACATTGAGTTCAAAAAATGAAACCGAAATGAGGACAAACGTCTGAAAGAAACTTTACAAGGTTTATTTACTTGACTAATGAGTGGATATACTTTGATACAAATTAATAATTTTTGGTGTAGCTAAACTATTCTTTCAAATTTGTTTATGTAAGATTTTTCTCAGTGTGGGGTAGCATTTGTCAACATTCGTTTCTTTTATAAAAATATCAATAATATTCAAAAATATTTGTTTCCAATTGATTTTTCAAGTTAATCCCTGTTGAAGTTAATCCCTGTTAGAACGTCTGAAACAAAAATAAATAATCATTGCATAAAAAATAAAAGGAAAAATATCCTCCCCTCATATTAGGCTAAGAGCTTTCTTTCTTTGTTATGAACGCTGTCTATCTCTCTTTGACCACTCTCTTTTTGGGTTACAATTCCTTACAAATGCCGTTAACCTATTCAAATGAGGTCTTGACGTGAAATTTTCCCCATTCTCGAAACTTACATTGCAGTTAAAAACCATGATTATTATGAAGATTGTTTATAATGATGTATATTGAAGCATATCTTAAATGTTAACAAATACAAACATAAGATTATATATTATGAATCGTAGGAACACAATTTTCAGATTGGCCAATGAGGGGTGATAATCCAAGCTTTATCTATGTGGCATTGGAACTGAAATAATTTTTTTTATGACTGATTCATCTAATGTAGCAGTGTTCATGCTAGAATTATAAATATCTTTAGATATTCCGATATTCCTAATTTTGAAAATACTACATCTGAAAGACAAATAAAAAGTATTTTCATTATTAGATAGTCAATGATAGACCATGGAATAATTTTCAGAAGAAATAAGGAAATGATTATAGAGAGACTAGATGTGAGAAACTAGCCTGATCATAATAGGTTGTAGCTGGGGAGATTGACAGACATTTGGTTCATAGACATTCAATTAATGGGCATTTAACCTATGGACAGATGACTGCACAGACATTTATTTAATGGATATTTAGCCATATGGGCATTTGACCTATGGACAGATGACCAATGGATAGTTAGCCAAACTGACATTTGACTGAAGGGACATATGACCAATGGACAGATGATTGCACAGATGAGAGACATTTGGCAAAATGAACACACATTTCTAATTATAAAAGACTCTTTTGCTTGAAAATAGGCACTTTTTCTCAAAGTTTCTCAATACCATCTCTGCTGTTGTCCTGCTTAATTTTCAACTACCACCATAACTGCTCTATTCTTTGTTTTATACCGCATTCTTTTTTATAAAGCATCCATATTACAATTAATATCTTTTATAGAAATACAGATTTTTCTATCATGCAATTATCTTATTTTCATAATTTGCTCTATTTTGAAGAAGTGATATTGCCAAGGGGCAATTAAAATGAAGAAACCAAATTGGAAAGACCATATTTTCGCTCACATCCATTTGGCTAGTTATTTCATCAACAGACATTTTGCCCTAAGATACAAGTGGATGGATAGTGAAAGCAAAAACAAAAACAAACTTTGAATAAACAGATTTGAAAATTTGAGTCAAATATTTAATGGAAACACTCATCTAGTATCCAGCAACTTTATTGTCAATTTAGATAAAATTATGTTGGATCTGAATTACCAGGATGTATTTGAATACATGCATCATTTGATATTGGGATTCTTTTCTTCTAATTTCTTTCATACTAATTGTTCATGTAATTTTTACTATCACAGGTAGGGTTTATTAACAAATATGTCATAACACAGCAAAACATAAAACCACGTATGAAAATTCATTACAAATTACTTTACTGTTGGAATGCATTAAAAGTATTTTACAATAGAAATGCATTGAAATTATCTTATTAAAAAAATACATTAGAAATAATTCAAAGCTCTCAATAACTGGTATCACTACATGTACAGCCATGTGTTGACAGTGATATACAGCACAATACAGTATCTAAAAAAATATACTTACACATATAATAATTGTTAGTTGGCCTTTGCATTACCTGCAGGCTGTTTAGCACAGTGGTAAGTGCATAACTATGTTGTAGCAATTACCTCATCTGTGGCAGGTTCGATTCCTGTATCAACCCCATTTTCTTTAATTGTTTATTCTATTTATGTTGTTTCAATTTAATGATATGTTAACTGTGTAACGATGGAAATTTCTATATAATCTAACACAATTTGTAATTTGTTTTGTCGAACCAAATACGTCCATTTCTGAAATACACATATAATAATAGTAATAAGACAATATTGATACATTCAAGATATTAGCCAATGTGATAGACACAAACAAAAGACCATGGAATGTGATTTCAAGGATACAACTAGTGTCTTGTATGCTCTCAAAATTAGAGAAATGTACTTTTTTCACTTTTAAAACTTTTAATAAGTACTTACAGTTGTAAGTTGGTTGGGTGTAAGTCAATGTATGTCTGTTTAGTGATATAGCAGATGCTAGTGATTGGGAGAAAATGAAGCAGTAATCATGGTTGTATAATTCTAGCACCAAATCTGGTAAATATCAAAGTCAAAATTTGCCTTTTTATTATGATACTTACTAACCTTACAGCTACCTGACCCCTGCAATATAGCTGCTGTAACAAACTGGATATTCCTTATTGTAATGAAAAAAGTTTGAAAATTAAACTACAGATTTGCTGATTTTCCATCTAAAATTTGTTTCAACAAATTTCAGTTCTCAATTTCTATTTATAACATATATTTGCTCACATATTTGTGTTTGTGTGTGCAAATTACTCAGTATGCCTGTATGTATATGCATGTGGTATTATTTGTGTGTGTGTGTTATATTCTGTATGTGTGTATGTATGTGGCAGTCGTACTTGTTGCATGGGTGTGTGTGTGTCTATGTATCCCTTATGTGTATATAGTAGAAAGATAATGTGACTCTTTCTGTTCATTTCATCTTGATCCATTTTGCAGATAATAGCTGATATGCAGAGGAAATGATAGAGAAAAAAAAAACATCTTCCCAGTCTCTTCCTCCCCATTACCTCTTCCATCATCCCTCTTCTCTGTTTACTTCTGCACCCTCTCCCCCACCCCTGTTTACCTTTGTACCCCCCATTTGCTCTGTTCAATTCTGCACCCTCTCCCCCCTCCTCCCTGTTTACTTCTGCACACTGCCCAATCTCTTTTGTTTACATCTGCACCTCACCCAAGCCCTACAACTTGTGAATATTCCCCACCCGTCCTCCCCTCTCTTTATTTCTACTCCTCTCCTCCCCGCCATAACTCACTTGCATCCAAATGCTTGTATGTCACCATGGTGATCACATAATGGACATATAAGTATTTCTGGCATTTCCTCGTTTTCTTTCCTGCCTTTCTTGCATGTGTACTCATGATTGATTGAACTCTGTCAAGGTTGACTATATATATATATATATATATATATATATATATATATATATATATAATGTGTTTCATTACTTTGAAATTCTATTTGAAATCGATCTCCTGTTGATACATGGTGAATGTATCATTTGGCCTACACAGTGTAAATAGAATAAACAATCAAAGAAAATGAGCTGCTGTAGGAATCGAACCAGCAACTGATAGGTAGCTGCTATAATGTAGCATTGCCCTTAACCAATAAACTAAACAGCCCACTGGTGAGGCAAAGGTGCCAAAAACTGCTGTATGTCCTAATTCTTACATTGTTCATTCATTGTCCCCATCTTCTCTATCTGTTTCTCAACACAGACAATCATATCATTAAGAAATGGGTATATAATCTGACAGAAATAATAATAAATGCATTTTATTATTTTATGCAAAAGTAAAAGTGGCATCCACACCTTACATGCTCACATGATTATAAAGAGTATGAAAGAGAGACAGTGAGGCTGCTATACACATACAGAATGATAGCACAAACGCACGGACGCTTCCAAATAGCGGAGACACGGAATGCACAAATTTTAAACAAAACCATATCATAACATCAAGTAACCACATGAGAACACAGAGAATCGGAAAGTACTTATGGCCCTTTCAAGAGGGGAATACACACTAACCATACATATATATACTACCACATGAAAACACAATGACTCCTTCAAGAGAAAATACTCACTATGTACATGCACATACATACACACACACACACAAATGAAGAATCACGCATAAACACACACTAATCACTGTTTAGTCACACACACACATGTATACACAACCAAAAGATTGAGAACAACAGACACCTATCACCTTTCTCTATTTCACGTCTGCTGTGATAATAAATCATTCCATGATTGACCCCTTCTTATTCACACTGAAGACAACTCCTCTTCCTCCTCCTCCATCTTCTCCCCATAACACCAAAATTGTTGTACATCCCTTTTTCTCCTGTTCAGTAGCACACCCTGACTTGTAAACAGTTCCATTTTTTTGCTTCAGTTTTTTGAATTTCCAAGTACTTTTGAAGAAACTAATGCAAATAAGATAATAATAAAAATTTCCAAGATGTAACTCTTATTTTCAAATCTTTCACTTCCAAGTTGTGAAATTACAACCAACAGATAGATAAGAATGGAAAAAGATGTACAATGATAAAAGTAGAATCTTGAAAAATTATTTACAAAGAAGATAAAATTAACAGAGTATTCAGTCATGATATCAAAATTGAAAATGCAAAGCTGGAGAAAGTAGACCCCTACATCTACCTTGGACAACAAATCTTTATGAAACCTTCAAAAAGAAGAAATCAAGCAAAGAATCACTTTAGGATGACAAACCTTTGGCAGAGAAAGAACAAGAAAATCCCATTAGTTCTAAAAATAAAGGTCTACAACCAATAGTCACCTATGGAGCTGAAACATGGAACCTAACCAAAAGATCGACCCTCAAACTGAAAACCATGCAGTGTGCAAATGAAAGAATCGTGCTCAACATCACATGGAGAGACTACAAGACGGTACAGTATATCATGGAAAAAACATGAGTCGGAGACAGCATAGAATCCATTTGGAAATTCGAATGGCACAAGGCTGGTCAGTTGCAAGAATGGCAGACAACTGATTGACATCATGACTCACAACATGGATCCCTAGAGATCAAATGTGGAACCAAGGACTGCAGAATATGAGATGGTGAGATGAACTGGACAGGTTCAGAGAATATCAGCTCTGTGATGCCCGTGATAGAGGGGTGTGGCAAATCCAAGTGAAGGTCTTTGTCCAGAGATGGACAATAAGAGACAGATAATGATGATGAAATGAAAATTCATGGGCTCAAAAACAAAGCTCAATTTATGTATATGCCTTTTAATGCTGTTTTCAAATTTAAACAGAAAATAAATACATTTTTTAATTTTTGTTTCCTTTTATTGTCATGGATATCCAAGGCAATATAAAATGTAAAGAAAAATTTTGATGTTATCCAAAAGACATTTTATGAGCTTTTACAAAACATCATTGTTTCATTACATTGATTCATTCAGACCAGTTTCCTAATCTTGGTTGTTTTCATATATTTCATCAGACAAAACATTTGATAACATGAGAACAAAAAAAATCACTGTTCATGATTCCTAAAGTTTGTTAGGATTAGAAAAAAGTGACCTTGTGCCAGACTAACTCGAGATAGAATAAAGAAACCTCAGACCATGAGAAGAAATCTGAAGAATCAGACTAATAATCTTCTAAAGATAAGACAATTTCAGAAATTTTTTTAGGACTTTATTTTTTGAGCAAAATTAGTAATCAAATAATTTTATGATTTTCCTCTTTTATGAACACTTACGTGATGTCAAAAAAAGGATTAATTTCTCTGGGACAGCATTTCCTCAGTGCACTAAAAGGCTTTGGTTGGGCTTGTCCTGACATGATTATGTGAGAACTCTGTGATTTTTGTCATTGCCCACATGTACATGTGTGGACCCTCATGTTAAACTCAACCATGCATCACACGTGTGAAGAGGGGAGGGGTGTATGCTGATATATGTTGTTGCTCACATAGATACATCATGTTTCAAGATTTTAAAAAGAAATAATGTTCTTTCTGTGGAACATTCTTTCTAAAAATCAACTATTATAAAAAAATGATTAAAACAATTCATATGAAAAAAATAAGTGGATGTACTTGAGAAAAAAAAACAAAATAAAATTGTTTTCAGATACGTTTCTCTACGAGAAGGTTTGTCAGTTAACTGATGAAAAGAATATCATTTATTCATTTTTCAATCAATTTTCATGATAGATATAAAATCAGGTCATCAGCATTCACAAGCATGGGGTTATAGATTAAAATTGGTCTTTTTAGATATAATATATATAATTTATGGGTTCCCTTCTAGGGGTTCCCCTTATTTGTGGGTTCTCTCCCAGTGATCCCCTTTCTGTGGTACTCTTTATCTGCAGTTTCCCTTTCTGTAGTACCTGGACACATGATTAGAATTTCAATCTTATTAAATTTAAAAATAGATAATGAAACAAACTAGGGGAAATGTGATTTACACTGAAGGCAAAAAGTATCTGATACACTTGAAGAATCATCTCATCAGCATTCACAAACATAGGATTATAGATTGAAATTGTTTTCTTTTATATGATTTATATAATTTATAGTTTCCCATCTAGTCATCCCCCAATTTTACACATACTTACACACTTCCAAAGTTGTTTGAATTTGGACCAAAGGTTTCAGATTTTTGCACATAACCATTCCAAGTTCAATCTTTTTTCAATACTTTTTAAAAAATCTTTGGTTCAAATTATGTCAATTTTAGAGAAATATATGGATTTTGAAATAGATTTTTTGAAATATATACTTTTTGCACTCATTGTATATAAAATAAAATGTAAGTAGAACTGCTCTTTTTTATTGCTATTTTCTAGACATTCAAGTTATTCCTCCTTGCAAATTAAACTATAAAAGAAAACAAAATACTACTACTACTACTACTAATAATAATAATAATAGTAATAATGAAAATAATAATAAAAAAACAAGTGTGGTTAGTCACTCAATAGAAACCATAATGTGGCCAACATTTTTTGGTAGCATACCTTCTGGGGTGGGGGGATGATCAATTGGAAAATTCAAAAAAGGAGTGATTAATGAATATATTACTTCTCTTGCCTCTTGTTGAATCATTAGAAAGTCTGAATTTTTAAAAAACAAGGTGCCAAATACAAAATTATAGACCAATTTAGAGTAAACTTACACTGTAGATTGAACCCCTGCATAGACTGGGCGGGGAGGGGAGTAAAAACCAAAAAAAATTTTTTTGTAAGACATAATAAAGATTAGCTCTAATGGTGTAGCTCTATAGCCAACCAGGTAGAATCACTTAAAAACTGAAGAAACAGAGAAACCTATGTTGACAATTTTGGATGATGATTTATAATAATAGTAACTATACTGATACATTGAAAAGTCTGAAGCAAGATCTTTCAGAAGACATCAGATCTCATGAAAATTTCCTGATTATGAGATTTTTTTTTCAGATTAAGTTCATAGCTGCACTTCCTTAAAATGAAGTTCTTTGCTAACAAAAAATTGGCGTTTTTTTTTTCAAATAAAGGCCTAAATTATGCTTCACTGAAATTGATTCATGTTTTGGGGGAAAAGAATACATTTGTTTCAAATTTATTTTCTTACAGAAAGGAATGAATGATGCTTACTTAAAATTAAGTTCTTTAGGTGAATTAAAAATCATGCTTGACTAATAATACGTTTTTGAAGGCAAATACTTAAAGTATGTATACTTGTCAAAGACTGCTTAATCATTTAGATAAAAGAAAAAAGTAGCTTACATAAGAAACAAAAAACTCATTTGTTGTGAATAAGTATAAAAAATGTGCTTACCTAAAATGGCGATAACTTCGTCATCTTGAATGACTTCCAAGGAGCCAGAGACCACAAAACAAAGAGAGTCTAGACTTTCTCCTTGGTGGTAGATAAGGTCACCAGGTGCACTGTGTGTCATTGTAAAATGCATTGCTAAAGCACGAAGGCAACCGTCGCTGGCTAATCTAAACGCAGGATGTTCGCAAAAAACTTTGCGATTCAAGTGGACGCAGATATCTGCTTTCATATCTTTTGGACAATAATTCAATACCTGAAAAAAAAATTTTCAAATCTTAAAAGCATAATGGCAATTTGAAAATATCAAAGTGAGGCCAGACCAGATTTTAGGACCACCCAAGGTGACCAAACATTTTTCGTATTTATGTCTTCCAACATGTCTTCAGTTTATGTTTTGGTATGATAGATTTTGTAGCTTAATGATAGTATACAACTAGGAAGCACTCAGAAAGTACTTACCTCCGCCAACGGAAGTAATTTGTTGGAACACATCCCAAAATTTAATCACTCCTTCTGTAGTCTATTGCCCAGCCTTCAACAAAATTTCATTGAAATTCATTGAGAATAGATATCATGTGGAAAGAACTGAGCATATGTATAAGTGGATGAGAAAAATGGAAAGATATCTTTCAATTCAAAAAATATTCCTGGATCCACATTAAAATTTTACCAATTCTTCCTGAGCCTATTTCCCACAAAATTTCATGGAAATTCATCAAGTATTTTCAGAGACATTGGGTAGTTTACTTTATAATGGAAAATTCAAAAAGTGTTTTTAGTCTATTGGAAAAAAGAACTTATCATTTTTTGGAGATTGAATCTTGGCAACCAGGTTAAATCATATCAAAAAACAATCCAGATTAGAAAAAAAATTGATAACATTATATGATGTTGCCAAAAGTATTTGATGAATTTCCATGAAATTTTGTGGAAGGGTGAGCAATAAATAGGCTTAGGAAGAATTGGTTAAATTTTTAAGTGGATCTGGGAAAATTATTTCTATTGAAAGATATTTTTTACATTTTTTTTGTTCAGCTCTATGTGTGCTTAGCACTCTCCACATGATATCTGTAGAAGTTCTCCATAGATTTCAATGAAATTTTGTGGAAGGCTGGGCAATATGATATGGAAGAACCAAATAAATTTTGGGGTGGATTCATGCAAATTACTTTCATTGGCAGAGGTATGCAATCTCTGAGTGCTTTCTAGTTGTATACTATCATTAAGCTACAAGATAGGCAAGTCTATCATACCAAAATATAAATTAGAGGTGAGTAGGAAGACAAAAATATAAAAATTGTTTCATCATCTTGAGTGGTACCAATTCATGAAAATATTGTTATTGACCCCTGAACTATAAATATTCTATATAAAAATTTACAACACAGATATAATTCTCTATACTCTCCAGTGACTTTGACTTCCCAATAATCAGGGCCAAACCAAAATATGGGCAACATGAGCAGTTGCCTAGGGTGCCTAGTGCTAGGAGATGCCTGTCATGTTTTTGAGAAAGTAAGACTTTCCAAATATAAATGGAAAAATGTGAAAATGAATCGATCAAACTGAATAAAAAGTCAAAATAAAAAAATTCCCTGGTATAAAGTCAAAGCTGGCATATAAGATGTTTCAGAACATTTTTCGAGAACTTTCATTTTACATGCCTATTTCCTTCTTATACACTCCATAGCAACCAAAAAGTTTCTTCCTTTTAATAAATGAAGCTAAAATTTTATTTGAAGAAAAAACTCATCATTTTACTTCCTTGCTATTTACCATGAAATATGTGCAGTGGGTCAATTTGTGAGCATTCATGAACAGTCACAATGAATTTGATATGCAGTTATAAGTAATATGAATTTATGTTACGATGCACCTTTTCTTTTATTGTTGTTTAGAGTTTGTTTGTAACAAAAATGTATTATGGTAGTAAGTATGGTAATAAACTTTTTATTCCTATAAGTTCATTTTTCTCACTGTAAAACAAATGAATAAGATAATACTATATTTTAAAGGGTGCTGAAGCTCAGCTATATCTGCTAATAATACTTAGCTTAATCTGCTATATAAGCATTGAAAATTGAATAAAGTATGAAAATTTCTTGAAATCTTGATTGATATAAATCAAACTTGTCTTAGTAGGGATATAAGAAGATTACGTGGCACCAATCTTCCAAATGGAGACAGACTTCTTGCTTTTAAAATTGGCAGATGAAAATTTGAGGTAAAAAACTGACAACTGACCAAAAGTCAGGTTGGCTTGATATGGCCAGAAGGGGAGATAATCCAAGCTTTACCACAAAGACTTATTAAACATGGGCATTGGAATAGCATGGATTTGTAAATTGAGCAAGTCTGAAGGCAGAGATTCAACCCCAGTCTCTTTAGATGGGTCAGCCAGACCAACTTGAAAAATAAAGAAATCTATGCTGACAGTTTTGGTTGAGGGTTTTTATTTGTTCAAAAATTGGTAATGAAAATTCTTCATCTAAGCAATTCAAACAAGTTAGGGCTATGATATCTATTTCTGCACATAAGCAGCAAAAATAAGATGATAGAAAAACTAATTGTTGTACAAATTAATGTAATTAAGTATTGAACAATGCGGTTTTGAACAGAATGGAGAATTGTGGAATGAATGAGCTATACTAATCAAGGTATACAAGTATTTTTTTCATTCTACGAATATGATTTTTCTATTTTCCCTATTTTCTTGTCAGTAATTATTCATGAAACAACATTTAGTTTCCAAAATAATGCATCTATTGTTTGAACTAACAAGATTTAATCAACCACTTCTTAATTTGGCACATTTTTGTATTTTTTCCAGGCTTAATTGAAGTCATTTGGCCAGTTCAGTGTCTAGACTAAACAACTTACTGACCAGGCAATCCTATTTGATCATTAATGACAATAGAACTATCATAGATGGAAATGTTTGAAAGGAACCTATAAATTGTACATCTTTTTTCCTTTTTTTTAAAGGAGAGGAAAAACGAGGGAAGATCAAATATTGATACAGATGTCTTGATCTCTTCTTAGGTTTTTGTATTCCTGTAATCAGTGTTCTCACTAAGCTGTGAAGATGTCTGGCTGCATACCAGAAAATCTTAAGCTGTGCAGTAAAATTTTAATGCCACACAAGAATTTCAAGGGTTTCCGATAAAAAAACAGATGTTTAATGATAAAACTGTGTTTATTGTACAGTTTTTGCAATAAGTAACTGACTTCTGTTTCATAAACTTTAAACAAAATATCAATTATTGTCTTAAAAGTAAAGTAAGAATATTTTATGAATATTCCACTTGCTTTTTAGTCCTGCACAAGTCATGAGAAAATTAGAGGGAACATTCTGAATACGAATGGGAAAATATGGAAAATGAATGACTCAAATAGAGTGAAAACAATCAAAATAAGGAAATACCTTCAAGAGAAGCTAGATATTTTTTAGAAACTTGAGATAATGAAATACTTTGAAAAGCATGAACAACACTGAATCGTTATGTGGCTTTTGAGACCTCAAATTTTGAAAATGTAATTGAAACTTAGAATAAGTTATTTTAAAGTTTTTTCTTGTTTTTATTATACAGAAAAAGTCCAAATATTTATTCAAAAGAAGAAAAACAACTCCATTAATAAATGTCAGAATGAGGTTATTTTGAATTTCAATAGCAAAACATCATTGATGGCTTATTGACAGGAGGCAGATCAAAAACTTATGAAAAAATGCTAATTGAAAGCTTAATTAAATTACAGTTAATGAAAGCATATTAGTAAACAATTCATACTAAGAAATTCGCTTTTGATTTGATTAATATCTTCCATTTTTGTATTTTTCTTTTTCATTGTAAAATCCAAATCTTCTACTGATGTATATATTTACTTGATATTTGTATAATTAAAATTCTTAGTTGTTTCATAATATCTGTATTCATTTTGTAATAATATCAATTGTAATTTTTCTACTTTTTATTTGGAATGCCCTCACAAACATTTGGGATGCAAAACTGCTTGTTTTGATTTTTCCATGCTAATTTTGACATTTACTCTGTAAATAGAACCGTCCTCATAAAACCTGAGAAAAAAGTTTTTTTCATAAAATAAAAAAAAGTACATTGATATTATCAACAGTTTTTAGAACCACTAACATACAAAATTCCCCAAGCGACATATTGTGGAAATTTTTTTCAGGCATAAATCAAAATTGAAAATTAAGTACATTCTGGGCTACTTTGTATTCAACGTGTTACTTTTTATCATTGCTCTTGCTAATCGACAAATCTTTTTTTAACAAATCTTTTGGATCTAGCTATGATAGTCTTTCTATCTCTTAGCTTCTTTTCAATTTATTGTTCCTTATTCTTCTTATTTACAGAGTGAGATATTTCACTAATGTTAGTCTAATTAAAAAAAAAATTCAATGCATAATTTTTTGGTGTGCAATCTACCTAACCCAGTTTTGGGCATTATTATTGAAATGTGTTACTTTTTTTTCTGATAAGTCTGTGAGAGAAGTTACTCTTGGAAACAAAATCTTGTCTGTGAAATTGGAGGGACTACTGTATCTGATTAATGATTGATGCCTTTTCATTGGGTATTGCATTATGTCACAAATTTCTCTGTCTTGCTTAAATTTTGAAATTTTTTAAGGTTTGTGTTATGTGAAATTGACAAAGAGGCAACAAATGCCAAAAGTGGTGTCACTCACTTCACATAGCTGAGAGGAGGAAGAAAAAGATTCATGCCTTTCCGAAGGGCATCAGTATAAAGTGGATGCAGATCACAGAGATTAAACTTTCATTGTCTGCACTGCTCATTGCTTGGTCCCCAGCAATTCCACAAATCTATCGCCAACCATTTCCCTTGCATTCAAATGCTGTCTTCATATTTTCCCAACATCTCATAACATAATGCCAAGATGATGGGAATAAACATAGAAATATTAGCAAAATTCATAACCACTTGAAATTTATCATCCACTTTTCACTAGTATTTTTTCATCTTAAATTTTGTAGTTGTTTTTCATTGCAACCACTGAGACCATCAGTTTATAGCAGCAAGTGAACAGCTCAAATCAGAAATTAAAATAAGTCCCTTTTGCCTCTACTTCAACTCTTATGGCTAACAGAAATAATAGCTAAATCTTAAACATTTTTATCTAACCATTCAGAACCATGTTTATCATTATTTTTGAATAAATTAGTTGTGGTGGTAGTAATATTATGCTGATTATTGAGAAAATTCTAAGGTAAATAGTAGGTAAGTAGTGTGTGAGAGTAAGAGAGAGAGAGAGAGAGAGAGAGAGAGAGAGAGAGAGAGAGAGAGAGAGAGAGAGAGAGAGAGAGAGAGAGAGAATAGATGCAAAAAGATAGATATGGTCATATATGTGTAGTTTATATTCATATGAATTTATATATATATATACATATATATACATATGTATATATATATATATATATATATATATATATATATATATATATACATGTAAACATACACATATATACATGTAATTAAAAATTGTGTTATATTATATAGAAACTTGTTTGAGGTGATCTCCGTCACTACATAGTTAATGTATGACTTGACCTAGACAACATAAACAGAATAAACAATTAAAGAAAATGGGGCTGCTGCAGGAAATTCTTTTATGGTTTTTCCTACGTTGTCTAGGGCAAGTGATACATTAACTGTGTGATGATGGGGTATCATCTCAAATAGGTTTCTATATAATATAACGCAATTTATAATCATTCTGTCGGATCTTATATGTCCATTTCTCAAACACACACACACACACACATGAATATATATGGTAGAATAAAGGATTAGCTCAACAAACATGTTTATGTTTCTGCCCGTTTGAGATTCTCCAGGTGATTGATTCAATTTATTTAGAACCCCAATTAGGATGTTATTTTTGGGTTCTGTTTATTTTCTGGGTGGAAAAACTTTGTCTTATACTATTTCAAATACTTTTTCTTTTTTATACTTTTGGATATATATATATATATATATATATATATATATATATATATATATATATATATATATATATATATATATATATATATATATATATACATATATATATATATACGTACTCATAATAATGTCTGTACAAAAGTCTGTATATACGTATGTATGAATAAAAACAAAATCAACTCCAGTTGAATATGATTGGTCATTCACTTCTGATTAAATTTCAGAATCCTGTATAGACCAGAAAAAAAAGCATCCTATAAGTGTGAATGCATCGTTGCTGGTGCGTCTAAGGCGGATATGGATGATCAGAGGGTGGAGCATTGCTTCCCACTCCCTGACTCACACACATGCCCATGGGGAAACAAAGGAAAAAGAGGATATAAATATTAAATCTATTAGCAAAGCAGGGAATCAAAGTAAATGGTGACCTAAAAATAGCTGCAACCAAACAAAAGTGTCATAGAAGTTATTAATCAATAATAAGCAATGTCGATCAATGTCTACTTTGTCTTTATCTTTAATTTATTGTTTATGTTGGCATCTGGTTCGCTGGGTAGGCCTCAAGCTAACTGCACACATACATACACACATACACGTACACACATACATAAATAAGCACATGCACATTTATATAAGAGTGTGCATGTTTATGTTTATCTATCAATCTATGCATACACACACAAAAAAAGAAAATGTGTGTGTGTCTGGGTGTATACATGCAAGTATATATATATATATATATATATATATATATAAATATATATATATATATATATATAACAAGCAAAAGTACCTGGCTTTGCCTGGGTCTCAAAATATTTAACATGAATACAATCACATGAATTCACCAAACTTCAATCACTTTAAAATGATGCTGGCAATCTTCAGTTTGTCTGTGAATTTTGATTCTATCAGATCTGTTGCTTCAAAGCAATAAAGGAAAATAGTCCAGTTTTCTCTTTATAAAAATTTTTAAAAACATAAACATTAATACTTTTGGCCATTATTAAGATGAAGCTAAAATCATGGATATTATTTGTTTTTTTGAATTAAGAAAATTAAACTCAGCCTTTGCCATTGGTATGGTATGATGACACAACACATGAACCAACAAGCAAGATAAATTTTTCACTTGACTTGATGAATCAGTAATTGAATTTGATTAAAATTCTATTCTCTTATAATCTGAAGCTTTTTGCCTTTTTTGTTATTGATATTTTATAGCAGGTCTGTACAACTCAAAGGTGGCAAGGGCCACATTTATCACAGAAAATAAGCTGTGGGCCACAAGAGTAAATTTTCAAACTAAATTTTTTTTGTCCTAGAAATTATTCGTATGATATTATTTTTGGAAACATGAATCATGGTGAAATTTAAAAAAAAATCTGCATTCCTACTCTCCTCCAAATTCAATGAGAGATGTTAACTCTCTTTTCAGCCACATGCTTGTAAAATTTAGGAGATATATTGGAAGTCAATACTTTCAAAATAACTTGGACATGTTTGTCAGTCAGGGAAGACCACTGTTTGCTCTAATCCATGTTCATGATGGAGCAAGTTTGTTCACGTGTATAGGTACTACCAAAGGTAATGAACACATTCATTACAAGTTGGTTGAGGTTTTGGTACTTTTCATTGTCCAGACTTTTGTAGAGGTCTTGCAGGATTCTTTCCCTGTTCTTTGTCTTGTAAACAGATGAGGCTTGAAGTTCAATAAACTCCAAGAGGAATCGTAGGAGCATTTCTTGAAAATCCATAGAAAATGGTCTTCAATCATATTTAACAACATCTTCTTTAGGAAGTAACTCTTCTGTCAAATTTTTCTATCTATATATAAATTTTCTTGGCATATTTTTCTCTTGTATCAGCATGTTTGCATCAGGAGATATACTTTAGGAATAGGAAAGTGATACATTTCCCCTTTAGACACCTGAATACTGAAAAGTCTTCATTTATTTAAAAAATCCTTCACTGTTGCTATCAGTTGAAATAAATAGTGGTCTTTTCCTTGAGGCTGGCTATTGAAATCATTCAGGTTTTTAATATCATGGAAGGATACATCATGATTACAGGATTCCTTTTCAAGCTCTTGAAATTTTTTTGGCTCATTTTTGCAAACTTTTGATCCTTCCTCTTTCAAAGTGACAAACATTGTTGTATTTTTACTTGAGCAGTCTCACTCTTGTATGGTACACTAGCTCATTATATCCTGCAGACAGGGCTGTAACTACCAGTGGGGCAGGAGGGCAATGCCCTAGGGCCCCAGTGAGGACGGGGACCTCAAACGGCTCTTTGACAAAAAAAAATGTAGTAAAAAACTTTTTTGGCGTTGAAATGTAAAAAAGTTGAGCTTGAAAAAAATCCTGCTCATCATGTCAGAAATTTGTTTACTGATGTGTTTGAATTGGACAGATCTCCAGACTTCTTTTCTTAAAACTATTCTTTTTTAAAAAATCCTCTAAATTTTGCATTGAATCACTTCAGTGCAACTTTGTTGAGAAAAATATTTTCTACAAAAAGTATATCTATAAGGGCCCAATCAAGGAGTCTGCCCCTGGCCCTGATGGTTCAAGTTGTGATATTTTCCATAAGACAAAACACTTAAAATTTGAATTTCAGTTGAAGCTATTTGTGTTCATTCCAGACTAATACCCTTGGGGAAGGCATGAACCCTCCCCCCAATACTGCATTCATGATGAATCAAGAAAATTCACTCTTAGTCAAGGTACTGGTACATAAACCGTATTTAATTATTAGTTAGTTGATTGGGTATAAGAGTGGGGTTCAGAATTTAAGACAAGTTATCCCCCTTCATTTACTATTTCTTTTTAACCTCTTTTTCTGCAGAATAATAAAAATATTGCTCAATCAAAAACAAAATCCTGGATCTACCAAAAAATTTAATCATTTCTCCCATAGCACCTGGCCTACATTTCACAAAATTTTATTGAAATCTATTTGTGAACTTTTAGAGTTATTGAATGGACTGACAAATGGATAGACATGAGTGAATACATAACCTCTCCCAACATTGTTGGCAGAGGTAATGATGGTAGAATGGAAGGTTAGAAGGTTTTGGTTAACAATACCTTAGTTGCATCAATGCCTTTACTAATTGCCCAAGATGAGACAATGTAGTCCATAACTCGCTCACTAAGGCTTTCTGGTATGTCATGTATTTTCATAAATTCACGAACACTGTTCAGCATCTCATGATATCTTGCTGTGTTGGCATAGAATTGTTGGAAAATGGCTGTCACATTACTGAAAATGGTTGCATACAATAACGCTGAAATGAAAACATTAACAAGTTAATGAAAAAATGCACAAAAGGAAAACATTTTAAAAATTGAAGAAAAATGCATTTTCAAGAGAAATTAAACAAAATACCAGTAAGAAGAAATGCGGGAAAGAGATTTTAAACAATGCAATTTCATTTGAATATGTACAAGATACAGTATAGAAAATAGAAAAGATTGGTAAGAAAACTTATATCTTTGTATGCTGGTTTGTGAAGGGAGACCAATCAGACATTTTGAATGTATTGGTATTTACTAAGCTACAAGGCCACAAGTATAGAGTACTCAGTGAAAATCTACCAAAACTTGTCATGGTGTTGTGGTTTCACAGTCATTACTGCTGTAGTGAGTTCAATCATCACTTGTTTTGTGTTAGAATATATTAAGCTTCGGTGCCTAACATGTTATTTGTACAGTCTATTACTGCAGTAGTGAGTTCAATTCTTTGGTGCCATGACCGATTAGGGTTTAACTCATGAGTTGTGGTACTGCTCTGTCAAGTCCAAAGGGCTCAGGATTCATCCTGAGACCTAAAGATCAATATTCTTACATCCTTACAACAAGAGTTCACATGACTAAAGAGAATTTTTGCTGATAACCCAAGTGAGGTTTTAGTTCAATTTTCAATGTAAGTTTATCCTAAATTGGTGCCTTAGTATGTGTTCAAACATTTTTTTGAAAATTTGGACATTTTTGTGCCCAACAAAAAGCAAGAGAAGTAACTTATTCATTGATCACCCCTTTTTTCAACTTCTTAATTGATCACCTCAACATAATTGCCTAAAGATATTGGTCATTGTGTAGTTGGGGAAGAAAATACCTTTTCATATATATCTCATCTGTTATGCATGTGACTGTTATTGTTGTTGCTTTTGTTAATTACCACTACCCACAACAGACCAGTTTGAACACTTTTGCTAGGTTTAGGTTATTCATGGGTTCTAACATTTGTATATACTAGCTATGCTAATTGAGAGATGCTGTGACACCTTTGCATTTCTCTCAAACTATGCCTGTATCTTCTCATTGTCTCCCTTGTCTCATCCGCTCTTTATTGTCAATGATTTCAACTGATTGTTATACAAACATGGATAAGATTCATATGCCAAAATTTTCCCACCTTCTCAGTAAACTATCTTTCTTTCGTTCCCCTCTCTTCCTACCCTCTAATTAAACTAACAAACTTCTCTTTCTCTCTCTCTACCACTTAAGTAAACTACTTGAATTTCTTTTCACCCCTGTTCCTTTCTGAATGAAAATAATGAATATATTTAATAAAATAACATGCTGCGAAAAGATGTTGGTCATCTGGAGGTTGAAAAAAACCCAACTTTTCACACATTTCATCTGTTATGCTTGTAATTGTTATTGTTTTTATTGATCATCACTAGCCACAACCAACCAGTTTAAACACTTTTAATAGGTTTAAGTAATTCATATGTTCTGACATAATATATATGTATGTATTCATGTATGTGGATTTACCCCAGCTCTAACCGTTCAGAGAAGAAACTTTAAATTTTGTATTTTCTAGCTTCTCAGAACCAGTCATTTCAGATTGGATAATGTGGAACATTGTCTCAACATTCCACCAAAAGTTCATATATACTGACTGCTCATCATCAGAATGTTTTTATCTAGTCAATTAATTCAAATTTCACATCATTGTGTTAATGCTTCATTTCTAGGGCTCGTGAACACTGACTGGAAAGTTAGGAATACAAGAATATATGATGAGGTTACATTTTCATCTGTGACATTTCCACACAGTGATGGAAGTATCAAACTGCTAGGGCACTCTTAGTTAGTGGTAGCAATGCTTCAGCCCTGAACCCATAGTCATCATCTGACGAAAGCTTTATTGGCTGCTGTTTCTTTTTTGCGGCGACATGTGTATGACATTATAATGAGTTTTCCTTTAATTCTGATTTAACTAACCCAATCTGAATATACGTATCAGTACTTCATTACAAGTAATTTCTGGCTTAATGACTTCATCAAAATCCTAGGCAAAATACTAATAAACTATTAAAATGATAGGTATTTTCCAAAAGCACAAGTGTACACTTGACTTCAGAACACAAAGAATCAATTCATCTATTCATAAATGAATAATAGGTATATATTTTAAATGTCATTATATAAATGTAATATAATATTTTCAAGTCCAGAAATACATAGTCACGAAAAATAACAAAATAAAGAAATATAGAAATTGCAAAAATGTCAGAATATAAATTATCTTAATCATCAAAATTTGTTTACTAAAAAAGTCAATCATATTCCCATCAACAGGTTTTCCTGAGTAGCATTTGTGTCATGTATATGATTTTTTTTACTATGTATGTGTGCATGTGATCGTATGATTATATGAATGTATTTGTTTATGTGCATATATGCATGTATATACTTGTGTGTGTATAAGAATGTGTATGTTTGTGCTTCAATATGTTTCTGTATATGAATGTATATGTTCATGTGTATATGAATGTATATGTTTGTGTCAAGAATGTACCACCTGGGGAGGCCAGGTAGGCACTGCCTACCCTGGGTAACAATCACAAAGATTAATTATCAAATATAGAATGTGAAAGATTCCAATTCATCCAAACATCAATAGATTTGTAATTTAATGCACTAGATTCAATGTATAATTCAGTAAATGATGACAAAGTCTGTCCCATGATAGGTGTTACATTCATATATAGTAATCATAAACTAAATGTACCGGTTATTATGGAACAGAGGTAGTATTAATTTAATCTTAAGCATAGTTCTCCCGTTCCAGACCGATGGTTTAAACAACGATGAGTTCAAGGCGAAATCTTTGGAAAATCCCATATATGTATCAGAAATAAGTGGAGAAGCCAAGACATAGAGATATTTTTTGTATGTGTGAATCCCTACCATATTTGTTTATGACATCTTAAAAAATGTTGAAGGGCATCAAGAGGTATTTACATGATAAAAGATAAATTCATGAAAAAATCTCAATTAATCTAATTTTTTTCCCCAAATTTTTCTGATGGAGGTTATTCAATGTCATGAATCTGAAATATTTCAGACTGCAGCTGAAGTGTTGTTTCATTTGGTAACTTTTTTAGTTTAATTTATTGAAATACTTAGTGGATTTATGTCAGTTTACTTTAAAAAGGTCAACCGACTACGTAACCTGATTAATTATGCACGGCACATTCTTGCGTGTGCATAAAAGTACATGTTAGTGTGATTATGATGTATATGCTTGTGTTTTAATATGAATGTATATGTTTATGTATGCATACATGTGTTTATGCATTTGTATGTGTGTGGTTATGAATACTTTCGTTTGTGTATGTATGAAAATGCATATGTTAGTTTGTGCATAAATTTGTGTATATATGTTCATGTATGTACTTATAAGTGTTTATGTGGGGATGCGTGCATGTGTGTGTGCACAAAAATTGACTCAACTGGTTAATTTTACGTAAATCAACCATTCTGTTTTTGGAAGTGGAATCTGTGCTGACCATTGTCCAGTACTAAAGACAAAAGAATACAATCTAATCACTGGCCTCAAGATTTTCTCTGGCAAAATCACACAATGGTATTTTAGCCAAGGAGAAATAATTTTCTACTCCTACTTTGTAAGCATTAAATGTATAGTTTGCCCAATATAACAACATAAAGAAAATAAAAACAAAAAAAAAACACCAATAAGAAGCTTAGATCTTCATTAATATTAATCAAGGTCAGGGTTTAGCTAGGGCCAAATCTATTTAGATAATTCAGGTCACTGAGGAGAGAGGGAGAGAACTTATAAACTGAAGGATGATGCACTTATTAACGAAAATAAGCATAACAACAAATAACCAGACATATAAAATAATGTTCATGTGGTTTGAGAAACTTGTCCCAGGTTTATGAATTGATTCTCTTGTGCAACCACAAAATATTCAATGGGGTATCATAGTTCAATTTGAATTTATTCAAAGGACCATCACAATTCACTTTGTATTTTGACACTAAAAAAATATATATATTTTTTTATACCAATGCATATGTAGGTGTTTTTGCATGTATGTATATGTGCTTGCATGTATTTATTTCATTTTATTTTGTGCTGAGATAGATAGATAGATAGACAGATGTCTATATTGTTTGGTAAATATAAATTTTGTAAACCATTTAGGACTCATGGGTTGTAGCTCAAATGACCACATTTTGTAGAAAGATTTAGAGTATTTCACTCTTTGTACTCTAAACAAAGGATATTTTCATCAATTCATTATCATAACAAACAAACTAAATAGTAATGAGTCAACTAATCAGACTAATTTTAATTTGAAATATTATTCCTTCATAACCTGAATGTCTACCATTAAAGAAGAAAGAATATGATTGTTCCTTAGTTAATGAAGAAACATTACTTATAATTAAACAAGAAAAAATGCTCTTCAGTAAACCAAGAAACATTGCTTTTGAATAGACAAAGTATTATATTTCAAGTAAGCAAAGAAACATTGTTTCTGGAAAGACAAAGTATCATGTCTCAATTAAGCAAAGAAACATTGCTTTTGAATGGACGAAGTATCATATCCTAAGTAAGCAAACATGGCCTCTGAATACACAAAATATACACTCTTGAGTGAGCAAAGAAACATTGCTTTGAAGTAATTTGAGAACAACCCTTCAATATTGCTCTTTTGATTTTCAAATTATATTCTTTGCTTCCATAACATATGATTAAATTTTAAAAATAACATCCAAAGTTGATACAAACATAGAATACCATACAATGCATAATAGTAAAACTAGAGAAATATTGAAAGCATATTTTCCAGCACTCAAAAGCCATTATTCCTGGTTTCCTGAGTGTTAATCAGTTTATACGATTAGCATCAGTGCCTTTTCATCTTTTCAGGTATAACAACTTGATTTTTTGAACTTCTTAATGAGTAATCTAATGCTTTAAACTTTAATTAGTTTATTAATAATTTATTTTCAGGTGTGGGTTGGCTCGACAGTTACTGGCATGGGAAATGGAATCAGTGAGTTTGAGATTCAGCCAGGGCTGCTTGCATTCACTTCACACAAATACCCTTGAGAAATGCATGAATCCACTTTTCCTTGAGCTAAGAGTAAATAGCAGGGTAGTCGGAAACTTTTATCCCTGTTAGTCAGTCCAACTAAAATAAGGTTACCCTGACTGAAAAATAAACCAGTTGTAGAACCCTCAAGGTAGATGGGTGGTAAACTGTGCCCCCCCCCCGGCATCCCTGGAAGGCATGAGTTCAATCCCTGGGTTTAATAGGGGGCAAATATACAGCTCATCATCACAAGGAAAAATCGTCTGAACATTCAGTAGAAAGGACACAAGATTTAACAGGTAAAGGAATGAGAACTGTATACTGTCGAGAGGCTGGTATTTCCAAATTCAACACCATTTCAATGTTTGTTGGCTTTATTGGGTAAAGTCTTTGAGATGAAGCTCATATTATTTCCTCTTCTGGCCAAATCTGGCAACCCTAAGAATAGGTTGTGTCTAGAAATTTTTCTAGAGCAAGAACATTTGATTACATGTGTGTGTTTGTGCATGTAGGGTTGTGTATATGTGTATGAAAATTTTTTTTTTCCTTTTTAATTATCTAATTTTTTCTAAATTGTTCTTACATTTTTTCAAAGTCATTCTTTAGTTGATTTCTTATATATGAAGAGAGCCTCCATCAACCAAATGAAATGAAAGACAAGGTTTTCTTGTACAATGAATCAGAAAAACGAAATGGTTTGTTTGTATCTCCTCCCTAAATATACCATTAATATCCATATCACCCTCATGTACCTTGCCGATTAACATCCACATACCCATCATTCAACTCAAAATCACCATCTACCTTCATCATCTATATCAGTTAGTGGGGGAGCAGGGGAAGTAGCTAAATTTTTAAAAACTTGAGTGATTTAAGTTGTAAAACTATTTTTTAAAAATTTTCAAAACTTGGCATGGCATTGAAAAACAATCTGTACTCATTGGTTTATTCTACAAATCACCCAGAAAATTTGACTAAACATTTCTGGACTATTGTTTCACTTGCTGACAAAAAAAAAGCCTCAAAGAATATCTGCTTAGAAGAATTTTTACCGAACATACTGGAAAGCAAGAAAAATGAAGTGGCAAATACCAATTTTCATTTCCCCAACGCCTGCTCCTTTTATCATGAAGGTGTTATATTGGTTCTACCATGCACTTACGATGAAAGAGCTATATATGTTGATACAAACACACAAAACATGTAATATCTTGATTCCTTTCTGTTGCATAAATATCTATACTTCATATGACTCTACAATTCAACCAGTAAACATTGGTGTGATACCAGGATAAGAAAAATTAATTCATTTTTAGTACAAAATGATTTGATAACAATAATTTGAAACAGTGATCTGATAGTGCCTAGTGATGAAAAAAATTTATAGCAATGCTTGCTTTTGTAGATCAAAAAATATTTTTAAAAATAAATTAAAGGCACAGTGTAAGGAAGGTGGTCCCGATCGTGATATTCTGGGCCCCCATATGTTGGAAATAGCATACAAATAAAAATGATTTAACAATTCATCTAATTCAAAGCAATAACAATATAATTTATGTATTTAATTCCATTTTTCTTTCATTAATTCTCTTATTTCCTTCTAATGGTGCTCTGTTTTTGGCATTGAGCAGGGAATGGAAATTTACAATTTACTATCAGGACTACCTTCCAACCATAAAAAAAAGAGTATAAAATAAAATGAAATTAACATTCCAGAAAATATTTGAAAATAGAAAGGAACAATCAAAGTACATTTAAAATTGAAAAGAACAGGGATGTTTGACGGAAATCTTTTGTATTTTTTTGATAAAATCAAAGTGTATTTTGTAAGCAAATTGATGTTTGATTTATAAAGTTCAGGAAAAGATTTGGATTGTGAGGAAAGCAAGTGAAGGGTAATCATGGAATCCTTTGGGATTGAAGGAAAAAGGGAAGTTATTGAATTTCATGGAAATTTTTGAACACAAATACTTTTCTCACCTATCACCAATGGAAGACTAAGTCGAACAATTTTTTGGGACCCCCAGTCCTCTCACAGTGCCAAAACTTTTCAGTCTTTTAGATTTAAAGGGGAAATTCTTACAAATTTTTAAAAATTTCTATCAATTCATTAATTTTTCTATTTTTAAACAATGCATTGTAAAACAAAAATGTATGACTGAAGCCACAAATGTGCTGTGGACCACATGTAAGAGGATGGTGGGCCACAAGTATATTGCAGACCGCATGTTTGATACCCCTGACCAATGTGGTAGGCATATGACATTTGATTAATGAAAGGTGTCAATTCGTTTTGATTGCTTAGTCTAGTAAGTTGGATATCAAGCTGGGTTTTGGAACATGATGATACACAACAGAATTACTGAGTATTGTCAATTTCCATTACTCTTTCAATAGCATTAATGTGTGTACATGTGCATAATGATATATATATATATATATATATATATATATATGTATGTGTGTGTGTGTGTGTGTGTGCGTGTGTGTATATAAATATATACATATATATACATCTATTTCTATAAAAGCAATACATGCAAATTCATCATCATCAGCCTTTTAGCGTCCATCATGGATTTGGACCTTTCCCAAGTTCCCTCTCCATCATGGGTGTGGTGGGTCAAATATTTTTTGATTTTGTCCATTTCATCACACCATCCTATTTTCCGTTGACAATAGTTTTGCATATAATCTCTGGGGATTCATTAGCCATGTTGTCGAGCAATTGGCTGACATTCTTGCAATGTAACTGGCTCATTGCCATTTGAATTTTCTAATGGATTCTATGATATCTCAGACACATGATTTTTCTCTCTGTGCTGTCTTGTGCTCTCTCCATGTTGAGAGTGATTCTCTTTTGTTTTTCAGTTTGAGGTTCAATCTTTTGGTTTAGGTGACTATTGGGAAGATACATTGGTTGAAGACCTTTGTGTTTGTTTGATTGTATGATTGTCTGTCAGTTCAAAGTCCTGTTATAACCTAAAAGTTATAATGTATTGATCAATGTGAAATATGTTACAGAATCGCTGGATATTTGAAACAAAAAAAAAAGTAAGTGTGTGAATGCTTATTGAATATCAAGATTTGTCTATTTTAGACATTTTTTTCCAAATTTTTTTGATAAAATAAAATTCAACTTTTCTTTGTAATGAAATAAGTTTCTTCCTATGATTTTTTTGCAATAATGCACAACATCAGTGGTGACTTTCCTCATATAACATTTTGTCACATAACATTTTGGCTGATCACCCCTTAAAACAGCTTGAGTTGAGACTTAACAAAACCCCTTTGAATTAGAGCATTTGAATAATTAAAAATAAATTAGCTTTATCATCCATAGGGCCAATCCATGCTTAAATGACCCTGTCATTTTTTATGGGTATATGCTAGTGTATACATATATATATGCTTACCTCTCCCTCTCTCCCCCTCTCTCTCACTCTCTTTCTCTCTCTCAGTATGTGTGTATATATATATATATATATATATATATACATATATATATATATATATATATATATACATATATATATATATATATATATATATATATATATATTGTATGTATGTTTGATTGAATTATTCAAAAGAAAAAATGAAGTAGCAATAAAATTAACCAACATAATAATAGCTGCATTACCATTAACATTAGAATTTTTATAATTTTATGTCTCCAGACAGTTTAAAAACAACCTTAACACCTGTTCATAATTATCTTATATATACAGAAACATACCAAAACCTAAAATAATCAAAGTAACAACTAAAGACATGTAAAAGTGAATGCCAACATTGGGAAACAGATTTATGTAAGAATAAAATACTCTCAGAGAGGAGACATATCACAAAGAGCTGATGTTTTAACAACATACTGATAAGGGAAGTGCCTACAGAATCTCCTGCTAATTTATAATTCATAACTACCAGACTCTCCACTATATAAAACAGAAAAACAAACGAAGAAAAGAAAAAATAAAAAAAAAAAATATATAAATAAAACAAGAGGAAAGTTCTCCAGCCTAAAAAAATAGTTAACCCCCCAAAAATGTCCTGAATAGGGATCTAAAATAAATCAAATCATTTGTTTGGGCACAAGGCTGAAACATAAACATGCTTGAGTAGCAAATCCTTCATTTCATCATATTTTAATCTCAAGTGTAACTCAACTTAATGTTGAATGTATCAATCATCTTATGAAATAAACCCATCCCACATCGGATATTGCATTATATTACATTGTATTCCTGATTTGTATTGTATTGTATTATATATATGTATATATATATATATATATATATATATATATATATATATATTCAGTGTCTCTCACTATATATATAAGGTGGTGTTTGATCAACTGTTTTGTTTTCAAAATCCCCGAAACAGTTACATGCTGATGATCTAAGTGAGAGATAACACTGAACAAAATTGCATAAATTGCATTGACAGATATTGGGAAATGGGTGACTTAAGTGACAAAGAAAAAGTTTTTTTAATGTTGAGTTATTACTTTGGCTATCTGTATATTCCTATGGTCTATTACAGCTATAACAATGCCAGCCTTTGACAAAATATCATTGAAATTCATTGATAGCTTCTGGAGATATTGTGTGAACAAACAGACAAACAGATTGACACAAAGGAATTCATACACCTCTTCCAACTTCATTGACAGAAGGTAAAGAAGTTAAATTAGTCACAAGGAAGAAATTCATATCACTATCTGATAAGTTTTTTTATGAGTAATTACACTTTATTACAGCAGTGCATTGTGAATAATGAAAATTAAGTTGATTTGATTTAGTCTTGAGTTCACTTCTTTCAGAAAAATAATTCATATGTAAATTTATACACCCCTATCCAGAATATACATATGGAACTGAAATATAATGGGTCATTAAACATATTAACACATTTAGCCTGTATTCTCTCCCTCTTGTAGACTCACAATCATACATATGTATTAAGAGCTCTCAATAAATATATAAATCTCTCCTGCAGATACAAACAGGGATATGCATGTATAGAATGAAAAAGTAGATATATAGATAACAGTTTTTTCTTGAATGAATAAATACCTTATATTTTGGTGGATAAAACAATACATGAAGCATCCCCCCACCAATGGCAGTGTCCTATAGGCTAGATATAAAAACAGAGAGCTAAAACCAGGTAATTGTGGCTGAAATTAGGTTCCTGACTTATCCTGAATGTATGTAAAATTTTTACAACTGCAACTGTAAAAACAATGAACATAGAACAAACCCTTGATCAGATGGGGTCAGGTATGATTTTGGGGTCAAAATCTTGTAAAGATGGAAAAATTCATTACAACTGCAGCTATATGCAGCTAGTACTGCAATGCACCACTGGCTCGTGCAAGCACACAAATGCATGAAGATCTTCGTGTATGTGTGTGTGTGTGTGTGTTTCAGTATGGGTGGATACAGATGTTTGACCTCACTGTCGCAGTGTGTATGTGTGTGTGCCAGCCAAGGATTGGAATTCGCTGAAGTTTGACTGCTTGTTGACTTGCTGGACAGCCAGCCCTTGAAGTATGGGCCAGGTGCCACATTCACAAGCAAAGTTTGGGAGGACTGATATTTGACCTCACTGTTTGCAGGCTGCTTGGAAAAGCTGAACATTACTGGTGCCAATTGCAGGGCCTCCACAATCAGGGGTTGCATTGTCAGTGCTCGAGAATATTTTAGAATGCAATTGACACTTCTCAAAATGAGGAATTATTGATTCCATTATCAAAACCATCTGGGATTTGTCATTTTGGAAATAATTAAGAGACAGAATCCAGGCCAGATATTGACCATAATTGGAGGGATGGATCCACCCAACTTTCTTTGACTGTCAGCAATTTTGAAAACTTGTCCAGCCCCTTTTACCAAAATGAGTATGGCTTGATTTGATAAATACTGAGTTGCCCAGCCTGTTGAGCAAAGATAACTTTGATTTTCAATCTCTCCTCCTATGTTGCTGACATTGCATCAAGGAGAACAATTTCCCATATTGGTGTCTTCCCTATAGCATCAGCGTGATAATCCTGAGACTGGATCAGATTTGTCAAACACGAGAAAGAAAAAAAAAAAAAAGTAAGAAAAAAAGAAAAGAATTATATGTTTCATATAAAAACTGTGTTGGTTCCTATTTCAGCTTCACAGATATTTCACAAGAATTTATTCAAAAATGATTTTCCTAAATTGAGTTTCCAGTATTGTATATTAAATTAGCATTATATTGGATAAACTTTATCCAGTTATTCATCATTCGTAACGGGAAAATATGTACCTCCCAATAACACTTTTTGATAGGGATCTGAAAAATATCTAATATTCATCTGAAGAAGGTTGAGAGGTTGAAACATGAGTGTTCTTGTGTAGCGGATTTATCATTTAATTATATATGTTTATATATACAAAAAAATCATCCAGTAAAAAAATTAATAATATGTATATCATAGAATGAGATATGTTTTTATATCTTTCTGGTCACACAGAATGGTATTTCAACTATTTATGGTACATGATCTATCTTCTAGAAAAATCAGCCCCCCAAAAGTATATATAAAAATATTTTCAGAGCAATATTTTTTTTATATCATTTTATTTGATTTAACAGCATTACAGCAGAATTTTTTTCTCTGAAGACATATCTTCAACATGTGAAAAAATCATGAATGGTCCAAAATTACAAGTGCAATTGATCAACAAATGAATTAAACGCGGCATCCTATGCAATCAATTGTAAAAATTTTTTTCACAAAATGTGCAATGAAAAAAATTAAGGTGTAAAATTATTGCAAATGTTCTCATGCAAATTGATTTTACTCTACTTTGTTTTGTTACAATTTTTTTACTTTCTTCATCCTCTTAAATATCTCTGGTTCTGTAAGGTGTACAGAAAATTTCATATTAAAATTTTTCATCTGTTGTCATTCCCCATAAGTAGGTCAATGCAGTGGATGGACATATTACTAACATATTAGTCTAGTTTTTTTTCTAATCTTTGTGTCTATTTTATGATTCTGCATATTAATAGGCTGAAATAGTGTCTTATGGGGTTCCTTTTTGATTCTATATTACCCAAAGTGAAAACTAAAACACAGACACTGAAAAGATAGAAAATTACACTTTTGAAATAAACAGCATTCAGAGACAAATGAACACATTTTCCCATACATTTTTGACCTAAATAATTGAATAGTTTTAGTTAAGATTCAAACTCATCTTGACTTTATTTCATGACAAAAATAGCAAAAAAAGCATATCATGTTGAGAATCTGATTATGTTTTCATATTATACTAGATATCAACAGTAACTGTTTGTCCAGTAATCTTTTCGGTTGCAGTTGACTTGGTATATTGTGCCCTAAACATCATAATCATGAATTATGAAGATATCATCAAAGTCCATGTTTCCAATCTCTCAGTTCTTGCTCCCGATCTTCACACTTGTACCTTGTATTCTCTTCATCCAATCGTTCTTGTCTGTATAATCTGCCCCCTTCCCAACAGTTTCTTTCCTATTTGGCTCTCTTTTTTGGGTCAGTGCCTCAACAACAATAAGAGGGAGAATGGTACCAACCATTCAGTTTGACTCTAACAATCCTACATGCACCATCCCTCATCTCAGCGATTATGCATCTCGAATATTGGTTAGTCTTCTCCCTTGTAGCAGGCAACTCTGAGGTTGACTTGCTGTATATGAAGGGTAAGTGAGATATTTGGAGGAGACAGGCATTCAGGTCTACTTTGGAGTGTGAGCTCAGTATTTTATCAGCATCCACCATTTTTCACAGCATCTTGGTATCAACTGAACTGATGCAAACATGACCACGTATCATGCAATTATTTCAGCCTGTTAAGCATCATAGAATAGACTTTCAAGGATTTTGAGAAAAATAGTGGCGAAAAATATCGGAGATTTGGTGGGGGGATCCTATGGACCAACTTTTCCAACTAGACTATATTACAAAGGCAAAATATAAAGGGTGATAAAAAAAAAACATGTTTTATTAGGCCTGGTGATATTTCCGAAAATTGAATTAAAGTTGCATTCAAGTAGCTACAGAACCAATGAAAATAGACAAAAAAAGCCCTAAATAAATTATCAAATTAATTTACTTTGAGTTATCATTTTGCATCGTCTTTTTTTCATTCTTTTCTCTCCTTCCTTCCTTCCTCCCTTTCCTTCCCTTTTCCTTCCTCCTTTCATTGCCAAAATTTTTGTTGTTGCCGTCTGGATTGACTCAGTATGGGCTCTGTAGGCATGGTAGTAGCTATGGCCCTGTACATAGCCCAGTTATTCCAAATGTATTCTTACAAATAATGGCCCCCGAAAGCAGCAATTTAAGCTGAAACTAATATATAAAGTACGACAAGCAATGAGTAAATCCTCTTGGTGAGATGCCAATCAACAGTCAGTCTGAGCTGAGTATACAAATGAAAGTTCTTCTTCCTCACCTATGAGTGGTATTTTCTCACCTACTGAGAACTGCCCTCAATGTATCTTGGGAAGATAAAATTATATACAAATATGCATATACATACATATATATATATATATATATATATATGTATATATATATATATATATATATATATATATATATATATATATATATATATATATATATATATATATATATATATATATATGTGTGTGTATATAAATACATATTGCGTATGCAACATTAAGCAACAGCTTTCAGGTCATCTTTGACATCAGACCCGAAAGGGAAAGTGATCAACCTCAGTAAATTTAGATTCACTAGAGACTTTATTCTCCTGAATAAATGCCTAAAATTCTGTCCTCAACTTTGACACTTTATGACTTCTTTATAATAATTAAGCTGAGTGCACACTGTGGCAAATCAAACCACAATAGTGAAATTTCAAACCTACTCAAAGACCCTGATAAATCTTTCATCCCTAAGAACACAGACATCACTATCCAAACATTTGAACTAGCAGTTAGAGAAGGCATTAAAACTTACATCAACAATCGCAATAAACAGTTCCAACCACACAACCTTACTGTTAAAGAATGAGAGTCCTTGAACAAACTTGAAACAATACAGATTTGATAATCATTTGAGCATATAGGGGGGTGCTGTAGTCATTTGGGTGTTGGATGAATACCTCTTAGAAGCTAACACTCAACTAAACAACACAAAATTTTACAAAGAACTCCCTAATGATCCTTTCACTGAATACCCAAACATAACTCCCTAACAGAGATGCACAGCAATAACATTGTAGATAAAAGAATACTAAATATACTTAAACCCACTTTCATGAAACCTGCTAGTTTCTACCACCTTCCGAAAATCCACCAACCAAATAACCAAGGTAGTCATTTCCTTTACTATCTGCCACACCACCAAATTATTAAAATATGCAGACCACCACATCCAACTCCTAGCTATGCAAGTTGAGTCCTACATACGAGACAACACTGAAAACTCAAACAATGTCAAACACATCAAAACAATCTCAGAAAAAGCCTTTCAAGTCTCTATGAATGTCAAATTCCTATATTCTAATATTAAACACAAAGAAAGCATTTTAGTCTTCAAAGAAGTTCTTAATAGAACCACTAAAGGACCCAAAACAGGAACGATAATCACCCTTATGCAACACATTCTTACACTCAATAGTTTCAATTTTAATAATAGATACTTCCTCCACTTGAAAAGCTGTGCCATAGGCACAGTAGCAGCTCATTCCTTTGGCAACATCTTCATGGGCAAATCCAAAGAGACCTACATCTATAGATAGACCAAGACTGTATCTTTATGTCAATCATATAGCTGATATTCTTTTTATATATACAGTTGGAGCTGAACTAGAGAAATTCTTGCACACATAAACTCTACACGCGACTCTATCAAATTTGATTTTGAAAATTCACTGATTCCATAACGTTCCTAGACACCTGCATATACATAAATAACAATAGAAACCTCCCCACCATCCTCTATTCTGAGCCCAGAGACATTCACAACTACCTTCACTTTAAATTGCTCCTCCCAAATACCTGAAAAAACCCTACTATTTTTACAAGTACTTGGAATTAGGAGAATTTGCTCTACAGATAGTGAACTTAACAAACATAACTATAATTTACAACATTTCATTAAATGAAGATATTCACTAAAAGATATAAATAGCCAAATAAAAAAGGCCATAACAATACCCAAAGAAGAAACCCTCACACACTCTGACAGAAATAAACCAGACCGCATACAACTCATAACCACCTTCCATAACTCACTCCTACCTCTGTCACATATAATTATTAAGAGTTGGAATATACTTACACTCAAAACAGACCAAAGAAATACTTAAAAAACCATGTGTCATGTGTCATTGCCTACCGCAGACCCCAAAACATTAAAGGCATGATTAGCAATAAAACTATAATAAACAACAGTCTCACGTAACACCATTCCTAAAACTGTTAACTTCTGTTTACCCCACATTAAAAGAAATAGTCTATGCTGCAACCACCATAAACACACCAATACCTTCACTAGTTCTACCACAAACAAGACTTTACATCTACCATAATTCTATCTGTTGAAGCAAATTTGTCATCTACCTCCGAGAAGAAGATAAATGTAAACTGCAATACATAGGCAAGTCTGAGTGATAATTCAACATTAGGTGTAGAACTAAATCACTTAATCTACCAAACCTACTCCCAGTAGAACTACACTTCTACTCTCCTGGCCACATTTTCAGCACAGACTCTAGATTTACACCTACCAACTTGACTAAAATTCTAGAAGTACATGAAGATATGTGGATTAACAAACTTAAAACTCTCCCTGCTAATGGACTCAACACCAAAGTTAACAACCCTAACCACACTGATATCTAATACCATAATCTTCTCATTCCTGATTATTCTATACTCACTATCTCCATGTCTGCACCTTAGATTTCACTTCTACCCTGGCTAAAACACCCCTTAATATTCCCTACAATAGCCCCACTTATACTATATACACACCCACCAACATATAATCAATGTTACACACTGTCCTTACCCTATCCATACCTAATCCCCCTTTATGTATATCCAACACTGAGAACTTCATCGGTTCATTTCACTTGTACTACTCAAAGTGATCTGACTTTTCAAAACATCTACAATGACCATTAAAGATAATGAACATACTTTTCCCAACTGATACTTGATCATACATAACAAGGATCCTCTCTAACCTTGCTACACTACCTTGATTAATACTAGAGATGGCTTCAAGTACCAAGTACCTAAAAGATCTAACACTAAACCATTAACCAACTCCTAAATATCCATGACCATTGAATCTTAGGAATGCCCACCTCCTCTAGCCAGCACAACCAAACAAATACCCATAACTGCCACTCCTACTTCCAACTGAATATCAAACCAAATCACCTCAGATTTCTTCACAGAAACAACACAGTCTGAACTCACTACCATGACCTCCAAGGAATCCTCATTCTTTATTTCCATTTTTACTTTCAAAGCAAAACATCTGTTGCTAAATTTGTTTTCTAAGGAAACCTATTAATCACTAAAAAGTACACATATGCAACTGAAGATGGGACCCCCTGAAACATGTAAAGCATAGTAATTGATTAATTTATAAATTAATTAATTGGTAAATTGTCTCTATATACTTTTACCCAGAGGTTGATCTCAATCCCTATTGTTCATTTATATATATATACATATATATATACTGAAAAACTTTAGCCGAAGTTGGTGAAAGCTTCTATCCATTTTTATATGTGTATGTGTTTATGTGCTTCTGTGTTTATGTGTTCCAGCTCTCCTGGCTATACTGTTATGTCTACAGACTTGAGAAATGGCATCAGTACTCCACTAGTCCCCCTTCTAAAAGTATTGTTTTTGATTTTTGTTTATTAGGTTATTTATTTTTAATAATTCAAGTAACCTAAAGTCATAAATGCACTCCAGCTGTAAGGATATAAAGTATTCAGCTGAAATTTCATGTAAGAAAAGTCATCACTGTTATTGTGCAGTATCATAAAAGGAAGAAAATTATTTCATAACAAAATGAAGTTGAATATTATCTAATTTGAAAAAGGTTTTGGAAAAAAGTATCATCATCATCATCATCATCATCATTTATTGAATTTAACCACTTTTGTGTGCTTTCGGCCAGAAAAATTTCTAATCATTTATCAACTCTGCTTCCTCTTCTTTTCTGGTGGCGATGTTCCCACAAAACTTGCTACATCAAAAAAAAATTAAAGGAAAAGGAGAAAGAGAGACTCACTGAATCACTTTCCTCTTCCTTGAACCTACTCACTGACTCAATGAATTAATTTCTTTCTCTCACTCTTCCTTTCTTTCAGTCACTCATTCTTTTTTTAAAACTTTTTTCGATTTCAACTGAACAGCATTTCTGTGATACAATTGTCTATTGTTATAGCAACGGATTCTTTCATTTCATATATCTATTGTTTCATAGGCTCCATTAAAGTATTCCACATGGATCAATCCATTATAAATTTCAAGTTAAAACAAGACTTTAACTAGACAGACAACCATCATATAACCAAACATACTAATTTATACATTTGTTTTTAATATTTGTTAAAATTACGGTGCTCTGTATTTTAAATACATACAATGCACTGCATTCTTGAAATTACCGATAATTTGACACTCATATAATTAACTAAAATGACATATAAAAACAAAACAAATACAATCGAATATGTATAAATGATTTATTTAAAAAAATAATGACTTTGGTAAATGAAAGTTGCATGTGTTGGAGCTGCGAGAGAAAAGAACATTATTTGTTTTTATAAAGCAAACATTGAAAACATTCTATCACTTGAAGAGTTGAAAATATCAATGTAAGAAAAGTCACCACTGACTCTGCCAGAATGTAGTGATATACATATATATATATATATATATATATATATATATATATATATATATATATATATACATATATAAAGTGAACTTACATAGTCCTCAAAATAGATAGTATGTTCACCACAAAGAAAATGTATGAATTCATCATTACCGCACTAAAAAAAAATATATATATATATTCATATATATATATGATAAAATTAGCGTGGTTGAAATTTTGAAATTTAATATTCATTAAATAAAAAAGAAAGAAACTATGTAGTGCAATACTCAATAATCATAGAAGATTAGAGGGAAAAAAAACTCTACACATGTTCCATGGTGAATCCAATTTTTAAGAGTGGTAAACAATATTTTATCATACGCAAATGATGTTGAAAATTTCTGTTTAGACAAAGTATTTGAAATTTACTCTATCAGATTTTGCAAATTAAAATGTAATGAGTTGCTTCCCCTTACTTAGATTGAAGAAAAAATAAGCAGAATATTTTATTTCTAACAAATATTTTTAAAAACCCACAAAGAATTTAATTTGCAATTAATTAATCCTATTATGACACTGATGTGTATATTTGGTTCAAAATTTTTGATAAGCATTGTCTAAGAAGTAATCTTTGACAAATTTTTCTTCGAGTAATTTAAGTTAGGAACTAGTTATTAAAATAGTTTTATGAATATTGAAAAAGCATCCCAATGGAATATAACTAAACGAGTAAATATAACAAAAGAATTCTTTATGATTTATGTAAAAATTGAATAAAATACAATATTCATGTGTAAAAATAATTACTCCTCAAGTCAAAGTTAGTGTCGATAATATAGCAGAAAGTATAAATTCATCGGTGATTATCTAAATAAACAAACTTTCCAATCAGTAGAAACATGAAAGAAACATATTATCAATAAATAAAAAGGTACAAATAATTATCATAATGAAAATACTAATAATCATAAAAGATAAGAAGAATCATGAATTAGTTATAAGTAAGGAACAGTCGAAAGTTAAAAACCTTAATAACAAAAAACTCTCTGAAATATCCCAGAAAAAATTAACAAATCATTGTAAGTCGGATACAGTAAAGATAAATAAAAAGTGAGTAAATATTAAGATAGAAAAATTTGATTGAAATAAGAAGAATGATAAATCAAATAAATCAAACGAAGAAAAAACTTATTTTAAAAGTTGAAGTAACTAACTATAATGAAACAAAATATTTAAAGGAAATTGATATCATTATACAAATCAAAAACATTCCAAGAATACAAATAATCATTAGAATATATATAAAATCATAATTGTAATGAATTTACAACAAAAAATTAAATAACTAAATGAATAATTAATGAAATAAACTCAATTAAGCTACAAGTAAAGATTAA
>OY735243.1:9157564-9165064 GCA_963457665.1 Thysanoteuthis rhombus
ACAAAATTCTGTGGATGTATGGATGATAAACTATGGGAGAATTGATGAAATAATTGAACGGATCAATGCACAATTACAAGCCCACATCATAGTTATATGTCCAAACCACATAGTAGTGCTGAAATTACAAGTCTCTCAACATTGTCTCCAAAGGTTCTCCAAGAATTTATGTGATATTTTGGGAAAAGGTAAAGAATATGCTACAGAAGAAGTGATTACATTTTGAAGCAGATCCATCCAATTATCACCTCTGTTGCAGGTGTATGTCAATGCCACATAATATTGCAAAACCTTCATACAGTTCAAGATATTTTCAAAAGTCATCAATGAATTATGATAAATTTTGGTGTGGATATATAGAATATTATGTCTTCTACATTGTAATCATATGTCTAAACCACATCATACAATGTTCATGTTTGCCCATGTGATATCTCCAATGTTCACAATGAATTTCAATGATATTTTGTAGAAGGGTAGACAATAGGCTATGGAAAAACTGATTACATTTTGGGATGGATCAATGCACAATAACTCCCACTGACAATGGTGTTCATAGAAGTATGCACTCTTTGAGCACTCTCAAATATTGAGAGCTATCTTGCTCTAACTTAGTAAAATGTGTGTCTATGTTTAAAATGAACGTATTGCGAATTTTGTACTTCTAAACTTTATGAAAATTATATCATATCTAATTTTTGTTCAATTTGGACAAATACTTCTCTGTCTGGAGAAAAAGTCACTTGTTCACAACTTCTCATCCTTTTAAATTTATAAAGAGGTTATGTAATCTAGAAAGTAATACAATTTTGAAAAATAGAATATTTGATAATGAGAAAATTTATATTCACAAAAATGTATCACAGACATGAATATCTTTCTCTCTCTCTCTCTCAAACCGATATAGATAATTAGACTGATAGCAATATTTTCTTCCTTTATATATTTCTAAGTTAAAGAATTTTAATCAGGAAGTTTGACCAGCTTGAATCCCCAAATTTTTAGGGTAGCATGCGTGCCCCCCACTCCACATACATATCATGGGCCTTGTTAAGGAGAGTTGGAAGTTCTCTTTCAATCATATTAAATATAACCATTTAGAAGCTACCTTCCCATTTTCTCGAGGGAATCAAAGAACACAAATGAATTAGTAAAATAGGTATTTACTAAGCTATGTTTAGTGTGGCACAAGGTTATTTACAAGGAAAAAAAAACATGTTGTGTCAAACTTATGATTGGTGAGGGCCTACCTGAGTGGAAATCCTGGATTTTACCTGGGCTATGTGTGTGATGGCAATATAACTACAAGTAAATATAGGGGTGACTTAAGAAGATACAAGATATGTAATCCTCATCCAATTTATTGACTTTGTCATTGGATTAAAGATCCATTACATTTCCTAAATAATCTAGTATTATTCCCATTTGTAATCAATAGTCAATTCTACTATTAGTAATCATAACTGGTTGTTAGTTGAAAGAAGTTTTATGTTATCAACAGTCAATCATTAGTAGTATCATTATTAGAAAGAGTTAATTTTGCCTGAATATCATTTGTTAGTAGTTTGCCTTGAGACGTTTGTTTGGTTTTAGTTTATTAGTGGGTTTTATTAGTGGGAGTACTACCAGTAGGAAAATGTTATTGTGATATTAATAAGTGATTAATAGTACAGTAGATCAGTACTTCATAAGACCATAAATTAATTGATATTTAATGAAACAACCTTACCTTCTGAAAAAGAGTTTCAAATTCTAGGAAGACAAGATGAATAAATGGATTGACTGAAAAAACTGTTTGCAAAAAGGGAAAAGAGAAACTGGAAATATTTCATGCTTTTTGTAATATACTTCATGAATCATTAGGAAAATGTTTTTGATGTTTAAGACATTTTATTTAGATATCTGGCAACAAGGCAAAAAGCAGGAAGAAATTGGTTCATGCCTTTCCTAAGGACACTAGTGTAAAGTAAACATTTGATTTGAACTTTGTTTGCGAATTCTTTTATCCATGCTAATAACAGCTATACTAATTGATCCACAACTTCAATGTTGCAGTATAATACAGTAGTGAATCATTTTAAAACTAGTAGAGTACTCATGAAAAATGATGGGATACTTATGTATGGATGTGCACTTCTACCTGGGATCAGGGTATCAAAGTATTGTTTCCTGGCCATCAGCCTAGGATCAGTGTAATATCTGTGTGCTATACCTGAGATCAAAGTGTTGATCCTTTTCATTTCCTTGGATCAGTGTAGTATCTCTGCACTCATTAAAAACTGCTACACAAAACTCATGATACATATATATATATATATATATATATATATATATATATATATATATATATATATATATATATATATATATATATATATATATATATATATATATACATATATATATATACATATATATATATATATACATATATATATATATATATATATATATATATATATATATATATATATATATATATATATATATATATATGAATGATTTTGAATTGCATCATATCATATAGAAACTCTATTTGAAATTATCTCCTGTCATTACATGGTTAATGTATCACTTGACTTAGACAACGTAAATAAAATAAACGATTGGAGAAAATGGTGCTGCTGCAGGAATCAAACCTGCGACCAATAATATAGCCGCTTCAACGTAGCATTGCTCTTACCATTGAGTTAAGCAGCTGCTGGAATACAATATACCATTGAGTAGATAAACAGAAAATAGTATTCAAATCAAGTTCATTATACTAACATGTTTTGACTCTATCAAAGTAATAATTTTAAATGAAACAATATTGAAAAGTTTGTTTTTCTCAAGCGAATAATGTCAAGCAAGAGCACAAAATTATGAAGAAACTGCAAAACGAAAAATGGATCCATATATTTGAAAAATAAGAGGCAGGTATAAACATAGATTATAGTGGATTTTCAGGGATTTGTATGTTTTCTGAATGATGGAAACACCTTATTCCATCATTCAAAAATAACCACATGCACACACGTGCACACACACACACACACACACACACACACACACACTCACACACACACTCACACACACACGCACACACACACACACACAGCACACACACGCACACACACACACACACACGCACACACACACACACACACACTCACACACACACACACACACACACACACAACACACACACACACACACACACACACACACACACACACACACACAACACACACGCACACACACACACAATTACTGACCATTTGATATCACAAAAACTAAAATCCGCTATAACCTTTGTTCATACATTCTCCTATTGAAATCTGCAAGTATAATAAACTTGATTTTTAAACTGTTTTTCGTATTGTCCACTCGATAAAACTGTTGGATATCATTTCCATGTACTCATAATATATATATATATATATATATATATATATATATATATATATATATATATATATATATATATATGCATATATATATGGATATATATATATATATATATATATATATACATATATGCATATATATATGCATCCATATATATATATATACATATATGCATATATATATGCATCCATATATATATATATATATATATATATATATATATATATATATATATATATATATATATACATATACATATATATATATATATATATATATATATATATACATATATATATATATATATATATATATATATATATATATATGGATGCATATTGCATTTTATGTTTGTGGATTACTGCATCTTACAATATAGATTGACAAAAATATTCATGGATCAATTATATGTGCAGTAGATGAGTTCTAAATTTATGACTAATTGAGCACTTTTTTTGGAAAAAGCATGACATTTTTTACATAGTTAGCACATACCATAACATTTATTTTCAGATGTGGAAGGAAGTCAGATTTGATCACTTAGATCTATGAGAGATCAAATTCAAGATAGCTACCCATTGACTGGGTTTAATGTTCAATTGTGTTCAGTTTGGGAATCAAACAGTGTAGAAAAACATTTAAAGTTACATTTCCAACCAAGTTGGGGAGCCCATACATTTAGTGATACTTTCGAGATCACTAGAACCAAAGGAAATGCATTTTGGTCAAAGTTGAATCATAAAAATGTCAAAAAGACATTTTTTTTGCTTATACCTTCAGTGCAGGGCAGTGGGTCAATCATATTACAAGCAATATCTTGCTTAAGTATCAAAAATTGTGTACACTAGATGTGAAAAAACCAAGATAGCCCATGTAATAGATATGAGAAATTACTGCAAATGATGACATCATAATGTCTGGTCCATAAATCACCCATTGTAATGTTTAAAAAATTGGCAATATATGCTTTGATATGTCAGCGAAATATTGCTTGTAACATGATCGACATACTGCCCAGCACTAAATGTATAAGCAGAAGATTTCTTTATAACATTTTTTTATAATTTGATCTTGACAGAGGTCAAATCTGACTTCCCTCCACATCTGAAAATTAAAGTTATGGTATGTGCAAACTATGATAGAAATTTCATTCTTTAAAAAAAAAATCATAATATCATCCTGGTTATCTGCTGCACTATATAAGACAAATGAGAATAGTATTTTAGGACTCTTTTCTTACTTTTTCTTATTTTTAATGTGATTTTCATTGATAAAATAATTTTTGGTAATATTTTATTGCTCAAATATCATTTTGATGTTCATGAAACATTTGAGTGTAGCATGTTGTTTCAATTCACAAGTTATTCCGAAAAAATATTCTTGCTTTAAATTAAATCAAGATATTTGATAGTTATCATGATGTGGGTTAATAGGGTTGATTGGTTAATAACATCTGAAAATTTATTAATCTTATTAGGGAGGATTTGGGGGCTTGACTTGATGGGCCCATTTAGTGAGACAAATCTCACAAAATGAGTCCCCCAAGTCATTAGAAATGCAATGTGAACTACTATTCATAAAACTTTTTGGCCCGGGTAGGTGTGTTTTCAAATAACCTCTCAGCTACTACACCTGTACTTATTAGATTTGTTTAAAAATATCTGACCAGGTAAAACTTATTAAAGTGTATATGGAAAAATATTTTGAAAATTAATGATTATCAAATACCTAGTGTGTTAGACAGTGGGATGAATTCGCAAGGGTATTTGAAAAACTACCACTCAATGCAGGGTATTTGGAAGACTACCACTCTGTGCAGGGTATTTAGAGGACAATTGCTTCCTGCAAGTGATCCAGGCCTCACAACTGTCTGTATTGAGCTTCAGTAGACATCTCCCAAATCATGTTATCAGCACATTGGACTCAGGGCAATATTTGCACAGTATTTTTAATAAATTAAATGCCTGCCTTATACACCATATATGGTGAGATTATTTTAGAAATTGGCATGTCTTGATTAAAAAAAAAATAGCTCACAAAAAATGAAATAATACATACATTTTTACATACTTTGCAAATAAAATAATAGAAACCGTGCATATAAACAATTCTGTTATAAGAAAATTGAACAACAAATCAAATTTCAACTATATGAAATTCCTATACGAAATATTGAAAAATGGAAAATAAACAAACAAAAAGAAAAAAGATTAGATGTTCTATAGAATAAATAATGTGACATTAATCATAAGATAGAATAATTGTTTAGGGACAATATGATACAATCTCATTGTAGAATTTATTAAATTTATCAATGATGATATCTCTTATAACTATTTTCTTCAATACATCATCTAAATTCTATCATTTAGTTATCAATTTGACAATGAAATATAGTCTTTAGTATCATCCTTTCATATCCTTAATACCATGTCCTTTAAAGTATAACATTACATGAAACCATAACTAATGGTGTAAGCCTGTCTGTTTTATGTCATTGCCATGGTGAGGATGAATGATTTAACTGATAGATCATTGTTAATGATACTAGCTTCAAAGTCAGAATGGTTATTAGCTTGCCTACACAAAAATGACATGAATGGATTTGTAAGATGTCATTGATTATTAATAATAATCATTGATTAACAGTATAAGTCTTGGGATTTCAAGACAGAGAGTTGTTTTTAACTTTGTAAGAAAATGATTGACTATAAGTCTTAATTATTTAAAAAGTACAAGAGTTTCGAAAATAAACTTTAAAGTATTTCTATTGACTGGTCTTCTTAATTTGCTTAACATGTCCATGGGCGTTCATGGTAGAGGAGAGGGGTTAAACCTATACCTACCAACTTCTAATCAAGGGTAAGAGGGTTTGAAAGTTGGAACCCTTAAACAGTGATAATGCAGTTCAATTTTTTTATGAAACCATAACTCAATGTTCCCATCTAAAAGGACAGTATTATCATCATACTCCATCATATCTCCCGGGGGTCAGGTCATGGGTTTCCATCAAGGGTCAAGTGCACCATCAGACATCTAGGTCATTCAGTGGGTCGTACTTATTTACACAACAAATGGTGGTGAGTGCAGCACCTTCAACACAGATAGAATGCATATTATATAAATGGGTTGCCACTAAGTTATGGTCCGAGTATATCTCCCCCCCCAAAAAAGTGGTAATGGACGCCCATGTTTATTCTTTAAGTGTAAGACAAAAATGCCATGTATTTTTTAAAGCAAACTTGAATGTTGTACTCTATAAGTTGTTATTGTAAGATCTCGTAATTGGAGCGGTGCTCTTTTCTACATCCACTGAATTTGTTGAATGAAGGATTTGGAAAAACAAGCAAAAAAGCCACAAAAATGTTTGAATCAGTGAGGAAAACATGATACGTACCTCCACAAATCATCATAAAAGTTGCAAAAATTTTTTCATTGACTGTATTGGCAGCAACATTACCAAACCCAACACTTGTCATGCAGGAGAGAGTAAAGTATAAAGACGTCATGTAACGCATATCTTTGGTTGGTCCTCCATGAAGTTCCTCATTTCCATATGCTGACTTGTTGATATAGAATGGTCGTTTTGTTACTTCACTTAGCTTTACCATCCACCCATAGGGAATCTGTTGCTGTGCTTCATTGTACCCAATTGAGTACCAAATACAGGCAAACCAATGGGCAAAGAGGAGGAAGACCAAAATGAGGAGTACAAGCACAGCAGCTCCATATTCTAGATAATGGTCAAGTTTCCGGACCACTCGGCCCAAACGGAGTAAACGGACTACTTTCAGTGCACTGAACAGGGTGCTGATGCTCTGCAAATATATAAAAACTTTTATAAAGTCATGAACTCATACAGAAGTGAACTTTGTTTGCTGACAAACTTGAAATCATTAATAAAATGTGCAGTTAGCCCGATTCAAGAAATTAAGGATTATCCAAAAATGTTTCACATTTTAATTTTGATGAACTGAATCAACATAGAAGATTGGATAGAAAAAATTAGCTTGAAAATTTAATCTAAAAAAGGATATTTACAAAGTTGAATATTCTGTTTGTCTATCTATCTCAGTCTGTTCATATCAATCTATGTATGCATCAATCTAA
>OY735243.1:9170064-9415064 GCA_963457665.1 Thysanoteuthis rhombus
GATTATACCCTAATTATCACAGAATATGTGAATCAACATCTATATTTGCTTATATACCTAAAGCTACCAAGGTGAATTATAAATTTACTACTACTACTACTACAATGACCACCACCACTATCATAATTACCCACCCCCATTACAGAACCAGCATCACCATCATCACCTCCACAAAGTTTTATTTACCTTTTCTACATCTTGAAATGCATTAAAAACATCATAAGGGAGGCAAGAGAGAAGATCAATGATAAACCAACTCTTCAGATAATTCATGCGGATGGTTTTTGGATCCGAAATAATTTCTCCAGTCGGTCCCACGAAGGTTGTGTGGAAATTTAAAATGATGTCCAGAAAAAATACAACATCTACAATGCTGTCAATGACTAAAAGAGGTACTTGATCCATGGTTTTATTCTTGAAGGCAGCATTGTATGGAACCATGACTGCAGTATAGAATGTTAGGATTAAAATCATCCAATCCCATAAAGCTTTGAAAAAGCAATAGTGAAGTATGATGTGTGGGGGAGTTTTTGGAGCTTCTTGGCGATACTGAGGTAGCATATCTGCATAAAGGTTGACCATCTGGAAAACAAAGTGAGAAGTGAAAATTAATTCAGTCCGAAATGAAAGTTGAAAAAGATGTTTATACATTTGTACCACAATAGTTGTTATATTTAAACATATTTCATTCATTAAATATAACAACTATTATGGGACAGAGGTAGAAACATATTATAGAGGAAGCCACTTACTGAGATCACTTTCAGTCAGGGTCTTGAAGATAACAATAATCCTCTGATAACATTAAAAGCATATAAAAAATAGAACAATTTACATTCATTTCTATAAATTTAAATTCATGGTTATGTTATTCATTGTTATAAACAACCGTACATTATAAATAATTAATACATAAGTAATACAAAATTGATATGAATTTTCAATTCATTCTAAATAAAGTGTTTGGGACTGACAGATTTGGATAATAATGTGTTGACATTAATCCTGTTTATAATAAATAGCTTCCTCTGTGTTTGTAATATCATTTTAAAATTAAGTAATTAAAAAGTGGGAGTGCACACACACTCCACAGATAAAAATCAAATTAGTGGGTAAATATGTAATTCAATAAAAAAACAATTGTGTCAGAATTTCTTGAATAAGATGTTCTACGTATATACAATGATTCTTTTGTATCGGTTTCCTCATCCTTATCTCTGAATTTTTTTAGATGATGTGTTATTATTATTTCTATTATTATTCGGACTATCCTCATCTTGATTGTTTTTCATACAACGTTTCAGCCGTTGTACTTTATGGCCTTCATCAGGTATCATCTGATAGATGTGGGGAAGTAACGAACCGAACCCTTTATTTAACCGACAGGGGTACATTGACCGCACTCCCCTCTTAGCATTAGTAGTATTATTATTGTCTCACACTGGGATTGAACCTAGAACCATCAGATTACTTGCAGTAATTTTGTCCACATGGACACATAGCGTAGTGGTTACAGAATCAGACAAAATATACCCCTGTCGGTTATATAAAGGGTTTTGTTTGTCCCTTGGGAGGACAATCTGAAAAACTCCAGGTAAAACACTGTGAAGACAGTGAATGAAGACAAGAATTTTGTCTGAAATTCCCAGAAAGTAACCAATGAAAAAGGGCAAAATGTGCAATGACCAGTCCCCAAGAAGGGTCAGAATGTGCAATAACTAAAATGTTTTGATAATAACAACAAAAATGAGGAAACTGTTTAAACAATCATAGTATATTATAATAATAAAAAATGAAAAACGATAATGAAAAATAATAATGAAATAATGATTAAAAATAATAATAATAAATGATAATAATAGAATAAAAATAATGATAAAAAATAACAAAAAATAATAACAAAAAACAATAATAATAAAATAATAGAAAAAATGATACTGATGATTAAAATAATAATAGAAAAAACTTTTTGCATGTGTTTCTAAGACTAACCTAACCAAATGCCTGAATTTTTCATATTTTGAAGATCAAAAATCATGAGAGACATTTGTTCCATTAGAAATTAGTTCCAGAACATTTGCCCAAGTAGACATATTATTATTGTTTAGGTTTTACCATCATTCTGAACAGAAATGAATATGATATTAAATTTTCACTGAGGATAAGCAAAAATTGCTATAAAAACAATTACTATATTCTTCAATAATTTAATATATCTCCTTGGACAAAACTGTCCCAGATGTTGAAATGAAAAATAAAATGAAAATAAAAGTTGCGTTTTTCTAACTTTATACACTATCAGATAACATAAATCTATAATATAAAAAAAAAACATAGAATTAACAGATCACTCAGCCAACATGTTGTTTTTTTCCTTTTTTTTCTGTTCATTCATGTAATGCAAACTAATTTCTGCCTGGGTTTCATACAATGATAACGTCATAGTCTGCAGGTGTAAAGCCAGGAAAATCTCATTTACTTTATTTTTCATGACGCATTCGTCCCAATAGACTTCTAAAAGAGATCCAAGATATATATATATATATATATATATATATATATATATATATATATATATATATATATATATATATATATATATATATATATATATATATATATATATATATATATATCCTAGGAGTCTCAAAAAGGTTAATGAATAGTAGTAAATCAATTTGTTTGATGCAGCCCCCTGGGATGCTTTGGCAAGTATTTTGCAGCTATAAGTTTCATCATAGACTTCATTGACATCAACGTCTATGTTACATAATTTGCACTGACAATCATAGGGTTTTTTTCTCAGAAAAGAAGGTTTATTTTGATCTTAATGGAACTGTAAGATCTTTCAATATCCACTTAGGAAATCAATAAATCTTTGATTCATGTTACACAATCCAGTGGATATAGGTTTCATCTCTTTGAAAACAACAATATACATATATATATATATATATATATATATATATATATATATATATATATATATATATATATATATATATATATATCACTTTATTCTGTTGGTAATGCTTGCATTGGATTAGCGATGGAAATAAGTTTTAAAAACTGGATATATAGCAGTGGTTCCCAACCTCGGTGTCTGCAGACCTTGTTAGTTTCAGGTTCCCAACATAAGGTCTGTAATCCCCTAGAAGTCCACAAAGGTAGTACACAGGGTCTATGAGCTTGTTGAGTATGCAAATTTTTTAAAAGTTGGGGTCAATTAGAAAATCCATTTAAATAAAAGAGGTCATTAGTAATGGAAAGTTTAGGTAACAATGGTACTTGGCTGTCTCTAGGATTCATGCTTAGGAATCATAGAAGGGCGCCTCTAGTGATTGGTGACTGCCCATATTTCTGTTACCTCAGGGTAGCCCAGAGGATAGTTAATGATATATGTCTCCATTGAAAAACTGAAAAATAAGAAGTAAGTTTATGCTAAAGATTGAGATGTGGGTAATCCTTTTTTTTCCTGATTTTGAATACATCTCTACAGGGAAATCATTATCAATATATTCACATTATAAATATAATTGTCCTATTCTGTCAGTAATGCTTGTTTTAAGTCCTGATCACTGACAATCCTTTTTTTCCTAGTTTTTAAATGCATTTCTATAGTAAAACCGTTATCAATACATTTATATTAAACTTATAATAACTATTATGCTGTCATTATTACTTGCATTAATTTCTGACCACTGATAATCCTGATTTTCAATGTGCAACAAACAGATGGAGTGTTAAAACATTCTCAAACAAATATCAAGTAAAAAATTACAAAATTTAGAGGCTACTTCATCAAATTCCATTTTTTCCTCCTAAGAACATAAATATTTAGTTTATTGTTGCAGAAAATGACTAAGCTAGGCAGGGGACTGATGGACTCATAGTAAAGCCAGTGAGAAGTGATAAGAAAACTAAAATTTTTCATTCATATGCTAGGTTTAAATGCAGTATGTATTAGAATATAACTATGTTTAATTTCTCCAAACTTCTGTCCGACTTTGCTGTCACTGTATAAATAATCATTAGAAGTAATAAAAGTTTTAATTCAACTTTAATTTTGACCCTTAAAGGTAAAGGAAACATTTCTCCATCCTGATTTTGACCCCAAGGAATGAAAAAAAGTTCACCAACATTTTGATCCTAAAGGTGAAAAAGATAATCCCCCTCAATTTTGGCATCTAAAAGAGAAAAAAGTTCCCCTCTCCCTTGGTTTTGATCATTAGAAATAATTAGAAATTCCTTATAATTTTGACCCTAAAAGAGAAAAACAATTCTTCCTCCTCGATTTTGATCCCTAATGGTGAAAAAAAGTTCTGCCATGATCTTAATCCTTAGAAATGGAGAAAAAAACTTCCCCCTCTTTTTTGATATCTAAAAAAAGTTCCCTCTCTTTTCCCCATAGAATTTGACCCCCACAAGTTCCCTTAATTTCGACACCTGAGATCTCTTGTGAAAAAAGAAGTTCCCCTTGAACATGAACCTTGAAAATGAAAAGAAATATCCTTTGGATTTTGACCCATATATGTTGGAAAAATTCTCCTCTTTCAATTTGAGCCCTAAAAATGAAATATGTCTCCCCCTGCTATTTTGATCCTGAAAGAAAAAAATCTTCATCCTAACTTTTGACACTTGAAAGTAAGAAAAAATTCCCCCTCAATTTTGTCACCCGAGAATGAATAAAAAAACTTTCCCACAATTTTCTTATTCTTTATTTTAGAGTTAAAAACGTAGGGTTAATTTTTTTCTCACTTTTATGGGTAAAAATTTAGAGGGAATTTTTTTTACTTATAGGGGTCACCTAGAAGTATAGAAAAAAATCCCTCTCAATTTTAACCCCTGAAATAAAAGAAGTAAAAAGCAAAGTAAAAAAAAAACTCCATCCCCAAATTTTGTGTTTTGGAAAAATGATCTATCAATGAAGTGAAAAGTCCAACAGTATAATTATTTTGTGAATAGCCTCCCCCTATCGAATATTAAGTTGAAAAAAATTCTTTGGAAATATATGTGTGGTTTGGTAAAATCACAGCATTTCCCACTGGAAGCAAAACTCAGGCCATCAACCAATTGAATTGAACTTGACTACTTTTTACCTTCTTAATTCTATAGGTTTTATTACGAGTCAACTCAAGCCATCGACCTATTGGATTAATTCTGACTACTATTTACCTTCATCTTAATTTCATAGTTTTTATCACATCTCAACTCAGGCCATCAACCCATTGGATTAATTCTGACTACTATTTACCTTCATCTTAACTTTATAGTTTTTATCACAACTCAACTCAGGCCATCAATCCATTGGATTAATTCTGACTACTATTTACCTTCATCTTAATTTTATAGTTTTTATCACAACTCAACTCAGGCCATCAACCCATTGGATTAATTCTGACTACTATTTACTTTTATCTTAATTTTATAGTTTTTATCACATCTCAACTCAGGCCATCAATCCATTGGATTAATTCTGACTACTATTTACTTTCATCTTAATTCTGACTACTATTTACCTTCATCTTAATTCTGACTACTATTTACCTTCATCTTAATTTTATAGTTTTTATCACAACTCAACTCAGGCCATCAACCCATTGGATTAATTCTGACTACTATTTACTTTTATCTTAATTTTATAGTTTTTATCACATCTCAACTCAGGCCATCAATCCATTGGATTAATTCTGACTACTATTTACTTTCATCTTAATTCTGACTACTATTTACCTTCATCTTAATTCTGACTACTATTTACCTTCATCTTAATTTTATAGTTTTTATCACAACTAAACTCAGGCCATCAATCCATTGGATTAATTCTGACTACTATTTACTTTTATCTTAATTTTATAGTTTTTATCACATCTCAACTAAGGCCATCAATCCATTGGATTAATTCTGACTACTATTTACTTTTATCTTAATTTTATAGTTTTTATCACATCTCAACTCAGGCCATCAATCCATTGGATTAATTCTGACTACTATTTACTTTTATCTTAATTTTATAGTTTTTATCACATCTCAACTCAGGCCATCAATCCATTGGATTAATTCTGACTACTATTTACTTTCATCTTAATTCTGACTACTATTTACCTTCATCTTAATTCTGACTACTATTTACCTTCATCTTAATTTTATAGTTTTTATCACAACTAAACTCAGGCCATCAATCCATTGGATTAATTCTGACTACTATTTACTTTTATCTTAATTTTATAGTTTTTATCACATCTCAACTCAGGCCATCAATCCATTGGATTGATTCTGACTACTATTTACTTTCATCTTAATTCTGACTACTATTTACCTTCATCTTAATTCTGACTACTATTTACCTTCATCTTAATTTTATAGTTTTTATCACAACTCAACTCAGGCCATCAACCCATTGGATTAATTCTGACTACTATTTACTTTTATCTTAATTTTATAGTTTTTATCACATCTCAACTCAGGCCATCAATCCATTGGATTAATTCTGACTACTATTTACTTTTATCTTAATTTTATAGTTTTTATCACATCTCAACTCAGGCCATCAATCCATTGGATTAATTCTGACTACTATTTACTTTCATCTTAATTCTGACTACTATTTACCTTCATCTTAATTCTGACTACTATTTACCTTCATCTTAATTTTATAGTTTTTATCACAACTCAACTCAGGCCATCAACCCATTGGATTAATTCTGACTACTATTTACTTTTATCTTAATTTTATAGTTTTTATCACATCTCAACTCAGGCCATCAATCCATTGGATTAATTCTGACTACTATTTACTTTTATCTTAATTTTATAGTTTTTATCACATCTCAACTCAGGCCATCAATCCATTGGATTAATTCTGACTACTATTTACTTTCATCTTAATTCTGACTACTATTTACCTTCATCTTAATTCTGACTACTATTTACCTTCATCTTAATTTTATAGTTTTTATCACAACTCAACTCAGGCCATCAACCCATTGGATTAATTCTGACTACTATTTACTTTTATCTTAATTTTATAGTTTTTATCACATCTCAACTCAGGCCATCAATCCATTGGATTGATTCTGACTACTATTTACTTTCATCTTAATTCTGACTACTATTTACCTTCATCTTAATTCTGACTACTATTTACCTTCATCTTAATTTTATAGTTTTTATCACAACTCAACTCAGGCCATCAACCCATTGGATTAATTCTGACTACTATTTACTTTTATCTTAATTTTATAGTTTTTATCACATCTCAACTCAGGCCATCAATCCATTGGATTAATTCTGACTACTATTTACTTTTATCTTAATTTTATAGTTTTTATCACATCTCAACTAAGGCCATCAACCCATTGGATTAATTCTGACTACTATTTACTTTTATCTTAATTTTATAGTTTTTATCACATCTCAACTCAGGCCATCAATCCATTGGATTAATTCTGACTACTATTTACCTTCATCTTAATTTTATAGTTTTTATCACATCTCAACTCAGGCCATCAATCCATTGGATTAATTCTGACTACTATTTACTTTCATCTTAATTCTGACTACTATTTACCTTCATCTTAATTCTGACTACTATTTACCTTCATCTTAATTTTATAGTTTTTATCACAACTCAACTCAGGCCATCAATCCATTGGATTAATTCTGACTACTATTTACTTTTATCTTAATTTTATAGTTTTTATCACATCTCAACTCAGGCCATCAATCCATTGGATTAATTCTGACTACTATTTACTTTTATCTTAATTTTATAGTTTTTATCACATCTCAACTCAGGCCATCAATCCATTGGATTAATTCTGACTACTATTTACTTTCATCTTAATTCTGACTACTATTTACCTTCATCTTAATTCTGACTACTATTTACCTTCATCTTAATTTTATAGTTTTTATCACAACTCAACTCAGGCCATCAACCCATTGGATTAATTCTGACTACTATTTACTTTTATCTTAATTTTATAGTTTTTATCACATCTCAACTCAGGCCATCAATCCATTGGATTAATTCTGACTACTATTTACTTTCATCTTAATTCTGACTACTATTTACCTTCATCTTAATTCTGACTACTATTTACCTTCATCTTAATTTTATAGTTTTTATCACAACTCAACTCAGGCCATCAACCCATTGGATTAATTCTGACTACTATTTACTTTTATCTTAATTTTATAGTTTTTATCACATCTCAACTCAGGCCATCAATCCATTGGATTAATTCTGACTACTATTTACTTTCATCTTAATTTTATAGTTTTTATCACATCTCAACTCAGGCCATCAATCCATTGGATTAATTCTGACTACTATTTACTTTTATCTTAATTTTATAGTTTTTATCACATCTCAACTCAGGCCATCAATCCATTGGATTAATTCTGACTACTATTTACTTTTATCTTAATTTTATAGTTTTTATCACATCTCAACTCAGGCCATCAATCCATTGGATTAATTCTGACTACTATTTACTTTTATCTTAATTTTATAGTTTTTATCACAACTCAACTCAGGCCATCAATCCATTGGATTAATTCTGACTACTATTTACTTTTATCTTAATTTTATAGTTTTTATCACAACTCAACTCAGGCCATCAATCCATTGGATTAATTCTGACTACTATTTACTTTTATCTTAATTTTATAGTTTTTATCACATCTCAACTCAGGCCATCAATCCATTGGATTAATTCTGACTACTATTTACTTTTATCTTAATTTTATAGTTTTTATCACATCTCAACTCAGGCCATCAATCCATTGGATTAATTCTGACTACTATTTACTTTCATCTTAATTCTGACTACTATTTACCTTCATCTTAATTCTGACTACTATTTACCTTCATCTTAATTTTATAGTTTTTATCACAACTCAACTCAGGCCATCAACCCATTGGATTAATTCTGACTACTATTTACTTTTATCTTAATTTTATAGTTTTTATCACATCTCAACTCAGGCCATCAATCCATTGGATTAATTCTGACTACTATTTACTTTCATCTTAATTCTGACTACTATTTACCTTCATCTTAATTCTGACTACTATTTACCTTCATCTTAATTTTATAGTTTTTATCACAACTCAACTCAGGCCATCAACCCATTGGATTAATTCTGACTACTATTTACTTTTATCTTAATTTTATAGTTTTTATCACATCTCAACTCAGGCCATCAATCCATTGGATTAATTCTGACTACTATTTACTTTCATCTTAATTCTGACTACTATTTACCTTCATCTTAATTCTGACTACTATTTACCTTCATCTTAATTTTATAGTTTTTATCACAACTCAACTCAGGCCATCAACCCATTGGATTAATTCTGACTACTATTTACTTTTATCTTAATTTTATAGTTTTTATCACATCTCAACTCAGGCCATCAATCCATTGGATTAATTCTGACTACTATTTACTTTCATCTTAATTCTGACTACTATTTACCTTCATCTTAATTCTGACTACTATTTACCTTCATCTTAATTTTATAGTTTTTATCACAACTCAACTCAGGCCATCAACCCATTGGATTAATTCTGACTACTATTTACTTTTATCTTAATTTTATAGTTTTTATCACATCTCAACTCAGGCCATCAATCCATTGGATTAATTCTGACTACTATTTACTTTCATCTTAATTCTGACTACTATTTACCTTCATCTTAATTCTGACTACTATTTACCTTCATCTTAATTTTATAGTTTTTATCACAACTCAACTCAGGCCATCAACCCATTGGATTAATTCTGACTACTATTTACTTTTATCTTAATTTTATAGTTTTTATCACATCTCAACTCAGGCCATCAATCCATTGGATTAATTCTGACTACTATTTACTTTCATCTTAATTCTGACTACTATTTACCTTCATCTTAATTCTGACTACTATTTACCTTCATCTTAATTTTATAGTTTTTATCACAACTCAACTCAGGCCATCAACCCATTGGATTAATTCTGACTACTATTTACTTTTATCTTAATTTTATAGTTTTTATCACATCTCAACTCAGGCCATCAATCCATTGGATTAATTCTGACTACTATTTACTTTCATCTTAATTCTGACTACTATTTACCTTCATCTTAATTCTGACTACTATTTACCTTCATCTTAATTTTATAGTTTTTATCACAACTCAACTCAGGCCATCAACCCATTGGATTAATTCTGACTACTATTTACTTTTATCTTAATTTTATAGTTTTTATCACATCTCAACTCAGGCCATCAATCCATTGGATTAATTCTGACTACTATTTACTTTCATCTTAATTCTGACTACTATTTACCTTCATCTTAATTCTGACTACTATTTACCTTCATCTTAATTTTATAGTTTTTATCACAACTCAACTCAGGCCATCAACCCATTGGATTAATTCTGACTACTATTTACTTTTATCTTAATTTTATAGTTTTTATCACATCTCAACTCAGGCCATCAATCCATTGGATTAATTCTGACTACTATTTACTTTCATCTTAATTCTGACTACTATTTACCTTCATCTTAATTCTGACTACTATTTACCTTCATCTTAATTTTATAGTTTTTATCACAACTCAACTCAGGCCATCAACCCATTGGATTAATTCTGACTACTATTTACTTTTATCTTAATTTTATAGTTTTTATCACATCTCAACTCAGGCCATCAATCCATTGGATTAATTCTGACTACTATTTACTTTCATCTTAATTCTGACTACTATTTACCTTCATCTTAATTCTGACTACTATTTACCTTCATCTTAATTTTATAGTTTTTATCACAACTCAACTCAGGCCATCAACCCATTGGATTAATTCTGACTACTATTTACTTTTATCTTAATTTTATAGTTTTTATCACATCTCAACTCAGGCCATCAATCCATTGGATTAATTCTGACTACTATTTACTTTCATCTTAATTCTGACTACTATTTACCTTCATCTTAATTCTGACTACTATTTACCTTCATCTTAATTTTATAGTTTTTATCACAACTCAACTCAGGCCATCAACCCATTGGATTAATTCTGACTACTATTTACTTTTATCTTAATTTTATAGTTTTTATCACATCTCAACTCAGGCCATCAATCCATTGGATTAATTCTGACTACTATTTACTTTCATCTTAATTCTGACTACTATTTACCTTCATCTTAATTCTGACTACTATTTACCTTCATCTTAATTTTATAGTTTTTATCACAACTCAACTCAGGCCATCAACCTATTGGATTAATTCTGACTACTATTTACTTTTATCTTAATTTTATAGTTTTTATCACATCTCAACTAAGGCCATCAATCCATTGGATTAATTCTGACTACTATTTACTTTCATCTTAATTTTATAGTTTTTATCACATCTCAACTAAGGCCATCAATCCATTGGATTAATTCTGACTACTATTTACTTTTATCTTAATTTTATAGTTTTTATCACATCTCAACTAAGGCCATCAATCCATTGGATTAATTCTGACTACTATTTACTTTTATCTTAATTTTATAGTTTTTATCACATCTCAACTCAGGCCATCAATCCATTGGATTAATTCTGACTACTATTTACTTTTATCTTAATTTTATAGTTTTTATCACATCTCAACTCAGGCCATCAATCCATTGGATTAATTCTGACTACTATTTACTTTTATCTTAATTTTATAGTTTTTATCACATCTCAACTCAGGCCATCAATCCATTGGATTAATTCTGACTACTATTTACTTTCATCTTAATTCTGACTACTATTTACCTTCATCTTAATTCTGACTACTATTTACTTTCATCTTAATTTTATAGTTTTTATCACAACTAAACTCAGGCCATCAATCCATTGGATTAATTCTGACTACTATTTACTTTTATCTTAATTTTATAGTTTTTATCACATCTCAACTCAGGCCATCAATCCATTGGATTAATTCTGACTACTATTTACTTTTATCTTAATTTTATAGTTTTTATCACATCTCAACTCAGGCCATCAATCCATTGGATTAATTCTGACTACTATTTACTTTTATCTTAATTTTATAGTTTTTATCACATCTCAACTCAGGCCATCAATCCATTGGATTAATTCTGACTACTATTTACTTTCATCTTAATTCTGACTACTATTTACCTTCATCTTAATTCTGACTACTATTTACCTTCATCTTAATTTTATAGTTTTTATCACATCTCAACTCAGGCCATCAATCCATTGGATTAATTCTGACTACTATTTACTTTTATCTTAATTTTATAGTTTTTATCACATCTCAACTCAGGCCATCAATCCATTGGATTAATTCTGACTACTATTTACTTTTATCTTAATTTTATAGTTTTTATCACATCTCAACTCAGGCCATCAATCCATTGGATTAATTCTGACTACTATTTACTTTCATCTTAATTCTGACTACTATTTACCTTCATCTTAATTCTGACTACTATTTACCTTCATCTTAATTTTATAGTTTTTATCACAACTAAACTCAGGCCATCAATCCATTGGATTAATTCTGACTACTATTTACTTTTATCTTAATTTTATAGTTTTTATCACATCTCAACTAAGGCCATCAATCCATTGGATTAATTCTGACTACTATTTACTTTTATCTTAATTTTATAGTTTTTATCACATCTCAACTCAGGCCATCAATCCATTGGATTAATTCTGACTACTATTTACTTTTATCTTAATTTTATAGTTTTTATCACATCTCAACTCAGGCCATCAATCCATTGGATTAATTCTGACTACTATTTACTTTCATCTTAATTCTGACTACTATTTACCTTCATCTTAATTCTGACTACTATTTACCTTCATCTTAATTTTATAGTTTTTATCACAACTCAACTCAGGCCATCAACCCATTGGATTAATTCTGACTACTATTTACTTTTATCTTAATTTTATAGTTTTTATCACATCTCAACTCAGGCCATCAATCCATTGGATTAATTCTGACTACTATTTACTTTCATCTTAATTCTGACTACTATTTACCTTCATCTTAATTCTGACTACTATTTACCTTCATCTTAATTTTATAGTTTTTATCACAACTAAACTCAGGCCATCAATCCATTGGATTAATTCTGACTACTATTTACTTTTATCTTAATTTTATAGTTTTTATCACATCTCAACTCAGGCCATCAATCCATTGGATTAATTCTGACTACTATTTACTTTCATCTTAATTTTATAGTTTTTATCACATCTCAACTCAGGCCATCAATCCATTGGATTAATTCTGACTACTATTTATTTTCATCTTAATTCTGACTACTATTTACCTTCATCTTAATTCTGACTACTATTTACCTTCATCTTAATTTTATAGTTTTTATCACAACTAAACTCAGGCCATCAATCCATTGGATTAATTCTGACTACTATTTACTTTTATCTTAATTTTATAGTTTTTATCACATCTCAACTCAGGCCATCAATCCATTGGATTAATTCTGACTACTATTTACTTTCATCTTAATTTTATAGTTTTTATCACATCTCAACTCAGGCCATCAATCCATTGGATTAATTCTGACTACTATTTACTTTCATCTTAATTCTGACTACTATTTACCTTCATCTTAATTCTGACTACTATTTACCTTCATCTTAATTTTATAGTTTTTATCACAACTAAACTCAGGCCATCAATCCATTGGATTAATTCTGACTACTATTTACTTTTATCTTAATTTTATAGTTTTTATCACATCTCAACTCAGGCCATCAATCCATTGGATTAATTCTGACTACTATTTACTTTCATCTTAATTCTGACTACTATTTACCTTCATCTTAATTCTGACTACTATTTACCTTCATCTTAATTTTATAGTTTTTATCACAACTAAACTCAGGCCATCAATCCATTGGATTAATTCTGACTACTATTTACTTTTATCTTAATTTTATAGTTTTTATCACAACTAAACTCAGGCCATCAATCCATTAGATTAATTCTGACTACTATTTACTTTCATCTTAATTTTATAGTTTTTATCACAACTAAACTCAGGCCATCAACCCATTGGATTAATTCTGACTACTATTTACTTTTATCTTAATTTTATAGTTTTTATCACATCTCAACTCAGGCCATCAATCCATTGGATTAATTCTGACTACTATTTACTTTCATCTTAATTCTGACTACTATTTACCTTCATCTTAATTCTGACTACTATTTACCTTCATCTTAATTTTATAGTTTTTATCACAACTAAACTCAGGCCATCAATCCATTGGATTAATTCTGACTACTATTTACTTTTATCTTAATTTTATAGTTTTTATCATAACTAAACTCAGGCCATCAATCCATTGGATTAATTCTGACTATTATTTACTTTTATCTTAATTTTATAGTTTTTATCACAACTAAACTCAGGCCATCAATCCATTGGATTAATTCTGACTACTATTTACCTTCATCTCAATTCTGACTTTTATTCATCTTCATCTTAATTTTATAGTTTTTATCACAACCCAACCCAGACCATCAACCCATTGGATTAATTCTGACTTCTATTCACCTCCATCTTAATTTTATAGTTTTTTATCACATCTCAACTCAGGCCATCAATCCATTGGATTAATTCTGACTACTATTTACCTTCATCTCAATTTTATAGTTTTCATCACATCTCAACTCAGGCCATCAATCCACTGGATTAATTCTGACTACTATTTACCTTCATCTTAATTCTGACTTCTATTTACTTTCATCTTAATTCTGACTACTATCAACCTTCATCTTAATTCTGACTACTATTTACCTTCATCTTAATTTTATAGTTTTCATCACAACTCAACTCTGGCCATCAACCCATTGGATTAATTCTGACTATTATTTACTTTTATCCTTATTCTGACTATTATTTACTTTTATCTTAATTCTGACTACTATTTACCTTCATCTTAATTCTGACTACTATTTACCTTCATCTTAATTTTATAGTTTTTATCACAACTAAACTCAGGCCATCAATCCATTGGATTAATTCTGACTACTATTTACTTTCATCTTAATTTTATAGTTTTTATCACATCTCAACTCTGGCCATCAACCCATTGGATTAATTCTGACTACTATTTACCTTCATCTTAATTTTATAGTTTTTATCACAACTCAACTCAGGCCAACAACCTATTGGATTAATTCTGACTACTATTTACCTTCATCTTAATTTTATCGTTTTTATCACAACTCAACTCAGGCCATCAATCCATTGGATTAATTCTTATTACTTTTTACCTTCATCTTAATTTTATAGTTTTCATCACAACTCAACTCTGGCCATCAGCCCATTGGATTAATTCTGACTACTATTTACCTTCATCTTAATTTTATAGTTTTTATCACAACTAAACTCAGGCCATCAATCCATTGGATTAATTCTGACTACTATTTACTTTTATCTTAATTTTATAGTTTTTATCACAACTAAACTCAGGCCATCAATCCATTGGATTAATTCTGACTACTATTTACTTTCATCTTAATTTTATAGTTTTTATCACAACTAAACTCAGGCCATCAATCCATTGGATTAATTCTGACTACTATTTACTTTTATCTTAATTTTATAGTTTTTATCACAACTAAACTCAGGCCATCAATCCATTGGATTAATTCTGACTACTATTTACTTTCATCTTAATTTTATAGTTTTTATCACAACTAAACTCAGGCCATCAACCCATTGGATTAATTCTGACTACTATTTACTTTTATCTTAATTTTATAGTTTTTATCACATCTCAACTCAGGCCATCAATCCATTGGATTAATTCTGACTACTATTTACTTTCATCTTAATTTTATAGTTTTTATCACATCTCAACTCAGGCCATCAACCCATTGGATTAATTCTGACTACTATTTACTTTCATCTTAATTCTGACTACTATTTACCTTCATCTTAATTCTGACTACTATTTACCTTCATCTTAATTTCATAGTTTTTATCACAACTAAACTCAGGCCATCAATCCATTGGATTAATTCTGACTACTATTTACTTTTATCTTAATTTTATAGTTTTTATCACATCTCAACTCAGGCCATCAATCCATTGGATTTAATTCTGACTACTATTTACCTTCATCTTAATTCTGACTTCTATTTACTTTCATCTTAATTCTGACTACTATCAACCTTCATCTTAATTCTGACTACTATTAACCTTCATCTTAATTTTATAGTTTTTATCACATCTCAACTCAGGCCATCAACCCATTGGATTAATTCTGACTACTATTTACCTTCATCTTAATTTTATAGTTTTTATCACAACTCAACTCAGGCCATCAACCCATTGGATTAATTCTGATTTCTATTTACCTTCATCTTAATTTTATAGTTTTTATCACATCTCAACTCAGGCCATCAACCCATTGGATTAATTCTGACTACTATTTACCTTCATCTCAATTTTATAGTTTTCATCACATCTCAACTCAGGCCATCAATCCATTGGATTAATTCTGACTACTATTTACTTTTATCTTAAAACTATAGTTTTTATCACATCTCAACTCAGGCCATCAATCCACTGGATTAATTCTGACTACTATTTACCTTCATCTTAATTCTGACTACTATTAACCTTCATCTTAATTTTATAGTTTTTATCACAACTAAACTCTGGCTATCAACCCATTAGATTGATTCTGATTACTATTTACTTTTATCTTAATTCTGACTATTATTTACTTTTATCTTAATTCTGACTTTTATTCACCTTCATCTTAATTTTATAGTTTTTATCACAACCCAACCCAGACCATCAACCCATTGGATTAATTCTGACTACTATTTACTTTTATCTTAATTCTGACTACTATTTACCTTCATCTTAATTCTGACTACTATTTACCTCCATCTTAATTTTATAGTTTTTTATCACATCTCAACTCAGGCCATCAATCCATTGGATTAATTCTGACTACTATTTACCTTCATCTCAATTTTATAGTTTTCATCACATCTCAACTCAGGCCATCAATCCATTGGATTAATTCTGACTACTATTTACTTTCATCTCAATTTTATAGTTTTCATCACATCTCAACTCAGGCCATCAATCTATTGGATTAATTCTGACTACTATTTACTTTTATCTTAAAACTATAGTTTTTATCACATCTCAACTCAGGCCATCAATTCACTGGATTAATTCTGACTACTATTTACCTTCATCTTAATTCTGACTTCTATTTACTTTCATCTTAATTCTGACTACTATCAACCTTCATCTTAATTCTGACTACTATTTACCTTCATCTTAATTTTGTAGTTTTTATCACAACTCAACTCAGGCCATCAATCCATTGGATTAATTCTTATTATCTACCTCTATCATAATATTTTCAGAAAAAAGGATGATTGAGTCAGCACGTTATGTAAGTATTCATCATTTATTCTGTTTCTGTTATTTGCCCAGTCTGAGTTTAATATCATCTTGAGTCAGGCTGAGGAGAGTTTTGGTAATTTTTTTTTTTTGAGAGTAGGCAAATAAATTGTTGTATCAATTGATACATTGCAAAATTCCAATATATACAGAGTCTACAATTCATATGATAGCATGTTGGACTTTGGGGATTTGCTCTGAGATGAAGGCCTTCTTGAAATGCTCTAGAGATGAGTAGCATTCTGTCAGGAACTGTCAACCAAAAGTTGTCACCTAAAATGTCTAAATAGGTTTCTTCAGTTATCACTCCATTCTGCCTAAGTACATATATATCTGGAATGTCAACATATGTCATCAATCAATCTATCCGGCTGAAAATTTGCAAAACCTACTCCACTTTAACCCTCCTGAAAAAAATCTTATCATTTTTTTCAAAAAAGTGCCTTTGCGGAAGAGGCTCTCATTAAAAAAATCAGGAATAGGATGAATGTAAATAGTGGTCAGAATACAAATGAAGGTTGATAGTAGTCAGAATTAAGATCAAAGTAAATAGGAGTCAGAATTTAGATGAAGGTAAATAGTAGTCAAAAAAAAATGAATGTAAATAGTAGTCAAGATTATGATGAACATAAATAGTAATCAGTATTAAAATGGAGGTAAATAGTAGTCAGGATGAAGATGAATGTAAATAGTAATCAGAATTAAGATGAATGTGAATAGTAATCAGAATTAGGATGGAGGTAAATAGTAGTCAAATTAAAATGAAGGTAAATAGTAGTCAAAATTGAGATAAAGGTAAATAGAAGTCAGAATTAAAATGAAGGTAAATAGTAGTCAGAATTAAGATGAAGATAAATTGTAGTCGGAATGAAGAGGAAGGTAAATAGTAGTCAAAGAAAAGATGAAGGTAAATAGTAGTCAGAATTAAAATGAAGGTAATACTAGTCAGAATTAAGAGTAAAGTAAATAGTAATAAGAATTAGGATGAAGGTAAATAGTAGTCAGAGGTAAGATGAAGGTAAATAGTAGTCAAAATTAAGATGAAGGTAAATCGTAGTCAGAATTGAGATGAAGGTAAATAGTAGTCAGAATTAAGATGGAAGTAAATAGTAGTCGGAATCAAGATGAAGGTGAATAGTAACAAGATTTGAGATGAAGGTAAATGGTAGTCAAAATTAAGAAGGGAAGTAAATAGTAGTAAAAATTAAGATGAAGGTGAACAGTACTCAGATTTAGGATGAAAGTAAATAGTAGTCAGGATCAAGATGAAGCTGAATAGTAGTCAAAATTAAGTTGTAGGTAAATAGCAGTCAGAATTGAGATGAATGTAAATAGTTGTAAGAATGAAGATGAATGTAAATAGTAGTCAGAATTAAGATGAAAGTATATATTATTCGGAATTAAAAAGGAAGGTAAATAGTAGTGAGAATTAAGATAAAGGTAAATTGTAGTCAGAATTGAGATGAAGGTAAATAGTAGTCAGAATTAGGATGAAAGTAAACAGTAGTCAGAATTGAGATGAAGGTAAATAGTAGTCAGAATGAAGATGAATGTAAATAATAGTCAAAATTGAGATGAAAGTAGATAGTAGTCAGAATTAAGATGAAAGTAAAAAGAAGTCAAAATTAAGATGAAAGTAAATAGTAATTACAATTTAGATGAAGGTAAATAGTAGTCAGAATTAAGATGAAGGTAAATAGTGTTCAGAATCAAGATGATGGTAAATAGTAGTCAAAATCAAGATGAAGGTAAAAAGAAGTCAGAATTGATATGAAGGTAAAGAGAAGTCAAAATTAAGAGAAAAGTAAATTGTAGTTCGAATTAAGATGAAAGTAAATAGTAGTCAGAATTTGAATGGAGGTAAATAGTCAGAATCAAGATGGAGGTAAATAGTCAAAATTGAGCTGAAGGTGAATAGTAAATAGAATTAAGATGAAGGTAAATAGTAGTCGTAATTAGGATGAAAGTGAATAGTACTCAAAACAAAAATGAAGGTAAATAGATGTCAGAATTAATATGAAGGTAGATGATAGTTAGAATTATTATTAAGATTAATAGTAGTCGAAATAAAGATGAAGAAAAAAGAATTCAGAATTGACATCAAGGTAAACAGAAGTCAGAATTAAGATCAAGGTAAATAGTTGTCAAAATTAAGATGAATGTGAATTAATAAATACATGTCAAAATTAAGATGAAGGTGAATAGTACACAGAATTAAAATGAGAGTAAATAGTAGTCAAGATCAACATTGAGGTGAATAGTAGTCAGAATTCAAATGAAGGCAAATTTAAGATGAAAGTAGATAGTAGTCAAAAATAAGATGAAGGTAAATAGTAGTCAGAATTAAGATGAAAGTGAATAGTAGTCAGAATTAGGATGAAAGTATATAGCAGTCAAAATTAAGTAGTCAGTATCAACATGAACGTATATACTAGTCAAAATAAAGATGAAAGTAAATAGATGTCAGAAATAAGATGAAGGTAAACAGAAGTCAGAATTAAGACGAAAGTAAATAGTGGTCAGAATTAGGATGAAAGTAATTAGTAGTCAGAATTAAGATGATGGTAAATAGTAGTCAGAATTAAGATGAAAGTAAATAGTAGTCAAAATTAAGATGAAAGTAAATAGTAGTCAAAATTAAAATGAAGAATAATAGTAGTCAAAATTAAGATGAAGGTAAATAGAAGTCAAAATTGAGATGGAGGTAAACAGAAGTCAGAATCAAGATGAACATAAATAGTAGTCAAAATTAAGATGAACGTAAATAGAAAACAGAAATAATATGAAAGTAAATAAAAGTCAGAACTAAGATGAAGGTAAATATTGGTCGAGATTATGATGAAAGTAAATAGTAGTCAGAATGAAGTTGAAGGTGAATAGTAGTCAGAATTAACATGAAGGTAAATAGTAGTCAGAATGAAGATGAAGGTAAAAAGTAGTCTGAATTAAAATAAAGGTAAATAGTAGTCAGAATGAAGTTGAAGGTGAATAGTAGTCAGGATTAAAATGAAGGGAAATAGTAGTCAGAATCAAGAAAAAAGTAAATAGTACGCCAAATCAAGATGAAGGTAAATGGTAGTCTGAAAAAGATAAAGGTAAATAGTAGGAAAAATCAAGATGAAAGTAAATAGTAGTAAGTATTAAGATGAAGGTAAATAGTAGTCTGAATTGAGATGAAGGTAAATAGTAGTCAGAATCAGGATGAAAGCAAATAGTAGTCAAATCAAAATGAAGGTAATCCGTAGTCAAAATCAAGATGAAAGTGAATAATAGTCAGAATGAAGAAGAAGGTAAATAGTGATCACAATGAACATGAAGGTTGGAAGATGTCAGAATTAAGATGAAGGTAAATAGTAATCAGAATAAAGATGAAGGTAAATAGTACTCAAAATGAATATCAAGGTTAATAGTAGTCAGAATTAAGATCAAAGTAAATAGTAGTCTGAATTAAGGTTAAGGTAAAATGTAATCAAAATTGGGATGAACGCAAATAGTATTAAAAATTAAGATGATCGTAAATAATAGTCAGAATTAAAATGAAGGTAAACAGTAGTCTGAATAAAAATAAAAGTAAATTTTAGTCAAAACTAAGATGAAGGTAAATAGTAGTCAAAATAAAGATGAATAATAATAGTAGTCAGAATAAAAATGAATGTGAATAGTAGTCAGAATTAAGATGAAAGTAAATAGTAGTCACGATCAAGATGTAGGTAAATGGTAGTCAAAAGAAGATGAAGGTAAAGAGTAGGAAAAATTAGGATGAAGGTAAATCGTAGTCAGAATTAAGTTGAAGGTAAATAGTAGTCAGAATCAAGATGAAGGTTAATAGTAGTTGGAATGAAGATGAAGGTAAATAGTAGTCAGAATGAAGATGAAGGTAAATAGTAGTCAGAATGAAGATGAAGGTAAATAGTACTCAGAATAAAGATGAAGGTAAATATTAGTGAAAATGAAGATCAAGGTAAATAGCAGTCAGAATTAAGATTAAGGTGAATAGTAGTCAGAATTAGGATGAAAGTAAATACTATTCAAAATTAGGATGAACGTAAATAATAGTAAAAATTAAGATGAAGGTAAACAGTAGTCAGAATTAGGATGAAGGTAAATAGTAGTCAAAATCGAGATGAAGGTAAATAGAAGTCAGAATTAAAATGAAGGTATACAGAAGTCAGAATCAAGATGAAGGTAAATAGTAGTAAAAATTAATATGAATGTAAATAGAAGTCAGAACTAAGATAAAGTAAATAGTAGTCAGAATCGAGATGAAGGTGAATAGTAGTCAGAATTAAAATGAAGGTAAATGGTAGTCAGAATTAAAATGGGGGGAAATAGTAGTCAGAATTAGGATGAAAGTAAATAGTCTTCAGAATTAACATGAAAGTAAATAGTAGTCAAAATTAAGATAAAGGTAAATGGTAGTCAGAATTAAGATTAAGTTAAATATTAATCAAAATTGAAGAGGAAGGTAAATAGTAGTCAGAATTTAGATGAAGGTAAATAGCCGTCAGAATTAAGATGAGGGAAATAGTGGTCAAAATTATTATGAATGTAAATAGTAGTCAGAATTAAAATGAATGTTAATCGTAGTCAAAATTAAAAAAGAAGGTGAATAGTATTTAGAATTAGGATGAACGTAAATAGTAATTTGAATTAAAAGGGAGGTAAATAGTAGTCAGAATGAAGATGAAAGTAAAGAGTAGTCAGAAATCCGATGAAGGTAAATAGTAGTCATAGTGAAGATGATGGTAAAGAATAGTCAGAATGAAGAAGAAGGTAAATAATAGTCAGAATTATGATGAAGGTAAATAGTAATCAGAATTAGGATGAATGTAAATAGTTGTCAGGATTAAGATGGAGATAAATAGTAACCAGAATTAAGATGAAAGTAAACAGTAGTCTGAATTAGGATGAAGGTAAATAGAAGTCAGAATTGAGATAAACTTAAATAGTAGTCAGGATTAAGATGAAGGTAGATAGTAGTCAAAAAAAAGATGAAGGTAAATAGTAGTCAGAATGAAGATGAAAGCAAATAGTAGTCAGAATTGAGATGAAGCTAAATACTAATCAAAATTGAAAAGGAAGGTAAATAGTAGTCAGAATTAAGACAAATGTATATAGTAGTCAAAATTAAGATGTAGGTAAATAGAAGTCAGAATTAGGATGAAAGTAAAAAGTAGTCAGAATTGAGATCAAGGTAAATAGTACTTTAAATCAAGATGGAAGTAAATGGTAGTCAAAATTAAGATGAAGGTAAACAGTAGTCAGAATTAAAATTAGGGTGAATTGTAGTCAGAATGAATATGAAGGTAAAGAGAAGTCAAAATTAAGATATAGGTAATTAAAAGCAAGAACTAAGATGACGTTAAGTAGAAGTCAAAATTAAGATGAAAGTAAATAGCAGTCAAAATTATTATGAAGGTAAATAGTAGTCAGAATTAAGATGAACATAGATAGTAGTCTGAATGAAGATGAAGGTAAATAGTAGTCGGAAAGAAGATTGAGGTACATAGATGTCAGAATAAAGATGAAGGTAAATAGTAGTCAGAATAAAGATGAAGGTGAATAGTAGTCAAAATGAAGATGAAAGTAAATTGTAGTTGAAATTAAGATCGAAGTAAATAGTAGTCAGTATTAAGATTAGGATAAATAGTAGTCAAAAAAGGATGAAAGTAAATAGTATTCAAAGTCGAGATGAAGGTAAACTGTACTCAGAATTAAGATGAAGGTAAATTTCAGTCTGAATCAAGATGAAGGTAAGTAGTAGTCAGAATGAAGATGAAGGTAAATAGTAGTCAGAATGAAGATGAACGTATATAGTAGTCAAAATTAAGATGAAGGTAAATAGATGTCAGAATTAGGATCAAGGTAAATAATAGTTAGAATTAAGATGAAGAATAGTAGTAGTCAAAATTAAGATGTAGGTAAATAATAGTCAGAATTAAGATGAACGTAAATAGTAGTCAGAATTTATATGAAGGTAAATAGTAGTCAGAATTAGGATGAAGGTAAATACCTCAGAATCAAGATGAAGGTTAATAGTAGTCAGAATTAAGATGAAGGTAAATAGTAGTCAAAATTAAGATCAAGGTAAATAGTAGCCAAATCAAGATGAAAGTAAACAGTAATCAGAATTAAGATGATATTAGTCAGAATGAAGATGAAGGTAAATAGTAGTCAAAATCAAGATGAAGGTAAATAGTAGTCAGAAGTAATCCAATGGATTGATGGCCTGAGTTGAGTTGTGATAAAAACTATAAAATTAAGATGAAGGTAAATAGTAGTCAGAATTAAGATGAAGGTAAATAGTAGTCAGAATTAAGATGAAGGTAAATAGTAGTCAGAATTAATCCAATGGGTTGATGGCCTGAGTTGAGTTGTGATAAAAACTTTAAAATTAAGATGAAAGTAAATAGTAGTCAGAATGAAGATGAAGGTAAATAGCAGTCAAAATCAAGATGAAGGTAGATAGTAGTCAAAATTAAGATGAACGTAAATAGTAGTCAAAATTAAGATAGAAGTTAAACAGTAGTCAGAATCAAGACGAAGGTAAACTGTAGACAGAATTAATCCAATGGGTAAATAATTCAAGTTGACTTCTGATAAAAATCTAACCAAGTCTTCAAGATGGAGGTGAATACTCAAAATAATACAATTAATTAATACGTTGATATCTGAAAACAACAACAGGAAAGTTCAATAATAGTAGCTGAAAATTATTTTGAAAATTGTTTGGGTGGATGTGAATACCTGGGAATTAAATGGATAAATAAACAGCATTGTGGCAGGATTACGTAATCCACTTGTATTACCTAATCCATATGAATTACCTAATCCTTTCGTCCCTATCAATAACGACCTTATTTGTTTGCCTAATAATGAATATGACTTCCATAATGAAACCTTATTTTCCTAAGTTTTCATCATATCCAATCCTAGCATTTTGTAATATTTTTTACAACTTCAAAAAGAGTATTTCTCGGGTAAATTCCTCCTTTGATAACAAGAAACAATTAAGTGAATACAACACAGATCCGAGTGAAAATATTCAGTCTGTTTGCCTGTCTCTCCCACTCTATGAAACACATCTCTCTTTCTCTCTCTGTCTCTCTCTCTCTCTCTCTCTCTATCTCTCTCTCTCTCTCTCTCTCTCTCTATCCATCTATCTATATATGTAGGGATGTATATATATCCATATATATATATATATATATAGGTTTAACTTGTTTTAAAATCATTAAAAGTTTAATTGACAAAGATTAACCATATTGTTTAATGAAAATTGTTTGAATATATATATATATATATATATATATATATATATATATATATACATACACATATATATATATATATATATATATTATATTAAATAAAACTTGTTTGAAAGAAAAATTGCTGCCTAAATTTACATTATTTATAATACACACACACACACACACACACGTGCACGCACACACAGACACACATGTATATATATATATATGTATATATACATACATATATATATATATATATATATATATATACATATATACATATATATGTATATATACATATATATATATATATATATATATATATAGAGAGAGAGAGAGAGAGAGTGCGAGATACTTAGGTCTGGCAGTCATTCAATAGAAATCATCACATGACCAATGTTATGCCATGTTGGGGGTGATAAATCAAAAAATTGAAATAAAGGATGATCAAGGAATAAGTTACTTCTTTTGTCTTTTGCTAAATCACTAAAATGTGTAAATTTTTAAGATACAAGTCGGCACAAACTAGAGATCAATTTAGTATAAACTCACATTGCAACTTGAAACCCACACTAAAAACGCCCATGCAAAATTATAGTTTTAAGTTATAAATGTTGGAAATTTCAGCCCTCTATCTATATTGGTGTGGCCTGTAAGCCAGCCAGTAAGACTGACTTGAAAGCCGAAGTGATGTATGTAGACAGTTTTGATGACAGTTTTGGTTTGTGGTTTCTAATAGATAGCTTGGTATATAGCGTACATAAGAAATTAATATACGATCCAACAGAATGATTATAAATTGTTATGTTATATCAAAACTCATCTTTGAAATGATCTCCCGTTATCACATAGTGAACATACTATTTGGTATAGAGAATGTAAATAGAATGACAATTGAAGAAATTTCAACAGCAACCCAATTAAAGAGATTGAGAGAAGATTGAAGGGGTGAGGGAGAAGAATAGAGAAATAAATTCACTTATTAATATAAAAATACTATTATATTCACATAATACTTTTTTTAATAAATTTTTGGGTTGAATTCTTTCCTAGACATTCCAAAACTGGACCCTTTTTTTTCCAAACTGACATTCAAATTTTGATTGCCGTCTCTTTCCATTTTTGTCTTGAATTTTTGTAGTTGAGGAATCATTGCTATACATCGATCTTTCCAGAATATTGTTTTCATCTTGGTAGTTTTTTTTAACACAATGTTATACCCTCCACCCTTCCTTAAGTGCATGTGGTGAATAAGGGAGAGGGGAGCTGGAACAATCATTCTGACACTTCTCTCCTATTCTTGATATACACCTGAGGAAGGCTGTAGAGTGCAACGGACAAAACATGGTTTAAAAAAAGAACAAGTTCTCTGTGCCTGATTGTCAGATGGAAGAGATGTGGATTTAATACAACATCATTTCCCAGTGGTCTCTCTGAAAAATCAATTAATCTCTAACTATGGATTAACCTTAATCATGGATTAATCAGATTAACTTGTTCAAAGGGAGAGGAAGGAAGAAAGTAGGAATAATGATGCAAACAAAATTATACTTCAAGATATGTGGTTGATAAAAATAAGCCAAGTATCAGTGGATACATTCAATATCAAATATAAGTAATAATAAGATTCATGCATGTGAGAGATATTTAAATATTTATATTACTTATCATATATGTTTATATATGAGTGTATATGTAGATAGATTGATGGATAATGAACAGAGATAGATAGATAGATAGATAGATAGATAGATAGATAGATAGATAGATAATGAACAGACTTAGATAGATTGATAGATAGGCTAAGCTGAGTACAGCACAAGGTCAAACAGAGGGAAATGAGGAGAAAAATATTGTGTTAGTTCCAAGTGATGAGTGCCTGTTGCCTAGGAAATCAGCATTTGAAATTTTGGTTTTCATCTGAGCTTTCACTTGGCAAGGATATGCAGCTGTTTAAATTTTGAGGCAGGCCATATACGTATTAACATGATCTTTTAAATATGGCATTGTCCGGGGGAAAATAACTTCAGATAAAAGATGAACTGGGCAAAATATGTTCTTCAAAATATTTCTCCTTACACAACAAATGAAAAAAAAACTATTTTCATTTGAAAAAGTAGTTTTTTTCAGAAAAAATATTCCGATGCCCAAAACAAAACAAATGATGTAGTCCCTTAATTTGATAGGGATTCTTGGTAGACAACATTAGTGCTTCCCTCACTGGGTGGCAATATAAAATTGTTGTTTTCAGAATATTTGAAACTGTTTTTTCAGGGTTATATAATGTCTCCCAAACAAAAGAGAAAAAGAATAACATTTTGTAGTTTTTTGAGGTCTTTTGTTTGTCTGAAAAAAAGGATATTCTAATCCAAAACTGACCTCTAGTGGCCTCAAATGACTTCAGATGTCAGTACCACCTATCCTATCATCTTTTTCTACCCAAACTGACCCCAACTACCAATTTACCATCAAAAAGGTAATTGAGTGACAGCGATATAGCCAAAAAAGGCTATTTTAATTCAAGATAAACTTCTGATGACTTACAGTGGCCATGTGATCAGCAAACTTAATGTAATGCTATAAATTACTTCCATTGGCTAAAAATTATTCCAAGTAACCTCTGATGTTAATCTCACACAGTTTGTATCACAACTAGATGTCTTGTGAGTCTTAATGTCAAAAATTGATTCCAATGGATTTTGTTGCTTCAGCATGACTATGTCATGAACAAGTTAATACACAAACAGACAGCACCAGTATTAGTATTCTAGCTACGAAAAGAAAGCTTTGATGCAATAACGTATAAAAGCAAATTATAAAAAATTTCATAAAATTAAAAAGGGATGAGTCGGGTGCTTGACCAGAGAAATCCTAAAACCTATTGAAAAATTATTTTGGCGGGCGGGGGGTATTGTTTTTGCATTTAATCAATTTGAAAGTGTGAGTAAGGGAAATATTTTTAGGTTTTAAGAGAGTGACTTCTATTCATGATGCAAGAATAATAGTGATCTTGACTTTCCATCCATCAAATGACCATCCATTGCACAAAAATATTATCTCACTTACTTCATGCTGAAACATGAAACAATTTTTTGGGGCGGGGGGAGGGGATTAAAAAAAAAAAATTATGATTCAGATAGATTTTTGAATTTCAGCACTATGGATGGGAAGTAAGGGTCCAATTTAGCATCATAACTACATCATTAATAGGAACAACCCCACCCAAAACCTAAAAAAAGTTTTTAAAAAAAACTGACGATTTTTCAAAAGTAATGGAGGTCATATTGATTCAAAGCAATGAATTTAGTTGCAGTTCAGGGAACGGACCTCTCATGAAATTTCAGTTTAGCAAATATCTCTTTTACTGTATGGCTTGTAATCTGTTGACTGCAATATGTACATTATTGTACATTTACCACCCATGAAATACTTCAACACAAGCAGTACTGTGCTGTACATAAAATAAAACTGTAAACATGAACAGAGAGAGAGAGAGAGAGAGAGAGAGAGAGAGAGAGAGAGAGAGAGAGAGAGAGAGAGAGAGAGAGAATATTCCTGTATTCAAAGTTTTAAAAATGTCTTTTATAAATAAATTTATGTATAGATTTAAGGTCACATAACTCAGTAATGTACACATAATGCTTTGATGAATTACTAAACTTTATGGCTTTACATACAATTTGCATTTCATCTGCACTCTTAGCATCATGCTGCATACTATAGATGCATATTTTAAGAATAAGAATCAGTGCTATGCACTTTAAAAAAAAATAGACCAGGGATTTCATAAAAATGACCTGTGGTGACCTCTAATGACCTCTCAGATCAACAACATATAGCCTATGTTACAAGTTGATGTTTTGCAATTATACATACTGAATATTTGTTAGATAGACATTGTGGTTTCAGCATGAATGATGCACAGACAAATGATCAAACAAAAAGTTCAAATATTAGTATAAGATATATATAGATATATATGTTTCAAGTAGGTATTATATAACATGATGGAAACTTTTGGTCAATTTTAACGTTTTTAAGAATTTTCCTTGTTTGCAAATAAGCTGTTTTTTCACTGTGTTACAAGAATGAAGGGAGTATCCAAAAACCAGTGAATTATTTTCATAATACATTAATCTACTTGGACTAATACCCTCATCTTGGTTGTTATGGTCACTAAGTTTTTGATGTTGTACCCTGTTGCCATCATAGTTTTTTGTTAATGATAATGTTGATTTCTGGTGTTGAGTCATTGGTTTAAAAAAATTGACACAAAAATTTTCATTTTAGAGAAAACTAGCGTCAATTTTATTCTAAAAGACTTCCTCCTTAGTACTTACATTGGCCAAGTGTGATGTTCGGTTTCCATCTTCAAATTTTGTGTTAGGTATATTAGACGAAAACTGTAACAAGGTTGACCGATTCCTTGTGACTGAACGAGCAAGACGGGCAAATTTACTCAGACCAGCTGAAAAATCAGAAAAATAAATGAATTTATTAGGTAAATCACAATATGAATATAAACAGAGACTGATTTAACTAAGAGGTTGATTGCCTTCACAATTAGTAGCTGGACCAGGAGAGATAAGCCGACAGAGACTTATTGAACAACAGCTTTGGAATAGCATTGAATCTGGAGATCATGTGGATCTGGAGGCAAAGGTTCAATACCGGTCTCTAGAGGTGTTGAACCTCTACCTCTAGTCTCTAGATTTCTAAATTCAATGCTATTCCAATGCATATGTTTGATAAGTCTCTGAGGTGAAGATGGGATTATCTCCCCAAGTAACCCAACTTGGCAACCTTGCTTTGATTCTGTAAGGTTCCATAGATGCTGTAAATTTTCAAATTCCGTGTTACTGTTTTAACAATAATATGGTTTCACAAATAAATGGCGCAATTTAAAACTGGTAAATGTATAGGATATACACAGAACTTGTAAATTCCAGTAGAAAAATTCACAGAAATAATTTGTATTTCTATGAGAAGAAAAGAAACTACTAAATTAGTTTCAATGTAAGTGTCAGTTGTTTAAAGTGGTGGTTAGGAGAGACTCCTTATTGGCAAAATTGTTCCTCTTAATTGGTGGTGTTCACTGTGACAGGCAGAGAAATGGAAAACCAAATCACATTGTTCATTCTGTAAGTAGATGATTTGTGTCAGGAATGGTCAATTCAGGTTAGCAAAGATAGAAACCTTCGCTTTGATTTTGTGTTTGGTGCTCTGAATTTTTAATCCATGATGTTTGTTGACAAAAAATTTCCTTACTTTCATAAAAGAAAATTAAATCCTATCAACTATTTATATAATAAGCCATGTGTATATCTGTGGTTCTTGAATTTTTTTGTTCTATGCTCTTCCTTGACAGTTCAAAGAATTTGATGCCCTGACTACAATGAAAAAAAGTAATTTAATTACATATCAGGTGGCAGAAGAATCACATATGTGCTAAGGCCTCACAAACCTTCCATATCTTACAAAGTTAATGTATTAAGCATTAGTTTCTCAGGAATTCATAGTAGATTTGTAATCAATAGTTTGTGTAGTTATGAGTAAATAGTTTTGTATGATTATGAATTAATAGTATTGTGCAATTAGAAATTTTCAGTTTTATGTAATTAGGAATTGATAGACCCCAAAATTAGCTATTAATAAGTTGAGCCTTAACATGATTTAGTTTTGAACCACAGGTCATTTTTTGGTCTTCATACCTGAATTCTGAATTGCCTCCACCGTATATATCTGAATTGCTCTCTTGTGGTGCAAGCACCCAAAGTTCAGAATCACTGGTCTATATCAGTATTTATTCTGTTGATTCTTCAGGCAAAAAGAGTACAACTATACAATCTATTGATCAGATATAAACACAATAATGAAGATAAAAGCCACCAATTTGTTCTTTATCAGAATATTGCGCACAATGGATCTGTTTAGATATGATGGAAATAGTGTGTCTGACATGCCAAACTGTTGTCATTTGATTTCTTTTTGAGGCACATGCAGAGATTTTTGATATTTTGAAAGTCAGATGAAGAACAAATCAATGACTTTTACCTTTGTTATTGTGATTATCTGATCAATATGTTGTGTAATTATACCTTTCATAGCGTTTGTATGACTATTTGGAGCCTTTGTATGCTGTGTTCAAATACTATGTTTTACAACTGTAAGATAAAGGATTATCAAAAAAAATTACCTAAGAGTATTCATTCTCCCCTTGAATTTCACTTAATGCTCTTTTTCTCTTGAGAAAAAAGCAAAAAAGCAAAAATGATATTCAGTATTTGTTTTGGAGCAATCGGTTCTAGAGGTAATGTTCGAATTCTGCCTCTCTCTCCAACAACCAAATTTCCTGTTTCTCCCACCAGCTAATTCTCCAACATTCTTTTACATATTACCATTTTCTGGGTTTGAAGACACTCAAAAATTTCCCCTCTATAAATGAATGGTAATTACTAATTTGATATACACCATTTCAGCTAAAAGAAGATTTTTTTTAATAGAAATGCTTGACTTTTGGATGATGGGGGAAACATGTGTACTGACGGAGAAGGTTTGAAAAATTAATTTTGCCAATTGTCCAACAGGGGATGGTCCACCAATTTTGAAATTCAACATTTGAAATCCTGACTTTTTCCTGGATTTAAACACTGTGATGGGCAAACAGAAGCAAATATAAAACTATGTGAAATACTAAGACTATCACAGCTATAAATGTGGAGAGAGAGAGAAAGGGGAGGAGGAAATGAAAATCTTCTCACCTTTGTTTCCATCTTCCTCCAGTGGCTGTTTTAGAGCAGTTATATCTTTGAATGTACATAGCAATAAGACCACTTCCTCCTTTTCATTTCGAACTGGTGCTATATGAAGGAGGAGCCACAATGGTGTTTCTGGAATGAAAGAAAAAGAAAAGATTTAAGTAATGCAAAATGAATCAAACTATAATACATAATACGGTACAAGTATATGTATATATATATATGTATATATATATATATATATATATAAATATATATAAATACATATATATATATATATATATATATACATATATGTTTTCTGTCACACCAAAGGATGCAACTCATCTATTTATCATCATCAAGTAAGTTACCACATGATGATTACTAAAATAAAAATTTATGTTCTGATGACGAAATAAAAATGCTAAATTTAAAGAGTAATAGAAATATAAAATATAATAGAAACAGAAAATCCATTTGTAGTTAATAGAAAGCTATTCTCCAAGTTCACAGCAATGCAAATTTATATTATCTATGTTTATAAAATGCAATGTATATCATTGCCATCATTCTCAATGTCATGGATCATCTAGTTAATTGACCAAGAATAAATTTTTGATACCTTGTTCAATTTTACGAATAAAAATACCTTTCAAAAGTATGTATTGTTTGAGTATGAAAAATGTATCCGTAGGTATGTGAGGGATATGCTTGCATGTATTTGTATGTGTGTGTGTGTGCGTGTGTGTGTGTATATTTTGGTAGAGGCCTGGAGTAGTATACTGAGATAGTGTTTTTGTTTAGATTGCTAAAAATAATCTTAGTACTTTTTGCTGATGAATGAATAAATGAATGGCTTGGCTTTGTGGATGAAGATTGTTGGGAGAAATCGTTGTGGCAGTAGGGCCATAGATGGTGGGGCCAACGTATAGATTTTTCCTCTTGACTAAGCAATATATTTCTAAGGTGAGTCCAGCTTACACAGGCCCAACCGCACTCTTTGAAGCAAAGGTTAGCATCTTATGTTCTACCAAGATTGCACAGATAAGAACTGGATTCCCAGGTAAAAAGTTCAACAGGAGTGTGCTTCTCCTGACAGATGTACACTTGCTGTAAGAGTTTGTCACCCCTTTGCAGAAATATTCCATTTTTTGTCTGTGTTTGGACCACAGGGTGTGAACAATCTGTTGTTGGTAGATGCCAAGCTGGCTATAGAGTTCTACCATACCTTTGAAGGAGAATTGGGAAAGTACGGCTGTCTGCAGGTTTAAGCACACAATCTACTTAATCTATTCAATATGGCTGTCTGCGATTTCTAGATACAGCTACACTGGATAATACAGCTACTTGTAGGTTTGAACAGAGATCCCAAATACTCTGACAGAGAAGACATGCACTGAGTTTGGAGGCCTGCTACCCCTCAGAGTATTGACCAGACTGTGTAACAGACTGGGTGTCCTGGTCAATACCCTGAGAGATTGGGAGCAGGCCTAGACTTCTTGCTGCAAACACCGTTTCCTGCTTATCTTATCTTTCTTAGTTACGAACATGGAAAATAGTTTGCTTGTAGACACAAAAAGCTTGGGAAATTACTAATAATACCAATAATACCATTCACAAAAAATACAATTCTAAAAGTTGGTCAAAAATATTTTTAAAAGCAGTACTTATTGGATGTGTTGCTGACAATAAGATATTCGAACTAACAAATCACCCTAATACCTCCTCCTGCTTATTTATTTAGTATTTCTCAAGACACTTGTTCAGTGGTTTGGGGTAGTAATTGGGCTTGATTTCATGTATTCTTCTTTTTACATCATTTTGACTGATGGGTCTCCTCTATGTCTGAAGGAATAGAAGCCTCTAATTTTCTTTTCATGGTTTCAAACATGGAAAGAATAAGCTTGGGAAATTAGTCATGATATCAGTAATACCATTCACAAAAGTTTAAAAAACTTTACTCATACATACATATATATATATATATATATATATATACATATATATATATATATATATATATATATATATATATATATATATATATATATATATATATATATATATATACATACTTATCCATGCATATATACACATATATTATACCTATAAATGAGATGAGAATTTGGTGTGAAAGCGGTTATTTGGCCTTTGCATTATCTGTGGCTATTTAGCTCAATGGTAAGAGCATCGCTAAGTTGAAGCGGCTACCCTATTGGTGGCAGGCTTGATTCCTGTAGCAGTCCCATTTTCTTTCATCATTTATTCTTTTTACATCGTCTAAGGTGAGTAATATATTAACTGTGTAAGATCATCTCAAATAAGTTTCAATATATTATAATGCAATTCATAATTCATTCTGTAAGACCAAATACGTCCATTACTTAATATATAATTATTGTGTTGAAAGAGGAGAGTAGACTGAGATTAAATGAGATGAGAATTTGATGTGAAAGTGGTTATTTGGGCCTGTATATATATATATATATATATATATATATATATATATATATATATATATATATATATATATATATTAAAACCCATCATACAGAACAAAGGATGAAGTGTTAGTTGTCTGAAATAAAATAAGCAAAAATTATTTGTGCACATGATTCAAATATACACAGAACACATACACTTACACACAAAATATACATACCTATCTGCACTGAATACCAATGTTAATGTCATTGGGGTGTTTATGAAATATGAAGCAAATACACCTTTGAAGTATTCAGTTACTGAGAGATGTTTTCAACATCAAATGAGCGAGTATGTGGAAAAATCACAAAAGGAAAACAGAAGATAATACCTAAATTATGTTGTTATTGCTTTGAATATCACTCGTTGTTTGCTCTTTTCTGCATCTAGAGACAACCCCGCTCTAAATAATTAAAATTATAATTTCTCTGGACACTTAAGTTGACCTACATTTCTTTGGAATTTCTTAATTTTTGGGAAAAATGGATGTATGCAAAAGTTTTCTGGGAAACTAATATTCCCGAGAAATTTGTTTGAAAGAAATCGTAAGGACACTTTCGCTGAACAGTGTTACTTGAAAATAACTAAGGATACATATCTGTGGTGCAAATGGATCTTATACAAGTAAATTTAGATGATATATAAACATACTCTTGCAGCAGGAAACTTCTGAAGCTTTTGAGCTGCTAGAATTCAGTGAAGAAAAATAATACAAGACAGAATGACATAAAATGAATAAAGATATGTTCATAACTGATATGTTTGGGACAATTTATCATCGCAACTCGTGATGCCATGATTACAATTATTAATGAAGAAAATCGAGAATTCTTGCTGCATGGCTGACATTAATGAGATAAACACAGCACAAGAGAGAAAGCATAACAGCAATGTTTAAGAAAAGGTATCAAAATTAACAGAAGTTGGAAAAGGTTGGAACATTGTCTTCATCGTCCTCATCTTTATCTTATAGGGGGACTATTATAAGGAGACTTTAATGAGGGGACTATAAACCATCGATTCCAAATGTTTCTCTGTCTGGAGCTCCTGTTGCAAAGCATCTCAAGATTGAGGTCAAGTCCAAAGAAGTAATCAGGACAATGGATCACGCCAGTGCTGCTTTGTGACTCCTTTGGCCATGATCAGTCTTTGATGAGATGCTCTCAAAACTATATTCGTCCTCAAAGAGAAAAAGGAAAGACTGCCCAAGAAGATCTGACACCATTCTCCCTCAAGAACTCTTTTCTCCTGCATGAGGATGAGAAGCTTCTTTCTGGTATTAAGGGGAAGACAAACCTAGATTGAATAGCGATTCTCATCACATTTAATTGCCAGGAGAAGCTTCCTGGTGTCACAAAGACAGATCTGGGAACTGGATTTTTTTTGTTTTTTTTTTTTGTGTTTGGTTTTTTGGGTTGTGGTTTTGGGGTGTAGCTACATGAGTTTTTTTTTTTGGGATACAACTGCATCAAATGCAGGTTTGCATCCTGTGTCAGGATTGAAGAGTTGTTGAAGAATGAGCTCATTAGGGTATGGCTTGTCGACATCATATATTGAAATCTTGAAAAGGAATAGCCATGTATGAAAAGGAAAGGCAAGGTTTCTCACACAGAATTTGTCTCACCACCAGAAAGCTTGTTCAAAAGATTAGAAAATATATGTACTATTACCTACAAACTGCATTGCATGCAACTCATCCTCTTTGCAACAACAAGGAATTCCTTGAATTGTTCTTACTCTTCCTGGGGAGAAAAAACTGATCGTCAAACTGTTGCAACTCAAAAATCAACCATTTTTTACAATGTTCAAATTGAACTAAAACCAGATTTAATACATTTTCCATTTAGATTATAAATATGATATTGACAATAAATTCAGTGTAAATTTAGACAGAGTTAGAATCAGATAGACTTCAGTGGTCTTCGCTTGTTTCTATAGACATGTTTGACTATAAATTGATTGGCATCAATGTGCAAATGCTGGTTTCATAGATGTAAAATCTTCCCTTTTCTTAGTTTCAAACTCGAAGCCAATGTTTTACTGTGCACATTCTATCTTTTAAATGTACTGAACATGTATTGATTGTATTTGTATGTAATTATTGATGTGAAATGCAATCAACTACATTCTTTGTCTACATAATTAAATGTTTATATATCTTATGATATAGCTTTCCTTGCTCATTCATTTCAATGGTGACCTAAACTTTCTATTCAAATTCTATAATAATTTATTTCTGCAAAGAATACATCTTTATGAAGGCAAACAAACCATTGGGAAACAATACCAGATCAACAACAATCCTTGACAAAATAGTGATCCCCAGTCAAATTTTGGTTTACCGCAGATTATCACCATAGATTGAGGTCCACGATTCCGATCAGTACTCCAGAGGAAAGCACATAAAAACAACAGCATAACACTCTTGCGCTAATGGATTAGTAGAATGTTTCTATAGACAGCAGGAAAAATTGCTTCTGCATGCAATTTTTTGCGAAGTCGGACACTCCACTGGAGCAGGAATCTACCCATAATCTTTTTGGCACTACGATCTTCAGTCAAATATGATTTTCAATGTTTTACAGTGGAATTGGTCAATGGAATGGATACATCAACACTAAGTTATAGCCAACCAATAATTGTGAAGAAAATTGAAAATCGAGAATCATCCATGCACAAATTATCTTTTATAGTTCATAGAAAAACAAATTCCTTAAGTACTGCAAAACCTTTCCCACAGTAATTTTGTATTTATTGGAGGAGAGTCAATAAAAAATCTCTTCAGCCAGTATATGACAGCTCCCTCTGTATTCCTGATAGGATAAAGGAATACTTCAATACCAAATGAAATGGTCATACTGACAGTCTTGATTGACAAACTGAAACCAGCATATGTCAACTTGTCAACAATTATTACTGGTACTGCTAATCAACCTTTGTACAATGTTGCTTCAGATCCCTGTAAACAAACAAAATCATGTCAACGTATTCATCATTCTGATAAATTCAAACAATCCATAAAATATAGATGATCCTGTAATTCTTTACTTATTACATTCAAATTGTACAACACTGGGAACAAAACAATATTCGGTAAAGCACATAATGTGATACGAGATGATCTATTCATTTTTCACTGTTACAAAAAAAATAAAATGAAACAAAGAAATCCAGTCGATCAAACATGTTTTTAAAAACAAGATTATAACCCATGACTGTTTCTTGATTCTATACCTTTTCTCCATTGGAGGAGGGTTTGTTGCTTCCTTAAAATCAACTGTACTAAGTTCGTTACGGAACTGTTGCCTGCAACATATAGCTTTCGCCTGATATTTACCATGCACATACATCCGTGTGCAAGGACACACATGCAATTTGAGAAAATAACTTTTACTAACATTTTTTTTCTCTGTCATATTTTTGTGTATGAAAATTTTCACGTGGTTACATTCTAACCAAACTGTATGATTTTAGCATTAACATCAAAAGAAAATGTTAAGTTGTGACTCTCATTTGGAGGAGTATTTATTGCAACTCAAAAATCAACTTCACAATATTCAAATTGAACTAAAACCAAATCCTCACTTTTTTCTCCTCCCAAACAGTGCATCACTGCACAAGATTATAGTTCAACGTACCTCAAAAATGTTCAGGATTAGAGCGTGGAAAAAATCTGGGTTTTTCGTAGCATTTCAAGTTTTTCCTGCGATGGGGGGCAGGTTCAATTTACAATATACAAATATAATGCTGAACTGGACCCCCGCTGTGTTTCTAATTGGAAAAAGCATTTTAGAACACTTATTCCATTCAATCTTTAAAAGATTTTTCACCTGACTTCATATTCAGATGACACTATCTTTTTAAAAATATGTTAATCAGGTCACAGAACACAAACTTTGGAGGGTGTGAAGTGCTTTCTATTTACTATGCAACCATACTGCTGAACCCTTTACTTCATTGATGAATCATTTTACCAAAACATGAAATTTGGGGGTGGGTGATGTGTAAATTATGCATTTACTATTATTTTTCATAGTCAAAATCACGGATGAAACTCTGGGGGGAACTTTTTTTTCACTTTTAGGGTTGACCTCTAAAATCAAGGGAAATGTTTTTTTTCTATTTTAGATATTGGAAAGGGAGATTTTTTTTCACTTTTTTGAGTCAAAATCTAAGGGAATATTTTTCATTTTTTAGGGTCAGAATCTAAGGGAATATTTTTCATTTTTAAGGTTTAAATGCAAGAGGGGATTTTTTTTGCTTATAGGGATCAAAATTGGGAGGTAAATTTTTTTCTCTTTAGTGGTTAAAAATGTTTTATCTGTCCGTTCGTCTGTATTTTGTCTTCCACAAAAACAACTCGATAAAAATTCATGAAATTTCTATTAAGTACAAATTTGATCCTCAGTAACTACAATTAGCAAATTAGTTTTTGGTAACCACCCCCCAAAATAAGATTTCAGGAGGTTTTGATATTGGTGGTTTGTGTGTGTGTGTCTGGGTGGGGGGTTCTATTTACATAATTATTCATCAATGGTCAAAAAATACTTTTGGAGACTATTTTCTTTAATTTTTTTTTCTCAAATCAAAATCCTTGGAGAAAAAAAATCGAAGAAATGTAGATTACATTCTGTATTTCCAAAACATGAAATTGTGCGATCAGAGGTTATGTCGATCACATTCATTTCACTTTAGGGGTTGAAATCAAAAAGGAACTTTAATTTTTCACTTTCAGGGGTTGAAATCCAGTTTTTAAAAAAAAACATTTAGGGGTCAATTGGGAAGGATTTTTTTCACTTTCAGGAGTCAAAATTTAGGGGGGTGTTTCACTTTTAGGGGTCAAGATCAAAGTGAATATAAAAATTTCATTTTATTTTCAGAGCTCAAATTGAGATTGTTTTCTTTTGCTTTTAGGGTTTTTAATCGAGTGGGTATTTCTTACTTTTAAGGGATGAAATCCTGGGAAATTTATTTTTTCCCCTAAGGGCAAATTTGAATGGCAGATTTTTTTCACTTTTAGTACTCAAAGTTGACAGGGTCGAAATTCGTTTTTTTCAACATTTAGGGGTCAAATTGGAGGTGGGAATTTTTTTCCTCTTTTAGGGGTCAAAACAGAGGTGAGGGGAAAAATTTTTTTCACTTTTAGGGGTTGAATCAGTGTGAATTTTTTTTCACTCTTAGAGATAATCTTTTTCACTTTTAGGTTTAGAAATGTAAGGGAATTTTTTTTTCATTTTAAGGGGGCAAAATTGAAGGGAATTTTTTTCAGCTTTTAGGTGTCAAACTTGAAGATCTTTTTTGAGGGGTAAGATTTTTCCCCCCAAATCAAAAGGAATTCTTTTTTACTTTCAGGGGGAATTTCTATTCTTCATTTTTATATATCAAAATCGAGTGGGAAGATTTTTACATGCTATCACAGATTTTTTTTTTACTTTCATAGATGAAAATCGAAGGGAAATTTTATTCTTACTTTTAGGAATCAAAATCGAGATGAAAATCTATTTTTGCTCTGGGGGGGTTAAAATTGAAGGGAACCTTTTTTTTCACTTTTTAGGGGCCAAAAAGTAAGGGAATTATTTCAAATAAAAGTAAAATAATTCTTTTGCTTTTAGGGGTCATTATGGGAAAATTTTATTTTTACTTTTAGGGCTTGAATGTTTTTTTTCTCAAATCAAGGAGAAGATAGTTCTTTCACAATTAGTTGTCAAAATGATAGGTATTTTTTTCTTTTCTCTTAGGGTTCAAAATCCTAGGGAATTTCTTTCAACATCAGGGCTCAAAATTGAGGGGGAAGATTTTTTTTCACTTTCAGGGGTCAAGATTAAAGGAAATTTCTTTACTCTTGGGGGTCAAAATTGAGGGGGAAGATTTTTTTTTCTATTCCAGAGCTCAAAATCTGAGGGGACTTTCACTTTTTATTTTTTGAAGTCAAAATTGAGGGAAAGTTTTTTTACTTTTAGTGGTTGAAATTGAGGGGAAAATTATTTTTGAATCTTGGGTGTCAAAAATTTTTTTTTCACTTTTAGAGAAAATAAACATTCCCTTCCAACAGTCACAATTGAGAGGGAATGCTAATTTTCATTTTAGTTAAAATTATCAAAATCGCTGGCTGGAATTTCTTCTCGTTTTTTTGATGTTAAAATAAAATGAGATTTTATTTTCACTTTTAGGAGTTGAAATCGCAGAAGAAATTTCTTTTTTCACTTTTAAGGGTCAAAATGAAAGGGTGAACTTTTTTCTATTATGCCCCCATTTCAAACATAAACCTCTTCTCTCAAACTTTCTACTATTTTTCAACATCAGACCCTTTCTTCTTTATATTTGCCCCCACTTTTGGGGGATTAACCTTACTTTTTTTCTGATATTAATATCTGTTTTTAACTTTGCACATCCCATGACCCCTTTTTATATTAGCCCAACCCTTTTTCCACACTAGCCGAATATTATTTTTTTCGTAAGCACTCCACCTCTTCATTGCCCCTTTTTTTCCCAACAGGATAAAAAAGGCATTAGATCAAATTTAAAAGTGAATCAAATTGAACCCTATCGAATTTCTATTTATCTATCTTTCTATTTCTTTTTTGAACAACAATTTAGACTGCCTGTTTGGGTGGGCATTTAGGTATTTAGTCTAGTATACATAATACGTATAATTTCATTATCATTAGGTTGGTTGAACTAAAAATAAAAGATATAAATTGAATTTTCAAAAAATTTTGAATTTTTTTTTTCCATGAAAGTAGTCAAATGGAGTGATAAACATACAATAATGATTGGTGGACTCTTCTTAAGATTTAGTTACCTGTATTGTAATTCTTAGTGAGTTACTAAATTATAGCACAAAAACCTGTTCAAAATTGGTTAAATCTCAAAATCAAACCTATTACATCAACGAACACGTTACTCATACACACAGGAAGAATCATGCATACACACATGCATTATATATATATATATATATATATATATATATATATATATATATATATATATATATATATATATACATGTATATATATATATGTACTTATATATTATATCAGTTAAAGAATATATCATAAATATACATCAAAATATTATATATACATAAACCATATATGTATATATATATATATATATATATATATATATATATATATATACAATGTAAAACCATGCCTGACTCCATGGCTCTCATCACACACACATGCACACGTACACGTACACGCACACACACACACAAACAAACACACACACACACACACACACACACACACACACACACACACACACACACTTATATATGCATATATACATAAAATGCTGAATAATCAATAATATAAAAAATATATATATATATTGGATATCATTGTTATAATATATTGACAAAATTAGCGATAAAGGCAATCTGTGCTTACTAATATCAAGAAAATATGAATAAGAATGTTGAGGCATGCTGAGTTGACAGGAAAAGAATGATGCAGTTACTTCATAATAAAAGTGCAATGTAAATAAAATAGTTTAAAAAAGAGATAAAAGAAAAAATTTGAGAAGACAAAATTTTGTGTGTTCACCATAATTAGACGAAAGTCATGCCATAATAATGAACTTTATTATAAAACATGCAAGTATAAAAATAACTTTGAAATTGTTGCAAAAAATTCCATGGAAACTTTATTAATAAATTCAGTTACTTGTTTAATCATATGTTATTACGATAATATTTGTAATAACTAACTGGACCCATGAAATTTCCACAGGTGTTAACAACAAAGATCATTACTTTCACATATATAGAAAAAGAAAATCTCCTTCTGTCTCGATGAACAGAATGACACTGAAGTGACCTCTCTTGGATGCAACCCAAGTCAAGCACATGAAAACCCTGGAATGCCATTATCAAAAGATACCAGTATTCCCCTCTTGGTTTCACTGATGTTGTTCAAAAGAAAGCAGAGCATGATAGGTTTGCTACAATCTTTGTTACTCCAGCTGGCAGAGGGACCTCAAAGTTGGTATCCAACCATTTTGAAGGGACCCCAATCCTTGGTTTGGAATAAAAGTTGTCCTTCTCCAAAATTGTTGCTTCACAAGACTAAAGTGTGTCGTCTGCCCAACTGTTTTACCCATAGCTTGGTGGGGAGAAGAGACGGATCCATGCCTTTCCCAAGGGCATTAGTGTAAAGTGAAAGTAAACTGCCTTTGCCAGAGTTGGTAATGGAGTCAGTGATTCCATAGTCTATGTCATCATAAACTGCTCTGCCACTTGCTCATCCACTCAGATATATCTTTTTGCAATTAAAGTACAGCCATACCTTGAATAGTGTAGTTTTGATTTTTGCAAGTTTTCATGTAAGTACAGTTAAAGTATTGCTCCCCAGATTAATGTAGCTGGGAATAAGTTGGGAACAAAAACATATTAAAATATAAGTACTTTGGACAATACGGAACATTTTGGAATGAATTAAATGCACTTTTCAAGGTATATCTATTTAATTTTGTTGAAGTAATTTATTACCAACAGAATGTATCTAACTATAATGACATGCAAAGACAAATGAAACAAATATATCTGATATCATCATAGTTGATCACTTTTGCTATCTGTGAATATTCCTGTGGTCTACAACTTCTATGACAATTTTTAGGTTTCAGACTTGTGAGAGAGGAGTAATGAATGAATAGATGAATGAATAAATGACATTTATAGCAAATGTTCAGTCGCTTCTGTTCCCATTTAAACATTAAACACATTTCCATTTTTGTTCTTGTTCATTACATTGCAAAGGTGGATGGGTAAGAAGAAGAAAAAGGATGATATGATATGATAAGAATGAATAATGATCTCACAGTTGTATATGTAAACAATCAGAATGATAAAAATATTAATAGTACAACTAATACTAATATCATCATCATCATCATCATCATCATCATCATCATCATCATCATCATCACCACGACCACCACGACCACGACCACCACGACCACGACCACGACCACGACCACCACCACCACCATCATCATCATCATCATCATCATCATCATCATCATCTCACACATCTCATTACAATACTGTTATCAAAGGTCAGTTAATCTCTTCAAATGTCCTACTCATGACCACATTCATATTTTTCTTCCCATTTTGAGTTTCTCGTTTTGTATCATTATTCATACTCATTGAGTTTTCACATCAGCATTGACTGGTGGTTTTCACTGGAGATCAAGTGACACAAGACAGCAAGTCTCCTCAGGACTCTCCTCAGTATTCAGTAGTGTTGTCTGTATAGTCTCAGTTCTTTCCTAGATCACTAGTTCATCCAACCTTTTTGCTAGTTTGTTGTTGTCATTATTGTAATTATCTGCATACTAGAGGTCATTGCTCCAGATTAAGTAACAGCAAGTCTCTTCTACTCTCCAGTTGTCTTTTCAGTATCCTTGCATATCACATTGGCACTGTCGTTAGTAACATACTAACCCCCACCTCTACTCATTCATAAACCTTCTTCATTCTGTTAGGCCACTGCTGACAATCGGAGGTTGGAAATCTCTAATTTCCAGTTCTTTACTCAGTATCCATGCTGACCCCAGTGATGCTGTTGTCTGTATAATCTCAATCCTTCCTCCAATCTTGTCTTCAAAGTCTTTAGTCCGGTTTCCAGGGCACCAACTATTATTTTTACAATGCTGACCTTCATGTTCCACACCTTTCTTGGCTCCCAAGTCCTGGTTTTCTCCCAGCTTTTCACACTCCTTCATATTTACTCTATGGTCTGCAGGCACAGCCATGGAATAGAACATTATTTTGGAAATTTTTATTAGATGAAACATTGATATTTGTCATTGACTTTTTGCAGCCTTTCTTTCATCTGATTTCTGTTGCTTTTTATTACATCAGTTGATGTGATAGTCTTTGAATTTCTCGAATGAAGCATTCTCAATTTTTCTAAGCTATTTCTGTTGCTTTGTATAATAACTCTCAGACTGTCATTCAATGGTTGTCAGTAATGGATGTGATTCAGAAATAAAGAGTAAGTCTCTGGTGAAATTCAAGCTTGCATCCTTTTCCCAATAATAACAATTGAAATTGCTACATCTCATCATGAATTTAAAACAATATTACAGCTAATACTACTACTGAGATACTACTCAAAAACAAAGAAGGCAGTAGATCAGGTGTTTGCAGAAAATAAGAAATAAAATCAATATAGCAAGATTTGAGCTTTTCTAATCTGTTGCTGTCATGGCCTAATCAGTAAGGCAGCTGCCTTGGATAGTTAGGCTTCTCAGGGAAAAAGGATTAGGATTTGAATTTTGCCGGAGACTTATTCTTTATTTCTGATCCATGCAACTGTAGAGTGATTATCAGACAGTTGTGATAAAAAGCAACAGGAATGAGATTAAAGACATACAAGATAAAATCTTTTATCAATGAACAAAACATATATATATATAAATAATAATTTTAATCATCCTCCTGTATTTTAAAAAGTTTTTTTTTATTTTGAACAATTTTTTTTCTCAAAAGTAGAATATTATATTTTGAAATTATAAAGGAATTAATGAATGAATAAAAAGACAAATAAAGGGTGCCTGAAAGGAAAGCAGTGCCAGTAATGTTCCAAAGAGGTAAGTGATTGAAAAATCTAAATGAGGTTTCTATCTGAAAATATCATTATATTTAGGCATTTCCCAACTGGCTGAATTATAATAACTAAAATAAGGAAAAGTGTCATGAGAAAGTTACGAAATCATTAAAAAAAAAAGAAACGAAAAGAAAAGAATTTAGAAAGATGGAAGCAAAAAAAGGAGGAAGAAAGTGAGATAAGAATATCAGACTAGGTGAAACTGAACAAAAATTAAAGATGAAAAGATAGAAAAGGAGAGAGGGAGAGAGAGAAGGGGGAGAGAGAAGTTATAGCTGAGGATAGAGTGAAATACAATAACTCAATGAAAATAGACCAAAGACATAAGAAATAAGGGAAAACATAAAGGCACTCAAGAACTAGAGAAAAGACAAAAATAGAAAAGTATACAAGAAAAAAAAAAGGAAGAAATGAAAGAAAATAGAGAATGACTGGGTGTGCAGGGAAAGAAGAAAAATAAAAAAAAGAAACGCCCTGAAACAGAATTGAAAAAAACAATGAGACAGACATAAAGAAAGAAAAGGAAAAAACAAGAAAGGGAAATAGTAAAAAGATGCTGAGAGAAATATATCTCAACTGATAAGCAAAGAAGATAAAGAAGGAGTTTTATAGTTTGTTCCAGGAGGAAATAAGTGATTGTCTGTTTCGAGTAGTTACTACAGGATATTGTTGTTCTTCTGGTGGTCACATGACATTAAGAACTTATCAGGAGCAAAGAAGCAGACATACTCCATGCTGAGAGGAGAAGCAGAAAATACTCATGAATACAACTGGTTGTTGAAGCCTTTCAGAACAAGAGAGCCGGCTTCTGCTGCTGCCAATCCTGGAAGCCGTTATATCCCTCATTGAACAGCAAATTATTTCTGCTATTCATTACAGAAATTGAAATACTTGAAAGCAAGAGATATTTGATGACCTCAGGCAGAGGAGGGGGAGGTACAAAAAAATATATTCGGATGTTGGTTGTCAGGTAAGAGACAAGGGAATGTCCCATTTGTGACTCATTCAAAGATGTCACTGTTCATAATGACCTTCTGATACACAGCCTCTATGAGGTTCCAATTTTCAAAAGCCATTTGCCTTCAGTGAGGAGACCTGATCCAGGCTAGGTGGGCAAATGCCTCCCCGCCTACCACTGGGTGCCAATGACACCTAGTACTTCAGTATAGAGAGAATTCTACTTGAGACTTTCTATATTTGTGGCCAATGTATGTATGTAGGAGTCAAAAGGTGGGAAATAAAAGATTGAGATATTTTATACCAAGGATTCAGGATCATACAGTTAGGCTGCACAAAAAGTTTCCTTCATGCAGGGCCTATGAGAAAGAATAGTGGAAACTGATGCATTGTACCTGGCCCCAGACATTCAGGCAGGGGAAGTTTCTTAGGTAGAGCTACCATGGCAGATGGAAACAGGATGGCTAAAAGATGAAGGTGCTCGTACATGCATGTATGTGCGAGAGACAGTTAAAATAAACAGCTTTGCACCACTTTATAGAATTCCTAACCTGCACACCTACATTATATGTACTAAGATTAACTTAGTATGACATAAGGTAAAACGAGAGGTAGTGAACCTACAAAATTACTTTCTCTTGTTCTCCTGAGTGAAGAGAGCCTGCCTGGAGAGAAAAATCAGTATTAAAAATCTTGGCTGTAGCCAGGATTTGCCTGATGAGGGAAGAGGGTAGCTTCCTTAAAAGAGGATGGTTGATCCTTCAGCACCCAGCTGGAGGAGAGGTCCGTGGCCATACTCCCCAGAGTAATTTTGAATTTCACAGGCACTAAAATTGCTATTGAAAACTCTTTCTTTTACCACAATGTTAATTTTGGTCATCAGATTTGGAAATCTGATTTATCAATTTAATCAAACATGGAAAACCTGTCCTCGTGAAGTGCAACAAAGTCCTTTCCAACTTTAAAAAGTTCAAGATCATCTGTTTATTCCTTATAGCTGATCAATATAGACAGAGAATTTAACCTCTTCTGTGACATACCTGATTGTAGCCATGTCTTAGTTGTACTGGCCAGTGAAAATGATCGCATCATTTCAGTATTATGACTTGCAAGATTATCCTCAACCTTTGGAATCAGAAAGTACCTCTGGCTTTACATTTTTGTTTATCTTGGCAAAAAAGACATTTGTTGACCACACTGAACAAGTTCGGATAATCTTGTGAAAGGCCTTTGCCATGACAATAACAATGATTTGTTTTTCATTTCAACACTGACTCTTACTAAAAAAATATTTGTTCATTGAAATTACTGAAAATATTTGTGAAAATTCTTGGAAATTGAATGTAAAATGGAAGTAAAACTGGAAACTGTTAACACAAGGAGCAGTAATTCTAATTTGAATATAGCTAAGATAATCCTCAAAATACTTCGTCTACCTCAATCAAGGAAATATGGAAATATAAGACCACAAAAAACAAATATAAAGATCATGATCGACATTGATATTATTATTATTACTAGTGATTTCAAAATTTTTCACAAATGCATTAACAGATTTTTGAGGTGGTTGATGTTTAAGAACTTTTCAAATGACACAGCACTTGCCCCCCAAAACAGTACCAATTTATATTCTTGTTTAAAAATTCCCTAATGGCATTTTTTTTCCTTGGCTGACAGGGTGCTGTAGCCCCACCTGCCACCTCTCTGCCAACACTCCTTATTTAATCAACGCTTGAATACTGACTTTTGATACTGGTTAGAGGTATAAAACTATTTAACCATAAGATTTAGTGCTTAATAGTCTTACTAAATTAAACATTGCAAGAATAAATACATTTACAAAATGTGTAATACACATGTATTGATAAAGAAGGCTTAGTAGATAGTTGAGAAAATAGCCATGGGGGCCATGATCAATGTTTTTAGTGGAAATAAAATTGGAATATTTTACATAACATATAGGTTTTATGAAGGAGCGGACTGGCATGGCAGTTATCAGCACAGAAAATGGAATTGGTGAGTTTCAGCTGAGGTTACCTACATTTAATTTGCATTAATGTCTTTGGAAAAGGCATCAATTCACCCCCAGAGAGAATTTCATCAGCATGTGCTGGAATACCAACCTCCACATTTTCATCAGTAACTTCTGCTTAATATACAAATAGACAATAAAAGCTGACAAAATTCTATTTTCAACTATATATCATGCCATCTGTACAAACATTGAGTTTTCTGGTCCCAAACAAACTTAAGGAGGTCAAATAGGCGGGCATCTTAAAATATAGCCATCATTTGGGGATTTTCAACTAGGAATTCTTGGGACTTTTGGTATGGTGTTCTGGTGACTTCATAGAAATTCATTGTGGAAGAAAAAAAATATTTTGATAATTTCCAATTGAAAGCATAGTTTTGTCGACTTAATAGAAACAATGAATAAAATTATTGCCCAATATGCCTTGTTGCATAGGAGATGCATCTATTATTCATTATTGATCATATAGGTTGTAGTAACTGATTTGGATGACAGACAGCAGATAAAAGGTCTCTGATCAGTAATTTGGGGTACAGTTTCAACTTTTTAGGGGCTGGAGTGTTTTATATCATTCAATGATAATTTTTTTTACATTGGTACCAGAGCGGCAGCACTGTACCCTTGTCAGCAGGTGGGCTTTTTGGCTCATGAATATTATATGTTTTGAAAAAAAAGCAGCATTAAATGTCCTCCGTTTTTATCAATTTTTAAAGCTATTTTCTTTCTTTCCCGAATGTTACATCAATAGAAATTCAAAGAAAATCCCTAAAAGAAGCAACTTGGGGAGATATTTAGGAATTTGGGGGGAAGAAATAGAAATGTGGTTATAATCTTTGATTCATTGAGACACACACAGATGCACTCACACACACACACACACACACATGCATGCATGCACATATACTCAATCGCATAAACAAACACTTATTTATAGCCATCAACACAAATGTGCCTAAACATAAAAAATGAATACATATTAAAAATAAATATTATAAAGCATATATAAAAAAAGAATAAAAACAGAAAACATGCATACAAAGACACAAGAGCACACACACACATGCATACACATACACACATATTCATACATGCTAACATATATGTATATATATATATATATATATATTTACCCATTCATTGATCTATGTACCAAAATGAAAACACTGAAAGATGAATACATAAGAGAAAAATCAGAATATTTATATGCACACAAGTTTTCGGAACCTGAACAGAGTTTATCTAAAAAGTTTCTAGTGATTTACTCATTAAAGCCAGGGTTGCCAGATTGGGCTATGAGGAGATAATACTATCTTTATTTTGTGGACACAGGCATTGGAATAGAATCAAATTTGGAAATCAAGTGGAATTGGCGGCAGAGGTTCAATATCAGCTTCTTGAAGCCTCCGGACTTTTCTTCCTTGAGAGGCTGATATTGAACCACAGTCTCCAGACTCTGCCTCCTGAGTCTGGTATTGAACCATTGCATACCACAATGACTCCAGCATTGAAACTCTACCTCCAGACTCATACGATATCCAAAATCAGTGCTGTTCCAATGCTTGTGTTGGGTAAATTTATGAAAAAAGCTTTGATTATCTCTCCCGGTAGCCCAATCTGGCAACCCTGATCAAGATACACATGTATTGCACATATTAATGTACAAGATGCTACTTCAAAGTTGGAATAAATTGAACAAATTGATTAAGCTTTTCATTTAACAAGTTACCAGATATTTTCTGTGTTTTTTTAATTTTATTTCACATATCTCTCAAAATTGCTACACCAGGATATAAAGAACCTCGTTTTCTAGCAATTTTTCTTTTTTGGAAAGCCTTTCTGCACGTTGAATTCCAAAAACTTTTAAGTAGCACCATGTTTATGTATGTTTGTGTATATATGTGTGTAAACGAGTATATATATATGATTGTGTGCCAGTGTATATGTATAGATTAAACATAATTTATAATTTGATATTTTGCCAAGAAATTATTTTCTTGACAAAGCCAGCTCCCACTGGTGAAATGTTGAATTAAATTAAACATAATCCACACAGGTTATATATATATATATATATATATATATATATATATATATATATATATATATATATATATATATATATATATATATATACATACATATACATATATACACATATATATATATATATATATATATATATATATATATATATATATATATATATACATACATATACATATATACACATATATACACATATAAGTTACGAGGCATTTTGTATGTTTTGCTGGTTATTTCATACATCTCTCAAAATCACTTTACCAGGAAATGAAGAACCATTTTCTAGCAATTTTTGTTTTTTTAGGGGAATATGTATATATATATATATATATATATATATATATATATATATATATTCATAAATTGAAATTATATAGAAGTAATTAAGAATATGTATGAATGTGGTACTGCAATATTAAAGACTTCATAAAGATTCTAACAAGAAAAGAATTGGAAAAGGAGTAAGACAAGGGGATATAATATTACAAAAACTCTTCACAGTGAGCCTTGAAAACAGCTTTTTTAAAACAGACAGGGGTAACATTGAAGGAGATTATTTCAACGATTCAAGGTGCTGTGATGATATTGCATTAATATTAGAAATTGTGGATGATCTACAAAATATGATAAATGATCTAAAAAGAAAAAGTCAGAAAATAGGGTTAAAGATAAAACAGAATGAAGACAAAAGTTATGTTCAATGAAAAAGTCCCAAAATAGATCATACGGAGAGAGGGTAAAGCCTTAGAAATAAATTGAGGAATACATTTACCAAGGTCAGGTAATAAAACTTGAGAAAGACTACAGAAATGAAAAAGGACAGCACATAATGATTAGCTGGAAAGTATTTGGTATGAATAGAGACATTCTGAAAAGAAAATTGCAAATATGCTCAAAACATGAAGTATTCAGTCAATGCATAATACCTGCTAAACATATGACTCTGATACTTTGAAACTCACAAAACCACTCAAAAATGGAAAAAGAATTGTTAGGAATAACTCTTAATGATAGAAAATGATCAACATGGCTCTGAGAGAGAATCAGGGTGAAGGATATTGATCAACAAATGAACAGTCAATGCAGTAGGAAAAGGACGATGACGATGACGATGACGACGATGATGATGATGATGATGATGATGATGATGATGATATGTATATAAATATATATATGTATGTAAATGGGTGTGCAAAGGCCCAAATAACTGCTCTCAGACCAAATTCTCATCTCAGCATTGCTATGTAATTGGGTGTGTATACATATATTCTTAATTACTTAATGTTTAAGGAGCAGGAAGTGCATTTTAATCATCCCCTAATGGCAACTGGGTATCATACCAGTCAAAGCTTGAAGCAGGCTTTCGTGTTCATACATAGATTTATACAAATACATATATGTATGTATATATAAATTTGCCTTCCTATATTGCCCCATATAGTATGTTGACCAGCAGAGAAATGATGCAGCATAGTAACTGCATCTACACAACAATCCTGAGTCATTTAGCTGCAATTGGCTTGGTCTCTAATGGATGACACTTCAAAGTGGGCAAATTAGATAGATCAGGTTGTGGACATCAATTCATTGTTAACCAACAGAGAAATGATGCAGCATTTAAAATGCATTCACCTCTTAAACTGAGTCATTTGTAAAATCTTATTGATATCATTAAATGTTTGGAAACTTTCTTACAAATTCAAGATCACCATTGTCTCATTCATTAGCTTCGAAAAATTTATGATTTAGAATTTGCATTGATAATTCAGTACCCCTTCTGTAAGTAGTGCATTGGACATTCTCCTTTGTCATTTTCTTTATCTTCTTTTGCTCCTGATTTTTTTTGTTTGAGAAATTTAGAGAGTTAAATTGAAGGTGAATTGGAAATTTGTATATATTGAACAAAGTTGAGTTACTGAGTTTTATAAACTGGATTCAAGTGAAGCTGTATGTTGTATTTATTGAATAAAAGTCAGTCGGAGATAGGTATAAGTTGAATAAAATTTCAGGATTAGTAAAAATTGAATGAAGTAGAGTTGGAGAATCAAATGTAATACAGGTGAGTTTGACTGTTAGAGAAATTGGATATAGATGAGTTGAAGAGCTGGATAAATTGAATCAAGTTAGAGTATGATACTATCAGTCACAAAATTTTACAAACCAGTGAGAAATTACATTAAGAAAACAATATCAGGATTTTACTAGTTTTCATGAAGTCTTGTGAAAATCAAGAAAATTCTCTTTTTACTAGAGATAGGCAAGAGTGAGAATTCTCGGGCCTGTAATCTTTGTATTGCTATTTTGGAAAAACCAGTGAAAAATATGTTAGTTTGTGTAAGAGGCACAGGCTAACATTGATGGATCCTGGTAGCCCTATATCTTTAGGGCCAGTACATTCTGATTCAAGGGAAAAGGATAAAAAAGCATAATTAATTGCTATTATGACTCCAATTAATAAAGCTAAAAAGTAGATCTTACTACATTTACATTGCAAATAATTTCAGAAACTACTGTAATTTTTTTGACAATTCAATTCTGTAATAAAATCATTAACAATGCATTCATGTTAGTCACAATATTCCTATTCAGTAAATAAATCTTGTATCAATTCCTGACCATAAACACTTTTCTTTTGGAATACATTATTTTTGGGAGTAAGTTTTCTACCTGGCTTCATACTCTGATCACACTTATTCAGATTTTTCGCTTTACCTTTTTATTCTGATCACACTTTTTGGGGGGAGTTATTCTATCTGAGGTCATATTCTGACAATATTTTTTTGGATGTTGTTTTTTAACTCGACCACATAACACCCGCCCCCTATAGGCAAAATTTGAGGGTGAACTTTTTCCTTTTTTTAGGGATCAAAATTGAGGAGAAACTTTTATATCCCCTTTTCAGAGAAAAATACTAATCTTTGAGTAGTTACTCTTATTTATTTTGTTATATAATAATTATGATAATAATTTGGTTTTGAGGAAGTGACTTTGCATTGACTTTGATAGTTGGCAAAGACAGCTTAAGCTGTAATAGTTCTATTCTTTCAGCAATGCTTGCTTCCTGACCACTGACAGTGCCTTTCCTCCTAATTAGCACTGCATTTCTTTGTTACTGCATTTCTTTGTTACTTTGTTAAACCATTTACATTATTCATATTATAGGTCTCTTCTTTCAGTAATGTTTTCATCAATTATGACCATTGATAATCCCTTTCTTTCTAATCAGCAATGCATTTCTAAAGTAAAATCATTATAAAATGGAATTTTTTATTGAATCAGCAATAGAGCTGCAATAACAGAAATTTGCATAATTTCCAGTTAATGGGTCAAAAACTCAGCTGCTAACCTACTAGCTTCTCCCTACTGGGTGAGTTTGATCAGATTAAACTTGGATGTGGTAGAGTACGTTTACATTGGTAAAAGCCATGTCAATAAATGAATTGGTATATCATGCATAGAGAGAGGAAGAACACATCTACATGCACAGATCTGCATGTACTCAGTGCCCTTTTAACTATGAAGGACTTGAGGCACAGGCCCCCAAACTGCAATGGGCCCCAAGATAGGTTTAAGCCCCCCAAGTAGGCCAGACTTTTGGCTTATGTACTGGGTTTTACAGTAAATGGTAACAATCAATTTTTTTTCCCGTTACATATGTCACCATTTTGGGCAAAACCATGTGAAGTTTTTGGCAAATCAAGCCTTTTTTACCTTTTATCCAAAGAATTTGTATATGCTCATATATATATAAATATTTATATGTATATATATATATTATTAAGAAATGGATATATAATCTGACAGAAATAATTATATATGTGTTATATTAGAAAATCTAATAAAAATGATCTGTTATTACACAGTGAATGTATCAACAGAAAAGTCATATAGAATACACATTCTATAAGACTATCAGATTATATATCTATTTTTTGATGATATGTTTAGAAACAAATAGATCGGATTAGGATAATAAATGAAAAAAAAAATGAGAATTTGAAGCTGAGACAGTTATTTAGGCCTTTGCATTACCAGTGACTGTTTAACTCAATGGTAAGTGAAACCCTATGAAGAAGCAGCTACGCACTGGTTGCAGGCTCAATACCAAAAGAACAAGATAAGAATTTGGAGCGAAAACTCTTATTTGGGCCATTGCATTACCAGCGACTGTTCAGCTCAGTGGTAAAAGCGATGCAATGTTAGAGTGGCTACCCAACTGGTTGTAGTTTTGATTCCTGCAGCAACCCCATTTTCTTTAATTCTTTTTCATACTTATGTTGTCTCGACAAAATGATACACAAATTGCGTAATGATGAAAGATCATTTCAAATAAGTGTTTCTATATATAATGCAATTTATAACTATATACATATATGTGTGTGTGTGTATATATATACATATGTGTGTGTGTGTCTATATATATATATATATATATATATGTACATATAAAATTTTAAAGTTCTAATCAGAAAAATCACTTGAATGAATATCCTTAGACTACCCAAATTTGATTGAGCTTGATTCTAATGGGATACTACAAGCTTGATTTAAAATTTTTTTTCTTATGAGGCATTCATTCTTATCCTCTTAAGTGAAGATCACTGAGATTTTAGTCATTGCAATTCTATGACTGAAATGCAAAAGACGGAAATTTCCATCAGTCATACTATTGACCCTTCTACTTGAAATTACTGGTAATTTCTGTTTCTCTGTCCATAACTTCAAGTGTAAGTCCCAGTTAATGGGTTAACAAACTAAAAGTATATTTCCAGAAGGTAAAATGAAAAACTAATGTCAAAAGTTTGTCTTTCATTCAATGAATGTCATCATCAACTTGGTAGGTTTTGAATATAATATCAGAATAATTATCATTCATCTAAGAGAATTTTTGCAAACTATGCCACTATACTAAAAATGTAGGTGCAAGCAGCTTAACAGTTAACAGTTAACCAGATTTCAAAATCTGGTTAGGACAACTTGCATCCACTTCTCACTAATGCCCAAGGCATGAATCCACTTCTTTCTCAAACTATAAGTAAATGACAGGGCACTTGGAGCTCTTTAGCCAGTCATTCTTGGGTGTCAGACTAGCACCATACCCTGCAAAAATCCATAATCATTACAGAAACAATGGTTTTGTTTCCATGGATTGTTTGATGAATGGAAACAAAATCATCTATATATTGCAGTATAATGGAACAACTAGATCTAATATCACGAAAAAAGAAAAAAGTGTAATAATAATAACCATAATTCCAAGGGACATAGAAGCAATGTTGGTTATCATGCTAAGAGAATTTACAGGGAAAAGTGTAGGCATAAAATACATTTATAACACATACACTAACATATATATATATATATATATATATATATATATATATATATATATATATATATATATATATATATATATATATATATATATATATATATATATATATATTTATAAAACCCATTTTGATTTCATTCTATGCTTTTTTCCTCCACTGAATGACTCTCTAACGATTGTCACTAATGACTGGATTAATATAAATGGCAACATGTACACATGATTAATACTAATGCACACATGTATGCATGATTTTATACTCAGACGCAACAAGCAATGAGACAGGCTTATACATAGAGCATTCTTCACTCCCGTAAAGATATTTTTTTTATGTTTGATGTAATTTGAAATAATAAATTACTTAAAATCAAAGTTGGAAAAGTTTAAAAAATTTAATTTGTCTTGAGTTGTTGGAATTTATTGATGAAGAACTTTCATTATTGATATTTGACAAGTTTTTCTTTCATAATTACTTTTGCTTTTGATTGTTATGTTCAACAACAATTAATGGTGTAATGACCAGGCTTCATAAAGAGCCTTACAAAAGGTACTCATCCCTCTGGATGGTATAACAAAATGAAAGCTATAGGTGTCTATTAATGGAATATTGAGTTTGTACTTATCTAAACATGCGGTCTTTCTTTCTGTTTGTGGAGCAGAGACATACTCACTGTTAAGAGAATTATTTATGCCCAACAGCCTCAAAGAAAAAACCTATGAGAAACTCTTGCTTATGCTAAAGGAGTACAGTAACCCATCCCCACCGGTCATTGTTGAATGATTCAATTTTTATATGAGCTGTCAACAGTCCGGTCAGTTAATTTCTGATTTCATTGCATGGTGAAAAAACTCTCCCCATTCTGTGAGGTCAGAAAGACCATTGAAGACAAGAGAGACCAGTTAGTGGTAGTTGATTGCATTTAGAAATGTTTGTTATCTGAAAGGAAATTGAAATTTCCTTTTGCCTCACATAGAAAAGTGGACAAAGAACTTGACCATCTTGAGTCTCTTGGCATCATTGATCTTGTGCAATATTCAGAATGGGCTGCTCCCATAGTTGCAGTTGTTAAGACTGATCAATCTATTTGTTTGTGTGGAGATTACAAAATGACAATTAACAAATGTTCAAACCTTGACCAGTATCTTATTCCCCCGGACGACTTTTACTGTCTCAGTTTGGGAATAAAGTCAATTGTATGGACAAATCTGTAAGCCAATCACATGTCGTTTACTATAAGTATGGTATATTGGTAAGGGGATTGTGCAAACACTGAAAATTTAACCAACCTTATAAAATAATGTATTAAAGAAACTCTCAGGTTCTGGTCTCTGTGTTGACAAATACAAGTTTGTCTAGGCAGAGATGCATTGAGAGCTCAAAACGGCCTGGGCAAACATCTGAAATTGGCCCATTAATGTAGGCTATGATTTTGGCAAGCGCAGTGTACCCATACAGGTGAAGACTTGGGCAAATTTTTAAACTGGAATTATTAAAGAAACATATTGAGGGCATATGGAATGGGAGTGGGGAGTAATGCCCACTTACGCATGGTCAAATTTGGGCTGGCTACAAAAGGGCTAATTATAAATTGTAAAGTTCCACACATTCTCTCACTTGATGTTGAAAACAGTACACAACTCTCGTGCTGTGTGTACAATATCGAGTGAGCAAATGTGTGAAAAATTCATGAAAGAAAAATAGAAGTTAATACATACATTAATACATACATTTGCTCACTTAGTGTTAAAAACTGTTCACCAAAGTTGTGCACCGTTTTCAGCATTAACTGAGCAAGCACTTGGAACAATCCAATTTATAATCAGGGAAGATTTGGTTGGCCATGTATCAATAAGTATTATGAGAATGAAATGGATGATTTCTTATGATGTACTCCCTCTCCTAGATGTTCACATGCAGTGACTACATGTCTCTCTTGCTGATATCTTTGAAATGACCATGAGGCTGATCTTCCATGTCCAACATGTGGTGTACATGGCATAGCCAGAAGAGACAAAGTTGCTGGAGCAGAATGTAGAAGTTGGCTATCTGGGTGTAAAACTATTCTTCTTTTTTCAACTGTGAAATACAGTCATGCCTGGCTTAGTGTTGCCCCATTTAGTGCTGATTCATTGCAATAGCATTCTTTTTCAAATATTTTTCAAATGAATTTGGGACTGTTAAATTTCTGAAATAGATTATAAAAGAGAGCATCATTGATAGTCTCTGCAGTAAGCATGTACTATATTCCATTCCATCTTATTGAGGCTCAATAAAATCATATGTTCAATGAATAATTGCTGGCACCATCTCTGTTTATCCTTTTTTATAATGACCCATTTTTTAAAATTCAATGCTGTATTTGTTTAGATGTACACAATTTGCACTCAGAGCATGCATACCACATCCAATACCATTTACCAACTAAGACCTGAAAGATAATCAGCTTATATATATATATATTTAACTGGAATAAGTTAAATACAGAAGATCTGTGTCTCCAGGGGTACATAGCTATGTTGTTTTCAGTAGTGATAATTTTGTAAAAATAATCAGTAGGGGTGACTGTTTACAGTAAAGGCAAAGTTTTCAGATAGATTTTGTAAGAGAAAATATAGTGAAAAAAACGAACTCAGAAAAAGTTCAATATTTCAATGCCTATGGTATCTCATCAGGAGAATAGATTGTCCACCCCTTGGCAAGAGTGATTGAAAACTAGTTTCTCATCTGGAACAGAATTGATTTTAGAGTTTCTATTGCTCACATTATTTAGTCCTGTACATGCCATCAAAAATTATAGAGAATATTGATCATAGAAATAATGATAAAAATGAAAGATTTACTTTATCTTTTTTTGTAGGTTTAACGTAAAAAGAAATTTAATCTGTAAATTCTCCAGGCTCCCATAAAGGAATTTTCCATTCTCTTCATTGAAAAAGACTAATCTATGTTGTCTTACTTTGAAATATGAGAACCAAAGACTAGCCAGTTATCGTATTTCCAGGACTCCATTTGTTTTGAACATTAGATTTTGTTAAACTTCATATTTCTTGATTATAAAAAAACAGTTTTATTTAATAACATCTTTCAGAAGTAACCACAGTGTATGAAAAATTTTTTGAAATGTTTAAAAACATTTACCTGTAAATTGAGTTTTTAACAAAAGATCTTAAATGAATTATTTCTAAATTAATATTCTTTTCATAACCAAAGAGTCTATAATATATTTTGATAAAAAAGAAAGCATAAACTCTTCCAGACAAAAGCATATTTCAATTTTGTTGCAGTTGTTAAGATTTTTCGACTAATAAGATATTTAAGTATCATACTAAAATTTCTTTTACTTTCAGTGGGGACTCATTTTCATAGAAAAGTAAATATTATGAATATACTCATGATATTTTACAAAGATTTCATAAAATTAAATAAAGAAGAGATGATTGACTTCAAGATATTTCTAAACTTTTCTTGCAAAATACACTTCTAATAAATAGATACATTTATAAATGAATAAGTATAGGAAATTATATTCAAATCTGATAACAAGTTGATTTTTATCATGATTTTAAAATATGGGTCAGCTATGACTGAAATTCTAAAATTCAAATCATTATGTCCCATTGTTAATTTAGTGTAGACAATTTTTCAAAGACTGAACACTCTAAAACATTGGAAATAAATAGTTTTTATAGCTGAATGAACTCCCATCATCTTTCTTATGAATGGAATAAAAATGTTTTACTATAAAATTAACTATTAAACAAATTTGTGTTTTTTTTGTCACCTATTCCTTCTTTATCAAAAGTGTGTGGAGGTGCCTATCTTTATTTTTAGTATATTATGTACCAAACTAAGGAATTTTGAGAAGTTGATAGTCAAGATGGTCAAGTTCTTTGTCCATTTTTCCATGTGAGGCAAAAGGAAATTTCAATTTCCTTCCAGATAACAAACATTTCCAAATGCGATCACCTGCTACTCTTACCACTAACTAGTCTCTCATGTCTTCAATGGTCTTTCTGACCTCACAGAATGGGGAGAGTTTTTTAATCATGCAATGAAATCAGAAATTGATTGGCTGTTGACAGCTAATATAAAAATTGAATTGTTCAACAACAACCGATGGGAATGGATTACTGTGCTCTTTTAACTTAAGCAAGAGCTCCTCATAGGTTTTATCTTTGAAGCTGATGGGCATAAATAATTCTCTCAACAGTAAGTATGTCTCTTCTCCACAATAGTACCAAATAATAGCACAGCAAGAAATATACTTAACTTGAGTGGCACACAAATTGTAAAAATGATATGATTTGCACAAAGCCCTCTCAGTGGTCAATGAATGGAAATTTCATATCAGCGTATTGATATACGTATTCTTCACCTCTTTCCCTATCAACTGTTTCAAAATATACTGATAAAACCACTCCATTGGTAACTCAGGAAGAGGGGCAGACACAATAATTGTAATAGACACATTCAAGGCTTGAAGTATGTATTTATATGGAAAAATTTTCTTGGCACACTAGAGAGATATTTGCAGCATACTATTGTGCTGCAGTGCTGCAGCACACATTTTGAAAACCACTAGCCTACTCATTAGATGCCAGGCAGCACTGGCCCTCAGACTGACCATTTGACAAGGATCTGCCTCTGTATCTAGGACATTGGAAAGATGTAGATGGGCTGAACCCCATTAAGGACAAATTTGCACCATCCAGGATGCACCAGCCCCTTACAATGTTAGAATTCAAGGCCTTCCTGAGTTTATTGCTGTTTTATGTCTGGTATTTCCCCAGCAGATGTTAGTTCACTTTTATCTGCAACAAAAGGATATCTCTTATAGCTGGGGTACCAGTCAGTCAACTACTTTTCAGAGTGCCAAGGATTCACAGCAAACTGTGAATGTTCTGCTTCATTATGACCCTGAAAAGGAAGTAGTCCCAATGTGTGATATCAGTCAGTACAGTGGGAGTGTAGTTTTATCACACATCATACCAGATGATTCAGAGAAACCTGAGGCCTTTCCTTCCTAAACACCAGCTGAGAAGAATAATAGCAAACTGGACAGGGAGATCTTCAGGATCATCTTGGAGGTAAAAAAATGTTCCATTAGTATCTTTTCCGGTACCTTTTCTGCATTATTACTTCCATAAACCACTCATCAGTCTTTATGGTCCGATGAAACTGACCCTGGACACACTATGATTGAAGATCATACAATGACCAGTGTTAATGAGCACTCATCATTAAACGATAGGATTCAGACCTGGTTCACACATCATCATGACTGATGCAATGAGTCATCTGCCTTTACAGGAAGTAGTGGATATTCATATGCCTGGTTGCATAGTACGTCTCATGGATCACCTTGATAGTTCCCAGGGTGACTCAGTTGACAAACATATCCAGAGTTGCTTCGATCCTGTTCTTAGGTTGTTCAAACCGCACAGCTGGGATGGAAGAATCTTTCATGTAATTCCACATTTATCATTCCGTGATAATCAAAATGAATTAAGTGCAGAGAGTGGCATGTGCAAAATCTACTTCCACTATTTACTATGAGGTTCCTGGGTGGTAGTTCCCAAACATCTCAGGTAACAAGTTTGAGGCGAGCTTCACTGGTGTCAGCCTGGCATAGTTAAGTTAAAAGGTCCTGCTAAATTAGTGGGAAAGGTGTCAACATTGACAGAAGAGTGAACAACTGTTACCCCTCCAAATGCATGAGATCACCAGCAAAGGTGTCATTACTGCAGTGGGAATGTCTAATAAAATTGTGGCATCGGGTTCATGTGAACTATGCAGACTATAATAATCATCATAGACACAAATTCAAAGTGGATTGACATTTACATGGCATGCGCAATAACTACTAACACCACCATTGAAAAATAAGACATTGTTTGCTACCTATGGCCTTCCATACATTTTTGTTGGTGATCATTGTCCATTTTGTACCAGTTTGGTTTACTGAGTTCACATAGTAGAATGGCATTAGAGACAAGCTTTTCAGCCCCCATCAGCAGACGTAAAATAGTTTAAGCTGTACTGATGCAATGTAAATGCCAAAATGCAAATGTGGATGATTGATTCTTTCAGTGAATAAGATGTAAGTTTGGTAGTTTTTCCAAATCATTTGGTAAATTAAAGGCAGTTCTTTTGCCCCTTGCTATATTTTTGAATGTAATTTATATATAATTGTGAATTGTTAGTAGTGAATTGTATATTCCAATGACCAAAGATCAAAACTAGTTGGACAAAATTAAATAAAATATTCTGTACAGTTAAACCTCTCAGTTGATATCCATGTATATATATATATATGTATATATATATATATGTATATATATATATATATATATATATATATATATATATATATATATATATATATATATATATATATATATATATATATATATATATATATATATATATATATATATATATATATATATATATATATATATATATATATATATATATATATATATATATACATATATATATATATATATATATATATACATATATATATATATATATACATATATATATATATATATATATATATACACACAGTTTCCTTTCAAAACAAATCACCTCATGGAAATTCAAATATATCTGAATTTTCCCTGGGGATCAGATAATTTTCCGTCTTTGTCCTATAATAGTTTTTACATTTTCATGTGCATTTCATACCTTAAATGTAACTACTATTATGGGATAGAGGTAGGATAAAAGATTGTTGCAAGCCATTGGGTTGCATGTAAAATAATGTCATGAGGAAGATAAGATGTTGATGGCAGTTTGAATGACATATAGTTTACTGACTATCAAGGCATTTGCATTTGTAATTGAGATGGCAGGAGATTTGGCTAATAAGTTTTTTATGCATGGAAATAATAAAAGTGTTACTATTACTAATAATATCAAGGAAGCAGGTTTCTGATTTCATCTATACAATTAGCTAGGATTAAAATAAGGTCAACATATCAGACATAAAGAGTATGTTTGTTGAGATTTTGAAAGTTTTATCTTCGAGATATTTTTTGATTGTATTACAGTAGGCCAACGTTACACCAAGTGGAGGTCTAATACCAACATCCTCAGTCCAAGCGTAGAGTTGCAAGCTAAAATTGATTACATAGAATAATAGGATTAATTTACTGAAGTAAAAGGTAAGAATTATTACAAACATAATGAGCTAAACACTTGCTGGTAATGCAAAGGCCCAAATAAGTGTTTACTCACCAAATTCTCTTCTTGTTTATTCTTGGTCTATTCATTTCTTTTCAAAGTGACAGTAATTTATTAAGAAATGGATACATATGATCCAACAGAATGATCATAAATCGTGTTATATTATATAAAAAGTCTTATTTGAAATCATCTCTCATTGCTACATGGTTAATGTATAGCTTGTACTAGACAATGTAAATAGAATAAACAATTAAAGATATATATATATATATATATATATATATATATATATATATAAATATATATATATATATATATATATATATGTATATATATATATATGTTTATGAATGCATTTTATTATTTGAAATGACTACCTATTGTTACATGAAAAATGTGTCAATTGGCCAAGGCAATTAAATATTAGAAGAAACAATTGAAGAAAATGGGGCTGCTGTAGGAATTGAATCTGTGAGCGAGTAGGCGTACACTTTAATGTTGCGTTGCTCTTACTATTGGGCTAAACAGCTGTGTGGAAAGGCAAAACCCCAAATGACTGCTTAATCCCACATTCTCATTTTGTTCATTTACTGCACATATTTGCATTCTCTCATTATTGGAAAGACAATGTGTCACTTGGCCGAGGCAGTGTAGATAAAACAAACAATTAAAGAAAATAGGGCTGTGGCCGGGGTAGAATCTACAATGGATTAAGTGATCACTTTCAAATTTTGTAATGCATTCATAATCATTCTGTGGGATTATATAACCATATCTTGATGATATATATATACACACAGACACACACACACATGAAATAGAGCTTTAAAAATTATGAAATAATGGTTTAAAAAGCTGAATTTAACCCCCCTTGTACAGATATACCTAAACCAACCACCATAGCTTTTTTATATTTTAAAACATGCCCAGAAAGAGAAATGCATACCTGCGCACAGTGGCATACCAACAGGTGACACAATCAAAGGGATGACACCATGATGATTGCATTCATTTAAAAAAAAAAGTTTGGTAATTGACCGCATTTAACAAACATTCAGTAAATTCAACAGCAATTCAGTTCCACCTCGCTTTCTTATTACATTGTTTGGTGACCATGAAAGTTCTTGGCATTATCCTAGTTTGGTAGTCTAGCTTTTGCGGCATTTTTTACAAGATCAAAATGTAGTATCTATTCTTCTCATGTCAGTTAACGAAACATCAACTTCCCATTTTCAACTTTTAACCATCGTATTTTAATTGTTTTCTTCATAAATTTTAATTTAGTTTAATTTTTATTTTTTAATTGACCAAAAAGAAACTTATATTATGGCTGTATTTTAATTGTAGAATGTTTTTCTTGAATTTTATAAAACTATTAAAACAACATACACAATAATTTAATTACAAAAATACAAAACAAACAATAGTTTATCTTATTACAAAATCTAATGATAATTAATAAGTTAAAATGAGTAATGAAGAATTATAATAGGCAGAAAAAAAATGATCTTCTGAAATCAAATTACTTGAATTTTTTCACATGAGATAGGTGGGGTAAACTTTAAAATGGGAATGCCAAGTCATGTGGTTTCAAGCGACAACAATAGATAAGATTCATAACAACTTCCATTATTTTTCACTTGGAAAAAGTATTCAAACTAAATTGAAATTCATGAAGAAAATAACTGAAATACAACTTTGTTGATTAAACATTTAAAATTGAAAGAGGAGCCAATGATGGCTTACTGAGACTTACCAAGTCTCAGTAAGCCATCATCGGCTACTCTTTGATTTTGATACAAAGGCCATAAATTGCTGGACAATGAAACTAGCATGATCCAATGTTCATTATGGTCCACATATTCACCACAATTCATTCAATAAATTATGAGAGAGCCTGTTATGGTCCATGAGTTTGTTAAAGCAGAATTTTTTTTATACCAGAGTTCATTATAGCGACAGTTCAACATATATATACCACAAAAATCAACAAAGACACTGATTGTTCTATAGTCCTTCAAAAATCGAATCAAATCCAAAACAGATTGTTGTTTATATTTCTTATACACAATGTTTATTTCTCTCTATAAAACTGCTCACTTGCATTTCTTCATATTCTGTTGCAACTGGGATATGATGATTTATTGGTGAGCGATGAAAATAGGATTTTTCACGTAACTGCACTAAAAATTTATGAACATGGATTTAAATTCGGTAGTTTATTGTTTTATGAGAGGTGAATATCTCATCCTTGCAACTTTGAATAGAAAACTGTGCAGAACCCCATAATTCATAGTAATTCAATGACAGACAGGTACCAAAAAGGTGCCGAAAAAGTGCTGCTTTTGTATCTTTCAAGGTAAGTAGAAAACCTATCTCCATAAGATTATAACTTCCAATACCCTATGCTAACTAAACAACATTTTTTGAAACATATTTAATGTTATTGTGATGATTTATGAAGTGCAGTGAAAAGCAAAAGCACTTACGACTCTAAGAGTAATAGTTTTGAAATTCATGGTTGAACATATTTGCATTTTTTTAGAACTAGAAAACATCAACAATCACTTAAAGAATAATTCTTGATGTATAGCATTTACTCCCCCCCCCAAGAAAGACATTTTACAAGGTCGAAGCATACACAAAGAGAAATTTCCTTAAGTTTACAAAAATATGTAGAACAAAAATATCACCAAAATCCTAGATATTCTGGGAAGAGGGCAAGCTCTGGAAAGGGGAGGGCTAGGTGACACCCTGAATCATTGCGCCGAGTGATACCAACCATAGGAATGCCAAAGCCTGCACAATATGCTGATGTAATTGTAAAAACTTGAGAAGTACTGAACAATAATATTTAAACATGAAATAAATGAAAAAATATTAATATGCGTTGTAAGTTTTCACAATTATATTAACATGCACGCATTTTTCTAACTGGTGTAGAATATACGTGTATATATACATACATACATATGATCAGGGGCAGCCAAACTAGTTTAATGTGAGACCTAGAGCCACATATGATAATATTCTGATGTTTGAGAGCAGCAAAACATTAACAAAATTTACTCACACCTTGTTATTGCTACATACATATTTTGTTACTAACATTTAATCTAAATATAAACACATAGAATAATATTCTCTCATTCTGTATTAGTTTTAGCAGCCATAAAGTACACATATATACCAAATATTTTCAAAATCTCTACTAATGACAGTTAATCACCATCAACTGAGAGACAACAAGTTTCGACAATGTTCTCGGGTTTAGGGGATTCTTATATTCACTATGTAACAGCTCTTGAGACAGACCATACCGATAATTGCAAAGACTTGAAATTTTGCTCACACACTCCTCTCGAGGATGAGGAAAAATAATTTTTTTTACAATTCCATCCCTGGATAGATTTTTAAGAGGGAGTTCAATGTACAATGAAAGTTTCTCCCAAATTGATTCCTTAGTTTGTGTCCACCAGAATTCAGGCTTGTTTATCTATCTTGTATGTATCCTGACTTAGCATGGGCAAGTGGGTGAAAATCCAGTGTTGACAATACATGTAAATTTCTAGATTCCTGGGGTGGGGGGATAGGGTAGCCTAATCCTCACACTTTAGCCTATTTCCCAACCTGGGGTTGTTGTTGGACCCCTGGGAGTCCACAAAACAACAGTGGGTGGGGAGAGGGAAACAATTTCTGAATTCCCAAAGAGGAGGATCTGGCCAGTGTTGCCAATTTACTGCCTTTTATGGCGAATCTAGTGAGTATCTTATTATGGCAGCGTGAAAAACACTGGTGAAATAAATATTGATGGCTTATTCATTTAGTCCACTACATTTTTATCTCCTTTTCAACGGTGAAAAGTTCTTTGTAAACAGTGGGGAGAACACATACCGGGGGGGGGGGGGGGAATAAGTATTTATTCATGGATGTTCTATGTGACTCCCACATTATCATGTCAAATCTAATGACATTATAATGTAAATTCTCTGGGAAAATTTGTTACAACTTTGGCTCACTTATGAAGTGGTTGAAAATTATAGACTTCAACTTCCACGTTAGAATTTGTGTACAGTGTATACTTTTGATAAAAAGTTAAAAAAATTAGTGAAAAGAAATTATATTTTGCCTAAAATTTCACAGCACAAATTATTTTTGTGCTCCTATAAATGCCTCAGCAAAATGTAGCCTCAAGTAGGCTGTGATATGTTCCTATTTTGAAGACATTCTATATAATTTTGCGTACATAATTTTATGGTATTTCTGTGACTATTTACTTGTTGCTAGTAAATAATTACTTTAATCAATTAATACTTTTGTAAAAAAAATGTATCAATAAACGTACAACTGCAGTACTTTTCTCACATGTTTTTCTCTTCATGAGATTGCTGGATTTATGTAACTGCACTGTAATATGGACAGTACTAGTACAATATTTCTTTATTTTATGTTATAAGTATAATTGCTAAAGAAGTTTCTGTTAAATGCAGAATGTTAATTGGCAACTGTATACAGATGATATCAGAACATACGCAGACCGAGGCTAGCATGAGCTTTGTAGCTAGCCTTATGATGCACATTGTAATTATAAGATAAATATTGGTATTTGTATTTGGAGTGAAGGTTTTGGTTTGAGCATGATTTACCAAACGTATTTGACCAGTAGTTCTGAATGGGTGGAATGTTCTTTTCATATATTTGGATGGCTTTCTGCAGGTTATAATGAAGTTAGTATATTATTTCTATTGCTTTTGGCAAACTGAAAGCACACAGTCTCTAGAGAAATTATATCATCTAAATTACAACTTATAGAAAATCATTGGAAAAAGCAATTAAATATCTTTCTATATCATTTTATCCCTCTATTTGGACACACACACACACACACACACATACACACACATACACACACACACATATATATACATACATGCATGCACACAAGTATATGTATATTTATATGTGCAAACATAATTGATAAAATTCATGGATATATTTGAATTTCTTCAAGATTATATTTTTGAGAAAAAAAGAAAAAAAGAAAGTACAGAATTCATTTCAGTGGTAGAAGCCATTGTTTCAAATAGTTGGTAGGTGGTATTTCTATCAGCAAAATTATTTCCTTCAAGTGGAAGAGTTCATTGTTTTAAATGGTGGGTAGGATATATTTTTATAAGCAAAGATGTTACCTTCAAACTTCAATTGTAACAGAGCGAGAAAAGAGACAGAAAAATCACACTATGCATCATGTATTTATGAGTAATAAACGTGTGTGTGTTACAGAATCAGAGTCTGAAGGTTTTTGGAAGAAAATATAAGTTTTACAGATAATAAAATGCAGGAAAAATAGTTAAAAGTGCACTTAATACATTTAATTATCATGCAGGTCACAAGTGATAATTAAGAATATTCTTTAATAAAAAATGCAACAAAAGTAAAGAATGTTTTATTTGTTACACCAAAAAGAATTACTTACCACCTGTTGACAAGATTATGGCAAGGAAGAATCATAAGATAGAAAGAAGAAGAATCAGAAGAATTAAGAGTGGCTTAATAAGAAAACTCAATATTAAAACAGATACACATAAACACACATGAATGCAAGATTCTAAGACATCTTTTAATGAGAGTTATAAAAAAAGACATCAAGGAATCAAATGAGAGGGGAAAAATATGCTAAAATTATGGAATCAGCACTATTGGAGGATGTTCATCAAGTATTTTTACTTCACAGCGAGTAAACAAATCACAGATATGTTACAAAACAATGTTTATTTTGTAGCTTGATATTCTGGCTTCATGAAATATAACTGAAACAAACTAAATAAAATTATTCAAATTAATGGCATATCTTTTTTCCTGGTCAAGTAGAGGAAAACACCATAGAATCATTCACTGTAGAGGAAAAATGTATGGAATCCTAATGTAACTTGCATTTCTCAAATAAATACCTGCACAAATCTAGATATGCAAATTAGTCTACAGTTAAAAGAGAGTTCTTGCAAACCATAAGAAAATGTTGGACTTTGCTAACTGAAAGGAAACATGGCTCAAACAATGGAAAACTCCCTTGAGAAGGAAATTCAACATGGATCACAACATAAGATGTTGGTTGCTCCCAATCAGCTGTGTCCAAAATTTGGTGCCATTATAGACAAAATGGGAATATTATGAAAGAAAGACATATGGGTAGAACCTAGAAGATGTTAAAGCATCAGGGTAGAAATATACAGTTGTGTGTCAGGTAAAAGACTGCAATAGACAATTCACAGGTACACATTAAAATTTTAGACATTTTTCTCATTCCATCTATAGAAAATCGATTTGATGATGATGAAATCATTTTTAAGGGTAACAATGCATTTTAGCCCTGCAAAGCTGATCTGTCAACTGCCATTTGAAAAAATTGGGACCAGTTTAATATAGAATATTGTTTTTCATTCATGAGGTTAATGCCTCAAAGAGTTTAGGCCATCATAAAAATCTGAGGAGGAGTAACAAAGTATTCATTGTGATTTTTTTGTTATTGAGTCCATAATTTTTCCTCTATTTGATCTGAAGAAAATGTGCCATTTATTTCAATAATTTAATTTGGCTTGTTTGTGTCATATTTCATGAAGCCAGAATGTTTTTCTTTTAAACTCAAAACTGTTTTTGTGTCATATCTCTGATTATTTATTTATTATCTGCACAGTAAAAAATATGAGGGAAAATTCTGTGAGTGCGCTGATTCCATAATTTTTACCAGGGATATATATATATATATATATATATATATATATATATATTTATATACACATATTATTAAGAAATGGATAAGTAATTTGACTGAATATTTATGAATGCGTTATATTATTCAAAACTCTACTTGGAATGACCTCCCTGCCTTACGCGGTCTAGATAGCATAGATAGAAATAAACAATTAAAGAAAATTGGGCTGCCGCAGGAATTGAACATACAACCAATTAGGTATCTGTTTTACGAAAACGAATATCTTTATGGCAATTAAACTTGAAGTATTAAAAATTACACCTACTTTTGTGTTTAGGAAATACATAAGACTGATTTTTAGTTGAAGCAGTGATTTATTTTCTAGGTGCACAAATTGAACTTACAAAGCCCTTGTTGACATCGACTGAGCAACAGAAGAATCAAAATACAAAAAAGAAAATAGAGTTTTCAACCAACAATGAGAAGATAATTTTGCTTTTACAGTTAATGATGAAAAGGTGGAATGTCTTATCTGTCATAGAAACATTAGCTAATTTAAAGCCAGTAATTTAGAGTATCGCCATTAATCTAACCATAAAAAATTCACATCCAAATTTCCTCCTGAATCAGATCTGTGGAGAAACAAGATTAAATGTTAACGTGTAACTTGGTCACTCAACAAAATAGCTTGTTCTCTCACTGCAAGTAAAGTGATCAAACTGCTGAAGTTAGCTTTGGAATAGCTAGAAATAATTGCTTGAAGTCAACTTCCTTACAGTCAGAGAGAATTTGAAAAAAAGAATATTGGTGATGTTATCGCAATCTTGCTCTAGAGAACTCAAAACTTCAACAAGCAATAGAACAAATTTCTATCTCCTGCCATACTACCAATAGTTATTTTTGAAATAAGTGCTACAATCATATGTTCACTGTTGAGTGATATGAAAAGCTGTGTTGAACAAAAAATATAAAATAAAATTATTAAACAGAAAAAAAAAATAACATTAAAATGCCAGTACTGCTCAAAATTTCAATTAACAAACATAACTCAATAACCCACATATAGATATACTAAAAATAACCTACATAGATAACTTATTCACACAGCTACCTTAAAGAACAATCCAATCAACATAATAATCTTAGACACGAGGAAACAGACCAAACTCAATATAATCAAATAGTCCATGAAGGCCCAATAAAAGGGAACCCTAACATTAGGAAATGGATTTAAATGAGAATAAAATACTCTCAGAGAGGACACATACCACAAAAATATTGAGAGACCAACCACTTACTGATAATAAAAGTACTTACACCATATATCCCTGGTTTATAATTTATAACCACCAACAGACATACATCCCTATTGAATGAAACAAAATATACAGCAAGTAATAGCCAACCACTAAGCAAAAACATTTGTAAATAGCATAATAGAATAAAAGGGAGATCCTAGAATAATAAACCTTTCCCCTGTCCCAAATAAGAATCTAAAATAAACTGAATCATACACATGAAGAAGCCCAAATAGGACAGAAACATCAAAGTGTTTGCGCAGTGAATCCTCACTCCATTATACTTTAAGCTCTCCTCTGAATCAACTTGAAGTTTAATGTTGAATGTTTGCAGCACTCCATGAAATGGACCCATCATGCATTGGATAGTGTATTGTATTATATTATATTGCATCCCTGATTTATATTGTATGATGCATATATTATATATATATATATATATATATATATTGAAGTACAGGTTTCAGTCCGAGAGACTGCCTGTAGAGGTCTGCTTGCCCCTTCAGAATAGCACCTAAGTATAATAAATAAACTTTACTACTACTACCATAAATTGCAATAACATTATGTTCTACTGGCAGAACCAGTAGCTGGAAATGGACTGTTAGTAATATCTTCTATTAAAATATATTTCTGAATTTAGATTGAATGGGCAGGGGCTCAAGCAACCCAACCCCTTCCCCTGTGCATGGATTTGAGCTAGCTGAATGATTACCTTCTAGTTTTATTATAATACACCATATTAAGTAACTCTAAATTTAATTTAATTCTCCAATTATCTCCCTTAATTTTTTCTTTACTTCTCTTTAGCTGATCACAGATCTGATATGTACCCAATCCCAAACCTAATTTTTTTACTGATTCACCCCAAATGAAGATAGAACACATATTTTTTTATCAGGATTATTCGATTTACAATGTAACTATAATGTAAACCCAGGTTTCAAAATTAAAATTAGCATATAAACCTCCCCTCGCCCAAATGCTTGACACTCGGGGAGTTGAGCATCCAGTATTTTATGAGAACATTACAAACTTGAAAGAAGAATTGCAATTGATACATGATGATAGATGGTGCAGAACAAATGAAAATTAGATGCGCAACTGAATAGAAAGTTTGGATTTTATGGTGAAAAATTCTTTTCACTGGAATTGAAAGAGTGACATTGAGTAAGCGAAATGTTAAAAAACTTACTGTAAGTAAAATCATTATGTTTTGGGTGAATAAATGGTAAGCGGTGATAAAATTTGAGTTTGAATATCTTACTATTAAAATCACTTTTTCTTCTAGTTTGTCCAAATGCCAGTGTGTATGCAGACCACCAAGCCGTAATTTTAATTTTTTTTACTGGTCCTCACCGATTCAGACAGGACGCATATTTATGATATATTCCGATGGATGTTTTTGAATTTTTCCAAGGGTGTTAGAGGGTGTTCTATTTACAAAGTAACTATAATGATAAACTGGATCCTTACTTCCCATTCAATACAAAATTTGCAAAAAAAAATGTACGTAAACGATACATTTTATAAGATAAAAAAATTCAGCTAAGCATCTACTAGAATTTGAACATCTAGCCAAACAATGACCAGAATACACAAGATGCTGACAATCACTTCGAAGACTTCCCAGAAGTTACACCATGGGAGGTAAAGCTAACCATCAAACAAAGAGTAAGTGCGTCAACAAAAAGCTAGCTATTCTATTCAACTTGTGTCTAAAACACAGTAAAGTCCCGAATGACTGAAACACTGCAATCATAATGCTCCTACATAAAAAAAGAAACCCCAAAGAATTCAACAAATACAGGAGCCTATTCAACTGTATATACAAACTTTTCACAAAAAAATCACCAGTCAGATCATAAAAACACTAGATGAAAACCAACCACGGGAACAGGCTGGATTTTGAAGAAATAACTTGACTATGGACCATCTCCATTCGATAACTCAGCTGAAAGAGAAGGCTGCAGAATTCAAAATGCCACTCACTGTAGCATTTATAGACTTCAAGAAGGCATTTCTGTAGAAATTGCCGTGGTCATGAAGTCCATCACCCAACAAGGTGTAGACCTTGAATACATCAAAGTACTACAACATACATACAATCACAGCAACTCCTTTATGAGGCTACATAAGGACTCTGAACCCTTCCAACTCCAAAAAGGAGTAAGACAAGGTGATACCAGCTCATCCAAACTCTTCATAGCCTGCCTTGAGATGATCTTCCGGAACATGGACAGGGAAAATAGAGGAATCAAAATAGACGGCGAATATCTGAGCAACCTAAGATTTGCAGACGACATTGTCCTTTTTGCAGAAAACCTACACAACCTTAACTAATGCTACATGACCTAAACAAAGAAAGCAAAAGTCAGCCTACCTATGAACTTGAGTAAAACGAAAGTCATGAGCAAGAATCACATCAAGAATAAGGACATAACTGTTAAAATCAAAGATGCAAAACTGGGGAAAGTAGACCATTAGATTTACCAAGGACAACGAATCTTCATGAGATCCTCAAAAGAAGAGGAAATCAAGCAAAGAATCACTCTAGGATGGCAAGCCTTCAGCAGAGCAAGCTCAACTTTCAAAAAGAAGACGATCCCAATAATCCTAAAAAGAAGAGTATACAACCAATGCATCCTCCCAATAGTCACTAAAGGAGCCGAAACATGGAATCTAACCAAGAGACAAACCTGCAAACTGAGAAGTATGCAAAGCGTGCATGAGAGAATCATGCTCAACCTCAAATGGAGAGATCACAAGACAGCACAGTATATAAGGAAGAAAACTAGAGTCCGTGACATCACAGAAGCAATTAAAAAACTTAGATGGCAATGGGCTGGCCATATTACAAGAATGACAGACAACCAATGGACATCACAACTCACAACATGGATCCCCAGAGATCACATGTGAAACCAAGGCCAACAAAATACAAGATAGAGAAATGAACTAGAAAAAATCAGAGAATACTGGCTCTGCAACGCCCATGATAGGGAATTGTGGCAAACCCTGGTTAAGGTCAATGTCCAATGACAGACAATAAAAGACTGATGATCATGAGTCTTTCAAGTGGAAGCATGCATTCTGATTAAAAAATATAAATATGATTTCTTCATGTTTATGAATGACTTTAACTTTACTCTTAATTTCAATGATATGTCTAGTTCTGTAAGCCGAAGATTAACGGATCTAATCTTTTCTCAGGAATCTTGAGATTTATGAGTATAATCTTGTTTGTCAAACATCATATTTCTATCAATAAAACTTTTCATTTTATCATAAAATGTTAACTCAATTTGAGAGCATTTCTTTTTGTAATATGTTTTTGTTATTTCCTTGTTTATTGTTTTCTCCTTCACTGTTTTTTGAAAGGTAAATCGATTAATTTGGATTTTGGGCCAAAAGTTTTGCATGGATTCTATATTTAGTCATATGTAAAAAGAATAGATATAAATTTCCTATTTTTCTGTAAACATGGACATTTTATAGAACTTTATAAGAAGGTAAATAAAAAAGTGGGATTTTTTTTCATTTTACTTCAGCAAATTGATAATTGGATATTTTTCTGTCTATGGGAGAGCAAAACTAGTTGCAAGAGATTTTCTTTTTCATGAGGGTTAATCATATTTATTCGAAAAATGGTGAAGTTGTAGACCACCTCAATTGTCTGGGTCACCAAGAAGTCTTTAACTTCTACAAGAACACAAAGTTCAAGAGGAGTTGCTAAAGAAAAATTGTTGGAGAGTAAAAGGCGCTTGGAAGTTAAACAAATGAGTTTTGTTGATATACATTCATTTCTTTTTGTAAAAATTTTATCTCGAACCAAAGTTCGGCAGTGAGCAGCTACATACTTCGAGTTGGAGTGAAGACAGCAAATTTTAGTAGTTTGACTGCTCTGATGGCTTGACTATCATTAATTAGTAAGTGAAACTGTGCTCTTTTGGTGGCTATGGCATCAGCCATCCTTGCCCAGGCTTTACATATCACAAGTTTCTTTTGTCTTGACTTGCGAAATATGAAATAGACTAAAAAGTAACAAGCATCCAAAACCATGTCACTCACATCACCATTTTCACAGCACCTGGCATTCTCAAGCAGTCACTCATCTAAGTACTAACAAGGCTTGACAAGAACTAGTACATAAAATGTGATCGGGCTTTGAGCCTACTATCAATTGGTCAATGTGAGTTTTTGTCAGGAAACAGAGTTTTGAAGAGGTATGTATGTATTCTATCAATTGGTTGTTCATTTGATGTTCAGTATGTATCGTCTTTTGTGATTGGCTGCCATCTGAATTTGATGCTGACTATGTATTATCTTTTGTGATTAGTTGTTAACTGAACTGGATGTTCACTATGTATCATTGCTTGTGATTGGTTGTGATTGATCTCTACAAAGTATTCACTGATTTTGTTTTCTGAGTTTAGTGTAATCTGACAAAGATTTTGCAATATTTGTCAGAGAAATTGATTTTTTTCCAAGCACGCAGAAAATTCATTCAGCTAGTATTCATAGGTATAGATCTATATCAGATTGAAAGTTATAGTTCAGTTTATAAACCCACCTTCCCCAAGCTAATCTTCTGTGAAAACCAAATAAACCAAGTTTTTCTCCTAGGCCCATTGAGTGTGCATTCCAAATATGTGCCAAATTTGTGTCACTATTTACACTGTGCTTAAAGTGGGGATGAAGATGCAAACAGAACCTGGTGCTATGTATAGATAGATAATAGAATGATATAATGCATATAAGTATGCTGAATGAAACATTTGTGTTCAGCTTAGCATTATAGTCACAACATGAATAGAATCCCACTATAAAACCTTTGAAAATTTCATTCCTCAGATTTTTCACTTTAAAAAAACCTTCCCAGATTTATTGAGAACGTATGCTAAATTTGTGGCTGAGCTGCATTTGATCAATGCTGAGGGAGGCACTGAGCCAGTTATTCCATAATAAATAACACCATACAACATGATTCTTTTTTACAAGGTCACTTTTGTCTCTGAGTAGTGAGTGTTATTTTCTACCTGCCTATGTGTACAAAGTATAGAAAATGGCTATTCCCCTTTTCAAATTTATTTTTTGTCACCAGGACAGTGTTATTTAAAAGTAATTATTTTTCTTACTTAATGTGATTGGAAATTGTGTATTCACCCATTGTCCAATTGAAAATGAGTAGATTTCAAATTATCACTGTTCTGGTTGCAAAAGCAAAGCTTGGAGGGATTAACTGAAATTTTCTAGACTTTTTAGACAGAATTGATCAGAAAATAACAGTTATTATGCAGGAACAAAAAAATAGTGAGAAAAAATCGCACAATGTTATAGAATGAAATAATACAGTGTTGTAAAAGTTGCGAAGGGGTTTGAACATTCATATTTTTTTAGTTTTGATGATTTAAAATTGTTTTTAATCAAATGAAATATATAAAACAAGGGCAATTTAATTAACCTATCTACGGAAAATTGTTTCTTTCAAATGTCCACCATTTCCAAATTCACAAATGCTTGCTCTGTCAATAACATTTGGAATAACATTTTTTTGAAGGATATCTATCTCACCACATGCATACGGTTTTCAGGATTTTGACTCAATGTGGAGCCCAATTCTTGAAAATTAGCAAAAAAATGAGGAATCAGATGGCAGTATCCACACATTCAAATAATATTCTCTTTGGGTTAATGTTAAAGGTATTCAAAGTAAAAATTCATTATTTTAGTATGTTGCTCAGTAGTGTACTTAATGATGAATTCCCATGGGTAACTTTATGTATATGAAAAGAGATTAAACATGAAATATTGAAATAGAAAAAGTTATGATTGTTTCAAATCACCCACGTCATCTAGTAGACTCTATCTAAGTATATTGAATGGAAAGAAACAGCCCAGTTTCAAATTATAGTCACATGAAAATAAAACACTTTCCAAAACCCTAAAACAAATTTTTTTGAAAAACCAAATAGTCAAAATTCTTCCCCTAGGTTTACTAATTATGCATATCAAATTTGGTTGAACTGTATGAATGTTTAACCAATGTTCAGTGGTGGGGACAAACAGACAAGCATTATCAGTTGTGTTATATGAACAGATTATACCATGTGATGCAATTTTCGTCCCTCAATTTGCTTATGCTTGAAAAATATCGAAAATGATTTTTATTTCCTTCAAGCTTAGCTTCTGTGACCAGGACAGAGATACCCAAATATTTTTGTCCAATTGAAAACAAAAGCATATCTTAAATGCACCAATTGACATTTTCTAGGGTCTTTAGATACAATCTATTGGAAAGTAGCACTTATTACCCAGGAAGAAAAAAGTAATAAAAAGGTGTTTTACAGAGGAATAGATTAGAATAATAGTATCTATAAATGTATATTAAATAGAAAATAAGGGTTCTGTTTCACAATCATACTTAAAGGTAGATATAACCCCTGCCCCTCTCCAAAACTCATTGAAATGTTCCTTTTTTTCATAAAATCAAATAGTTTGTATTCTTCCCCTTGGTAAACCAATTATGCACACCAAATTTGGGTGAGCACCTTCACCTTTTCAGCACTTTAGTTGTTCATCTTGTTTACATCTTTTTGTATGTTTTGTAGAAAATTTATATTTTGTTGGTATGAATCCAGGGTTGAGGCACCAGGGGGTCTAGACTCCCTCCCTGCTTGGGTAAATCACAAGTAAAAAATGTTTTTTAAGTATCTAAAGAAAGAAATTCCATGAATATAAAAATAAATGATCTCAATTGATCATAAATTAATCTTAAAATGAAAATTTATTATTTTGTTGTCCATCTAATGCCTTTTATCAAATTCTTCTCAAATCTGCAACACCCCATGCTGACATTCAAAAACCTGGATTCACTCCTGACTTGACAAAATATGAAAGTCAATTCTTTTAGTGAATCATTTTTTTCCATTATGATCTTTCATGAACAGGAACCATAGAAATAAATGTTGATGAATGAAACTGGGAGAATAAAAAAGATAAACTTACAGAACTTCTTTCACTGATTCTTCATGCAAGAAATAAACCCCGAAGGAGGACTGAGACTCTTCTCAGAAATGTCTGAAAGTTTTATACCTATGAACACATAATCCTTCTCATATCTTTTATACTTGAAATATTCATTGAAAGAATAACTTGTTGATATTCAGCTTTCAAAAATTTTGATTCTTTTGATAAATTTATAATTCCTCTATTTTCCTGTTTTATTATTTTTTGTTTTCTATTTGAAATATAATTAGACAGGTTTTGTTATTCCCTCTGTAGAAACCGTCACATTACTAATGTCTTTTGACAGCAACCTATTATAATAAATGGGGGTGATTAATAAAAAAATTTGAGAGGAGGTGATCAATAAAAAAATTACTTTTCTAGCCTTTTATTGGATCAGTGAAAGCCCACATTTTCAAAAGCTATTTAGCATTAAAAAAAATCATTTTAAATATACTCTCTCCCAATTTTTTAACCCCACTACCAAAATGACCCTAAATATTTTTTATTGACATGACAAGGAGTAAATGTTTAAATTTTCAGCCCTCTAACTGAAAAAAGAATATGAGAATAGAGGATGAGGTTAGAATCACTTAAATACTGACAAAAATCTATGTTGACTATCTTGTCCTTTTAGCTTGATGGTGTCTAATATTGAATACAATTAGATAAATGTGCCCTTAGGACCAGAGCAACGACACTGAACCTAATGGACAAGCATTTTTTTTTTATATATCAAGTAAATGCATTTTGATTCCTCTAATAGAAGAACTTCTAAAATTTTATGAAAACAGTCAAAAATTTGGAAGAATAAGTATAACTAATCTTTTTTTACAATCTTCAATCTTCAATTCATATAAAAAAATTAATGTTCAATCAAGATGGAATAACTTCTGATAGAAGTTATATCCTTTGCACCTTTTGGTAGACATGAAAATGTTTTCATTCAATTCATAAATGAGTTCTATTTCTTCAAATCATTAAAGAGTTCCACAGCATTTAGGAGCAGTATGAACCCGTTTATAAATTTAAGAGTCAAAATACACTGGTGGAAAATAAAATTGCGTCACTTTGAATATGAGTCCCAATTTACTCAAGATTAAAGAGTAATATAATTGGATTAGAGTAAATGATCACGTATACAGATCAATATGTTCACGGGTTCCAGAGTACTCAGTCCTATATCAATACACTGTATATCATCTTTTAGTGTTTACACAGGCCTGCACTCAGTGGTGGACTGGGAGCTTAGGCAAACACCTAAAATTAATGAAGGCTCTCATATTGGCAAGTGAGCAGCTTTAGTGATGGCCTCGGTTGCTATAAACCGAGAAAATTTAAAAATTTGCATAAGTAAAAGGACATTTTGAGACTGTATGAAATGGGGAAAATCCCTATATATACGTTCACTTTAAATGGCTACCCTGATTGAAAATTGTATTGTTCAACACACTTGCTCACTTGATGTCAAAAAAGGCTCACTGGTTCACCATTTCAACATCGAGTGAGTGAGTGTGTGTGGAGTGTGTGGAGTAACCAATATGATTTATACATTAACTTTTGTTTTTCTTCCATGAATTTTCCAAATTTTAACACCAAGTGAGCGAGTATGTAGAAAACTCCCACCTCTTGACATTCATGTTCAGTGACTTCGTATCCCTCTTGCAGACATTTTTGAAATGAACATGGGGATGCTTTTGTGCTCTCTTACCAGAGGGAAAGGACTCAATGCCAAGACAACTTGATGCAACATTTATTACACATTTATTAAATGACAATAAGAGAAGGATATTCAATGAAAGAATAATTGGTAGGCATCACTTCAACAGTTATATTCATTTATTTATAGTCATAAGCTATTCCACGTAAATATTCCAGAGGGATTCTTTCTTTAATCCCTAGACTGCCACTAGATTTTCCTATGTGATATGACAGGAAGCCGGCCAACACGTTTGTAAATAAATGGACAGAGCTCTTCATATATAGATGTTTATTGTGTCATGGGAAATAGGAAGGATTGAGGAAAGAAATGTGCGATAAACTTTATGCAAATAAACTGCATAGAACTGGAGATCGAAACATTTTTAAAAAATTGCTTACCCTGAAAATCACCGTTTACACATAAATCTGCAGTACAATGACTTACGGTTTTTGAGTGAGGCAAGTTTTCAAACATAGATCTATAACCCTTTATATAAGTTACATGAATAATTTTATATTTAGATTTTTCTCCACTCTGTTGTCCCGATTTTTTTTTTTGTTGGTTATAACATCAATATTATACGAGATTCATTCTCATTTACAAACAAGTCATCGGCTTGTTATGACATCGAGTTGTACCCAAACCCCACCAGGTATTAGCTACCCCAAAGTAGGACCTTCATGCTGTACGTGGACCAGTCATCAGATTATGAAAAGGCTGGGTATCCAGGCACAGGATATCGCTTTTGGTAACTAAGCTTTATCATATACTGTTGAACTACATCAGTAAAATACAATCATACTCTACTTAGCGCTGTTCCGTTCACAACTGATTTGCTATAGCAATATTTATAATTTTTTTCTCAACAAATTTAGTCAAGTTATTTTTCCGAAATAATCAATGATATAAGAGGGCATCACCGAAAGTATCCAAATTTAGTGAATACTATACATTAAAGTCAATGTGCCTTGTGTATGACAATATACACATACCCATACAACTTTACAATAATTCATCATATAGCGATATATATTGACACCTAGTATTATTTCACTAGTTCCAGAAATTATATATTAGATGAGATAAACAGTATTCAATCTTGTTGACGCTCAACATCATATATTTTTAAAATGATTTACCATTTATGCTATTTTATAATGACCTTGTTTTGCCGTCTAGCGTTGCATTCTTAAGAGCCGTATCTTGAGCGCTAACCAAGGTATTGCAGCAAGAAATGGGAAGATAAGTATGCCTATCAATTCATAAATTGTGATATTATCTAGAGTAAATTTTAAATTAGATGAATCATTGTCAACTTTTTGCTTTTACAACTTACTTTCTCTAAAGATTGATTTGAAACTTGTTTTTCATTGGTTGCTATTCGCAGTAATATAATCATTATAGCCTAAACATCATTGATTCACATGATTATTTTGTAATCTCATTGTTTCAAGAAGTTACGATTTTCTTGAAAGTTCTTTCATTTGAAAAGAAGCATCGTATGTTAGATTGCAAATGAAAAGAGTATCCAGAGAGCGCATACCTCTGCCAACACCATACACCAACTAAAAATTGAAGAAAGATCAGTTCATATATAGCTTAGATGCAAAGGTGGTAACTGAAAAAAAATGAATTCACTCCCCCAAAATTTAAGCATTTCTCCCTTAGCCTATGACCCATCCTTAAAAAAAAAATGCAATTGAAATTCATTTAGAACTGTTGGAAACATTGTGTGGACAACTATGAGTGAATACATAAATGTATTAAAAATGAAAAACGTATTTCTCAATCAAAAAAAAGTGGATGCGCCCCCATATCCAACCAATTCTCTTACCTCAAGATTCTATGCCCCCGAAAAAAGACTTTAAAGATTTTATTTTAAAGACTTAAAATACAGGGAATGTAATCCGTCTGAACACTTTCCATGGAAATAACGGTAGAAAAGTTCCAAACTTGCAATATTGCGACAATGAAACAATGTTTGGAGTGTGGAAAAAAAACTCAACAACCCACTAGTCCACCTATTTGGTTATCGAGTGTTGGAAGTACCTGGTGAGAGGAGCCTGCCAAGATGTATGCATTGAATTCAAATTTAGGGTAGATTTAGCTCTTATAGAGGTATGATAGTGCTTTGGATTTTAGGAACCTTCTCAATTGATTAAAAGCCTTGTCCGTGGCAAGAGAAGTAATGTGAGAGTCCCATTTCGAATCAGATGGGAATTTTGGAAGTTTACCCAGGCAGGGTGACCCCGCCAAAATAGTGCCATCCATTGAGATAGGTGGAGAGTCAGTCTACTATCCTTTTGCATGCTCATACTGTACCTAGGTTAAAATCGGCATGATTTCTCAGGGTATTGCAATTCCATTTTCCATCGGTGTATATTAGGAGATGGCCACTTGATTAGTATAAGGATCACTTGAGGTAAATCTTAGATATTCAAGAGTTACAAAACACGAACATAGTTGTCACAGGTGTTTTTGCTATAACAGAAATATTTTGCTAGAGATATGTTATATTGAATAATAAAAATTCATAAGAATAAGTTCAAAATTTTGACTAAGAAATTAGAATAAAAAATTCGAAAATGCCTTCAAGTCCACGATGGAGTGGGGCCATAAATTCACCTACGGCACTTTTACTGAAAAATCTCACTAATCTGGAGGGCGTCTCTTAAGGAGTAAAGTTTCTTCAAATCTCTAGCTATGGCTCTGGATACAACCTCACAAAATTTGTCTTATCAAAATATTTTTTATGGTGCAGACAATGTAAAGAGACAATTGTTGTTCATGAAGCACAGCTTGACCAACATAGGTACATATCAATTGAATTGTTTGTAAAATCAGCCAATTGAAGACAAAGATTTAGGATGTAGATAAGGTGGTGGTTCTATTGATTACGATTTTACTTTCTTTGGTTTTAAATCAATAATGCAATGTATGATAACTATTCTATAGATCCTAAAATGCTTACGAAACAATTATTTACCCTATATGCTTGACTATTAGATGAATGACTCATGAGGGTATTTCTAAGAGTACAGAAATTCATCCAAGCCCCATAACTCTCTATATTTCGCTTTGGTAGACGGTCCCTTTGTCATGAAACCAACCCATTGGGTACATATATATATATATATATAGATATATATATATATATATATATATATGTATATATATATATATATATATATATATATATATATATATATATATATATATATATATATATAAAACCAACCCATTGGGTACATATATATATATATATATATATATATATATATATATATATATATATATATATATATATATATATATATATATATATATATATATGTACCCAATGGGTTGGTTTCATATATATATATATATATATATGAAACCAACCCATTGGGTACATATATATATATATATATATATATATATATATATATATATATATATATATATGTACCCAATGGGTTGGTTTCATATATATATATATATATATATGAAACCAACCCATTGGGTACATATATATATATATATATATATATATATATATATATATATATATATATATATATATATATATATATATATATATATATATATATATGTACCCAATGGGTTGGTTTCATATATATATATATATATATATATGAAACCAACCCATTGGGTACATATATATATATATATATATATATATATATATATATATATATATATATATATATATATATATATATATATATATATGTATATATACATATATATATATATATACATATATATATACATATATATATATATATATATATATATATATATATATATATATATATATATATATATATATATATATATATATATATATATATATATTGTAAACCGTCAATTTAACAAACGTTGGTTTAACGAATTCCAGCTTTAATTAACACTTGGAACCACTCGAACTAACTTCGGATTCACAGAACGAAGTTCGATTTACGCGGGGAACACGTGAACTGTAACGAACCTTTGATACAACAACATTTTCGTGGACCCAAATGTGATTCACCCAAAAGATTTTTGTGGGATCAATTGCTAACGTGAAGAGTCACATCATTTTTCAACGGAGTTTTGTGCCTTTTTTCTTCCTCAAAATAAATAGATAAATACGTAGTTTTAATTTACTGGATTTTGTTCAAATGATAATAGAAATACAGTCCAAAGTAGGGGACCTGCTTTCTTAGTTCATGAACTTTCTAAATTAAACAAAAACCAAACAGCATTTGTATTTACCTAACGATGTTCATAAAATAATTATTTAACCATCGGGTATGGCAAACTTTTAGCTTTAACAAATACAATTAAAATTATTATTAAAGTACGATTGAAATTTGTATTGTATCTTGAAAGATTTATTGGCGTCACTTATGTTTGATTAAATTTGAAACCATTTTGCTTTTTTGATGTATAAAGAAGCCGTTTTAGCTTCTCCTTTCAGCCACAGATTGCACGACAGTTTACACAGTGAATAAAAAGACCTGTTTTGAATCCACAATTAGAGATCAACATCGATGAATTTGTATCTGCTTTGGTGGGATTCGCCACTTCCTGAGAAGGATTTGTAAAAACATTCGTGAAAGACAACAATTCCTGTGATAAGAACAAGATGTGAGATGTCAGGTCCCTGAGTCGATTTTACAAGGACGAGGAGTGAAATACCATGTTGAGAAAGGAAAACGTCCCAGTCCCAAAAATACCCAGTTCCTGATATATGTTTCCAAGGACACTCAAATGACTCCTATTTCCTAAAAACTGAGCTTAGAAGTAAAAGAATATCCGGTCCATGAAATAAGTGATAATACATTCGGAAAGTCCTTCATGGTAATGAATATTTAGGTATTCTGAAGGAGACAAAAAAGAGTCCCTCTTAATGGAATTTTACATGGAAAGATATAATTTGTCACGTCTATAATCTATTGAGGGAAGAAGAGATAAAACATTGAAAATACGGACTGGAAAACGTGGAAACGAAACTTCATCAATTTCGTTGAATTACGGACTAAAGAGTTGACGTAGGAATGTCCTCGTTTGTACGAGGATAAATTCACAAGGGACTCAATTTTTTTTACACCTATCGGAACTCATTTTGATAACATTTCACTTCGAAGTTACTTTGACAGTTGAAATCAATGTAAAAGGTGGAATGACAATTTTCGTTCCTTCTCTCTTGTGTGTATTTGTGTGTGTGTGCACTAATTGGTTTTCAAGCGGCAATAACGGAAATGTTTTATTGCATCCCATCCGAGAACCTTCGGCTCCTAGAGGCAAGAACAGTGCATGTATGCAGCTTTTTCATTAAACATTTGTGAAGTCAGTTAATTGGTTCATAGTTCGTTTAGGTTTGAATGTCATTATTGAGGTGACTATTGTTTCAGTCTTCACTTGTTACCATGGCGATTCTAGTGTACGTATGAAAATCGCCTTGAATAGTTTGACTAAAACAAGTCTTTCGTCGGCATGGGAGTTTAGTTATAAATAATTCCCATAAACCCCCTCCCCCCAATTAGCTCGTTATATCAAGGGTTCACAGGATATATATATATATATATATATATATATATATATATATATATATATATATATATATATATATATATATACATTAAACCATCGCTATAACAGACCTCGATATAACGAATTTCAGCTTTAACGAACTAGTGGATCCATCCGAACTGACTGGATTTACCGAAGGAAGTTGGATAAATGCAGTGAACACGTGGACAATGTTTAACTTGGCAATATTCTAGTTTTGTTGTCAAGAAAACTGGAAGTTAAAGTTCTTTGACAAAAATACTACACTTTGATCTTTAGCTGAAGTTTGGACCCCGAAACTAGGAGAGCCATGATCTTTCTTCTTATTTTTCGAACGATGTATAATGAAGGGAAGGAAGTACTTGAACACTAACAAAATATCCATTTTATATACTTCCTATGTTCACATTTACTTAAAATTTACACAGGTGATGTATTTAGTCATAAAATTAACAATTACTGATAAGAAATACCTATTTCGAAGCATACAGAATAAAAAATGTTATTTAAGGAGGAATTCTGGTCAAGACATTTCTGTACTGGCATAGAAACTTATGGAATGTTCTACCAATACTGTACCATGGTATGATTCCATCACAGTCGTCATTGACTACTATTACCTTCTTGTTGCAGTCATAGTTGGAATGAAATATTCCTCTTGGTATCATTGTATCAATTATTCTAAAGTAGAAGTTTGGTACTACCAAAAACCTTCCTCGAACTCGCACCCCACGGATAATTTCTTCACAAGTATCACGAAAAATGCCAAGAACATTCGACTGTTCTTGGCAATGATATCTTGGAAGAAGATCCAAGATGATTCGGAAGCAGCTAGTACATTGGTTACAAGAATAACTATTAGAAATGAGCTACACAAGAATGCATTAAAATCCCACATGCCACAGAAAACACCTTTGTTGAAAGGAGACACCGTGATTCTCGGATGAAGTTCCCTCTGAGAAATGTCAAATTATTGTCAGATGAATCAAAAACTGAACTTTTTGCCCCTCCCCAGTAATGCATGGATAAAAGATAGATGTGCCTATAATCCCCCAAAATCACCTCAATGAAGTATAGAAGTGGAAGTATCATGATTGGGGGGGGGGTCAATGGTATGAGGGCAATTTGCGTGATTGAGGCAACCATGAATAGAATGATGGATCAATGTATTGGGATACTTTACTCAGGATCTAATAATTATTCATTCTAAATTTGAGTAATAAAATAAGAAATGATTTTTAATGAAACAAGCAATATTTTTTGAAAATTTCTACGACTGAAATAAGTAATATCTGTTAGTGTTTGTTTTAAGCTGCCCAGAAATCATATAATTTTTAATTAAAGTGTAATCAGATTTTACCACCAAATCCGATATTTTTTTGGTAAATTTGATTGAATAAAAAGGTTTAAATCCAATTTTGCGTTGATATCTGATGAATAAGTTGATTGATTAAACCTTTTCAAAAACTTTTATTCATTCTACGATTTCATTGTGGCAAAATCTGATAAAGCCATAATCATACCTTAAGATTATACTTCTCAGAGACTTTGTATGGGCCATTTTAAAGCAAAAATTGATAGATATAACTTATTTTAGTTGTAGAAAAACTGTCTTAAAATATGGGGGTAATGTTATTTGCCAAAACATTGCGAAATATTCTATGAATACCGCAAAATATCAAGAAATACCCGTGAATATCCTCGAAACTGAATGAAACATTCTACAGAAACAAAATCCATGAATATCCAAATCATAATGATATAGAAAAAACACTTAAAATGAAGTTAATCAATCATTGATACAAAATTGTAACAATGAATTATCATCAATGATTTTAATTACTACAGTTCATGATATCATAAATATTTAATATTTTTTTATTTACTACACTTATTATTGATAATATGTGATATCAAGTTTTAATCAATAATCAATGTTACTACAAATTCATCTTTGATGTTGTAATTATAGCTCAATGTATGAGGGTATATTTTGCCTGTTTTTTTTCGAGCTATTTTGGCAAATAGTACTATCTATAAACACAATTGTATCTATGTATGTTGAAGTGACTAGTTTATATGGCTCCTTTAATGAGTGAGGGAAAGTAATGCTGTATTTTGAGTTCTATGTGTAGTGACGGGATGATGTAGATGTGGAGGACAAAGGATTCTGCCTTCCATTATCGATTCTTCTTGCCACACTCCGACGCCACTGGAAATGTTGAAGGCGGGAGGAGACGATAGTCGCCATGACAGAATGGAGAATATACGTGCCAAGTATGAGTGTGGACACGGAGATTAAACAAATCTTGTAATGAAGACACATATGAGCATTTAGACAAACGAATAAAACGTTCATTTAATATTGAGACATTTCTAACAAAACAAGACTGAAAAGAAATACATGCAAGGAAACATTAAAACGATCCATCGTGAATAGAAGAGGCCTGTTTAGGATATTGGATCTGTGATAGGGGCAGTGTAAACTTGTTGCTAAGAAGAAAAAGAAGATAAAGATATCTTCTAAGCAGGAGGTAGGCATTCTGTGTCGAGTAGTAGTAGTCGTGTGTTAATGGAGCGGAGGTGATTGAAAGGCTTTGAATCTATACAGCGTAGAGAAGACAAGGAATGATCATGGAGACCTGGTTTCAGTAATATGCCTAACTGCCAAATTGTGGGTGGTGTATGAGCAATTTGGCAGCCATTCTTAGATGCTAATAAACATACCGCGGACAGACTATTTACATCCCAGAAAACACATGAAGTAAGGAGAATCAGAAGACAGATAATATTATGTTGTGAAGGCATCACCTTTTCATTCCTAAGAGATTGAAGTGAATACAAATTTTTAGCTAGAGACAAAGACACGATTGAATAGCTGAGCGTATAACGGATGCCTCACATCAGTGGAATAAAATGGGCAATGTTTAGAGTAATGATTGGTCGAGATGAAAAAACAAAAACAAAAACGGAGAAGTTTGAAATCACTCGAGGAAGGAACAAACTTGCATAATTATACGCAAATTTATCATACTTGAAGCATTAAAAAAGTATTTTCAAGTTCAAGTTTGAACCTGAGTTGGTTACATATGCTTTAGCTGACAAGCTGTGTCCGATTGGTAGTCACTGTCTTCTTTTTCGTATAAATCTTGAAAATATACCTAAGGTACAAACAAATCAAAATTGCCAAAATGAATTTGTTAGTTTCAGTTTTTCCCTTCTTTTCAGAGTCACTGTATATCCTAATGTTATCGAGCCGTGTCCTGATGTGTCAGAAAGAGGCCAAGGATACTCAAGAGGAATAATAAGGAGTTCACAATAGAAATGCAAATTGAAGGAAAAGCGATCTGACAAAATTCCTAAATCAACACCTACGGCTGAAACAAGCGAAGCAAACATCAGTAAGGCCAATGATGGTGCTCAAGCCGTGGGAGCACTTTCTGACAATATTCAACCCACTGTTGGCACTTTTGATTTAGATGATGATCAGAGTGATTAAAGTACTACGGAACAAGAAGAGGCAAATCTCAAACAAGAAACCGGAAACAAATTCTGGGATTTTAAAGAATGCAATGACATTTGAAAACTGGCCAAGAACACTAGATATTCATTTCATACAAAATTGTTCAATGTAAGACTTCAGTTTAAAAAATCAAACAAATGATGTGTACATCGATTCCAGCAAGATTTACAGGTAGCAAAACAGAAGTTTTTCAATCGAATACTCATAAAAATACAATGTTCAAACTGATGAGATCTTGCTTAGCTTATTGAAAAAGCTGTATAGTTAGCGAAGTATTTTCTAAATACCAAATGTCACTTACAACAGATGGGTTTTCTGATTGGATGAATGTACTCAGAACTCTGGAGAATCAGGAAGACAGCATGGATCATAAGAGGGTGGTGTTGGGTTGAATAACAAGAAAATCAAATGAAAATGCTATGGATCAGAAACCTGAAGACCTGACGAGAGAAAAAACATACAAGACTACTTTGAAGTACTACCAAAAAAAGTTTTTGTATGCGTATGAGTGTGTGTGTAGATAAATAGATAGATATGAACAAACCAAGAGATACAGATATGCACTCGCACACACACACACACATATATATATACATATATATATATGTGTCTGTGCATATGTATGTGTATTTACATAAATAAATAAATAGATATGAACAAACTAAGATAGATGAATATGTGTATGTGTTTTGTACACACAGATTTCATGAATACCTTCATGTTTCATAAATGCTTTCAATGAGAGCATTGTGATGAAATGGTTGGTGCTGGTATGAGATGGATTAGGGGTTTAGGAAATTTAGAGAGTTGCTAAGATAGTGAAGAGGTCTATAAAAATGTGTATACGAGAGGAAAAAGGGTTGGGAATCATACTTGTGAAGCATATTTATCTAGCATCAAATGTGTCATCATTTATACGAGGTGTTATTCTAAGTTGACCAACAATTGATTTTGCTTACGATGGAGTTAATTGAAAGCTGCTTTGGTGATAAATGATCATATTGCAGAGGCCTCCGTCATCTTGCCCGCAGAGGTGGCGTGAAACTTGGCTTCATCTACGAAGAGACCCGATGTATCCTGTAAGTTTTCCTCAAGAATGTCATCCACAAGATTGTCAAATACACTGAGCACTCCAAGGGGAAGACTGTCACTGTAATTGATGTAGTCTACATCCTCAAGAGACAAGGCGAAACCCTCTACGGTTTGGGGGATTAAACCCTCCTTTCAACTGTGAGATGATAATATTGGAACAGTAGCCTTCCTAGGATTGGTGTCACCTGTTGTGGTAAGTCAGGGTGTCACCCTAAGTGTTGTCAACTCAAACTTTTTATGCGTTTAATCAACCAAGAAAGTGTCAAAAAATGCCAAAACGCTCTAAAAAAACACTGTTAGCCTATTCATGACCATTCTTCACTTGAGATGGCTAGTAAATAGCTGAAAATTGGCCAACATTGCTGAAAAATAGCACTAAAAGTAATGCTAAATGTTGAATTTTCACACTGCCAAAACAAGAAACACGATAAATTCAGCATGGGAAGCACTTTGAGTTATAGTTGAAGCTTTTCTGATTTTTCAACATGTTACTATAAAAACTCAGATGTATTCCATTCATCTCTAAACTTTAAAACTATTGCTCAAATAACCCTATTTTTTTTGCTTTTCATTACATCACATAAATCATTAACAGTTTGTTAAAAGTCAACAAGATTTTTAGTTAGTAGTACGAAGTACTGAAAGTTTTTAAACAGACAGGTTTCCTGTGTACTCCAAAAGATGCTAAGACAGCACCTTTTTTCTTTGTGCAGATTTTTTGTTCGATGTAGCAAGGATGGAATATTTACCTACTGAAAATCAAGTGAATTTTTAAAGTTTACCCGACACATGTGAAAAAAATCAAGTATCCACTTGTAATTTATCATAACTCTTCATTACTCTTTTTTGACTCATTTCAACTCATTAATAAATAGATTTTATGTCAGAATAAATTATTGCTTTGTGTGTAGATTCAAGAAAACAATTCAACAATCAAAATGCTACCATTTTGTTTCTCTTTTTGTCAATTGAAAAACAATCAAATCAAATTCATGGAGAAACTAATTGAAATACAACTATTATAATGTTTAAAGTAGAAAACGGAGATAATGTCATGCTTCATTGATATGAGAAGAACAGATACTACACTTTCCTATTTACTTGCTTCCCTACGAGAGCAAGATGTGACGCAAGGTCCTTTTTAACGTAGGGGTTCCATACATGGGAAAGCTAAAGAAAAAATGCCCCATGTTGCAAAGGCATCAGGGCAAGCCCGACTCTTGCATTTTAGTGTAATGGGAGGGTGCTACCCTGGGGCATATTGCTACCCTGAGACTGGGTAGAGTTATTTTTTGAGGCCACATGATGAAACCTTAGGCCTCTTGCGCTTTGCAATACTGAACCTCAGTAAACCATCACCGGCCACGTCATTGCATCGGCACAAAGCTACCAAAGTATGAACTGCAAACAAATACTACACTTTGATCTTGAACAAAAGACTGTAAAAGACTGGGCTACAAAACTTTTTAAAAAATTTTAATTGTTTTAAAAGAGTGTTCAAATAGGTCGTGGCAGATGCTAAGATATACAGATGGATAAAATGAGAAAAAAATAAATGTCTTATCTTTTCTAATCACATTCAATTTGAAGATAATTTCTATCAAGTCAAAAGGCAGTTTCTCAAAAAATATAGCTGCGAACTGCAGCATAGATTTGTCAATAAAATAATTAATTGAGAAAAGCAGCAGGACTACAGAAAGTTTGAAACTTTTTAGAAAAATATCTGAAAGTCCAACTGAAAATGGCTGAAATCAGCTAAAGTTATTAATTTCCAGCCAACTTTATGGCTAAAAATATTTTTATGCCCATTTAAAGTCCATTTATCAAATAAGATAACCAAGACTCAAAAACAAATTATTAATGAGAATAAGACGTTTACTTTTATTAAACTTAATAATCATTTTCAAAATTGGCCAGATTTCTGTCTGTCGTAGATTTTTATTGGATAGATTAGAAAGAGAATTCAGCCATCTAGCTGTAAATGGTAAATTTGGCAACACTGGATTGTCTACAACAGAACAAGTGACTTTTTGATCAAGTTCATCAAACATAGTCATATTAACTCTGTGGCTTCATTTGAAGGTCAAGAGATGGAATGACAGCTTGTTTGTTTCATAACCTGTCAGGAAATGGATTTCACAAAACACTGATGCTTTGCTAGTAAAATGATATCTACTAACTTTCCACCATAGTTATCACCAACCGAAAGCAGCAGAATATAAAACACCACTCGCTGTAGCATTTATCGACTTCAAGCTGGCTTTCAAATCAGTGAAAATTTCCCAAGGTCATTGATGCTATCACTATACAAGGGCAGAACCTCATATAAATCATAGTAGCTCCTTTATCAGGCTATATGAAGACTCAGAGCTCTTCCAGCTCCAAGGATGGGATCCAACCAGCTCACCAAAACTCATTGCAGTCTGCCTGGAGATGATTTTCTGAAACCTAGACTGGGAAAATAAAGGAATCAGAATAGATGGCAAATATCTGAATAATCTCAGATTTGCAGACTACATTGTTCTTTTTGCAGAGAACCTCCAGAAAAAAACAAATAATGCTAGACAAACTGAACGAAGAAAGCAAGAAAGTCGGCCTTCACAGGAACTTCAGCAAAACAAAGGTCATGTACAAAAAACACGTAAAAAAAAACACACAATGATTAAGATCGAAAAGGCAAAGCTGGAGAAAGTAGAACACTACACCTACCTAGGACAACAAATATCCATGAAATCCTCAAAAAAAAAGAAAATCAAGCAAAGAATCACTCTAAAATGGCAAGCCTTTGGCAGAGCAAGTTCAAGCCCCACAAACAAGAAAATTGCATTTGTCCAAAAAGGAAGGGTATTCAATCAATGCATCCTCCAGATAGTTACCTATGGAGTTGAAACATAGAACCTGACTATCAAACTAAGAACCATGCAACATGCATGTGAATAAATCATGCTTAATCTCACATAGCGATATCACAAGACAGCACAGTATATTAGAGACAAAACAGGCATCTTAGACATCATAGAATCCATTAGAAGAGTCAAATGGCAATAGGCTGGTCAGGTTGCAAGAATGGTAAACAACTGCTGGACACCATGACTCACAAAATGAATCCCCAGAGATCACATGTGAAACCGAGGCAAACTGGACGAATTCAGAAAGTATTGGCTCTGCAACGCCCCTGATAGAGAGATTATGAATTTTCCCTGGAGAACCTGAGCAATTGGGTTTGTAGGAGTCAGTAGTGATATTCTGTAATTGTTATTGGTATGGATTGCAGAAAATTAATCTCCAAATACTTGGGTGTACCTTTTATGTTTATACACATGTGTACATAAGCACACAACTATACACATGTAAAATTATATCTAATCAAATCCTGCACAAAGAACAGAGGTTAGAGTGTGTACACAGAGTGAACACACAAAAACACACACACATAACAGCCCCATTATCTTTAATTGTTTCTTCTATTTATGTTGTGTCGGCCAAATGATATGTTCACCATGTGATAACAGGAAATCATTTCAAATAGAGCTTAAAAAAGATATAATGCAATTCATAATATATATCTTCCATAGCAATAAAGCACTCCAGTGGATGGGGAATTTCTGCATAAATGAATATATCACTTGAATTCAGCCTTACTGACCATCCAGTTCCGTAGCCCAGAGGTAGGATATCGGTCTCTGGATCTGAAGCGAAGGTTTCAATCCTGCCTTGCAGTATTGGATGGGTTAATGGAAAGTCTATAGCCACACTGATGTAATCCATCGAAACAGCTGTCTGTGGATGACACAATATATATATATATATATATATATATATATATAGCATTCTAGATACCCTCTTTATTTATATTTATATTTGAGGTGTTTATGAAATGAAATGAAATCATTGTGTTAACAAAACGTTTACACATATTTATCTTAGTTTGTTCATATCTATGCATTTACTCATTATATATATAATGATTATGTCATTCAAAGACAGCTGTTTTGTTGTATTACAACTCTTCAGTGTGGCTAAAGACAATTCAATATCCCTTCCATTACCGCAAGGTAGGATTGAAACCTTTGCTTCAGACCCACAGGCAGATATTCTACCCCTGCCCTATACTGAACTGGACAGTCAGTAGGACAGAATTTAAGCGATATATTCACTTACACGCAATACCCCATCCACCAGAGTGCTCTATTCCAGAGTTGGAAGAGCATTGGATATATATATATATACCTACATTTTCAAGCAATAAAGTACTTATGTGCGTGTATGGTATCAATTGTGATAAATACATGAAATACACTCACAAGTGCATATTACATGCCTTCATATGTGTGTACATACACATATTTATATTGTATATACATACCTTCCTAAATAGTGGTTAAGGTTCTTAGATTAGGCGACTAAGATAGATTTATCTTCATGCATGTTTTGTCCTTCTGTCATAAAAGTGTATATAAAATCAGTGAGCGTATATATTACATATATACATCTTTCTTTGTTCATTTCAATCTATCTATCTATCTATGTATACCTATATCTATATCACACTATCTTTATATATATATATATATATATATATATATATATATATATATATATACACATATATATATATATATATATATATATCTATGTAGACATTGCCGCCCCCAACAACCCTCACATAGAAACACATAATACATGAATTACCACTGCATAACATCACACGTATATACACTGCATGCACATTTACAATTTTTTCTCAATAACTCAGTTACTAGATCAACAACACACACACACACACACACACACACACACACACACACACACACACACACACACACACACACACACACACACACACACACACACAAAACCTTTCTAATTTTCACTCAAAATACACAACTCTGTTGAACTCTGAACCAACATTATTCCATATTTTTGTCAGTAAAAGATAAGAGTTGAGAACAATAATGATGATAAACGCATATAATCTCCCTCCTCCTCTCTAAACTTGGTTATTCACATGTTTTATCATTTTTTTAATTTGACATTCGACAATAGAGGAAACTGATTCCCAAAACATATTATGGAAATGAATACAAACTATTTTCCTATTAAATTCCACACAACCACACACAAATATATATATATGTATCCATATTTTAGAACCAGAACACCCGTCTATAAAATATCCAAATAAAGTCAACCTAACCATACATCCTACATTCTCCTTGAGATAACACGGCTCCAACATTGAGCCCAACAAAAGTACCAATCCATCATATACATTCCTATCTATATCTATCTATATATAAATATATACATATATGTATAAATAGGTGTACTTTGGCTTTCTTTCAAGTACAATCATCAGAAGGTCTGATTGAGTTTTTTATGAACACATTTTGATACATATTCTATCGATGATAGATAACTCAACCCTCAAAAAATAATGACGATATATATATATATATATATATATATATATATATATATGAATATGTATATCTAAAATACATACATAATGATATATATTTGAATATGTATATGTATAAGTATATATTCAAGAAATAGATGCATTCGGTCTGACAGAATGAGTTATAAATTGCGTTGTATTATATAGAAAGTTATCTGAAATGATTTCCCATCGTTACCCATTTAATTTATCATTCAATTTAGACAACATGAATAGCATAAACAAGAATATGGGGTTGCTGCAGGATTGAACCCGTTACTGTTATGTACCGATTATCTTTAATCATTAATTCTATTCATATTCAAAATTGAATGATATATTAACTGTGTAATGATGGAAAATCATTTCAGGTAAGTTTCTATATAATATAATGCAATTTATAATTCATATATAAATATATATAAATTTATTCAAATGAATGAAAATAAATAAATATACATATAGAAATATGTATGAATATATAAATATTGATACATATAAGTATAAATATGTGAAAATATACACATATATGAATAAATATATGAATGTCTAAATATACACATACTGTATTTGCTGACCTGCTAAATGCACTTTTTTATTAAAAAAAAAAATTCTGCGTCTAATGCACTCATATCACTGCTAGGTGTCCAAGCACTGAAAGCATGAGGTTTATAGCTAGCAGGTTGGGGGTTACTTACAGTGAGCTGTAGTCAACAGCATATAAAAATTCAGTTTGTATTACTAATAGTTTGAGTAGTACAATACAATTTATATCAAGCAATATGATGCCAATTTTATGTAAGTGTTACTGAAACGTAAAATGATGGTTAGGTTTATGGCTGTGGACAGGCAACGTCCAGAGTATTTCAGGGTACCTCCTTACCCTGCAAACATGACCTACACAAAGTATTGGTACATTCCTTACAGTATTTACTTTACCGTAACAACTGTTTGACACATCAATGTGAATGATAAGTGTTCCTAGAATAAGTTCTGAAGTAGTGTTGAAGGAAAAATAGCTACCTCGATGTTATGCACTGCAAAGGGGTGTAAATCCATAATCTTCTTTTGTAAATGAAGCAAACATGAGATGCATTGCACTACTGTTCTGGTCAGAGGTAGAGTTTCCCATATTTGAATTTTTATGATCAACCCATGGCTGAAGGTTAAGACAAACACTGCTAAACATTTGCATTCCATTCAAGCTCGATGTCATTGTGTATGCACAGGATCAGGGCAATAAGGCAACAAAGCAGTACTTTGAGCTACCAACAATAAAAAAAAATTATCTGAAGTCGGAGAAAACAAGAGCAGCAGCTAAAAGATACTAAATATAATAAAAACAATCTCTGTAAAATGGCCAAAATCTGTAGAGGAAGTAAAAAACGTAGGTAATAATTTAAAGGAATTTGGGCAATGCAGTATCTACAATAATGATAATAAACCAATTGAAACTGATAACAACAAACAGAGGCATCAATGAATTCAGAAGTTCAATACCTCAATGCACTAGATTTAGGAGGAGAAATGTTTATGGGCCAGAACAAAAATATCACGAAAGATGCCAGCTAGAGATAAAATCACCACAGGTTTCTGATTAATGCAAGAAAACAGAGCTTGCCATGTTGCAATATTCAATGAAAAATTAATACCAGTATTTGCTTCAACTTTTACTGCATACATGAGCTTGACATTGGAATTTTCTGCATTTTTAAATACTTTGTACCGATCTTTACTGAAATATTTGTATTTTCTGACTATGCATATACTGGAGTTGGATGATTGCCTGGTACCGATTTTTACCATTCAATACTGCTTTCCGCTTTGCATTTATTGGTCTACATGAATGTCTTAAAACTATACATTATTTTGCTGCATGCTTTGTAAACAGATTTTACAGAAATATTTGTTTCGGTTAGATATAGATATTTACCTATATTTACCTAGATTTATTGAACTGGTATAGGTATTTTGCAGCCTGCTTTAAGTGCGCTCTTGCTAATATATTGAAAATTGCTTTGTCTGTATCGATACTAGTAGATTCCCTTCTACCGATTGTAAATTTAGCAAATGTGCAGATGTTGTACCCTGAAAAACACTAAAATAGTTTTCCATAAATTCATGATGAAATGTAATAAAATTCCTTTTTTTTCTAAAAAAATGTCCGTATAAAACCAAGGATGTCTTGTAAGAGGGTGTGTCTAATAGGCCAGCAAATACAGTACATATATATATATATATATATATATATATATATATATATATATATATATATATATATATATATATATATATATATATATATATATATATATTATTTTTGAGGGTTAACTTATCTATGAATGAAGAGTACTTGAGTTAGGCAAACACTTTCAGACCATAACAAACTTCTGTATTTATTGTTTGACTGGGGAAATTGAAAGGAAACATAGCTTCAAAAAAGAGACCTTTCAATAGACATAATGGAAAGGCTTTAAAACTCAGAGAAGTAAATCTAATATGGTGTATGGAAAGAGATATTGGTTAATCCCAGTCAGCTGCATCTGAAATTTGGTGCAAGTATGAAAATATGATTTAGTTATAAAGGAAAACATAGAGGCGGCGACCCCAGAAGATGTTGAGATAGAAAACTCAGAGCGATTTGCTTTGAAAATAGAAATTGCGCAACAAAAAAATGAACCATAAAATTTTCAAAAGGTGGTAAATATGTCTTTTAAGTCTTGAATGTGTCCTATGCACTGGTTTAACAAATTTGTAGACAAAATAAAATATAGATGAAAGGGCAGTGGTCCTTGGCCACTGGGCCACCAAGCATGTACAACTGAGTTGTGAGAAAATGGTATTTGATTTGGTGATATCATTCTGTAAGATAAAAACAAATTCAATTCCTTCTATTGGAGGCATTGGGATCAATTATGGTATTCTGACTCCTTGTTAGATTTGATCAAATGTCATTTTATCAGTATGTTGAGTAATATTTGACTCCATGGTAGAGTGATGGATAAGGAAAATATTCAGAGAGCACATATCTGAACTGAAACCATTGTTAGAGGGAGAAATTGTGCATAGATCCACCTGAATCAAACCTTCCATAGTCTATTGTCAAACCTTCAACAAAATATCATTGAAATTCATTGAGTACTTTTAAAGGTATTATATAAACAAACATGAAATTTGGACTTTGATGTGTGTCTACAACATAGGGGAGATAATTGTACACAGATCCATTCCAAAATTTGATCAGTTCTCCCATAGCCTATTGTACTCTTCACCACAGAAATTCATAGAAATTAGGAGATAATTTGGAGATATTTGGTGGACAATAATGAGTGTATGCAATTGAAAAATAAAATGGGAAAACGTCTTTCAGTCGGAAAAAATCTCTAAATTTTACCACCTCTTCCTTACTCCATCGTCCAACTTTTCAGTGAATTTCATTCAAGTTCAGTCAGTACTTTCAGCGACATTGTGCGGAGAGACATGATATTTTGGCGATATCATGTGGTTTGGACTTACGATTACAACATAGGGGAGGTAATTGTGCAGGGATCTGCTACAAAATTTAATTATTCCTTCCGTAGCCTATTGTCTACCCTTCCACATAGAAGTTCATTGGGAATTTTTGGAAATTTTTAATGGACAGACTTGGAATGGTGGTGATATAATGTGGTTTGGTTATATAACTGTATTGCAGGAGTGATAATTTTGAATGGATCTGCTCTTAAATTAATCAGTTCCACTATAGTCTATTGTCCATTCATCGTTAGAATTTCATAGAAAAAGTGGAGAGTCATGAACATATACATAAATGTAATTGAAAGAAAAAATCTAAAAAATATCATTCATTAAGAATAAAATCCTGGATCTGCCCCCAAATATTACCACCTCTTTCTTACCCCATTACCTACCTTCCAACAAAATTTTGTATAAAGTCAGTCAGTACTCTCGGAGATATCATAGATAGATGAATGAACAGATGAATGAACAGACCTGACCAAACACCTCTTCTCAACTTTGTTGACAGAGATAACTAATACATCTCAATCAAAAAAGATTCCTGGATCTAACCCCAAATCATGCCACCTCTTTCTTTCAAATTGCCCAGGCTTCCACAAAATTTCATTCAGTACTTTTCGAGATATTGTGGTTATGTAGTAGGTGCATGTGAGGCATAAGGTCAGCAATTTGAGAGTGATATGTATGTCGAAAATATGTGTGTGTGCATGTCTATGATAAAATTGATCTGTGATTTGTTTCCATCCTTTTCCCATGAAAAAATGGAAAAAAAACATGGGTCAAGAGCAGCTGACCTCTTCCCTAAGATTACTTGCCACCAAGGGACAAATTAGGGATTAGTATTGACACAGGTGATAAGAGACCAGAGAAAGTATGTGAACTTATGCGTATGTGTGTGTGAGTTATAAGTGACACACAGATAGATCAATGAATCTAGATATATGTAAAAGCATTTGTGTGTGTATGAACATCAACTCACAAATTTAGAGAAAGAGAGATAGGAATATTAAGCATTTAGAGAGAGATAGGGACAGAGTTTAGAGTAGCAAGTTGGGGTGGAGAGCAGTTAACCTCTGACCTTTTGGGCTAGCAGGAGTGTTTGCTTCTCTCAGAAAAGGAGCTAACTTCAACTAAATTTTGCACATCATTTGTGTAAAATCCAATTTGGAAAATGTAGCATTTTAGATGCAGGAATCTTTCAGTGCTACTTTATCTGTTTACACCATCAAGGGAGAGACACAACAAAGTGAGACATTTCATGATCAGACACCTCATTCCTAATATGTTAGTGAAGATATGATCATTTCTTTTGTTAAAGGATTTGAAATTTAAATAATATATTTTGGTATCTGCATGCTTTTTGTCAAGTCTAAGCTTACCTTCTCGATGCAGGAGTTAATCTCATTTGTTTTTTTTGAGTTGAAGCTTAGAATTGCTGTCTTTGTCGCTTGGATGGTTTCTCTCTTTCCCCCTGGCCTCTTCCCATGAGGCTAGGGGGTGATGAGAGAAGCCATCCTAGCAGCTACAATGGAAGATGATTGTCTTTTGACACCCTAATTTTCTCACATGATAACATGTATGAACATTCATATTTTTGAGAAATCTGTGCATTTTTATTTTCAAATGCTCCCAATTCTTGGATCTTAATATCAAAATCAATACATAAACTTTTTAGATGAACGTTTTTGGAAATAAATTAAGTGTTTTAGCTCCTTATTAGCGACTAATAGTTGACTTATCACCTATATCATGGTTATAATTACCAGTTAGTAGGTCTGCAAGAATATTGTGAATATCAAACTGATCTGTGATGCTAAAAAGACTCCTTCTTATATTTTCAAAATCTGATGATCATAACGATTCTCTGAGTGTTTGATGCCTTCCACATCTTCAACCAAACTCTCTAGACTCTCTGAGATAGATGCATAGTTCTCACAGTCTGCCAGTCTACATAGGCCAGTTTACTTGAGGTCATTTGCAACATGCATGTCTTGAGAGTGAACCTTTTTTTGAACAGTTACAGGCCAGTAGATCCAGGATGGCACCAGGTGCTGGTTGGCCTTCTATTCAGTTCATCACAAACAGTTCAGCTTCCTCCTCTTTATCTTCCATCCTCTGCTAACAGGGTGCAAGCACTGGTAGGTCCTTCTCTAAACATCTCCATATACAAGCCTGATAGTTGGCTTGCTAAACATTAATTCTTTCATTACTTTGTGTACTGTTTTCAAAAATTTACAATTTGGACAACCTCCCCAACATTGTACTAATTTTTTTTTGATCATACAAGGTCAATAAGCTGACCTTTCTCTGTGCCAAAAGAAGTAAAATTGAAGGTCATCAACTCCCACAATGTATGTTGTATCCATCCTTTTCTTAATTATTAAGAACTGAATAATTTCCGTAAACTTTCCAAAACTAAATTTTTTTTACCATCATCCTCATCTATAAATATTTTCACCAAACAAAAAATATAGTTTCAAAACAAGATAGAGGTAGTGTTGACAAGAAAGAAGTAGCTGTCCATGTCGTGTATTCACATCTGTAAATAATCATAATGATTCACTGTGCCCCAATTTCATCTATGCATGCAGCAAGAAGATTTTTCAGCCAGTACTCTGCCTCTGATTAACACAACAAGTTGCCAATTGGACTGTACATCCGGTTCTCTCTCATGCACTCGTTGCTCCATGGAGGACACATGATGGGCTACTCTCCTAGCAATCACACATATATCCTTATCAGTAGGATATCATACTGATAGGGAAAATGCCTACAGTATACCCTGCTAATTTATTATTCATAACAACCAGCAAGCAAAGTATCTCCACTCAATAAAACAGAAAGACATAACGAGCAATGACCAACCACTACACAAGGAAAAGAAAAAGGAAAAAAGGAGATATAAAGTGATTAAGAGGAAGGTTTTACACCCATAAAAATAGACACTCCATTCCAAAAATGTCCTAAATAAATAGGCATCTAAAATAAATTGAATCATTCACTTTTAGATTGCTCAACAAGGAAGGAACATCAATGTGTTTGTGCAGCAAATTCTTCATTTCATATTTTAAGCGCTACTCGAACACAACTTGATAATTATTGTTGAATGTATTGAGCACTTTATGAAATAAACCCATCATGTATTGGATATTGTATTATATTATATCCTATTCTATTCCTGAATGTTATGTATATATATACATATATATATATATATATATATATATATATATATATATATATATATATATATATATATATATATATATATATATATTTCAAAGAAGTGTAGAAATCTGGTCTATAATAATGATTAACCTTTGTTTTGCTATACTGGCTTATCAAATATTTACCTGAATATCTATACCTATATATATATATATATATATATATATATATATATATATATATATATATATATATATATATATATATATATATATATATATATATATATATATATATATATATATATATATATATGGTTGGTAAAATGTATATGAGAGACACTCTAATGGAGCATGAATGACTGGTGACAAAATGCATTTGCTCAGTGATCCTTGCAAGTCTCAAGTCTGGTCAAGTCTTTAGTCAACTAGTTTTAATGACAGGATGCAAGTCCAGTGAGCTGGACAAACTGGAAAAGAAGGCTGATCGGTACATCTCAAATTTTTTATTGGTTTAGATAGTTAATATTTTGTCTTAAATTTGGATTTCTAATAAAAAAGGGCTCAATATTTCAAATAAAATAGAGCTAGTTTGATAAATGGATTTCTCAACATGAATCTGTTTCATATTTCTCTGTTATCATCAGGAGAGTTTTACTACATTGCAAATATTTCATATAATCCCGACTTGATGTTTCCGTATAAAAAGACTATATTTTTATATATTGGTGTTCTCTCCATTGTGGCAGACAAGGATAAGGTCATGCATCTCTGTCAATGGTCAAGAGCACCATCTGATACCTGGATAATACTTGTTTATACCATAAATGGCAGGTGGAATTCCTCTCATGTAAGAGATATAATCTGAATATACCCCCCTCCACACCCTCTCCTCTGCCCTGGCCTGGGAGAGTTGCTGCAGACACACATGCCACCATGACATTACAAGAATAAATTCCACACTTGACCTCAATTTATGTATGATTCAAAGACAAGAGATGAGACTGACTGCTAAGAAATTTAAAACAGTCTCACAACAGTAAAAGCTTAATTATTCTTTTTCAAGTTTTTTAGAAAAGTATATCTATTTTTACACCACAAATGATGGAAGACAAAACAAGTTGTAATCAAGACAAATAATAGTTATTGCCAGACCTACATGCATTATCACTGTACTTATTGCTTATTCTCCCATCCATTACAAGAAATATCTTGAAAATGTGAAAGAGGGCTGTAGATACTCTTATGAGTAATAAAAAAAAAGACAAATTGTTCATGTTCATCTGCAGAAAGTCAAGTTGTTGGAGATACTGGACGAAGGTAGAAGTGTGATATTTCATTATGCAAATACTCCAAAATTCCCCAAAATTTGAGATTTGAAACACTTCTTCCCAGATGCATTTGGGATAAGGGGCACTTAAGATTTGCCTCAACCAGTCAATCTTCTATGTGTTTGTCCAACCGGGTATCAGAGGATACAACCTGCTTTTGCTTGGATTGGACTTGGTGGAGTTGCTGCGTCATTTGACTTGACCTAGCAATATTTCATGGAATTGGATAATAGTGACAGACTTCTAGGGTCAGCATAGTTTTTCCATGATTTTCTAAAGGCCTAACCTATTTACCACATTGAATGCCTTCATCAGATCAACATCAGTGACCTACAGCCCCTTGTTTTACTCACAGCAATTTTCCTGGATCTGTCTTGGAGTGATCCTCAGAAATTTGGTCCATCTGTTTAATCATATCCTTGTGAGGATTTTGTCTGCGATTGAGTACAAGGAGATATCTCAGTAGCTTGAGCAATTTCTCCCTTAGAAGTCCTTTGTAGAAAAAATAAACTGTCATGCTGGAAACCTCAGAGAGTGCCCTCCGATCGTCCTCTAGAAAAAAGAGCGCCTGATGATAATGATCATTAGAACAAAGAAATTACAATCGGCCATGCTAGCTGCTCACCTACACACATGACCCAACAATTACATACACACGCACATGCACACACACATATACATATGTATATTGAAATCACCGTCCCCAGCTATGGGTAAAATAGCAGGGCAGATTGTTCTCTCTAGCCTCATGAAGACAACAGATCATGATGACCTTCTGCAGCCAAGCTGATTTATCACCCACTGCTTTCCTCTGGACTACATCAGTCGAGAGGGGGTTTCTGAAATAACACAGAATTACAACTATTACTGACCCTTTAATATGCTAGTTCATTTTCTCCTCACTCCCTTCTCTACTGTTACAAGATACTTGCACTCAAACCAATGTACCCACAGACTGATAAGATCCCGCCACCATCAAAACCCATTTTCCAAATACAGGTGCAAGACATCCATACACTGGTAACCATGGTAATATGACCCACTTAGACACACATACATGGTTAATAGATTGGAACACACTGATTACAGCTGCAAGTGTCCCCTTCTCAACATGGGGATGGAATGATCAGTGACCTACTTAGGCAGCATTCTGTTTTTCCTGCAACATATTAACTTGCATTTACCTTAATCTGTATCCAACTCACCCTGAAGATGCATAATAAAACAGGTGAAATGCTTTGGAGATTTTGATTAAAAGATTGTTGCAAAATGATGACTAGTGGTATTCTTATGCAAATTTTCAAGGTTGTAGCCCTAAAAATGTGGTGAAAATTATCCAAAGACACCGACAGACACACAGATGAATAAAGAGAGCCCACTGGGCTGGTTGGTTGGGCAGGCCAATTTTAGGACTATGGTGATTCGATGCATATATATATATATATATATATATATATATATATATATATATATATATATATATATATATATATATATTGAGAAAGAGAGAGAGAGAGAGAGAGAGAGAGAGAGAGAGAGAGAGAGAGAGAGAGAGAGAGAGAGAGAGAGAGATTAGGATTGTTATGAGCAAAGATTTTCAGTCACTAATATCATAGGGAAGACTTGACCATGAAAATTTAGCCTCTCTTCTCCTGAACCCTTTCGGTCTCTCAAACACACAAATCATGTACCACAAACAATAAGCAAACACTTTACCATTCCTGAATTGTAAATGTACAAATGTAGATCACTACATCTACCTAGGACAACGAATCTCCTAAAAGAAGAAGAAATCAAGTAAAGATTTACCTTGGGTTGGCAAGCTTTCCGCAAGGCAAGAACAAGAAAATCCTGCTTGTGCTCAAAAGAATGGTATACAACCAATTCATTTTCCTGATAGTCACCTATGGAACAGAAACATGGGATCTAACCAAAAGATTGACCCTTAAACAATATATTAGAGGAGAAACAGCAGTCCCAGGTATCATAGACTCCATAATAAAACTTAAATAACAATGGGCTGGTCATCACCACTGGACATCACAACTCACAATGTGAATGACCAGAGATCACATGTGAAACCGGGGCTGACAAAAAATAAATATGGTGTGATGAACTACAAAAGTTAAAAAAGTACTGGCTCTATGATTCCCATGATAGAGAGGCCTGGCAAATCTTGGGGAAGCTCTATATCCTGCAATGGACACTAAAATGATGATGATGATGATGATGATGATGATGATGATGATGGAGGAACCTACAGTTAATATTTGATTTTTAAAACTTGACTTTTTTTCTGGTGATAGATCCATCAATCATGGCAGAATTGATTTTTTTTTAGTCAGAAACATTAACACAGCTTTAATCAGCTCAGAAATTCTCTGTGTAGTATGCAAAAGTATTTTTTCTCTTGTGGCTAATTTTATGCTATAACTAAATTGAACTTTCAAAGAAGATATTTAATGATTTCAATACCTAAGTAGATGCAAGTAAAAAGTAATCCTTAGTTAATTAACAAAAACCATAGATTTGATGAAACTACAGAGCAATGATTATTAACAATTGTTCTCTCCTTTTTATGCAACTATTTACATTCATCTTGATATTCTTGTTGCTTTTTAAAAATTCATACATAAAAACAACAAAAATATTGATATGAAGGTAAAAAGAAGTATTGAAATGGAAAAATTGTGGATAATGATTTATAATACTTTATCAACTGAAAATTAATTAAATAAATTTTTCTACTGCATAGTGAATAAGAAAAAAATTAATGTCTAAAATATCATTCGACTAACCAAATCACAAGTGTTTAATTTGCCCATTAACCAGGTTTATATAATCTACATAAATAAATTAATAACACAAATATCATTACGATGCATTCATGATTTCTTGAACTTTCTCAAACTTCTTGCATTTTGTTTACACTGCACAGCGTATTTTCTATGATTTGGTTCATTGCTGTGTGCACAAAACTCCTTCTATTCTAAAATTCCTCTGAAATTATTTTTAGACTGAACAACGAATTATTGAAACCACAAACAGAAAAATCTGCTATCATCAAGGGATAACTGTATATATATTCAAACATCTGTGATGGTGATTGGAGGAAAAATTACCATCTGCATATGTATTCAAACTGGATGCAAGGAATGTTGGGGTTAAGATGAAGAGAGGAGGAGAGAAAGAAACAGGGAGATTTTTCAGTCCTGACCAGTACTTTCCTTGCATCCTTCCTAACAAAACCATGTGGCGGATCTTCTTAGACCTTCTGGTGGAGCTTCTGCATTCAATGACTTTGCTGCCCTCACCAACTACGCTGTTGCTGACAAGGCAGCAAAGTGTACAACATTAAGATAAACCCCCTTCTGTCTACATGCAGGTTTATGACTCTCTGTTTACAATTCATTTTGTCTTCACACATCACCACTTACCCATTGCTGCTGGATTTTAAGGATGCAGGACTGATTCAACCCGTAAATTGTACTCAAAAGAAATTATACAACTGTCCATGAAGAATAAAAGGTACTGACTCTGCAGATTTTATAGTTACAAACGGTTGTGCAACACCAATGCCACACTATGTCTGCAATCAGATGGCCAAAGGTTATACACACTGTCGGATTTAATATAAGAGTGAATGATCGCATAGTCTGCAGAATTACTGCAAAACATCGAGAGAACACTGCTATGCAGAATGTAAAAGTTTGTGGCTGATCAAGGAAAGTTGGAGAATATTTTGACCGGGGGATGAAAATTATCTCACTAAAAAACAGCTTCCAAAGGAGATGTGTAATGATAAGGAACCTTCCATTTCATCTTGCATTGCAAAGCTTAGCTACAAGACACTGAAAGAAGAGGTTGCGTAGCAGTAAAAAAGTAATTTGTCAGTCGTGTCAACCACAAAAAAACCCTCTTGTGTTAGTCAAATAAATTATGGATTGGACTGTGGAAGATAGGAGCCAATTCTGTTGTATGAATCAAAGTTAAACATGCTTACATCAAGTGGTGTTCTACAAAGATACCTGACACTATCAGATACAAGCATTGCATGATACTGGTCTCTTGGAGCTTTGTAATAATTTTGCATTCAATGTGATCCTTCAAATCCAGCACACAAACAAAATCAGAAGGTGATTAACCAGATTCAGCCATTCTGAAATTATCCTCCTTTGTTGATAGCTCATTTCTTGTGTGCAACGTAGAGAATAATGCTTAATAGTAGAGCTAGCATCTGACAAATAGTGATTCATTCACTTGTACAGAATATAGGCTTGGAAAAATAAGCGTGTATTTTGTATATCGACTTGGCCTTAAATGATATCAGCATGACAGCATGTTTCATTGCATCATGACACATACAACAATCAAAACAGAGCTCCTATGTCAGTTTTACATTCTTAGTAGAATTGCACAACATATATACAAACTCTTTTATTATATGTTCAAATAAAGAGTTGAAACATCATTTTTCCCAAGTTGAACATCACCTTTGATCACTATTGTATATGTAAGTTTATTCATGTTTTTATTGGTCTATCTTCTGAAGTACACCAACATATATGTGCACATACATTCATACATGTATATCATATAGCTATGTTTTACATCTATGAACAGACAGACAGGCACTATATATATATATATATATATATATATATATATATATATATATATATATATATATATATATATATATATATACATATATATATATATACATACATATATATATATATATATATATATATATATATATATGCATGTATATACTTTTTTTTTGTTGTGTGTATTTGAGGTGTTATGACAGAATGTTGATTCCAACTACAATTAGGAATATACATTCACGGTTTTAGTGATGACCCAGGTGAGCAAAGATCACTTTTAATGTAGATGCATAAATTTGGGGCAACATTAAAATATACTCCTTTATTGGAATGATCAAAATATTTGAATTTTGGAGAAACTCCAATAAAAGCTGATTAAAGAGATGGATTTGTGGTTTTAATGAATTAGATACACAAGTGTAAACTTAATTCAAAAACCAACTCTATCTTTTAACCCTCTGTGTGTGTGTGTGTGTCTGTCCACATGTGTGTGCACATGTGTATTTCGTCTGTATGTATATTTACTAAGTGATCACAAGCGCAAAAAACTTGTCTGATAGATGAAATGAAATATTGTCAATTTAACAATGGTAATTATTAGGATGATAACAATGCTGCTGCTGTTGATGCAGTAACAAGAAAATCAATTTACACGTTCAGTAAAAATTTTGCCGAACTGTTTCGATATAACATTGTTCATTGAAAGAATAGCATAGTATGTATTAATTTCATCTTCCATCACAGATGGAAAAAACACCCTAACACTTGAACACAGCTAATAAGAAGAATTTCTAGTTCTAATTCATCTGAGTTCATTCTGCACCCTAAACAAAGCCCATATACAAGACATAATGAAACATTGGTCCCACATAGAGAGCACTTCCGGCTCCTAAGCTACTAACAACTTGGGCCGTATCCAGAATAGGGTAGTCAAATGGATTGATGACCCATTTCCAATAAACTACTTAGAACCGATGGCATACAGCCATAGGATCTCATCCATGTCTGTTACTAACACATTACTTACCTGTAATCAAATCTTTCTTTTTAAATGATAGTCACTATCTAGGATTTTTAGTCATGCATCATCTGTTTAATTGATTTGTGTTGCATTTTAAACATTGGATATCATTTTTTGCCTAATATTATCTGCTTAGGATTATCCATTGATCACCCTTGAGGAAGAGAGGTTGAGTGGAAAATTAATGCAAAAACCAGTGTTGTAAGATTTGAACACTAAAAAATCATGGAGGAGACAGTGCTGACCATTTTAATCTTGAAAAGGTATTATGTCAGCTCATATAATAACCCTAATCTCATATTATTCATATAAGGGTCAAATAGGAGGACATGATTTCTCTATAAGCTTTCATTAAAATCAATCGGAGAAAAATCAATTCATATCAATTTAAAAAAGATAACAAATTAAAACAAACAAAACTAAAATAGATAAAAAGAAAATTTAATTGATAAAAAACAAAAAGTTAAAACAAAAAATATTGAAACTTTGAATAAGTAACAAAATATGTGATAGATACCATGGTGTGTGATTTACCTAAGATGGGGAAAAAAAATGACCTTTCATGATCAACTGATAAAATGCCTAACAAGCGAGCCATTAAATAAACTATGGTTTTTGACAGACAGATCATTTTATTATCAAACATTGATTTTTTTCAGACCATTTGTCTATTCACTAAGCTATGAAACTATCTTGCTAATGATCACAAAGGCAGACAGCCAGATATTAATTAAGGTATTAGTTAATCTAGGCCACAATTGTGGGTCACTCCCCATTCGGACTGAATGTGACATAAGATGGTTTTGATGTGGTGGGACTTACACATGAATGGAAGAGTATCGGATGCTTGCAATACCTAATGTTCCCAAGTGGTACTGATCAGGCTAAATGCTGTTAAACTTCAGTGATCGAATGAGAACTGGTGTTTTCAGCATGATTTATCTATAGTGGATCACTCAGTAAGGAGTGAACTCACAGCAAGTTCTATAACTTAGTTACGATTGCATGCATCTCTTTCGGTGGTGGATTATTAATTTGGCCAATTATTCAATTTTGTTTCCAATTCATAATTGTTGAGATGTGTATGAATACATCATGCAATAAGATTTTTATTCCTTGGTAGTAAGTGTTATTTTCTTATGAGTAAAAAATGCAGAAAATGATTGTTATTCAATTCAAACTTAGCTTTTGTGTCCAGGACTGCAATATTGCTGATTTTCCTTACTTTATATGATTAAAGATTTGTAAATTCACCCATTGTCCAATTGGAAATAAACAGATTCCAAATAATCACTGTCCCTGCCAGAAAAGTTTGAAGAGATTAATTGATATTTTTCATTCTCTTCACACATACTTGAAAATTCAATCAGAAAATAACATTTGCAACCCAGGAACAAAAAAAAACGTAAAGATATGTTGCACAATGTTACTTGATTGGTTGTTCAAGAGAAAGGCTACCTACCAAGGCTAAAACTCAAAGTTTGTATTTCCACAGAGAATATATAGTAATATGTTTTCTCTTTTTTAATCCAGTCTTCAAGGTCATTGTTGTATATAGGTCTTCCTCAAGCAGGTGCAAGTCATGACGGATGATGATGGGCTTTACCACAACATACTGACTCTTGACATGTTGGCAGGGTGGGAAAGAGACAGATATACTGTCCTTCTCAAGGGCATTAGTGCCAAGTGAATGCAAACTGTCTCAGCCAGAGTTAGACCTTGACTTGCAGATCCCATTCTCTGTATCATTAACCGCTTGGCCAATCGTATGGAAATATGAACCAATAAAAAAAGATGAAAATTTGCATTTCCAAACCAATGATTCTCTGAACTAATCATTAAAACAAACTTGCAGAATGTGTTTCTAAATCAGGCAAAGCACAATAAAAAAAAAATGCAATTCATCTACCTACCTATGTACCTACCCACCTATCTTCTTATATACCTACCTATCCACTAACTCACTTATCTACTTATCTACCTACCTACCTATCTACCTATCTATCAATATATAAGTGCAACCCAAAAGTTCCAGGAATTTGAACAGTGGGGGCAAAACTTATGCAGTTGGGCCTTCTGCTACTAATTGGAGCCAGCAATACCTTCTCTATGGCTGTGTGTGTAAGTGGATGTGTTGTTGAGTTAAGTTCATTCCTATAATGTCTTGTTTTGGTGGTTTAGCAGATTTTTGCAATGGCAGGTCTCATGGAGCAAAGAATCTACATCATGAACAAGAAGACAACTGCAGAAAGCCCCTAGTTGCTTCAGGGAGCCTCTGGTGAATGTTTTTCTCTTAGAAACAATTCAAGGAAGGACAACTGCTGAATTGTCCACCAATTTCTTGCTTCCAATAACACAAAAGTTATTTCCCAACCACTCAATTCACTTAATCTCTCCCCCTGTGACTTTTCCCTGTTTCCCCCACACTGAAATTGCGACTGAATGGGCATTGTTTTCACTTGATTGAGGAATTTCAGAAAGAATCACAGGAGTTTATTGAAGCCCTGCACGGATGCATGGAATCAGGGAAAAATGTTTGGGTCACAGTATACTTGTCCAAGGAGAGTACTTTGAAAGTGACAGAGGGATGTAGGAGCTAGCATAAGTTATTTTTCTGTAATGTTCAAATTAACTTTGGAGTAGCAATATATATATCCACAGACACACACACACACACACACACACACGGATAGATAGATAGATAGATAGATAGATAGATAGATAGATGAATATACATATATATATATAGATAGATAGAGAGAGAGAGAGAGAGAGAGAGAGAGAGAGAGAGAGAGAGAGAGAGAGTTACTTACAAGCGAAAATTTGTAAAACAATAATTCTGTTGGAAAAAAAATGCTGGACTGTTTGAAATATGTTAAGTCACATTGAATGTTAAAAGTTCATCTGATTTGATAAAGCATCCATAGTTACATGCTATTTTTCATGAAAAAATAATAAAGGTTATACATAAAAAATTGATGCAACAATTAATAAAAGAATTGTATTTCAAAAACTTGGCAATTTTCTCTCAAATGAATACACCATTCTGCGCCCTGACTCATGGTTGAGGTAAAAATGTATTCCTCACTGATACCAGAAATCAGTGTTCAAGCCCAGATAGAATTTTTAATGCTGAATTTCTAGGCAGTCAAACCTCCTCCAAGTTTTCTAGTATTTAGTCTTGTGCTGTACAAGGTAAACTTAGTAAAAAGATCAGTAAAGATCATTGTAATATTACTATAGAATATGTATTTTTATATGAATATTTTGTTGTACATTTGTATGATGACTGGCACGAAATAGTTTTCTATTTTCCACCAACACCAATGATAGGTGTTCATACCCAAGGAAAAGCCAAGATTTTAAATGCTGATTTTCAATGCAGGCAAGCAGGCTCTTTCTATTTGGAAATTTCATACTCCCATGTCCCCACAACTTGCTCCATGCCGTACTAAGTTGAAGAGTGGAGCTACAATTGAGGAAACACAAATAATTTAAATATTTTCAGAAACTTTGATTTCCATGACAAGTAAAAAAAAAGGTGTTTGCTTCGAATGATATAAAATAACTGACAAAGAGTCTACAACACATCAATTACCAATCAGTTGCATAAATTTTCTTAATTGAATTTACATTATGATAAGCAATATCTCCATCCATTGGTCACTCTTTTCTGTCTATCTGTCTGTTATGCTTTAAAAATAAAAGTCTACATTGAAAGAGGTAGGGGTAGGGAAGAGGTTCTGATAATGGAAGAGTAATACAAAAATTCTGAAGAAGGCAGGAGAGAGGGAGAAAGAAGCATAGTAGAGGATGAAATATAAAGATGTTTGCTAAAGGAGAATAGTTGGACTTGGACATTGTGAATATAAAAAAGGCAAGAAAGTTATAAGATGGAATTGAACTCGCCTTTGCGTGGACTCTTTAGTTGACTCCACTGATGATTGCTTCAGGCAACTTCGATGATATTTTCAGATACTACAGTGCCTTAGATTTACATCCCTAAGTCCACTGAAATCTGAGTGATTGGAAAGATTATCATCATCATTCATAGCATAACAGGATCACTTCAAAATTACAACTGCAATTACTACTCCACTTTTAGAAGTAAGCAAACTTAGTTCATAGATTTTCAGAAGAGTCAGATCTTAATTCATAAGACCTGAACTATAATTAACCTTCTTATATGTTGAATCATTTCATAAAATAAATAGATGCTTTATATACTTATATGATGTACAGAGTATATTAGCAATACTCACAGAATTTTGGTAAAAAGCGACGTGTGTCAATGAAAACATCTATAACTTGAAATCTATTAATTTTATCATTATGATCTTTGTGTTATTAATGAGAGGAAGATTGTAGAAAATTATTTTTTGTGGTGACAAATCTGTCAATTATGGCAGAATTGATAAACTTTTAGTCAAACAGCTATTTGATTCAGTTTTTCTTTTACAATATCTATTATTTAATTTTTAACCTTGAAAAGGTTCAATGAAATTATCTACAGCAGCATCACCACGGCCATCGCTCCAGCGATCACACCCATGAGAACTTGGTTGGGAGGATATTATTTTTAAAAGGGTTCATGATGCATTCTGGAAAGTAAGTTTGCTGAACAATCATTCAACAACAAAGGAAAACACTGGTAGGGTCCTGGAACATCAAAAGCCTATTTGAGAGGAAATCAAGTAGGAGGAGTTTGGAAGCCTAAGCAGATCTGGAGAATATCAGTCAAGAGTGAGGAGAAGGCTGTTGGACTGACATGGACTAAGATGACTACTGAGTTCACTGGAGTGATATGCTTACAGCCCTATACTCAAGAAGTCATCATCATTAACAGCAGAAGCTTTTTCAAGTTCATTGTTAGACATAGACTTTCTGCAATATCTTTCAGTTCTCTTGCTCCATTTCTCATGCCCACAAAAAATGCTGGCCATTCCAGCTACGTCAACACATGCACAAAAGCAAAAAATCTCAAAATACTCACTGCTTTTTTTGTATAGAAGAATTTCCACTTGTTCTTGTTGTAGTTTTTCAAAAGCCACCCGAACTCTGTTGAGAATGTTCTTGTCTGTGAGTTCGCCATACATGAAACTGCAGGTACTACTTTTCTGCATAACCTCTGCCCTGTTGTACCCGGATAGTTTGCAAAATCCATCATTACAGTAAACAATTGGGTAATCCACAATACGTGCATTTGCCAGCAAGAAACAGCTATCTGCAAAAGATATATAAGAAAAAGATTGATTTTCCAAAAGAATGTCAAGAAAAAATTCTAAAATTTAGATAGTGCTTCATTTAACTAGCAAAAAAAATTTAGGTGCATTTTATCGATGGAAACATAATTGCTGGACATTTTCCCAACATTGTTCAGACAAATCTATGCCATCATAAATTTGAAACAGTATAGATGAAGGTTATAGATTTCATCTATGTACATGCTTTATTGATGATAAGTGTTGTTTGAATGACGGAGACAAGAAATCATGTAAAGAATATTGGAAAGAACTTTAATTGAAACTCGAACATAATGCGACATACATAACTTTTCTCAACTTGGATATGTTAATTGAAAATGGGATATATATCTATGAATTTTCCAATGGACATGATGTATTTCCATTCCATTTGAATGCCACATAAAAGATGATACAAAACTGAAGTTAAATGCCAAGACTTTGTTGTCTACTTGGGCTTGACATACCTGACTCAGATTATTACCAAAGGAAATATATCAAGAGGCTCCAAGATTGGACAGGGGATGCATTTGAATTGATCTGGCACCCCTGTACTATAATGGAGAACAAAAAAAGCCTTGTGAAATTGTTAGGTACTGCTGGGGTACCCTGGGTTAGTAGTGATAAAATTTCAGCCCTGAAACCCTCTCATCCCCCAGGGTAAACATCTGATGAAGGCTTTGTCAGTGGCATTTCTATATTTCAAGTCCAGACTTAAAATATATAAAAAGTATAAGTAAACCTGAACATTTTACATATTTTAAAAGTCCAGAAATGTTGCAAATAAAATTTATGGGTCTAGATTTAAAATGTATAAGATGTATTAAATGTACAGGTGTAGATTTAGGATGTATCAGATGTACAGATCAAGATTTAAAATTCATCAAATGATCAGGTGTAGATTTAAAATGAATGAAATGTACACATGTTGACGTGAAACATATAAAATGTATAAGTTTAGAATGAAATTTTGAACAAAAATCTTGAGGCCAACATAAGCATTCAGCTTGATCTCCACATAAGAATTCATTGTTGGATAATTACTGAAACTGAAATCCTCAATTACAAAATCTATGCCTGAGTCAGTTATCAAAGTCAACAATCATTCGATTCATCAAATCCATAAAGAATTCACTGACTGCTTCTTCAAGGTTAATCCCTGATGTTCATCTTATATGTCTCTGTGCCTACTAAGCCACCAAATACAGTATTTATTGTGTGGATTATACAGATTTCAGACAGCCATACCTTCTTGTTTTGATTATCGTCTTACATTAATAGAGTACAATAAATAAAGCAATGTTATAGCACTTTATGAGTTTCTGAAAAAATCTTTTTTACAAGTATAAGGCAGTTGAATTTTATTTTGAACTAAAAAGTGAACTAGAAGAAAAAAATATTGGTTATTAAAAAGTTAAGTACATAACATGTGTTACTGAATCTACTTGCTCTCTACCAAACAGCCTGACTTTTTGACTGAGCCAAGAGGGATTTGTTAATGTACAATGATGTTAACATGCCTCAAGTGTTTAAACAGCAGTATGATTATGATTATTTGTGCAATAATAAAGATCAATTAGATTTAGTGCACATTTTAAAGCATATAGAATGATCTTATCAAAAAACTTTTTCAATTTTTCTATATTTTTAAAATTTATCTAAGTATTTATTTTCATGATATTTGCACCATTATCTCCATATAGAAAAGGTGAAAGCAACATCCTTGTAGATAATCAATGTTTGATTAATAATCAAGTTACCTTGATTTTGTTTACATTTCCATAATGACAGGCACCCTAATATTTGAATAGCAATAAGTGATTATATGTGCTTCATGAAGGTCTTCGTAGTTAAAATTATTACAATGTGTTTTGGTCAAAAATGAGTTTAGTTTGCATTAAAAAAACAATAGCAATTTAGCTGTTTTAGTTTTCCATACTTCAAATTCTAAAAGTTACTTTACAGTCTTAAAAACATATTTTTTTAGCTTAACAAATAACATGATTCTTTGGAAATTATGAATATCTAAAGCTGTCAAATGTTTTTTTTTGAGAGGGTAAAACACAATTGTCAAGGAGAAATATTGTGACATAGATGTTTAGTAAATCTTTATCATATATAAAATGATATACTAAGAAATGGATACGTATGATCCGACAAAATGATCATAAATTGTGTTATATTATATATAAACTTTTATTTGAAATGATCTCCTGTCATTTCACGGTTAATGTATCACTTAGCATCGACAACATAAATAGAAGAAACAATTCAAGAAAATAGGGCCGTTGTAGGAATCAAACCAGTAACAAATAAAGTAGCAGCTTCAATATTGTAATCTTTTACCATTGAGCTAAATAGTCGCCAGTAATGCAAAGGCCCAAATAACTGTTTTCAACCCAAATTCTCATCTCGTCTATTCCCAATCTATTTGTTTCTTTTCAATGTGACCATTATGTATTGAGAAATGGATATATATAATATGACAGAATGATTATAAATTGCATTACATTATAGAGAAACCGTTATGTTTAAATGATCTCCCGTCATAATATGGTTAATATGTCACTCATTTTAGACAATGTAAATAGAATAAACAATTAAAATAAATTGGGCTGCTGCAGGAATCGAACCAGCGACCGATAGGGTAGCCGCTTCAATGTAGTGATGCTAATCTATTCATGTTGTCTACGTTAAGTGATACATTAACCATTTAATGATGGGAGATGATTTCAATTAACAGTTTCTATATAATATAACACAATTTATAATCATGTAAGATAATGTAAATGCATTACCAATAGTTTTACCATTGGTAAAACTACCCTGAAGACCCATTTTTAATTTTGAAATCTCCAATGACCTCAGATCCACACACATCCTACTTTGAGGCATTCATTGAGGTCTTGATATTATAGCAGGTTATGAGAGGTGCCCAGAATTTTGGGTTTCAGACAGGCATGCCAGAATATGCATTTTAGGCCTTGTTTATCTTCGCAGACGCTGCAATAATCTGAGGTAAAGGTCAAACCCACAGATAAAGAAGATCCTGAAGTGCAAGGAACTTCCCAAGAAAGTAACTAGGAAGGAGAAAGGAGCTTGATACAGCTTTCTCAAAGTAGTTCAGAGCTTCCCTGGCAATCAAATGGCCCCAAATTATGAGGAGCTGGTTGAGACTAAGGTGAAAAACCATCGTAAAATGAGATGCAGAATGTCCCTCAAATTCCATATCTTTGAAATCTTGATATATTCAGGGAAAACATGGGAATGTATTCAGAGAAGCAGAGAAAAAACAAATTCTTCCACCAGAATTCATTGAACTTTACACACTGCTACTGAGGAAGATATAACAAGATCATAATAGATTATATTTTTGATCTGGTTTATAAAGATGAATTATGGTACAATTGTAAATCTTATAAACTAATCACTTCTAAAACTTTATGATCACTTTCATTTTATAGTGCAAATACATGTTGATTAAGATTAATACATCATTGTTTTTCTGATAAAAGATGATTTTAAAAAAGTGTGAATAAAAATATGCAAATTCTCCCATTGTACAATTGAAGAGTATGGTTCCAAAATGCAAAATGCCCATCAATTTCTTGATTTGAACTTTCCTGCTTATCAAATCTTATCACTGTCATGGTCACAAAAGCCAAGTTTGAATGGCTTTTGATTGAACCAAAGGTTTCATATACTGCAATAGAGCAAAAACTTTAGAATACTTTTGGCAAAAATTCAATTATTATTCATAATTATTCAAGAGGAGAAGTGGGTACATTTCCACTTGGTTTTAATCTTAATATTTCCCGAATAATTTTTATTTTTCTATTTTTTTTATTTTATTTTTTTTCCTAGACCTTCTAACAAGAGCATTCTCACGGTCTTCTTTTGGGTCTTGACCATGAGTTGGGGAACCACTGTTTCAAAATAAACACAGACAAATTATCCTGAAACTCATTTGTGAGTTATTCTTAATCCCACAAATAGTATCAGAGTTTATAAAGTACATGACAGGGAATTGTGAAATTAAAATAAATGTATGTTCCTGTTTGGGAGGAATACTGGCTGGTCCAGACACCTTTCAGGGCTGGTCATCTTTTGAACATAACTAAACAAATTCTGACATGTTGCCTCAGATGATTGCCATTGACACACACTGGAAGACCCAGGCAGTTTCTTGTGGATCATCAAGACATAAAGTGGCTATTTGGCAGATGAGATTCAATGCTTTTGGGCCAATTGCACCAGATGTTTTAACCCTGACTAGTAGAAACTCATACTTATCAGTTGTGTGCGATACTTGGCCATCTTCTGCTCCTTGGCCTGTTGATTGACAATACGTGGCTCAATGGCCAATGAAATCATGTTGCCATTTGCAAGAGAATTGTTGAAAGTGGCATCCCAAATAAGAGGTTTGCCAGCTTTGAATGGGAAAAGAGTTACCATATCTGGGCATTTATCTGGTCAAGATCAATTCCCACTAATTGCCAAAAAAAATTGTAAAACCATTTGAATTTCTTCTGAATTTTACAAGCTGATATAATTTGTAATGTGTAAAGATATATTTTCACTTTCTAATTCAAGAGGTTCTAAAAATGTTATTACTTCAGCATCCCTTCCCTTTCCAAAAATGTCAACAAAGTCTATTTTGAAATTGCCATCAGTTACCTCATCATATTCACCTAATCTTGAGCAATCCCTGAAATCTCTTTGAGAAAAGCCAGAGGTCACAGGAAGTCGTGAGACTTTGTAAGAAGCCCAGCACAATATTAGAAGAATGAATGACTGTCATTGCAAATATGGTAGCCATAAATTGCATAAGTTCACTCAATGGTGTTTCACTGATGAAAAACTCTGTCTGTCTGTCCACACAGGTGCAGTAAGGTCCTTTCTGATTGATTGCTGACTTACCTCAAGGCCACACAACTTGTTCTCAAGATATCTAAAATGGCTCAGATGCTTACAGGTCAAAACGTGCAGGCCAGCAAATATATTTAGATTATACTTAAATTGTTTTAAGCCTTATTATTTTTAAGAATAGAAGGGTCAACTGAGAGTTCCAAAACAGACCAACACTTTTCCTGAGGAATAAGGTATATGGATAAAAAAAGAGATATCACACTGTTTTTTGTCAGACTTGTAGTGTTATAAATTTATAACCTTGTCTAATGAACAGCAAAGTAACTGTTTATACTTATCTTCTCCAATAAGTATAGACATAAAAGCAAATAAACGAAAGCTGATGATGCAACATCTCTATAATATCTTCAAATATCTAACCTTATCACTCACCAGCAATAAACTTATTAATACTTTTTATTGAAGGTAATATGCATAATCAGCTTAATACTTACATAATGATAAAATTCATCTCTAATTTGGATGTATGCATAACAATGATAAGCATATTAGATGAAATAGAATCTTGTCTGACAGCATTGCTCTATCAATTTAACCATTGGCAGGTGGCCAAGTGGTTATCAGAAAAATGGAAAATGGAATTGGCAAGCTGAATTCAGAAGTCTGGCTGCATTCTCTTTGCAATAATACACTTGGGAAAGTCATGAATCCAATGAAAGTGAGTAATGACATTTCTGAAGTAATGCCACCTCCAAAGTCTATTTTCACACATCACACTCCATCATGACTCAGCAACTCCTTTAAATTGACAACATTTAATGGACATGAACACATATTACATTGAAAGAAACTGAAATTAAAAATAGGGATTGATGCTAATGTAAAGAAGAAGAAGAAGAAGAAAAAGAAAGACGAGAAAGGGAGAGGAAGAGAGTAAGTGGAGAAGATGACATGAAAGATGTTTGGAAACTAGTTGGAAATAGAGGAGCAATGTGAATAAGATAAGTGATGCCCAGGCAGAAATGAGTTTACCCTATCCAGCATAAAGACAATAATAATAGATTCCTTTTTATGATCAAGTAGAATGAGAACTGTTTACAGTTATGTGATTGGCACATCAAAATCTTTCACATCCATTTGATGAAATCTTTGTTTTAATTGTTTAACTGTGAAAAACTTTTGACAGTTGACAGTTTTTCAGCAAATGATGGATTACAGACAGTCATTGTAGTTCTCTGGCTAAGTCAGTAAAATTTCCATTTCATAGTAATTGATGGCAATGGATTATCTTACAATGGACAAGGGCTTATCTTCCAATCTTTGTTACAAACACTGATCAAATGATATTGTTCATTGCATATGCAGAATAAAGATGCTCATATACATTGAATCCTCTAGAACTATGCAGTAAAAAATCATCCATTTACAGTAGGCTAATCAATATCTATAATATTATTCTGCTTATCTGTACGTATGACAACTACATTTTTCTCCCTAGAGTATAGTATCTGCCTGATTCCTATCTGAGAGAGATACCAACCTAACTTTAAGTAGGAAGGAATCAGGGAAAGTGAGGGAGAAGAGGGGGAAAGAGGGTGTGAATGGAAGAAAGGTAGTTGGCAAAAAAAAAAAGCAGGCGAAGGGAAAACATAAATACGTATATATGTTTATAAAGAGGGAAAGGATAGAGATGAAAGAGGAGAAAGAGACAGGCTTGCTGGCTGGATATCAAGCGGAAATGAGGGAAAGATTGAAAAGCAGGTACAAATGAAAAGATGTAAAAATTGTGATACATTAAAATTCTTTATGGAAAGATAGAGTAAAAGAAAGATGGAAGAGAGAATCCAATGGAAAACTTGTAAACATTCCTAATTTCTTTTTCACAAATGAAACTAATCCAAATTAGTATATCATTTAGATAGACACAAATATTGGAAGGGAAATGAATAGAATGAAAAAATACAGATAAAGGAGGAAGAAAAATGCATAGGCATAAGATAATGGATAATTTCAATTGTCACCCCCCACCAAATACATGCGCTCCTAGTATTTAATTTTTGATGCATAAAAATACTCAGCTTAGTATGGTATAAATCCAAATTCATGAGAAGATGGAGCCAAAAAGATTATGTTGCATCAATTATCCAAGTGGGAAAGAGACAGCCTACTGGCCTTAAAAAACATCTTTCCAAACATTGGCTTTTACAAGGGTTGGATCACTGAGTTTGGTTGTTGGTGAGAAATACACAACTACCTAACAGACATGGCAAACTACCTAACATGGCAAGATTGAATCTTTTTTTTATACATTTAAACTCTCTTTCTACTCATTGGCCAAATCCACTATCAAAAATAGATCTGGATTTAGCAATCCATTTGAATCTCAAAGTCCCATAGGATTTCATGTGTTTCAATCTCTGAGAAAGATTCTGCTATGTGTGTATATCATAGTATAGTCAAAACGCAGTTATTTGCAGAGTTCTCAATGTATCATTTCCTCCACTCAGGCGTGTCAGTTCTTGTACTCCCTCTAGGTTAATTTGCTGCATTCACTTACTATCTGGTTGATATCTCAAAGGTTTCATCTTTATCCATGCACAGTCTACATTGGCTATTTTTCTGAGTTCTATCTATCCTGACCTTAATACTATTGGTTCTTATGGCATTGTTCTGGATACTAGGACTATCTCAATTTCTCTCTTTGTTTCCTCTACATAGTCAATTCCATAATGACTGTTTTCACATTTCTTGGTTCTCTATCTGTCCTCCTGTTGGTTATTGCAGCCTTTACTTTTTTTTCAATTAGTTTTCCCCACTCTGTCTTGTGTAATCTTCTAGCCCTTTGATAGCAAGGTTGACACAAACCTCGATGTTCATTAGTCCTCTTCCTCCCACTATTTTTTTTAAATAAAAAAAATTTTTTTTTTTTTTACAAATGATCAGTCATCATCATCATCACCACCACCACCACCACCATCACCATCATCATCATCATCAGCAGCAGCAGATACAAGGCTTTATGTATTGTCATCAGTTCTCTCTAACTTAAAAAGAGTATTTCATAATGGAAACTGACTTGCTATTTATTCCTTTGATGAATTTCCTGCAGTTGAATTTGGCTTTGAGTATTAAAAACCAACACTATTGTTAAAAATATCAACATAGGTTTCTTCATTTTTCAAATTGGTCTGTCTTGTTGCTTTGCTCTGTATACACATATTTATCATGTACACAGGTCACATCAATGGAGCTAGAGGGCTGGAAATTTAAGCATTTCCTTCATATTATGACTAGAAAAAAAAGTTTTGTTTTTTTTCAAAATTCACCTAAAATACGTTTTGGTGGTGGTTGGGTTCAATTTACAATTGTTTATGCAAATTGGTCCCTTGTTTGCACCCTAAACACATTCATGCTTGTTTTTTGAAATTCATATTTTTTTAGTGATCCAAATAAGAAGTAGCTTATTTGCAGATCACCCCTTTTTGCAATTTTTTTTAATTGATCATCCCCAACATGACATGCTACCAAAGATATTAGTTGCATGAGGGTTACTTTTGAGTGACTAACCAGACCTGTTTCTCTCATTTGTTCAGGGTTATTCTTTGCTTACACTTTCCTTCATCTCATTCTGCTTCTTAAATATACAGATACTTTTAATATTCTTTCCCATTGAGTGTTCTGATGATCTCCCCGTCGGGTAAGTTGATTCTTTCAATCATTTCTCTTCTTTCCTTTGTTCATCTCCAGCATCACACATTTCCTGATGCCAAACTCTATCCAACTATTTGGATTTGGATTTCCAATTCCTTTTTGTTTGTAGCAAAAAACTTGATGTTTTATACATGATATGATTCACCTTTTCCTGAAATTTTGTAGATCAATATCCTCTGTCACAATTTCCCAATATATAGTTTTAGTGGTATCATGAATATGATGGACAGTAACTAATGGAATGCATTATATCTAACAGGACTCAAGGGAGTTACAATGTGAATCTTTACAATTTAGAAGTAGAACTAAAAATAGTTCAAATTTAGATAATACATAAAGTAAGATATAGCACTAATGAAGCTAGAGATTGGGGAAAGGGGTTTGGCTTCTTGCACCCCCTTACACTAGGATTCTATGAAAAAGGAAAATTTGCAATAATAAATAGACGTGCATTATCACTTAATAGGTGAAAAATAACCCTAAAGGCTGAATAATTATTTATGCAATCCATGTATTTAAAGATATATCCTTGTTATAATATTCATGAAGTTCTGGGGATACTCTACATTGGGAGTCAAAGAGGAGGTTGTTTTCAAATAGCTTCAATCTCATCATAGGCTATGCTTCTGAGAAATGATTTCAAGTAGTGCATTTATTATTTGATATACGCATAATTATAAATGCCAAAATCTCCTGCTTTTCCATTCTTTTCTACTTAAGTGTTATTTCAATAAAAAACATTGCCTTGATACAAAAAAACCCAAACAGAACATGAACAAATACTGGTTTTGATGGATATACCATACACCATGAATGCTCTGATGTTTGATTTCTTGGGTCCAACTTTTTAACCTATAATTAGGGGTTGAACATTGCTCAAGGATTGCTTTTGAATCAGTAACAGTTTGGGGCCTGTAAACTTTGGGCCTATGATTTTGACTTGGGCCAAGTAGTTGAAATCAACAGTCCTGTTTTGTGTAAAGTAAAGATAATTTTCATAATAAATTATTTCCAGTATTCCTGTACATGACAGGTTTTTAAAAATTTAGAACATGTTGAAATCAGCGAAGAAGTATGAGATGGGTGAAAATAGGATATCAAGAAAGCGTTAGGCCAGGCATGAATGATCAGATAGTTTTCCATTACATGTGCTGAATCTAAGCGGTGTTGGGCTTCATTTACTGTCAAAGAGTAACAAAGTTTTTCACATCAATAGATTCATTAATAGATCTGTGGTTAGTTGTAAAGGTTCATTTACTATGAATTTTACTTGCTTCTCTTCTTACACAAATAAAAGTTATTCTTTATTCCTGTTGACTCTTTGTGTAGCATAGAATTGCAACCACTCTGCTGCAGTTTCAATTGCAAGTAGTTTTTTTTATACAGAAGTGGATTCACACTATTCCCAAGAGCATTAAGGCAATGTGAATGTAAGGAACCTAGGCCAAAATTCAAACTCATTCTACTGATTCCGTTTTCCATAGCAGTAACTGTTAGGCCACTCCACAGTTCCTGTGTGAATAGACAGGTGGGTGTTTCTTGTGATGATTATCAGAAATACCGTTTTAATAAACGACTTGCTTCCACATCATTTTCAAATACATTATACCATTTCTTTTCTTTGATCTTGTCACACAAATGTTGTGATGGGATCCATTTGATAAAAATCTATCCTTTCAAGGAAACTTTTTAACTGTAGTAAGGCATTTATCATTTTGATTTTCAAACAGGCTGCATTTTTCTACTTTAGTATTGTTCAATAAAGAAAATATTCTCCTGGATGCAGTTGAAAAGAGGTGCAATGAAAGTAGATTCATCAACAAAGAAGACGATGGAAGAAATCAATCCTCATCACTAAATCTTTCTTGGAAATTTTTCTTCAACAATTGGAAGATTATCACTGAAAGCTAATTTCCTCCATTCTGTATTAAGTGTTTCAAATTCTTTTTCTGGAACATTTTCATTGAGTTGTTCTTTATTTTCTCCATCACAGATTTTACTTTTACTTCTCCAGTATGCAGCAACATTGCGGTAGAATTTTGATGGAAAAAATTGTGATATTAACAAGAAATTAATTATGTAATACAAAGTAAACCAGAATATTTTTCAAAAGATGCAAAATGTACCAAATATTTCAGGTGTGATGCCAAATGTATCAATGAGTGCCAAAATTACTAAATTTGGCAGACTTGCCCCCATGCTTGTACAAAAGATGAATAATAATTCAGTTGATGTGCTGTTACCATATGCATTGATTAGGGAAACTGATTATCACAACCTGCTTTCCAGTGCGGCTGTTATATTCAGTAAACAGAATGTAAAATGAATAGACAATAAAAACAAACAGGTCACTCAATAGAAACCATAATGTGACCAGCAGCATGCCGTACGGTGGGGGATGGGTGAACAATTTGGAAACTGTAAAAAGTTGTGATCAATGAAAAAGTTACCTCTATCACCTTTTGTTTAGCAGTGATCACTAAAAATGTATGATTTAAAAATAAAAAATCCAGGCACAAACCAAAGGACCGGTTTTGTATAAACATACATTATGAATTGACCCTCCCCTCACTAAAAACCTTTTGGAGATGGGGGGTTGAAACAAAAAACATTTTTCTAGACATCATAAGGAGAAGATATTTAAATTCTCAGCTTTGCAACCCATTGGTGTGGCCTGTATTCATATGATGAATGCATACATATTTAACCATAAAATCAGCACAAAAACTGGAGAAACCTATGTTGACAGTTTGAGCTGTCAGTCTCTAATTATACATGAATTGCAAATGTATATCAGCAAGTTGTATTTTATGCATTTTTATTCCTTATATGGATATAAGCTTCTGACCATAAAACTTTAGTAAACCCTTCCCGGTATTTATGGACCCCCAGGTATATATTGATCCCCAGTATTGTCCAATCAACCCCCTGGGGTTGATATTAGCAATGTAGTTGACTCCTGTGATGTAGGAATGCTTGGTAATAACTTCTCACTTTTTCATGATGGGGGACATTCCCTCATTATGTGTATATTACTTAAATTTTTTCTATAATTCACTGCTAAGGAAAATTAGCCCATATATATATATATATATATATATATATATATATATATATATATATATATATATATATATATATATATATATATATATATATATATATATACATATAGAATAGCTTCCAGACAACTCTGAAATTTGTTAAATTTCAAAAAGATTCTCTTTAAGGTAACAATTTTGCTAATTTATATTTATATCATTGAGAAGCCATTTGTGAGAAGATTTCAAGAAAAAATGACTTTAAAACCATTAAAAATTAAATCAATATTGGATCTAATTTCAATTCTTTGCTTGAAAAAGTAAAAATGTTAATGATATGATACATTAACAAACATAAATGCAAAAATTGTTGTAGCACATTTAATAACTTGTTGTAATGAATCTAAATACTTTAAAAAGAAGAACACATTTTCAATTGTTCTTACTGCAAGGAATTGTATATTTTCTGTTCCAGATGTATGCAAATGATACAAATAGATAAGTGATAATTTTAGTATGATAAATGATATCTATATGCTATAAAAGTGTGATATTTATAAAGGATCAATGTCTAAAATGATCAAAACAATTTAATTATTATTTTTATAAAATTTTCTCCTGTAACCTAGGGTCATTAGGACATCGCAGATGATTTTGAAATGGGTATGTTAAGGGTCAGAGTACAGACTGGTTTGGAACCAGTAGTCCATTTCCTTGAATGTTTACTAACCGTAACTAGAGAGCTCTGTTTTATAGCTGGAGAGAGAAGTGATTGATTCGTGCCTTTTTCAAGGGCATTAATTTGATATGAGAACAAATCATCTCAGTTAGAACTAGGCTGGCCGATTCTATTCTCTATACCATTATCTGCTCAGCCACACCACACCTCTTGAATAATTGGTATACAAAGCATAAAATAGTCAGAAAATGGAGTGATAATAGTTGCTTGAAAGCTATAAAAAAACAAAGCTCCTCTGATAGCATTGACAGGAACATTAACCCCGATAGTAATTTTTAAAAATAGCACATAATAATAGATAAATAATGAAACATTTAAGTGATGAAGGGAATGAGATATTGACTCTTCTTATAGATTTTAGATTTTATCGAAAGAGTAATATATCTGATGTGTTTGGGTACGGCAGAAATACATTAATAATAGTTCTAATGCATTAATAAATCATAAAATGTGTAATCTTTCAAATGAATATTGGCATATAACATGATCGCACATGTGTGGGATTACTGTGATACTATAGAGAAAACAGCAAATGAAAGTAAGCAGAAATGCCTTATTTGATTTATAACGTGTTTTAAAATGCATTGAATTTTATCTTAATCTATTTAAAAACTTGTATAGAAACATTCATAGCCTTTTAATTCTCCCTCTTTTCACTTATAGACCTGTATAACAGCAATTTATGTATAGTATATTGATAATAAATATAGCTGCCCTATTCTGTCAATAATGTTTGACACAGTCAAGAGGACAATTATAGCTACCCTTCTTCTAAAACGGCTTTTTATTAAATTTCTCACAAGAATCAATATCTACATGAATTAACTTTGGTCAATATATGTACAAGAATTGGAGGAATACCAAACAACAATAAAAGTTACAAAACAATTTATTCATAGCAAGCAAAATAGATGGATAGTTCAAAATTATTGGCAACTCAACAAAATTTGATGATTACCAATCAATAGTGTATCTCTTTTCCAAATAACTTCTTTCAATGTGGAAGTATAGTTTGAAATGAGCTTCTGGCATAAATTTTAGTCCATTCATAAATCGTATATTCTTGTAAATGCTTCAAATTAGATGGTCTTCTTGTATTCACTACTCTTTTGCTACCACCATGAAATTTTTCTAGGATTCAAGTCAGGATTTTGAACTGGCCACAAGAAAACTTTTATCTTGTTATTTTTTTACCATTTTTTAAATTTTTTATTATGTGCTTCGGATCATTGTCAAATGAGGCCAAATGATTTCCTAATCTCAATAGCCTAGTTGACAATTTCAGGTTTTCATTCAAAATATTTAGATGAATCTTTTTCATCATCTGTTCTATTCAAACCAATTTCCTATTGCCTTCAGCAGAAAAACAACCCCACTACATTGTGCTAGCTGCACCGTGTTTGACAGTAAGGATGGTAAGCTTTGGATTGTAGGCCTACCCCTTTTTCTTCCATACGTTAATCCTATCGTAGCGACTGAATAACCTGGTTTTTTTTGTCAGACCAGAGAATAGAATACCAAGAACTTCAAATCAGCATCTAAGTGCTTCTTCTCCAATAATGGTGTATATCAAGGACAGCACTCCTTCGAGCCACTTCTATTAAGAGCTCCCACAATTGTTGATTGTTAAGCATAGCATTTCTGTCCTTACCAAATTGGCTTCCATAGCTCTGGTTATCATCTAAGGATCATCTTGGTTCATTTCTCTTATTAGCGTCCATTCATCTCACTTGGAAAATTCCCTCTTCTTGCTACATCAACTCTTGTTCTCTACTGAACAATGCTTCAAGATGATTTCCAAAACAGTTGATATTGGGTCATTTCAATATTTAGATATCACCTTATATACATCTCAGCATGAGCATCATTTATCTCCTTTTTTTCAATGTCAGAACTTTGTTTGTGTATCATAATCCTGATGCTGCAGATAGAAGAGCAGTCAAGCATGAAAATGGTTGCAAGAATATTGTACATAGGCATCATCACATATTATTCTAAAAGTTTCTGTTCACTACAACTTTCCAAGGATAATGTAATATCTATTAGTTGAAACATCCTCTTATAATGTAGTATAAATCAGTGTTCTTTATAATACAATATATCAAATTCTCCAGAAGGTACCAATAATTTTGAAACATGCTTGAAATTTGTATTGGTTGATGTTTTCATATCAATTTGCTGGATGTCCAATCAATGCTTTGATTGTTTACATCATTGTGATATGAAAGCATCTTTACGGACATTACAGATGGTGAGAAATTTAGGAAAAAGTCAGTTTCAAAGAGGAGTTCCAATAGTTATGTGCTTGACTGTAATTCATGATTTTCAATGCATTTTAATGATAAAGTCATTATCAATGTATTTATATTATACATATAATAACCTACTTCCATCAATAACACTATGGCTATTGGTAAACATTTGGTTCCTTATTTTCAATCCATAACATGCAGATTGAGTGCTATAACTAATTTTAAATCAAAGATTGCAAAATTTAGTGCTTAATCAGCAATTTTTTCTCCAAACAAAAATATTCAGTTTACTAGTGCACAAAAATGAATAAAATTGAGTAAGGAAGGGGTGGAGGTGTGATATAATGATATAGTCAGAATTTGGCTACAAAAAAAGCTGAAACCTCCCTTTACTATTTCAAATGCAGTTACCATCAAAATACAATGATTAAATAATTTACTGTGCATTTTTACGGTAAGATAATTTGTAGTATATTTTTATATTAAAATGATTTCCAATAAATTTCTCTATATGCTTTCAGTATTTTCTATGTGACAATTAATGGGGCGTATAACAGAAAAATCATGCGCACTATGATACAAGCATGAAAATATTTGTTCTCCACAGGTTTGTAGTTGTATCTGTTCTAGTAGCAACTTGAAAATCCAAGATGACAGCCTTTTTTCAAAATGACTGCCAAATTGGCCTCCCAAAGTTATTCTTTTTTTCACAGAAGTGTGTGTAGTTGGCAGATACAATTGATCTTGGTGCCGATTTGTACTTTAAAACATGCTGGTATATTCTTTATTAGTTTACCACTGGTATAGTGATTGTGGTGATATAATATGAAATTTGTTATGAAAAAGTAACAAAAAAGAGCATAATTGTATTGTACATATGTGAATATTCATCTACCTGCAACAACTCACAAATGCAGATGCAAAGTGCTATGCATGAGAGCCCTGAGTTGAAGTGCTTGTATTACCAGTTGCAACTTTTCTTACAAGTACACTTGGTCAGTTTCTGACAGCTGACTTCCATTGGGAGTAATGTTGACCAACATATCTACCATATTTCTTCTGGAGATGGTTGTCTGGACCCTGATGATCCCAGTCTAATAAGTAGAAAGCTTGGCATGCTCTCTGAGGACTGTTTGCATGGTGGAATTGAGTTGTACGGTCTTTGCATGTGGGTGATTAGATCCAGTCTTGCTTTGTCTTGCCTAGAGACTGCATTTGATCTGTCATACATGAATGCAATGAGCCTCTCCAGCCATTGCAGGTTATTGATGTTAGATGCTGGCTGAGACTGGGTGAAGGTTCTAGAAATCACAGATGTTCCAAGTCAACCATACAGTCTTTTTCCCTTTTATGGGGAAAAAAAAACACACTATTGCATGCAGGGAATGTATGAAAGCATGGTATTCTACTGGCTTTCTCAGACCCGATTGCAGAAACTACTTCATAGACTGGAATCCATTTCATTTTTTTTATCTATACAATTCAAGATACAATATTTTCATTCACTAAAATAACACCTTTTACGTAAATCAATTGAAAGAAACTAACTCCCATAGAACTAATATGTTTACAGTGGAAAAAAACTTTCATACTGACCGGTATATAAAAACCCAGATCCATGTTCCAAACCTCAGCGCAGACAGCCATGCTCCACACCCATTGTCTGCTCAGCTTTGATGTGTAACCTACTCAAACACATTTGTTGCAGACAGTTTGAGCGCACTCTGCAGGACAAACGATGGGATAACACTATTTCTAAATTATGTAAAGCATCTTTTTCCGGTATTTTGTAAAAATGTTTTCATATTGGTTCATATCGAAATACATATATACTGATACGAATATATCTGAGAGGCTAATATATATAGAGGCCAACTAATAAATTGGTCAAATGCTTTATAAAATCAGCAGTATCTAATGCAATAAGATTGAAAAACACAGGAATTGATTCCAAGATTATTGTAATCGGCCAACTATACATATTTCTAAGAAAAAATTAACTTTGAGGGCCAATTTTGGAAGTCATCTTGAAAATTGCCCCCATCTTGGATTTTCAAGTGGCCAATCAAGCAGATTTGATGAGAACCATATGGAGAACAAACGTACTAAATATCATGCTTGTATCATAATGAGCCTAATTCCCCATAAATTTTCATTTTATCTGCTCCATAATACATCTGTTATCAGTGGATTGAATAAAAGTTTTGATGTATTTGTTCAATAAATCCTACGTGTGATTCTAATGGTAAGATAAACAGCTGGTAGATGAATAATTTGCAATTAATTTCTGTAGTAAAATAGTTGCAAATGGGTTTCGTATATGGTTCTAGTATTTACTATGTTATCATATATGTAGTTATGAGAATGAACACAAGTTTCGATGTAGGTGTTTAATATATTTTACTTGTGATATAGTGCATTACATAAATAGCTGGTGTATTTATGAAAAGTATTTTGTTTTAATTCATTTTCAAGGTATCCTTTGGTGTCTTTTAATTGTTTCCTCTTTAGTCTATCGGACTCTGTAGTTGCAAATGATGATAAGACATGGTATGGCATATTGTTAACTTTGTTAATGTTTTCATAACATTTGGTAAATACAATAAGACTTAGAATTACTTATTGTATTCTTATTTCCTATCCCAGTGAATGCACTGCATTCATCCAAGCCAATTGTGACAAGTATATTTATAGAATCAGTTGTATAAAGATCACGGCATGAAAAAGTCTCAGGGTACTCTCATTTTGAGGCTTTAAAAATGCCAGTATGACAGGGATGGGTTGGGGAAAAAATCATTGATTGACTCTTTGGTTGCCATCAACACAATCAAGTGTTATTGATTATGGTTAAGCCAATTGATTAGTAATCATAAGTACAAGTGGTTGCAAATGGAGTCGTGCTATGAAAAAACTCTGAGAATTGTTTGTTAATCCAATAGAAAGATAAAGAAAATGACATGGATCAAAAAAAAGTCAGAAAGAAAAAGAAAAATGAAGAGGAAACATGAGAAACAATGGAAAAAGCAATAAAAATAACTGAGTAAATAAGAAATTGCACGAGTCATTCTTAGAGTATATGAAAGGTAATATGAACCAATGGCTATGCACACACACACACGTGTATGCATACACACAAACACAAACACACACACATGCACTAAAACTCATTAGCTTAATTAATTCATATTTGGATAAAGCTTTAGTTGAGTTAACCAATACTAATTATACAGCAATTAACTAAATGAAAATCAACAGGTAGCTGAGCAGTGGAAATAAAGATGAACAGAGAATTCCAAGCAAAAATATTGATATATATGTAACTCAGTTGCATATATAGTTATACACATAGCAGAACACACACACACACACACACACACACACATATATATACACATGATTATATATATAGCTACATACAATTATGCATATGACTATGCCTTGAGGTCAAAGGGATTATGATGTATGTTTCCATTAATCAATTTACTGGCTAAGGCAAACCAAATTAGTAGACTGTATAATTTCTGGGATAGTAAAATCTCAAGGAAGACAGAAAATGAAAGTTTACCAAGCGAAAGTATTAGCCACCTTTTTATACTGTGCTGAATCTTGGGCTGTATACCATTGCCATCTATAACTTGTTGCATGCTTCCCCCAGTGCTGCATCTGAACCACTCTCAAAGTGAATCATAAATAATGAGATATTCAGGACAGCCAGGGCCACATGCATAGAGGCCATGCTGCAAAAGATCCAGCTGCAATGGGTAGACCATTTGTGGTCAAAGATCCTCCTCGTCTGTAGCTAGCATTAAAGAGATGCATGGACTCCCTGAAAAAGACTCTAATCTGCGGCATTAATCCAAGACAGAACCAGTGGACAAAAGAGGCAGCTGACAGGAATGTGTGGTGACATGATGTCTTCCAAGTAACCTTCTATGCTAAAACACACATAGTTAAAGCGGATGAAAAAAGGCAGCATTACAAAGTGGGAACACCCTCCCACAGCTAAACCTTCTCCTGCAACTTCTGCAGAAAGGCCTTTCTCTCTTACATCAGCTTCACTAGCTATCTGAGAGTCTATAGCTGTCATGGAAAACTTTCTCAAATCTTTTTTTGCAAAACCAAGTCATAATGATAAACATGGCTTCTGAGATCTTCCACATTCAGGACAGGTAGTTCCAGATGACAGATTGGGTTTTATTGATTGAATTTTCAATTATTTCATCAGTGTCATTCTTTTCAAATGGGTTGACGTTCCACTGGGCTGGGCTCATCTTAAAAGAACTCATGAATCTCATGATGACTTGCAAATTAAGTGAGTCAGAAATGGGTATAAATATCTTGTGTAGTTGTGCCTATCTTTCTGTACAGATTCCAAGTGCAGAGGCCAGTCTCCAGCTGTTTCACATAGATCAGATTCAACAGTTTTCACCATATCTATGTATGCAAACTAAAGTTTTTCCAAACCTTTCTTGCATATCCTTGCATGGGATACTTTTCACGAAATCATCAAACATCTCACAAGCCGGCATCACCTAATCGCTTGCCAATCACTCCCAAGTACATAATAATTGAATCAAAGTTTCTGGCCATTAATTCCACATTCTGAAACATGTTTTCCTTCCAAACTATTCCATGGACTTTTGAATCACTGGGTTGAAAACTCAAATAATAAATGGAAGCTTTAGCCTTTCCATGATGGGGCACAATCTTTTCAGATTCTCAAATGCTGTTCACATATGGATTCTGGCAAATGTGTGAGTGAAGTTCAGTTGATGACTACCAATGCGTATTTGATGAGCAGTATATGGTTCATGGGACATCATCCGGGATGATTGCTTCCATATTCCTTGTGAGGTAAAAGCTTTAGAATTCTCTGCCTTTTTTATGTACCTCCATTTTTTGTGTATAAAGAGTAAGTTTTAAGTTTCAAAACATAATGTAGATTATATAAAATCTCACTTTTTGTCGATAAAAAGTTAAAATCTAGCCGCTACATCATCATTTCTTAACTTTGTTTGAAAATTCATAGCAATCAAACATTTGCAAGAGAAAAATTGGAGGAAAAAGATGTTAATCATGGATTACTCATCAGTTTTAAAAAGGCAAGCCTCAGGTGCAAACCTATTTTTCATTAAGAAAGCCATTCTAACCAGCTTATCATACCATTTTGTTCAGAGTGAAATTCTGCTCAAGAAAAACCATGTTGGATCTAATTCCTCCATCAGAGCCTAAAACCTGATTTTTTTACTACTGATCTCATGGACTTTTTGGTCATTGTTGTCTCATTCTAATTCTGCGTATCTGTTGTTTAAAAAGTTGCTATTCCTTCAAAGATGATTGTTTGCCAGAGTTCCCTGTCCATAGCATTTGCTTCTCAGTTGTTGATGATCATTTTCCATTTCCCCATGTTAACTTTTAAAATGCCTTTGAACCTCTTGTCCATCTCTTTATATGTTTGTCTCTCTGTTTGCCTATCTTCAAATTGGATGAAGTATATTTGCTTCTTTCTATGTTATTCGTTAATCAGGCAATATGACAGTTCCATCTTAGTTGGTTCTTGATGATAAAGCCTTCAATGATTGCTTTTGCTTCATTTAGCACACTTAGTTCTTTTGTTTTCCATTGCAATATTTAAGGTGTTCTGAAGACAGCATTGATGAAACTTTTCAAGTGTCTACAGATGTCAGTATGTTGCATATGTTTCTGATGCATACAGGAGTGTGTGGATGACCACTGCTTTATACACTAAAATGTTTGTGTCTGTTCTGATTTCATGCATGGTTGGAGTCGGGATAGGGAGAGCCATAACAATGTTATCATTTGCTTATGGAATTTAATGAGGGGACTTGTAGATATATTGTTCATGGACTTGAGATGGACAAGATTGAAGAGTCTGCTATCTGTTCTATAGATATCTTCAATTCCTGAGGGTTGGTTATCTTTGATGAGGTGAATAATTGTCACAGTAAAGATGCTGAACAATGTTGGGGAAAATACAAGTCCAAAATGAATAATCGTTGATAATGCTCCATCTAAACAAATTGATAAATGAAATAATTGGAGAGTAATAGAATAATTTGTGAGATTTCAAAGACACTCACGCAAACACATGCCACATATACATACACATATACTGCTTCATGCAACAGACATACCCACAACCGTACATGCGCACAAATACCACATACACACATGCTATATACCCACACATGTGCACGTACACCACCAAGTTCCTGTGTGTACTTGTGGTATGTATGTCCTTGCATACATGGCATGTGGTCATAAGTGTACATGTGTATTTGTTATGTATATGTATATATGAGTGCATATGAAGAATATATACATGTATATTTACGTCTGTACCATGGAGGTATGTGGTATTTTAATGCATTTGTGTAATACGTGTAGTGTGTGTGTGTAAATACCATATAGGTATGTGTTGTGTGTGCACATGTATGCATATGCGTATGTGGCATGTTTATGTATGCATATGTGGTATGTGTGTATGTGTTTGAGTATGTAGCATGCCTTTGCATGTAGTGCATGTATGTTAATATATGTGCGTATATATGTGTTACATATTTATAGATATATTTATATATATATATTATATATTTATATTATATATATTATGTATATAGATATTATATATATATATTATATATAAAATATATAGATCATATATATATATATATATATATTATATAATATATATATTATATATATCATATATATATATTATATAAATATTATATATATATGTTATATATGTATTTATATATATGTTATATATATGTTGATATATGTGTGTATATGTATGGTATATGTATGGTATATGTATGGTATGTGCTAAGATGTGTTGTGGTGGTGGTGGTTGGGACAACAAAATGAATAAATAGTTACATTTCCATTCGTTGAATCAGTGTTATGGCATTCCTGTTATGAGTTGTATGAAACAAAAGATGACAATTAACAGAGATTGAAATATAAAATATGTCTGTATGGGAAATGAATGTTTGCAAGTAAAGAAATCAAAACAGGATCCGAAAAATGCAGAATAATCGAGGCCACTAATAAAGCTGAAATCCAAATGGAGCAAAGAATATTGAATGAAATTTACAATGTCAGTGACCTAGGTAATACATGAGCCAGTCAAAAAACAGTATAAACGCGATAGATGAGGCAGAAAATAGACAAGATCTTGGAGATTTTTTTTCCCATGTGTAAGCATAGCAGCCCAGTAACAATGACAAAAAATCAATTCAAATCATTTCATTGTGATCAATAATACTCAATTGACAAATGTTCAAATGTCCGTACACATCGTTGATTTTTCTTTATAAATATTATACACAATATAAATTCATGGTACATTTACAAATTTTCCCCCATAAATTGTAAACATTGAACTATTGCATTAAGTCTAGAAAAAAACTCAACCACTGTTTTTGTGAATAATGAAGTACGAAAAAGGGGCCTCAGATTGTCTCCCTTTGTTTTATGGGGAAATTCAGAATGAGCAATGTGATGAGTCAGTGAAATGATGAATCAATCAATTGGCATGCAGAAAATTAAGGTTTGGGCAATAAAGACTCAGGAAAATAAATGTAGGATGTGTGTATGCAGTATATTGTATAAGTGTATGAGTGTATGTAGTATGTATATGTATGTGCATGTCAGTGTGTATGTGTGTGTGTGTGTGTGTGTGTGTGTGTGTGTGTGGCATATGTTTACGTGTATGATCGATGATATATTGATGAATATTTTCTCCGAGTGCCCAATAGCCTGGTGCTAAATCAGATGATGCCTAAATACCCAATTGTTCAATTCTATTTTCTTTCCAGTAAATTCTCTTCAATTATTAAGTTTTCTTCAATTTCAAAGATCTCAGTGAAACGTATACCTAGATAAATTGCATAAATTGCTCTTGGTGAATTGTTGTCAGTGAATTGTTGTAAATCATCTGCAGTCTGTTTTTCCTTGTTATCAGGATTATTCAATTGGACTTCGCTGGGACTCGAGTAATAAAAGTAAAATGTAAAGAAGTTGATAAACATGGAAATTAAATGCTTATACTCAAAAATTCAAAAACAATTTAGCCCTATTTGTAACATTTTATGATTTTTAACAAGGAATAAACAGTTGAATAAAAAAATTGAAATCTAAACCTTATCCTTTCTCTTTGATATATAAATACTGTATTGAATAAAGACTACTTTCATCAATACAGTGAAGTTACTTCTGTTTGGCAAGTGTGTGTAAATGGTTGACGGTTTGGTGACATCAATTAGATTTTGAGAGTCAAGTCAAAGTGATCCATTGTGGAAGATACGTGTCACAGTTCAAGCAACTACAAGTTTTTTGTTACAGTATCAATCAGATACAATTATAAGAAATAAGCATATGTAGAGCAGTTCATGTCAACTTCCTCCAGATATATATAACAACTGGCAGTCAAAAGTAATAAAGGATATGTCTATAATACTGATATATCAATAGAGACTGTCTATAATACTTTCTATTTTTCATAAAGCAAAAAAGCAGTCATGTACTTCATAAATCACAGCACAACACCGTTATATACAATAAATACATTACAAACAAATATTAAAGTATCTTTTACATAAGAGTGTACCAAATGAAATTGATAAGTTGTCTTAAATTGCAAGTATAACACAATAGATATAAGAGAAGATAGCATGCTTTATAACAATCTTGTATTCTACAATAAATGCCTTACTACCCACAGATTCAGTAATAATTCTATTAGGATGAATAATGTTTTTTAAGACATTTGATGATAATAGATAAATAAAAAGGTCTTGGGTAATTAGTATAGAGCAATGATAAGAAAGTAAGCCTTACATACCAATTTACAAATAAAGTTAGATCCACACAGGGTACTTGCCATGGCCTTTTGATAAACTATGCATAGCTATTGAATAACTACACTAGATTTTTATGCATCTGACACTGGCATCAAAGGTCAGTGTTCAGGCCCAGGTAAAGGCTTCCTACCCAAACTTTTTCTTTATTGTTTGGCCTTGAGCCAGAATCAGCTAAGCTTAGTGAACAGAGGACTTTATGCATAGGAGGTATCAATTTTGAATTCCTTGCGCTTTGTCTCCTCATCATTCCTTGTCTTCCAATTCTCCCTTCCCATCCATTAGCATCTACTTCGGAAATCACTGAGTTCAAATAATGGAGATGAACAGAGATTAGTGGCAAGGCAAGAATGATATTTTCTCACAAGTCACAATGTTATCTTTCACCAAGAAATGATATCAAGTACACTTCGAAATGTGAAAAAAAATTGTTATTACTGTTTCCATGAATCCTGAGGAAAATATCATTTCCCCTCATCAGGAATTCATAAATTCTAAAATAAATACATCGCTATTTCAAAGTGTACATAATAAGATTTCTTTTCTTTTTTCTATATTGTCAAATATTATGACTTTCTTTGTCTTCTGCTCTAAAATGAAAAAGATGCATCATGAGATTTTAAAAGGATCAGTTTGTAATTACACAATCACCAAATGATAATATGGATAATGAGTGTATCACTAACAGATAATCCTTGAAAATGAATGTTAATGTCACATAGTATGTTCTCGGTGTCAGTTGATGGGAATTGTAATTTGAGAGAGAGAGAGAGAGAGAGAGAGAGAGAGAGAGAGAGAGAGAGAGAGAGAGAGAGAGAGAGAGAGAGAGAGAGAGAGAGAGAGAGAGAGAGTTAATTCACCATTCAGAAATTTATTTACCAACTGAACCTGTCCAATATTCTATAATCTATGTTAATCCACTAATCTTAATTCTTTGGAAACTTTTCTCTATGTTTAGTTAACATAATCAGATTTCAAAATCCTGTGAATTTCATATGAGATAGTAATCAGATAATTCAATTTCCACTCACAATAAAGGAATAATGTTGAGTTTTTTTCCTTTTAACAAGCACTATGAAACAGATGATCCATGCAGAGGCATAGCTAGAAATTTGAATGGGATTTAGAGACCAGGATTTGGGGGGTTGGCTCCAATAGGGGCCTCTCTAACATTTAGTGAGATCTGTCAGGAGAAATGCGGTAAATGAACTATTATTTATACAGCTTTTCTCCTCCCTCCATTGGGGCCTGGGGGATATTTTCAGAAAGCCCCCCTTCTACTTAAACTATTCTGCTGGCTGACTTATGTTCCTTTTTTTAGCTAATGGTAGATCATTGATTTGATGAGTTTGATTACTTTCAGAGGAAATCATTTTTGCAAAAGGATTTTTGGTTTTAGTTTAATGGTTTAATGGTTTCTCGCACTACATTTTGCTTTGCAATCAATGACAAAGAAAGTGTCTCTAAGGGAGACAATACAAAATAGTTTTAGTTTTATGCAACCATTTTTATGCAGCCATTTTTTATGTAGCCATTCATATCAATACAAAAGCATTCACATCAAAAGAAAACAGTCAATGAAAAGATTGTAAGTAAAACATGTTTATAACCACAAAGCATTTAATCATTAGCATACTCATTGAAATAAATGTCTGTATATAAAGTTGCCCATATGCTGGGCAGGCCTTACAAGCTGCAGGACCCAATTATAGCAAGTTTCTATGAAGCTCTTTTTTTATATAATTATGTGTGCATATCTTTGCTGACATCTTGAAAATTATATTTTTCCAATGGTCAGACTGTGGTAGACCTATGATATGATATAAAGTACACCTGACACAAAGGGAAACCATTAGAAAAACTTGTCTAGGATGAATAATGAATAAGTAATGGGCATTTCAAGAATTTGGTGACCATCTAGAAAATTGTACCATAAATGCTGCCAACTAATTTAGTGGCCATCTAGGGTGCCATTTTGAAAATTACACCTTCCCTGTGGTCAGATTTTTAGGATATTATTGAGCAGACCTGATAGTACAAAAAAAAAATGTTGAGAAATCTTTTGTAGCAACTTTGATGGGATTACATACTTTATTTTCATAAATACACAAGTTGCTTTTCCTCAAAGTTACTATCATGAGTAAAATTTTTACTTGAATTGTCAACCTTTTCAAATTATCTGCAGTAGATTTAAACTTTAAGTTAAAATAAAAACAAGGGCTTTTATCTAAATCTACTGTCATATTTCAGTATATTGAAGTGAATACTCAGTAAGATGTGACTACTATATATTTCAAATTGAGTTTACATAAGTAATGATTTAATGTTTTACAGCCATAGACTTCATATAGCTGAGGAGAGTAGGTATTTTCATACTAGCATTAATTCTTGACTCTGACATCTTTATTTTCAATGCACTACATATGCATTGAGTGGAAAGAATTGCTGTGAAAAATTTAATGATAATATTGCAAAATCCAAGTGGAAAATCATTAAATTCTACTTTCAAGCACTTGTTTTACTCTGGTAATTTCCATTCATTCATAGATCAGTGAATGACCTTCACCTTTATGTACCAAGAGCATCAATTCTCTTGTGAAGGGAGCCACACCCTTTCTAACCTCTAGACATGTTTCAGAACTTAATTGTCAGCTTTTTCATTATTGATATTACATTCACTACATTTGCTCTCAGTTTTTTCATTCTTTTTAGCCAATTGTCTATGCTACCTGCTGACTAGACTGTCAATAGCTCATTTGTCGTCTTGTCTTAGCTGGCCTTGACCCTAGTAACAAATACCGATACTACATCACTGGAGCATCGCCTTTGCACCATGGTTAATCCTGACAGATTTCATCAAAATTGAGATTCTCCCCTATTCATCATAAATGGGATAATGTTGGACTTTGAGAATTGAGCATTCTCTCTTCTTTGGGGATTTCTATGACATCATCAGAGAATCTTATTGTTTGCTTAATACTTGCTTTGGAGAGTCAATTTTTTTCAGACTACTATATATATATATATATATATATATATATATATATATACAAACAAGATCGTAGCTTTGGACAATTTCCCTAAAAATATAGAATCTCTTCCACACGATACCACAACAATATCACATATAAAAACTAACATCAACACTAATGAAAGGAAAGCTATAGAAACTCAATCTGCTGATGACTCAATAATCATGAAATAAGTGGATGAGGGAGGTGCAATCGTTATAGTGGACAAAGCCCACTACAAATCAATCTCTGAAAATGTTCCCTTTGATACCAACTACGACCAGCAAACAGACACCGATCCTTGCAAAAGGAATCAGGCTCTCTATAATAGACACATAGAAGAACACAAGAAATGTCTAAGAGATAAAGAACACAAATACCTAAAAAAAACTTGAGGAGAAAGAAAGCTAATTTTGTGGTCTTTCAAAAGTTCACATGAGTATAGAAATCACAATAGTCTGTTAAAAATCAGCTCTAGTGGTTAGTATACCGAATGCCAAAGATTTGAAACTACGTCCTATTATTGCAAGACCAGCTTACTTAACTAGCAGACTAAGCAATGTACTTGTCATTGTACTAAAACATCTGACCAAACATATCCACTGATTTCTGAAAGACATGGCAGATTTTTTACCAAAACGACTAAAAACAGAAGCCTCTTGCTTCCTTTGATGTGGAATCCTTAAACTTGAACATCAGTCATGAACTAGGACTAGAGGTACTTGAATTCTGGTTGAATGAATACCCCAATGAAATATTAAACAGATATAATAAAAATCTCATACTAAAATCCTTGCAATTCATTTTAGAAAACACCTTCCAATTCAACAATAACTTTTTTGAGCCTCTTAGAGGAAGAGCAATGGGTACCAGAGTCGTCCCCACACATGCAACATTAAGAATTGGCTATCTTGAAGGACAATTATGTACCAGAGTATACAAAAGATTTGGAACTGGATTATGAGATTTTCAAAAAATCGTGGACTCGCTTTTTAGATGATTGTTTCTTAATATGAAACACATTGGAAGAAGAACTTCTACATTTATATCACGTATTGAATTACCTACATGAACGCATCGACTTTACAATGGCATTTAATGAATATGAAATTCCATTTTTAGACTGTAAAATCATAAAATGGAAGCCAAATCCTAACCGACATACATTACAAACCTACGGACAATAAAACTTACTATTTCCTTCTTTTCACCCTAAACACACGAAGGTTAGTATACCATTTTCCTTAGCCTGACGCTTGAGAACAATAATATCTGAACAGAGTACTCTTAATCTTGGACTCGAGGAACTAAACAAAATAACTACTTAAACAGAACTATCCCTTCTCCCTATTTAGAGCTGGAATTGAAAAAGCAACACAATTAGATAGACAACAGCTACTTGCAGTGAACTCTTAAATTAATACAACAACCATTATTCCATTCATCAACACCCACAACCTTCAAACCCTAAAGTTTAAAAAAAAATATGAGACATCCACATCTTTAAAAGAGACATGAACAAAATCCTGATCAATTCCTCAGTAATTGGAAGTAAATGCCAACCTCCAAATTTAAAAAAAAGGCTACTGACAAAAGTCACATTTGCTAAGAAAAAGATTACCAAATGCAATTGACCAAATAGCAGTTTATACATACATTTAATAGGAGACACATATATTTTCAAATGTTGTACAACCTTTGAAAACAAATCCAACATCTCTTGTGATGTTAAAAATATAATCTATGACACTATTTGTCGAGGTTGCTACAAAGAATACATTGGGGAAACATCGAGGAACAGGACCACTGTACATCGGCAACTAATAAGAGATTCGTTTATAAGGATACTCAAAGTCAGTTTTCAGTTTCCCCTCTCCACAAAATGAATACAGACAAAGTTGCAGAAAGAAGAAGAGAAACACATTTCATCAATTCTCAAAGACCTACACTGAATTCAAACTAGTTCTACAGTTCTCTGATTTGGAGTTGAAACCTCAGCTCTGACTCCCTTGGAAAACTTGACATCCTTTCCCTCCCTTTTTTCAAAATCCTCCATACAGTGATTCATTTGAAAAATCCTTCTCATTCATATCAACACTACACAAATCCAAAATCTGACCTAAATGCAATTTTATTATACTGTCCACATACAAATACACATACATGGATTCTCTCATATGCACACTGCTCTCATATTATCACTTACAACACAAATCTACCATCATACCGAAATACAATGCTACTATGCTGTGAACGCTCATATCAACACATAGTGATACTTCATCCCTTTACCTCTCTCTCATACACATACATATTATCACTCATTGTATCAAAATATCATTCAACCACATTGTGAACACACACATTCACACCTTACCCCCCTACACCTCTCTCCTTGAAGGGAGTTCCTGCACGAATCCCCTTCTTCCCAAAGAACTTACCAACAACCAGAATTTTATTACATCCATGGAAGATTTATATACATATGACCTGAATTTAATCCCCTCTACGGGCAATAGAAAATGATGACCAGAAACAAAATCACATCAGTCTTCTGGAGATTTGTATAAAACCCGTTAAGGCTTATTAAAAACCATTCTACCTGAAAACCATAACCTAAAAGTTTAGCTTTCTCTTTTTACACTTTTCTTAAATCTATTAAAATCTTATTGTGGAATTCACCTTCCTATCTGCATATATATATATATATATATATATATATATATATATATATATATATATATATATATATATATATATATATATATATACAGTGTTCAAATCAAAGATACATCTATCATATTGATTCAGGTATCTTTGTTATAATCTTAATAATATAAAATTTCTTTATAACCTTGTTATATTGGAAGCACGAATAACGAAGTTATAAAAATTCTGATATAATCAATTAGATACAAAGGAAGTGACATGACAGCCAGCCAGCCAGCCAGCCAGCCAGCCAGCTAGCCAACCAGTCTGAAATCTCACAAGAGTCTTTGGGGACTATCGACAATGATTATAGTTACAACTGTTTATCAATATTACATTCAACATTTCGACAGAAAAAGGGAATTGCTGAATAACTTGATAGATGATCAATCTACTCAAATTACTTTTGCACTGGATCAAGTGAATTGACAAAGAAAGAGATTATGTTGAAAAAAAAATATTAGCTTTGTCAAATGAATGCCTTTATTTATCATTAGGCTTCAGACTTTTTGAGTACTTACATACTTCAAAGCCTTTAAAGAAAGGAATTGGCTGATTGTAATATCAATGAAATACTGCATATACTGATAAGCAGTTTTTTTTGTATAGATTTTTTCAGATATCATATAATAGCATTAGCATTATTTAAGCAATTATTTTATCATTATTTTTTAAAATTATTAAATGGAGAATTGTAACCCATCTAGACATAGGCAAGGCATCCCCCAGGTAAGAGGAGTGTTAATTAGAATCTCACTGGGAGCATTTTTTTTTTAAATTCTGATATGCCCTATTTAATCTCTGCCACAGTAATGGCCCGAGGTAAAATTCTGATGAATATAAGTAAAAAATTGAAAAAGAAGGTAAAAAGTAGTCATAATTGATACTATGAGTAACACTAGATTTCTTTGTCTTCCTGATAGTCATCTAGGCTAGGTACAATTAGTGTTATTTTTAGAATCTTACTCAGAAGTTTAAAAAAATTTAATATTTAATGAAATAAGTAGATTAATGTATATTTCTTCTCAGTCAGGAATTCATTAGTTTTGGTACCCATGTTTTTTCTACAAATGTTTGTCATTAGTTACTTATTTGTATTTTATGCACTCATTAACATGTTATTTTTGATTTAAGCCAGGTTTGACCTTTGAATTCGAGTATTAGTAAGGATTAATCAGGATTTTAAAAAAATTCATGTAAATTAAGAGGTGGAAAGGCATGAGAACTTTAATTATCTCAATGTCCTTTTCCTTTTGCTTTCTTTTTCTAATTTATATTTTTATCTTGATTACAACCCCCCCCTCTCTCTCTCTTCTTCCCATCATCCCCAGTCTCTTCTATTTCAGAAGTTTGTCTGATTTTTCATAGACAAGGGCAATGTCCTATCATCAACAGGATTTATTAGGATATATAGATAAGAACAGTGGCGTCACTAGGTGGGTGTGGTCCATACCAGGTGACACCATCAGAAGGGATGATGATCTGATCTTCCTCTCAGCAAGTGCTGAATGAAGCATAAGGTCGAGTTCCGTATAGGGACTCTCATCACTAAACGCATTCATTATGGGTAGTGTTGGAAATTGTCCAGTTCCCCCTCCCTATGGGATACCTCAAGCATCAAAGGGTATGGGGATTGACCCTGACCCTACTGGTTAAAGTGCAATGGGTAGGTGCAGCCTACAAGGACAATGCCCTGACATTTTTTGCTTCACACAAAAAAGACAGAATTTTTGTGCTGTGTTTTAGCCATGCTCTCTGTTGTTTTTATAGTTTCCCCTCTCTCCCCATCCCCTAAAAAATTGATTCATTTTGATTTAAAATTTTCCTAGCATATCTTCTGTTATAAAATGTTGGTTTGTTTGCTTGTATAAGTTTTATTGTAAACCAAACAACTGCAACATGGGGGCTAAAAATTTGTCTGAAAGGGTAATTTGACTCAATCATGAACAGAGGATTGGTGGCACTCACCTCTGAGGTCCCTTCCGATCAATTTAGGGTCAAAGCTACAGTTTCAGCACTATGATCAAAATAGAAAATTGAATTGGCAGACCAAGTTCAAACTCTGACAGAGAGATATTTTTTCTCTTTTGATTTCTTTTGCTTTCTAACAATTAGACCTTCTATCTTCCAGAAATTTGTCAGTTTTGAGAAAAATGATTTTTAAGGATTGTAGTGGGAAGTGCTATCTTCAATTCAACTATAATGCTAATGCAGTGGAAAACTGTGGAAATGAATTTGTCTTTCTCTCAATGCTTATGCCAGTTTGGTAGAATTGAAAAAAAATTATCTGACCATAACCCGGCAATAAAATGTGTTTTTCTTTAAGCTAAAACCCTAACACTAATGCAAATATGACAATATTCAAACCCATATGCAAACTAGTGACACCAAAAGGAAGAAGAAGAATTTTCAGTCGAGCAAAAAAATTGATTTTCAAAGGTTTCAGTGTGCCACATTAGGCTGCTGTGTGAGTGGGCCTGACCAGGGGTAGTTTTAATTTTGTAAAATCTCTAAAAATATTCTTTGTTTTCCTGCTTCATCATTTAAAGTTTTTCTTCCTTCACGACATTGGCATTCTGGCTAGTATATATCTACATATATATCTATATCTATATCTATATCTATCTATCTATCTATCTATCTATCTATATATCTATCTATCTATATATATATATATATATATATATATAGTTTATTTCAACAGTTCAGCCTTATTCAGAAATCAATATGGACTTTTTTTCGCATTTGGCATCGGACAATGAACTTTTAGAAGTTTATACAGCAACTAGAAAAATGAACATGAAATGAAGATGAAGTGCCTTCAAGCATCATTGTTTAGTATTTGTTCAACTTAATCTTAATTTGGTACAGTTTAATGTTCTATGAGAACCAATAAAAAAACATCATATTAGTCTGCCAGAGACACATTATAATTGTTGCAAGTATATTAACTGTAATTATTGAATACAATAACATTTTCATTCACAATGAACATCATATATCAACTTTTACTTCTCACTCTATTAATTTTTCAAGGAATAAATCATGAATGAATTTAAACTCTTTGGAACTGAGAGTCCTGTTCAGTAATCCAGGGAATCTGTAATAGTAAACACAGTCAGGGACAGTGATTCATAAACAAACAAATTTTTTCTTAGGTTGAGAGTCATCTCTCTCTTTCTCTCTCTCTCTCTCCCTCTCTCTCCCTCTCTCATATTTTATAAGCATATCACAATGTTTGTTGACTGTATATGAATTCCTTGAATAGTGGTGTTTTAAATGTTGTATGGTTTTCCAAAGCACAAAATTTGTGGATTGGAAATAACTTGTATTTTTCACTTTTACAGGTTAAAATGAAGGAGTGAATTTTTTTTTCAATTTTAGGGGTTGAAATTGAAGGAAATGTTTTTTCCTTTATTTTTAGGGGTCGAAATAAGGGGTTATTTTTCTGACTTTCAATAGTTGAAAACAGAAGAAATTTTTTTGTGCTTATAGGAACCAAAATTTTGGTGGAAAAATTTTTTCACTTTTAGGGGTCAAAATCAAGTGGATATTCTTTTCACTTTTAGAGGTCTGAACCATTTTTTTGTCTTTTTTATTAGGGGTGGAGGTGAAAATCAAGGTGTAATTTCATTTTTCAGTTTTTAGAGTCAAAATCCAAGGGATTTTTTTCACTTATAGGGGTCAAAATAGTGGGGTAATTTTTTCTTCACTTTTAGTGATTGAAATCCAGAGGGAGATTTTTCGTTTTTACTTTTACAGGTTGAAATTGAAGGGGAAGAATTTTTCCCTTTTAGGGATCAAATTCGAGGGGGTGAGTCTTTTTTTTCTTTTAAGGTCAAATTTGAGTGGGAACATTTATTTTCATCTTCAGGGATCAAAATTCAGGGGAAACTTTTTTTTCAATTTTAGAGGTTGAAATCAAAAGGAAGATTTTTTTCTCAATCTCAGGTGTCAAGTATAAGGGAGAAGTTTTTTTTTCACATTCAATGGTCCAAAAAAAGACTTTCCCCTCCATCGTCGAAATGGACAGGGAAATGTTTTTTTTCTAATCTAAGGGTAAAAAAAAATGGAAGGGGAACTTTAAATTCACTTCTCGGTGTTATGATTGAAGGGAAATTTTTTTCAATTCTAAGAGTCACAGTTTAATGGAAATTTTTTTACTTTTAGGGATTGAAATCAAAGAGGAAGACTTCTTTTTTCATCAAAGGGATGATTTTTTTCACTTTTAGGGGTGGACATTGAGGAGAATTTTTTCACTTTTAGGAATAAAAATTGAAAGGTAATTTTTTTTTCAATATTTGGGGTTGAAACTTTTACTTTTAGGGATCATAATCAAGGAGAACATTTACTTAAATTTCAAGGTATCAAGATAAAGTTGGGATTATATTTTCACTTTTAGAGGTCAAAATTGAAGTGGAATTTTTTTTCACTAATTGTGTCAAAATTGAGAGTGTGAAATTGCTTTTTCATTTCAAGTGATCAAAATTGACAGGGGACTTGGGGGGGGGGGGTCTTTTCTTACTACATTTACTGTCCCATGGGCATTATTTGGTCAGACTTTTACTCTGTCTGCTGTCATTTCATCTTGAGCCCTTCTCCATTTTTGTTGCTTAATTATTTGTAAGATATCTTTTAGTATAGTCCTCCTTTAGATTGAAGTTGATCTTTTTCTATCTTTTAGATTTAAGCCAAGCATTTCTCTTTCCATTGCTCTCTATGCAATTTTACATTGGTCCTCTGTTCGTACATTAATTCACTTGATTAATTTTCATGTTTCATATCTGTAAGTCATGGCTCATATTGTGCATTCATTGTAAACTTAACATTTTAAACACATTAAGTTGCCCCTCAGTATGTCTCTATTCATGCCAAGTGCTTTCCAGCTGATCGTTTTGTGTCATTTCATTTCTCTTTCATCGTTTTCCGCTAACTCTAACATTTGACCTAAACAAACATATTGGTCAACCCTTTCTAGACCTTCCCCACTATTCTTATGGTCTTTTCGAGGACTTTATTATTGAACATTACTTTTACCTTTGTTCTATTCATCTCCAACACTATTTTTCTACTTTCCCTCCATAGATCAATCAACATGTTTTGTAATTCTTCTGATGCTTTTGACGTCATGGAAATCTCATCAGTGAATCTCAAATGGTTTAAAAATTTTCTGTTTACCCCCATTCCCAACTAGTCAGTTTTCCGAAAGACACTTTCAAGACTCACTGTAAATAGTTTACGTAATATTGTGTACCCTTGTCTTCTTTTTCCAATTTTCATCTTGTATAAGTCATTTAGAGCATATGAAAATTACATACATATATATATATATATATATATATATATATATATATATATATATATATATATATATAATTATATTTGCGTGAGTGTGTCTTCACATATTTGTTGAAAATACACAGTGCTCCATATTTTGATAATTTGGTATATAAATCAATAAATTAGAGCTAATAATTTTTTTGATATTTTATTCCGTGACTCGTTAGAATTCGTCAGAGGGTTTCAATGAACTGAAATATAAATAATTACTCAATTAATCATCTAATTGAAATATTTTGACTAATTGTCATGAGTCTCAAGATGAAAATGAAATACTTAAAAAAGAAATACATATGTATACACATACATCCATTTATAAACACACACACATACATATAGATGTACACATACATATACACACACATTTGTACAAAAATATATATACACATATATGTATACACACACACACACACATATATATATATATATATATATATATATATATGTATATATATATATATATATATATATATATATATATATATATATATATATATATATATGTATATATATATATGTATATATATATATGTATATATATATATGTATATATATATATATATATATATATATATATATATATATATATATACATATATATATATTCATTTGAATTTGCAATTATTTTTCAACCAATATGCCTGCAAATGACTCAAAACTCTTGGGAGAAGAATGTGTTCCATGCCCCACCCACTCATTCTCTGTATTTCTCATCCACTGATGTTTGTAAACATAAAACAGATATGGTTTTGTAGTTCACAAGTTGTTTATGCTGGCAACAAGGCAGGTGTTGTTATTGTTTATATCATCATCATCCACTGTTACCTGATAAATTCCGTGACTTGTGCGCTATGGGTACCTGTCGTCCTTTTTCTGGTCGTGTTATAAATTAGCATTTGCATGCAACTGACCTACTTTTATATTGCCACCCCCACCAACCCTACATTTGTTTGTATCTCCTAGCAACATATCAACAGTCCTCTGACGTTGGCGATTTTCATAGCGTTTTGATAGCAGGTCAGTGGATGCATATTGATTGATTTTACCACAGACCAGTGAAGAATTGACTAGCATGTTACATAGCATGGTCGTCAGTATTGATGAGATATAAATTTATCAACTTGCAGTTAGTTTCTCACTTGTCGCCCGGCACATGAGGCACTGATTTGGTTTCCATACCTTAAACAATCCATTGACACCCAATCATTGTTTCTGTAGCAATTTTGGTTTTTTTTTCCGTGGGTCAGTTTGTTAGCTAGATGTCAAAGATGAACTACTTCAGCTCCCTTAGTTACTTACCCATAGCTGGAAGAGAAGAGATGGATTCCTGCCCTTCCCAAAAGAATCAGTTTGAATTGAATGCAAACTGTCCCATCTGGGATCTTTTCCATTAACAGTTGGGTCACCTGCAACTCCTTAAATTTCTAATATAATCAAATAAATAAACGACAAAAAAAATGAAACATCTTTGATTGAAAGTGTGTATAAGTGTGTATGCATGCGTACCGGTGTATGTGTATTTTACAAGTATGTAAGCATGTATTCATCTATCTATCTATCTATCTCTCAGTTTATCTATCTTATTGTATAAAACCCATAGTCACTTTTTTTTTATTAGCTGGTTTGTTCGTTGGTCTTGTCACAGGGAAAGGAGATCATTATGTTTTCAACAGCTTCAGCTTGTAAACATTTGGTTGGTAAGGAGTCACCCTGCTGACACAAAGGGGACAGAGAGCCAAGCAGAATAGAAAACAGAAAAAATAAAAAAAACATGGAGAGACTTGAATATATGAGTCAGTTTGTTTGAAAAGTAAAACTAATTTTGTTTTCATTTAATCCATTTAAAATCTAAATAGAATGATAGTTTTGTGGGGTTTAGATATTAATCACTAACTATTTGAAAATATTGAAATAAAAATAGGCTGGATCATTTATTTATGGATAACTTATACACAGGGCCATAGCTGGATTTAAGCCTACCGACCTCATACAGAGCAAGTGCAGGTGAAAACAAGGAAAATCCGGGCAATGAAAGAAAGAAGGAGGGAAGGAAGGAGAGAGAAGGGAATGAAAGAATAAATTAAACAAGATATAAAATTATTACTCAATACAAATTAAATTGATCATTTGGTTTTTGGCCATTTTCGTTCTTTCTTTACGCTATGTCATATTTGTCATCATCATATGATATTACCCCACTTTCATGTTTGACCACAAAACATCTTGGAGAATTCTCAATGAATTTCAGTGACATTTTTTTTGGAGGTTGGGGAATGGTCCATGGATGAAGTGATTAAATCTATGGTATGGATCAATGCAAAATCTGACAGTGACATTGACAGAGGTATTAAAAACTGCCAAACTCATATAAAAGTTAATTTCATAGTTGAAAGCATTGTACTGTTAGCAAGAAAAAAGATTGAAGAAAAATTTGATGTGAAAATTATTTCTGTTAACCCAATAGAACTGAAGATATTTAAGAAGATAAATAGCATAAAAAGTTGTGATAATATGTAAATAAAGCATAAGTCAATTTGCTTTTGAACATTTGGCATAATTTTACACTCAGATTTTAAAATTTAACTATAACTAAAGTATAATAATTATTTGATCTTCATAAAATTTTCAATACTTATTTGATAAAGGATAATTTTTTCAAAAGAGATTTCCATTCAAAATTTTGGAAAAAAAATGTTATTATGCGATTACCATTAATTCATTTGCTGATCAATTATACTTATAATTATGGACCATGTTTTAAATGTGTATTGAAAATAAGTCCATGGAGGAATAAATTCTGTTTAATGCTGTTTAATTGAGTATAATAATATGGAAAAAATGCTTCTCTTAAAGTATTTTTTTATACACACTTTTGTTTTGGGGCTGATTTTTTTAGAACAAAGATTGTGTAGAGGAGACCATAAGTAGTTAAAACATTGTTATTGGGATCTTTCCATTATTCCATGAGATCAGAAAGGTAGAGATGTCAGTAGCTTGATCACTTGCTCTCTCTCTATGGTACACCAAGTCATTGATTTTTTTGCCAAACTCTCTTAAAAATACTCATTTAGTATTAATTCAGAAAGAAAGAAGAATACAGCTATAGTTTCCAGACATCAAAGAATAAAAACATACATTGAAAAATACTGTACTTAAAAGAAAGAAATATACTCAGGTGTGTATTAGGGGCCCCAAAACCTTTAAGAATTGTAGTTTGCCTGCTGCAATTTCTAACATCATACAATAATACAAGAGTATGTGGACCCTAGGTTGGGAACCATTGCACTAAATGTACAAAACCTCAGTGACAGCCCTGCTTAAACATATATAAAAATACACACACACACACACACACACATATATATATATATATATATATATATGTATATATGTGTATATATATATATATATATATATATATATATATATACATATATATATGTGTGTGTGTGTGTGTGTGTATTTTTGTATGATATATATATATATATATATATATATATATATATACATATAGATATAGATATGTGTATATATCTATACATATGTTTATATATATATATATATATGTATAGATATATGTATATATCTATACGTATGTATATGTATCTATATATATATACTATGCTAGTATATGTTATTTTCCTTTCACATATATCTAAAAGTGCTCAGCAACTTCTGCCCTATTAATACCAGCAATGACTTATGGATGTGAAACATGGAAATAACCAAAATGAACTGAGAACCAGGGAGTTATGGGAAGAGCAATGTAAGGAATAATTATACGAGATAGTAAATAGATCAAGAAGGTTGTATGGGTGAACCAGGGTGAAAAAATAATAAAGCATCAAAAATAGAGATGGGCCGGACATTTTGTAAGAAAAAATAATAATAGATGTGTTATAACACTAACTGAGTGGCACCCATGGGAAAGTAAATGCAATGAGAAAAGACCAGTCACAAGGAATAAGGATGTGATAGAAAGTTTTGGCAGTAAAACATGGTAAAAGGTAGCATAATCCCGGTCGTTATGAAGGAGATGGGAATGGCATTTGTCCTGCAGTGCACGGCAGAAGCTGATGACATACATACACATATATATATAAATGCACAAGTGTATGCACATGTGTGTGTGTGCATGCTCATCTGTGTGTGTGTGAGTGTATGTGTGTGTATGTCTGAGGCAATAATTCTTATTTTACATACATTTTTCCAATTTGTGACAGGCCTGAATTATCTGATCATAGTAATATTTTCAAACTGGTGTTGAAAATGGGCACTGCCCACCAAGTGGTAAAAAGGACTGCTTGCCGACAAGGTGTTAAAATACATACCTGCGTACATATGTAGATGTGAAAGAGCTAGATATTTATAAGGATATCACAGATTCTAAAATAAAACTCATATCATAAGGATAAGGAGATTATGTAGCTCCAATACAGGGCAGTCACAAGGGTTTCATGCAAGACTTTAAATCTACGCGTCTGCTCTGACTCCATACTGGGGCTTCTCCAACCAGGGGCCACATAAAGATTATTGGGGGGTCCAGTGGAAGCAATGTCCAAGAGGATGAAATGATAAAAAAATATGCTGACAAACTGAGGAAAATTCCATTGTCGTACGGGTCGGAGATGGAATTCTGGAATTAGCAATGATTGCTTGAACAACTCATTGAAAGAATCAAAAAAAGTTTGAAATTATTAGTAAATAATGCACAACTGAAAAAATTGAATATTGTTATCAACTTCCACTAGCAACTTTGCCATTGAGAAGGTTTCTATTATAACAAATAGGATTGAAGTCTTGTTGTTATTTGTCAAAAATTAAAATTGGAAAATAAAAATTCAGTGCCTGCTCTGGGCCATGTTCCATGATAAGACATCTGAATGATGCATCTGTAATTGTCCTCAACTATGTTGGGGAACAATGTGAATGGTGTTCTCATTTTGTTTCAGTTGCCTCATTGGTGTTCTTATTGAAGTGTCTAACTCAACATGAGAGTCATTAGCCATAAGTTCTTGATATTAATCTCATTACTTTCTTTCTTACAATGAATAGTCTCCATATTCAAATGTGCTGGTTCCTTGGTCTATGATTGATTTTTTCTCATTTTTTTGCCTTTTTCCTTCCCCTTCTCAATTATAAGAAACTGCAGAAACTTTTCTCTATCTTCCTTGCATTTTTCTAAAACTGGAATCCAGACGGACATTCTTATTTGTCTGTTATGTTGAAAAACAAAATGTAAGTTACTGCTTTGAACCTGTGAGCCCGATATTTTTGATTGAGAAAAATTGATCACTGTGTGTGTGTGGGGGGGGGGGGGAGGCTTCCAACATTTTATGGGATTTGATGAAAAGGGAAAATTTGCCATAAATCAACATGCACTATCGTTGTTGCTGAATTATCATTTATGTAATTCTTATTCGTCCAAATATATCTTTGTTATTTTATAAAGTCAGGAGGTGATCTACTATTTATAACTCTTTTGGGGCCCCCATGCATTTCCAAACAGACCCCCCTCCAGCTATGATTTTATCACTGCACAATATGTTCATCCTATTTCCTGGCTGTGGCTGGCTTCAACTATTATCCTAACCAACCATGCATGCTGTCATGTGTCTGATCAAAAGTAAAGTATGATTACTGCTGTACAGAAAACCAAGATTATGATCCATGATTTCTTTCATCACTCAAATCTTGGATGTGTACATCTTCCAATCATACAAAACCATGTGTCATTACACTTGATTATCATTTGATAAAAATACTAAAAAATAAACAAAGTTGAGAATTAACTAAAAACTCATTATTATTAATTTTTCTACTATTTATCTTAATCTCAGTGATCATAGCTTTTTATCGCAACTAAACTCTGACCGAATACCCTTTGGTAAATAGTTTAACTGAGAAGATCAGAATAAAGAATAAGTTCCAGGTAAAAGTCAAACTCACGACGCTCCATGTTGTAGGGTGGCTTACTAAGTAGAATACCCATCTTAATCTTAATGATGTACAATACTTTGGGTATTAAAATAAATAAAAATTAAATAAAATTGAAATCTTTCATGTCTGGAAATATGAGTGAAATACTAAAGGCCACTTTGCTAAGGGTGCAAGTCCAGCCAGATGGCTGTTATCCCAACTTAGGCTCCTCACTATCTCCTTGATTGATACTGGAAGCTCAGCGGGCTTTATTTGTCAGAGATTAGGTTACTCAAGTTATGCGTTTTTATTGTTTATAGTAAGAAGCAAGTCAAATGTTTTGTTACAGTTATGGAAGTCACTTATACCAAGTCCATTACTCCTTCAAGAAAGATATTAAATACTTTGTACTTGGCCTTATATTCTAGTTGCACATTCCAAATTTTTTGAGGCATCCAAAAATTGAAGAGCATTTCGAACACCCTTCCTTATTATTCTTAAGGAAGAGTGTTCACATTTTTAAAACTCAACATCCCAAAATTAATATCATCGAAATGAATTTTCTTGAAGTCAGAAAACAAAAAAAAATAATTGATCAGGATTATTTTTCTTTGAATTACGCAATTATTTTTTCCATCAATGAATGAAAACAAAGCAAAATTCAACATTAACAAATGAAGTTCAAATGATTTTCTCTTGCCAATTTAAAAAATATTTTTTTGTTTCTAAACAAGCCCAATGTAAATGAAATCTTCTCAGGTTAATAATCTGTACCCTCAAAAACTTCCGCCTCGTTTGGACTTGCTGTATCTGACAATAGGAACAAAGCCTTCTAAGATTATAATCAATTGTCATAATTCTCAGGAGAAAGTCTAGAGACAACTAGCACCAGTTTTTCTAAATTTTCCTTGCTGGTCTCTTCTCTGTTCAGGTCAAGTAAGATGGTCATTCTAAGATTTTCCCAATTTCAAAAGTCTGGGAGATGATAGAATCTCTTATTGCAAATATAATCTGGTCACTACACCAGGTTTGGTCAAATAAAGTAATGAGTCCAGAATGTACTTTTCAAAAAAAGTACAAATAAAAATTTAATGAGATTCAATTCTTATCACATGAAAGGGAACTTGAAAAATAAAAGGCATATGCTCAGAGACAGCAGGCTCCCTTCCTTGCAAGTTTGAAACTCTTTACACGTACGTACAACAAGTCGTAAGGATGAAATGTAATAGCTTCTATAAATTATCATGTGAAGTAAAAGCAGTTCTATTCAATTGTAGCCTTCTATGACAATTGTTATAAAAAGTTAATATTTTTCATATCTGCCAAACATATTGACATCTTTTGTGTATTCTGGTCAAAAGGAAATGATGCACATCTGTTATTTCTACTCATAGTCTACACAAAAATCTTCTTATTGTAATTTAAAACATTCTTTTTACTGTTCCAACTGAAGGAACTGAAAGTTTATTATACTCCGTGCAAAGATCTTGACATCACAACTGAATGTTATTCATTTTCTGGAGTTTTTTTGAAAAAAGATACAAATCAAAAAAATGGGCCAACTTATCTCAACATGGGGCAAGTTTGAGAAAGTTTTGACGCCTGTGCTCTTTTGCTAATTCTAATTGATAGTGTCCCAGTCAGAACTGACTGATTCGCTCCTAAATCCAACATCTTCAAACTCATTTATTAGTAACTGAAGAGGCATCAAATAATGTTGAAATACCAGTACAATGGGAAGGTGTTTCCAATATAAAGACAATGTTATTGATGATGATTGTTAAGTGATGATGGTGATCGTGGTTGTTGAGTTTTTTCTGATGATGCTGGTGTGTGTGTGCCGAGAATGATTACAATGAGAGCAATGGCTACAGTATAAAGGAAATATAGTATAAATGGAATGATAATGGTTGAGTTTACCAAAGGTGATTAAGGCAATATGGCTAAACTCAGGGGTTAGGGTTACGGGTTGATGTTGTTCAATATAAGTTTGATGCTGATGGTATTAACTTGATGGTAGTTGGGATGATTCAAAGAAGGAGAAGGAGAAGAAGAAGGAGAAGAAGAAGAAGAAGAAGAAGAAGAAGAAGAAGAAGAAGAAGAAGAAGAAGAAGAAGAAGAAGAAGAAGAAGAAGAAGAAGAAGAAGAAGAAGAAGAAGGAGAAGGAGAAGGAGAAGGAGAAGGAGAAGGAGAAGGAGAAGGAGAAGAAGAAGAAGAAGAAGAAGAAGAAGAAGAAGAAGAAGAAGAAGAAGAAGAAGAAGAAGAAGAAGAAGAAGGAGAAGAAGGAGAAGAAGAAGAAGAAGGAGAAGAAGAAGAAGAAGAAGGAGAAGAAGAAGAAGAAGAAGAAGAAGAAGAAGAAGAAGGAGAAGAAGGAGAAGAAGAAGAAGAAGAAGAAGAAGAAGAAGAAGAAGAAGAAGAAGAAGAAGAAGAAGAAGAAGAAGAAGGTGGTAGGTGGTGGTGGTTTAGCATGTCCTTTTCCTTCAATTATAATAATACTAAGGCACTGCCAACCATGAACTCCAAGTAAACAATTAATTAACATAAATAAACAAAGACTTCTCTTGGATCCTAATTAATCAATATGTTGCAAAACATTAAACCATGGGTAACTGGAACTGGACAAATCTGACAGGGTCAAAGTGACCCAGGTAATCAGCTTTACTTATGAAAATCTTCAATCCATAACTTTATACAAATTCACTTATTTGTGCTTTTATCGTTTTTACTTTCAGTTTTATGTTTTGAATTATATAACTCTAAAATATATTACAAGAGTCTCCCATGATTTTTAATCAAATTTAAAATCTATATTAAAGTTAATACAGAGGAAAACTATTAGATTATACAGGAATATGTATGTATGTATGTATATATATATATATATATATATATATATATATATATATATATATATATATATATCCTCAGGTGTGTGTTTCTTAATGTTCGGGTTGAGTTACAGTGGGAGGTTAAGTGATTTGGATGTTAAATGAATATTGTATAATACTATATAGTGTACAAGCCAATTATGATATAATGGCCCATAGTTACACCACTAGTACTGAATAAATAGCCAAAATTATATACTATATTGTTGATAGTCGTACATAATGACCACATTTTTTTAATAGAACATATTTTAGATAATATGTGAAATGTGCACAATAAGGCTACCTACATGCTAGCCAAGTCCGCTTATGTAAAAAGATAATCTGTTTACACTGGTGATTTTTCATTCTGCATTTTTAACAGAAAATACAGTAGCAAGTATACTTTATTGTACTAGTACTGTCCGTATGACATTACAGTTTGATATCTACATCAATATATATGCATTGGTAAGCGTAACATTGGCTAGCATTCATTGACAAAACTTCACCTTTATAGCAAGAGGTATATAATAACAAGAAATACTATGAATTATCTGTACCTCACATAAATGGATCACCTTAGCCTGTGCTTGTACCAGAACTAATTATCTAAAATATTATCAAAAACAAATAGATATTTTAGTGTCTATAAAAATAAACAGACCATAAAAGCCTTTTTGGCACAATATAGTCAATTTTGTTGGTGGTTAAAATTTTTAAAACATGAAGAAACATTTTTTAAAATTTCAATTGTTTTAAAATAGGGTATTGATGTTTTCACAAGTTCCGCGGTCATCCCTATGCTGTTGTATACAATACGAGACTATAGTGAACTTTTTAGTTGTAAGTATGCAGAATTTACATTAAAATGATGCTAAAAAAATTTCAGTAGGGCAGTTTCCTAAAGTGTGTTTCACAAAAAATATTCTAGGGTTCCACAAGATAAAGTGTCTTTTTAAAAGTATTATTAATCTGCTTTCAATAATTTTTTTTCATAACAATTAAAAACAGAGTTGTTTTTCATTTTAATGTTTCATTTATTTTGTTTTCCAATTTAAATAAATTTTCTTTCTTAAATGATCTTTGTTTCATTTAAATCATAAAACAATATTACCTCCTCTGCTTAAAAATGAATGACTGTCATGGTTGCTATATTTTTGTTACAATAGTCCCACTCTGCATTTTACCTCCATGTGATCTACCTACCGACTGGACTCTTCGGACAAAATCTTAGAGATTGACTCATGGCTGATTTCAGATGGGGAAGGGTTTTGGAAAAAAAAAAATTTTTTAAATAAAAAATAAAAACATTCACATACTCACACTCACTCTCTCTCTCTTTTACTTTCTCATTCTCCCTCTCTCATTCTCTCTCCCTATATCATTCCAAATAAACTTATTGTAAATAATGATAATTGAAAATTTCACAAGCAATGTTATAAAATTTGCAGGAATACCTATAGTTGAGAAAGACAAGAGAGAGAGAAAAAAATCCCCAAAACATGATTTTGCTAACAATGAAGGGATAAATGTTTGCCTTGTCTATATAAAACAGATAATTGACAGGAATGAGCAGGTCAAATCAAAGTTTAGTCCCTAATTAAACCTTTATATAAAAGGGTAAAATGTTCAGCCCTCTAGCTCTATTGGTGCAGTCTGCATATGTCATACTTACATGCATACATACATACATATGTAGCCAGCCAGACCAACTTGAAAATTGAAGAAACCTATGTTGACAATTTCCATGACAATTTTGGTTGACGGTTTCCCAAGTCAAGAGTACCAAATATTGCTCGTATGAATTGAGAGATTGATTTTAATGAAAATTTATATGGCTATGACAGTAAGTATTTACTATAGTTATTTTATTCTGTTTTAAAAGACTAAAGGAACACGTTAAATGCAACCTTTCAAAAGAAAAAACAGACAGTCTCCGGCATCCAGACCCAATTGGGTCCAAATGGCAAAAGAACTTTCATTAATAATATCAATAATTGGTTAGTTTTCCCAACAAAAGAATAGTAAAATAAACTAAATTATTTAATCACTCATGCAAAATCTTCACTGTTGCAAAAAACTACACACTGGAAAACAAACATTAACATTTTTTTAAAAGTACCAACAATATTTTATCAAGTGGTCAATTCTCATTGATTTGAACTTCACTATTAAACTGTCTGTAGCCTGCAACAATGTTTCAGTCAACATTTTATTCACCTCTTCTTTCACTGTCATACATATACAGGAACAGTCATGCACACATAAAAGCTAGAGACTGTTTTTTGCCACTTTTCACAGACTTTTACTAACAGTTTTTTGTGTCATTCTTTTTATCAATGAATGCCATGTCATTTCTGCATTTTTTGTTAACTAAATTTTCTGCACATTGTCTATTACTCAAAAAACATTTTAGAACTTTTCAAACGTAGCATTTTTCTGCAATTTCTTCTTATCATCTGATTGCAGAAAATTTGACGAGGGAAGGGGAGTATTTGTAACAGCCTAATGCTAACAGCTAGAAATAGCTTTTAAACAACTTTGTACCCTGTCTAAATTTCAACAGTTTTTAAATATAAAATTTACAGTGTATTTAGAGAAAATGTAGGTACATTTTTTCATAACCTTGACACTACACAAAAAAAAAGTCAGAGAGAAACAGAATCAAATTCATGTTGGTGGAAATCTGTTTGAGCATCTCTGCTTGGTACAATATCCACACATTGTTCATAAATTCAAGAACGTAGATGATCTTAGGGTGCACAAATTTTTGTCAGTCTATCTACTCTTAATGTAGAGAGAAAATATCCTTGGTTTGATATTAATTTCTTTATGTGCACATTCTAACATTCAACCAAAAATTCAACCTTACTTTCAATATGTTTTTTTTTTACAGTTGCTTCATCACTTTAAACATTGCCTTGAAATTCGTTACATCAATTTTGTTCTGCTTGTGTCTTATGGGCATACATTCAGTATATAATTGAGTTGATTTTTTGTTTCTGGCTTGCTTGTATCTCTTTTTCACGTATTCTACCATTTCATTTGAATACAGCATTATCGAAACAATATATAAATACAAACATGTTTACTATTCAAAAAACACAATGAACATAACATCAGGTGATCTTTCAAGTTTGCTCCAAACAATAACTCTTCATTATAATACTGACCTCAGCCGATTCAATTTCTACAAATAATTTCTACAAAGTAATATTCCCCTGTTAAGAGCAACCGACTTAGATTCTCAAAAAATTGCTGACCCAACGTTCAAAGTAGCATTGCCAGTTGTGGGTGCTTGTTGTCTCTTGATCAATTTTACAAATTGCAAACCATGAAGAGCTCCGAAGTCTAATTGAGACAGAGAAACTTGTGGAACCCTGGCAGAGACTGCCTTCGCCCAAGTCAGCATAGGGTACTATTCATATCATATATATTTATAACATTATTCTGCTTGTTCCTGCAATGTTATGCTTACAGTAATAACAAGAAGGAAATTACTTAAGCGATGTGGTTATTGGTCAAATGTTGCTAAGCAATTAATATGATATGAAACAATTTAAAAATGTGAAAAAACTGTTTTTTGGGATAACACTTTTCAATAATACATACAGCTACTACACTTTGATCTATATTTACTTGCCTACCCACAAGAATCAGATGTGACACAAGGTTGGTTTGATGTGGGGTTCCGTATGGAGAGCTAAGAAAAATTGCTCCAATACCTGCAACTGATGTTGCTAAAGAGTCAGGGCAAGTCTGACCCTTGCCTTTAAGTGCAATGGGAAGGTGTTGCCCCAGGCCTTACTGATCCCCTGATACTGGGCAGAGATATTTAAGAAGTTCATGAGATGAATCCTAGGCCTCTTGCACTAAGAAATACCAAACCATCATTGGCCACTGTACTGTACTAGCACAAAGCTACCATAGAATGTACTGCAAGTAGATACTACACTCTGATCCTTATTAACTTGCTCCCTCACAAGATCAAGATGTGACACAAACTTGGCTTGATGTGGGGTTCCATTCAGAAGGCTTAATAATTTGCTCCAGTCCCTGTAACTAGCACAGCAAAGGCATCAGGGCAAGCCCAGTACTTGCCTTTCAGTGCAATGGCTAACTGCTCCCCCAAGACTGGGCTGAGTTATTCCTTGAGACTACAGGACGAATCCTAGGCCTCTTTCACTTAATAATACCAAGCCTCAGTAGGCTATCATCAGACACTGTATTGCACTGGTGCAAAGCTACTAAATAGTGTGCTGCAAGCAGATACTATACTTTAATCCATATTTACTTGCTTCCCCAAAAGATCAAGATGTGACACAAGGTGGTTTTAATGTGGAGTTCTATACATGGGAGAGCTAAAAAAATTGCTCCTATCCCTGCAGCTGGTGTTGGGAAGAAGTTAGGGCCAGCCAGGCCCTTGCCTTTTAGTGCAATGGAAAAGTGCTGCTCTGATCCTATACAGAAGTGCTGAGGAGAGATACTTTGATCCCGGGAAGAGCTCACAGATACTTTGATTCTAGGCAGAAATGATGATCAAGAGGTAGATAATCCCATCATTTTTCACAGTCACTGTTGAAGTTCAAAATGAATCATAAAAATTATTAGTGATTAAGATATAATAATAATTGATTGATATTGATTTGGTATTCAGAAATTTGTTTGACCTTGTTCACTTTTTTCTTATCTCTGATCTTTAATAAATAAGACATCTTCTTTGAAGTTTTAATCTATGTTTCAATTTTGAGAAAATAGCATAAATTTAGTCATAAAAATAAAAATTACTTTTGAGTAATTAAAGCAGGTTTTAGATTGTGTTTAACTCAATATTCTGTCAAATTTTGTTTGATTACACCCCGATTGATACCTGCCACTAGAAAAAGTTCATCTCCATAATTAAAATCTTCCAAAAATAAAGTAGCCTTTATAGGATTTGATGAAGATGAAAATTTGTCAATTTAATGATTAATTAACGGGATTTCGAAAAAATATTACTTGTTACCTGTCAACTCAGTTCAAAGGTCAAGTGGATATTGAGTCATTTGTTTATACATGATGTTTTCTACATTTCAACATTCCACTTGCTTATTATTTTCCATTTTACAATTACCAATCATATGCATAATAATTTTTGATTCAATTATTTTAAGATCACTTGATCAGTTAGAAATCAATTTTCTTTTTGTCACTCTATTTATTTATCTATTCTTCAATTCCTCAATCCCTCCAAAAGATTACTGTGGTACAAAGGAATATATATTTGGATAGTTGTGGTGGGCAGGGATAGTAGTGTGTTGATAAATCATGCTTAAGGTAAGTTAGTGATGGTATGTGTGTCAAGACCCTAGGGAGATCATTGGGGGCTTTGTGTATGAGATATATTTGATATGTGTGAGTATGTGAATGTAAGTAGTGATTGAAAGGACTACGTGCTTCAGCAGTTGGGGGTTGATGGATAATTTGTTTTGCTTTATGATGCAAAATTTTGATTGAGGTTAAAGCTCTCTGGTGTCTAAATAATTGTATCACCTTGGGAAATGGCAGGTGATTCTATGCATTTTCTACAGTGTTTTTCATGCTCATTTTTTATAATGATGATGTGTCGTGAGTCAGAATTGCAGCCTAATGTGTTTTTATCAACAAAATAAATTTTCCATACATAATATTACTGCCCCCACAACAGGCTTCATCGGCTACCCCTACCACATAAGTACATAGTTTGCTTACTCACTATCTTCATGAACACACGTACCCACTCAAATATACACACACACACACACACACACACATCTCTCCTTTACCAATTCTCAAAGACCCTCCCCCTGTGCCAACTAACACACATGGCTAGCAAGGATAAATTCTCCCTTTTTGACCTAAATTCTTCCATGAATCAAATTCTAAATTAATCTAACAAACATCTGATAACTTCATCAGCATTGATGATCCCCATAGCCTGGGTCATGACACACATACTACCACTTAACTTACCACAAATATGATCTAACCCACCACAACTCACAAACCAACCATTTTAAACACCTGGTTTTTGTGGAACCTTTTTTTTTGACAAAGCTTTGTATGAACAAAACGAAGAGATAAAGAATCATACTATATTACATAGATATTGTCATTTTACTCTTATATTGTTGGATTATACATAAATTCATACCAATATACTTATCATGTATATATGTATTCATGTTATTAAGAAATGGATATATAATCTAACAGAAATAATTACAAGCTATATTACTTTGAAAATCTATTTAAAATGATCGCCCATTATTACACGGTGAATATATCTTTTAGACTAGACTGAATAAATAGAATAAACCATTGAAGAAAACAATTTAAAGAAAAACAATTGAGAATAAACAAGATGAGAATTTGGGTTGAAAGCAGTTACTTTGACCTTTGTATTACTGGCAGCTTTTTAGCTTAATGGTAAGAGCATCACTATGTTGAAGCAGCTACCCTATTGGAGGTAAGTTCAATTTCTGCTGCTGTCCCATTTTCTTTAATTGTTTATTCTATTTACATTGTCTAGGCTGAGTGATACATTAACCGTGTAATGATGAGAGATCATTTCAAATAAGTTACTACATGATATAGCACAATTTATACTCGTTCTGTTGGATCCAATATATATATATATGAATCTGAAAATCTGCTTTAAAATGTTGCTGATGTCATATTAAAGTGGAATACGGATCATGTAAGCTATACTTCAAAACAAATGGTAGAAAATAAGGGTCCAGTTCAGCATTATAGTTGCATTGTAACTCCTTCCCTAAAAATTTGAAAATTGACTTTTTCGACAACTGACAGATTTTCTAAAGAAATAAAGATCTTATAGATTAAATACACAAAAAATTACTTGCAAAATTCTTTTTTTATTTTTAAAGGAGGGTACATTTTAGTTAGTCGTGCAAGTTTTTGTAACAACAACATATTTTGTGTATTTTGCATTGATACATACTAGGAATTGCAATGTCTTAGCTAATGACCTGTCTTTTTACAATTAAACTGTATAGAATTCTATGATTGCTGTGTTATATTTAGAAATAGGGAAATATGAGTGGCCAAGCTGTTGATAAGATTGGGATTTGGCAAGCAGAGTTCAAACTGTCTGAAACAGTCATGTTCACTACACGCTAATGCCCTTGGGAGTGGTATGTATCCATCTCTTCCCCTCTCTGCCAAAGCAGGGTAAGGCTTATCACCAACCCCCATGTCTTACACGTACTTGGCCGATGGGAAATAAAAGTCCAATAGTAAGAAGACTCAGTGAAAGAGATTCTACCATAAAACCTGCCACAAAATCACAGAATGAAAAAGAAAGAATAAATCCCTAAGAAACATCAACACTAAATTTAAATGAATGTTGAGTTTAATTCAATTTTCCTCTCAGAAATATTGCATCAGAAATGTTGAGACTACTCATCCTCAGCTTTTGGGCTAGAGATAAAGAATTGAATATCTAGTTCCAGGGGCGTTTCCTCCTCAGTTGAACATTCCCATTGCTCTTAAAAGAGTAGGGTCATGGTTAATACATGATGCCAAGGTGTCCCAAGGGAACTGGACAATTTCTGGCACAACCCCCATGTATGCATTGGAGTCCCACCATAAACTTGACCTTGTGTCATATACTACTCCCATAAATCTGCTTTCCACTGGTGATTAAATTTCATTTTTTTAATTAAAGAAGGCCTGAATGGCAATTTGGCATATTTTGTCCTAAATCCAATCATTTTGTCCAGGTTAAATAATGAAGGATCATAATATAATAAAGAAGTTTTTCCAAGTTATATAGATTAAAAGTGTTTGGTTTACTTCAACACATGAAAGTTAGTAATTGTACTATTCCGACTACTATTTACCTTCATCTTAATCTTAAGGTTTTTATCACAACACAACTTAGGCCATCAACCCATTGGATTAATTCTGACTACTATTAACCTTCATCTTAATTCTGACTACTATTTACCGTCATCTTGATTTTATAGTTCTTATCACAACTCAACTCAGGCAATCAATCAATTGGATATATTCGGACTATTATTTACCTTCATCTTGATTCTGACTACTATTCACCTTCATCTTAATTTTGACTTCTATTTACCTTCATCTTAATTTTATCGTTTTTACCACAACTCGACTCAGGCCATCAAACAATTGGATCAATTCGTATTACTATTGACCTTCATCTTAATTTTATAGTTTTTATCACATCTCAACTCAGGCCATCAATCCATTAGATTAATTCATACTACTATTTACTTTCATTTTAATTTTATAGTTTTTATCACAACTCAACTCTGGCCATCAACCCATTGGATTAATTCTGACTATTATTCACTTTAATCTTAATATTATAGTTTTTATCACAACTAAACTCAGGCCATCAACCCATTGGATTAATTCTGACTACTATTTACCTTCATCTTAATTTTATAGTTTTTATCACAACTAAACTCTGGCCATCAACCCATTGGATTAATTCTGACTATTATTCACTTTAATCTTAATATTATAGTTTTTATCACAACTAAACTCAGGCCATCAATCCATTGAATTAATTCTGACTACTATTTACCTTCATCTTAATTTTATAGTTTTTATCACAACTAAACTCTGGCCATCAACCCATTGGATTAATTCTGACTATTATTCACTTTAATCTTAATATTATAGTTTTTATCACAACTAAACTCAGGCCATCAATCCATTGGATTAATTCTGACTACTATTTACCTTCATCTTGATTCTGACTACTATTTACCTTCATCTTAATTTTATAGTTTTTATCACAACTCAACTCTGGCCATCAACCCATTGGATTAATTCTGACTATTATTCACTTTAATCTTAATATTATAGTTTTTATCACAACTAAACTCAGGCCATCAACCCATTGGATTAATTCTGACTACTATTTACCTTCATCTTAATTTTATAGTTTTTATCACAACTAAACTCTGGCCATCAACCCATTGGATTAATTCTGACTATTATTCACTTTAATCTTAATTTTATAGTTTTTATCACAACTAAACTCAGGCCATCAACCCATTGGATTAATTCTGACTATTATTCACTTTAATCTTGATATTATAGTTTTTATCACATCTCAACTCAGGCCATCAACCCATTGGATTAATTCTGACTACTATTTACCTTCATCTTAATTTTATAGTTTTTATCACAACTCAACTCTGGCCATCAATCCATTGGATTAATTCTGACTTCTACTTACCTTCATCTTAATTTTATAATTTTTATCACAACTCAACTCAGGCCATCAATCCATTGGATTAATTCTGACTACTATTTACCTTCATCTTAATTTTATAGTTTTTATCACAACTAAACTCAGGCCATCAACCCATTGGATTAATTCTGACTATTATTCACTTTAATCTTAATATTATAGTTTTTATCACAACTAAACTCAGGCCATCAACCCATTGGATTAATTCTGACTACTATTTACCTTCATCTTAATTTTATAGTTTTTATCACAACTAAACTCTGGCCATCAACCCATTGGATTAATTCTGACTATTATTCACTTTAATCTTAATATTATAGTTTTTATCACAACTAAACTCAGGCCATCAACCCATTGGATTAATTCTGACTACTATTTACCTTCATCTTAATTTTATAGTTTTTATCACAACTAAACTCTGGCCATCAACCCATTGGATTAATTCTGACTATTATTCACTTTAATCTTAATATTATAGTTTTTATCACAACTAAACTCAGGCCATCAATCCATTGGATTAATTCTGACTACTATTTACCTTCATCTTGATTCTGACTACTATTTACCTTCATCTTAATTTTATAGTTTTTATCACAACTCAACTCTGGCCATCAACCCATTGGATTAATTCTGACTATTATTCACTTTAATCTTAATATTATAGTTTTTATCACAACTAAACTCAGGCCATCAACCCATTGGATTAATTCTGACTACTATTTACCTTCATCTTAATTTTATAGTTTTTATCACAACTAAACTCTGGCCATCAACCCATTGGATTAATTCTGACTATTATTCACTTTAATCTTAATATTATAGTTTTTATCACAACTAAACTCAGGCCATCAACCCATTGGATTAATTCTGACTACTATTTACCTTCATCTTAATTTTATAGTTTTTATCACAACTAAACTCTGGCCATCAACCCATTGGATTAATTCTGACTATTATTCACTTTAATCTTAATATTATAGTTTTTATCACAACTAAACTCAGGCCATCAATCCATTGGATTAATTCTGACTACTATTTACCTTCATCTTGATTCTGACTACTATTTACCTTCATCTTAATTTTATAGTTTTTATCACAACTCAACTCTGGCCATCAACCCATTGGATTAATTCTGACTATTATTCACTTTAATCTTAATATTATAGTTTTTATCACAACTAAACTCAGGCCATCAACCCATTGGATTAATTCTGACTACTATTTACCTTCATCTTAATTTTATAGTTTTTATCACAACTAAACTCTGGCCATCAACCCATTGGATTAATTCTGACTATTATTCACTTTAATCTTAATTTTATAGTTTTTATCACAACTAAACTCAGGCCATCAACCCATTGGATTAATTCTGACTATTATTCACTTTAATCTTGATATTATAGTTTTTATCACATCTCAACTCAGGCCATCAACCCATTGGATTAATTCTGACTACTATTTACCTTCATCTTAATTTTATAGTTTTTATCACAACTCAACTCTGGCCATCAATCCATTGGATTAATTCTGACTTCTACTTACCTTCATCTTAATTTTATAATTTTTATCACAACTCAACTCAGGCCATCAATCCATTGGATTAATTCTGACTACTATTTACCTTCATCTTAATTTTATAGTTTTTATCACAACTAAACTCAGGCCATCAACCCATTGGATTAATTCTGACTATTATTCACTTTAATCTTAATATTATAGTTTTTATCACAACTAAACTCAGGCCATCAACCCATTGGATTAATTCTGACTACTATTTACCTTCATCTTGATTTTATAGTTTTTATCACAACTAAACTCAGGCCATCAACCCATTGGATTAATTCTGACTATTATTCACTTTAATCTTAATATTATAGTTTTTATCACAACTAAACTCAGGCCATCAACCCATTGGATTAATTCTGACTACTATTTACCTTCATCTTAATTTTATAGTTTTTATCACAACTAAACTCAGGCCATCAACCCATTGGATTAATTCTGACTATTATTCACTTTAATCTTAATTTTATAGTTTTTATCACAACTAAACTCAGGCCATCAACCCATTGGATTAATTCTGACTATTATTCACTTTAATCTTAATATTATAGTTTTTATCACAACTAAACTCAGGCCATCAACCCATTGGATTAATTCTGACTACTATTTACCTTCATCTTAATTTTATAGTTTTTATCACAACTAAACTCTGGCCATCAACCCATTGGATTAATTCTGACTATTATTCACTTTAATCTTAATATTATAGTTTTTATCACAACTAAACTCAGGCCATCAACCCATTGGATTAATTCTGACTATTATTCACTTTAATCTTAATTTTATAGTTTTTATCACAACTAAACTCAGGCCATCAACCCATTGGATTAATTCTGACTATTATTCACTTTAATCTTAATATTATAGTTTTTATCACAACTAAACTCAGGCCATCAACCCATTGGATTAATTCTGACTACTATTTACCTTCATCTTAATTTTATAGTTTTTATCACAACTAAACTCTGGCCATCAACCCATTGGATTAATTCTGACTATTATTCACTTTAATCTTAATTTTATAGTTTTTATCACAACTAAACTCAGGCCATCAACCCATTGGATTAATTCTGACTACTATTTACCTTCATCTTAATTTTATAGTTTTTATCACAACTAAACTCTGGCCATCAACCCATTGGATTAATTCTGACTATTATTCACTTTAATCTTAATATTATAGTTTTTATCACAACTAAACTCAGGCCATCAACCCATTGGATTAATTCTGACTATTATTCACTTTAATCTTAATATTATAGTTTTTATCACAACTAAACTCAGGCCATCAACCCATTGGATTAATTCTGACTATTATTCACTTTAATCTTGATATTATAGTTTTTATCACATCTCAACTCAGGCCATCAACCCATTGGATTAATTCTGACTACTATTTACCTTCATCTTAATTTTATAGTTTTTATCACAACTCAACTCTGGCCATCAATCCATTGGATTAATTCTGACTTCTATTTACCTTCATCTTAATTTTATAATTTTTATCACAACTCAACTCAGGCCATCAATCCATTGGATTAATTCTGACTACTATTTACCTTCATCTTAATTTTATAGTTTTTATCACAACTAAACTCAGGCCATCAACCCATTGGATTAATTCTGACTATTATTCACTTTAATCTTAATATTATAGTTTTTATCACAACTAAACTCAGGCCATCAACCCATTGGATTAATTCTGACTATTATTCACTTTAATCTTGATATTATAGTTTTTATCACATCTCAACTCAGGCCATCAACCCATTGGATTAATTCTGACTACTATTTACCTTCATCTTAATTTTATAGTTTTTATCACAACTCAACTCTGGCCATCAATCCATTGGATTAATTCTGACTTCTATTTACCTTCATCTTAATTTTATAATTTTTATCACAACTCAACTCAGGCCATCAATCCATTGGATTAATTCTGACTACTATTTACCTTCATCTTAATTTTATAGTTTTTATCACAACTAAACTCAGGCCATCAACCCATTGGATTAATTCTGACTATTATTCACTTTAATCTTAATATTATAGTTTTTATCACAACTAAACTCAGGCCATCAACCCATTGGATTAATTCTAACTACTATTTACCTTCATCTTGATTTTATAGTTTTTATCACAACTAAACTCAGGCCATCAATCCATTGGATTAATTCTGACTACTATTTACCTTCATCTTAATTCTGACTACTATTTACCTTCATCTTAATTCTGACTACTATTAACCTTCATCTTAATTTTATAGTTTTTATCACAACTCAACTCAGGCCATCAATCCATTGGATTACTTCTGACTACTATATACTTTCATCTTAATTCTGACTACTATTTACCTTCATCTTAATTTCATAGTTTTTATCACAACTCAACTCAGGCCATCAATCCTTTGGATTAATTCTGACTACTATTTACCTTCATCTTAATTCTGACTACTATTTACCTTCATCTGAATTTTATAGTTTTTATCACAACTCAACTAAGGCCATCAACCCATTGGATTAATTCTGACTACTATTTACCTTCATCTTAATTTTAAAGTTTTTATCACAACTCAACTCAGGCCATCAACCCATTGGATTAATTCTGACTACTATTTACTTTCATCTCAATTCTATAGTTTTTGTCACAACTCAACTCTGGCCATCAATCCATTGGATCAATTCTGACTTCTGTTAACCATCATCTTAATTTTATAGTTTTTATCACAACTAAACTGAGGCCATCAATCCATTGGATTAATTCTGACTAATATTTACCTTCATCTTGATTTCATAGTTTTTATCACATCTCAACTCAGACCATCAACCCATTGGATCAATTCTCATTACTATTAACCTCCATGTTAATTTTATTTTTTTTATCACAACTCAACTCAGGCCAACAATCCATTGGATTAATTCTGACTACTTATTACCTTTATCTTAATTTCATAGTTTTTTTCAGGACTCAACTCAGGCCATCGATCAATTGGATTGATTTTGACCACTATTGACTTTCATCCTAATTCTATAGTTTTATCATAACTCAACTCAGGCCATCAATCTATTGGATTAATTCTTATTACTCTTTACGTTCATCTTAATTTTATAGTTTTTATCACATCTCAACTGGGGCTATCAATATATTGGATCAATTCTGACTACTAATTACCTTCATCCTAATTTTATAGTTTTTAATACATCTTGACTCTGGCCATCAATCCATTGGATTAATTCTTATTATAATCTTTACCTTCATCTGAATTTTATAGTTTTCATCACAACTAAACTCAGGCCATCAACCCATCGGATTAATTCTGACTACAATTTACCTTCATCTTAATTTTATAGTTTTTATCACATCACAACTCAGGCCATCAACCCATCGGATTAATTCTGACTACAATTTACCTTCATCTTAATTTTATAGTTTTTATCACATCACAACTCAGGCCATCAATCCATTGAATTAATTCTGACTACTATTTACTTTCATCTTAATTTTATAGTTTTTATCACGTCTCAACTCAGGCCATCAACCCATTGAATTAATTCTGACTACTATTTACCTTCATCTTAATTTTATAGTTTTTATCACAACTCAACTCAGGCCATCAACCTATTGGATTAATTCTGACTACTATTTACCTTCATCTTAATTTTATAGTTTTTATCACAACTAAACTCAGGCAATCAATCAATTGGATTAATTCGGACTATTATTTACCTTCATCTTAATTTCATAGTTTTTATCACAACTCAACTCCGGCCATCAATATATTGGATTGATTCTTATTACTATTTACCTTCATCTTAATTTTATAGTTTTTATCACATCTCAACTCAGGCCATCAACCCATTGGATTAATTCTGACTACTATTTACTTTCATTTTAATTTTATAGTTTTTATCTTAACTCAACTCAGGCCATCAATCCATTGGATTACTTCTGACTACAATTTACCTTCATCTCAATTTTATAGTTTTTATCACAACTCAACTCAGGCCATCAATGCATTGGATCAATTTTGACTACTATTTACCTTCATCTTAATTTTATAGTTTTTATCACAACTCAACTCTGGCCATCAACCCATTGGATTAATTCTGACTATTATTTACCTTCATCTTAATTTTATAGTTTTTATCACAACTCAACTCAGGCCATCAACCCATTGGATTAATTCTTATTATAATCTTTACCTTCATATTAATTTTATAGTTTTTATCTCAACTAAACTCAGGCCATCAACCCATTTGATTAATTCTGACTACTATTTACTTTCATTTTAATTTTATAGTTTTTATCTCAACTCAACTCAGGCCATCAATCCATTGGATTACTTCTGACTACTATTTACCTTCATCTTAATTTTATAGTTTTTATCACATCTCAACTCAGGTCATCAATCCATTGGATTAATTCTTATTACTCTTTACCTTCATCTTAATTTTATAGTTTTTATCACAACTCAACTCAGGCCATCAACCCATTGGATTAATTCTGACTTCTATTTACCTTCATCTTAATTTTATAGTTTTTATCACAACTCAACTCAGGCCATCAACCCATTGGATTAATTCTGACTACTATTTACCTTCATCTTAATTTTATAGTTTTTATCACAACTCAACTCAGGCCATCAACCCATTGGATTACTTCTGACTACTATTTACCTTCATCTTAATTTTATAGTTTTTATCACATCTCAACTCAGGCCATCAATCCATTGGATTAATTCTGACTACAATTTACCTTCATCTTAATTTTATAGTTTTTATCACAACTCAACTCAGGCCATCAATGCATTGGATCAATTTTGACTACTATTTACCTCCATCTTAATTTTATAGTTTTTATCACGTCTCAACTCAGGCCATCAACCCATTGGATTAATTCTTATTATAATCTTTACTTTCATCTTAATTTTATAGTTTTTATCTCAACTAAACTCAGGCCATCAATCCATTGGATAATTTCTGACTACTATTTACTTTCATTTTAATTTTATAGTTTTTATCACAACTCAACTCAGGCCATCAACCCATTGGAATAATTCTGACTACTATTTACCTTCATCTTAATTCTGACCATTATTTACCTTCATCTTAATTTTAAGGTTTTAATCACAACTCAACTCAGGCCATCAATGCATCGGATTAATTCTGACTACTATTTACCTTCATCTTAATTTTATAGTTTTTATCACAACTCAACTCAGGCCATCAATCCATTGGATTACTTCTGACTACAATTTACCTTCATCTCAATTTTATAGTTTTTATCACAACTCAACTCAGGCCATCAATGCATTGGATCAATTTTGACTACTATTTACCTCCATCTTAATTTTATAGTTTTTATCACGTCTCAACTCAGGCCATCAACCCATTGGATTAATTCTTATTATAATCTTTACCTTCATCTTAATTTTATAGTTTTTATCTCAACTAAACTCAGGCCATCAATCCATTGGATAATTTCTGACTACTATTTACTTTCATTTTAATTTTATAGTTTTTATCACAACTCAACTCAGGCCATCAACCCATTGGAATAATTCTGACTACTATTTACCTTCATCTTAATTCTGACTATTATTTACCTTCATCTTAATTTTAAGGTTTTAATCACAACTCAACTCAGGCCATCAATGCATCGGATTAATTCTGACTACTATTTACCTTCATCTTAATTTTATAGTTTTTATCACAACTCAACTCTGGCCATCAATCCATTGGATTAATTCTGACTACTATTTACCTTCATCTTAATTTTATAGTTTTTATCACGTCTCAACTCAGGCCATCAACCCATTAGATTAATCCTGACTATTATTTACCTTCATCTTAATTATATAGTTTTTATCACAACTAAATTCAGGCCATCAACCCATTGGATTAATTCTGTCTACTATTTACCTTCGTCTTGATTCTGACTACTGTTTAACTTCTATCTTAATTTTGACTACTATATACGTTCATCTTAATTTTGACTACTATTTACCTTAATCTTAATTCTGACTACTATTTACATTCATCCTAATTCTGACTACTATTTACCTTCATCTTCATTCTGACTACTATTTACTTTCATCTTAATTTTATAGTTTTTATCACAACTCAACTCTGGCCATCAACCCATTGGATTAATTCTGACTACTATTTACTTTCATCTTAATTTTATAGTTTTTATCACATCTCAACTCTGGCCATCAACCCATTGGATTAATTCTTATTACTCTTTACCTTCATCTTAATTTTATAGTTGATATTCTTGATAAAAACAATTAAAATATTAAGATTAAGGTAAATGGTAGTCAAAATAATTACAATTGCTGCATTCAATACTTCATCTGACGATAACTTTGATACTCTAGTTGTTTTCTAGTCCGAAGATCTAGCAAGTGCAAGTGTGGTGAAATTCATTTTCATGTTCACATCTTAAATTGCACCAAAAACATTATTAAAAAGTCAAAATCACTTGGATTCTCTAAAATTTAGGAAATATATTGCGTTTCATCAATAATTTAACATTCATTTCTCAGTTTATTAAAGATATTATTTATTTTATTACCATGAATTGAATAAGAATATTTCCAATTTTTCAAATGTAAACTAGATAAAAGTATCACTTATTTCATAAATAATCAGTTGAATAGCAATTTTTGACATTTAAACATAACCAAAAACATTTAGATTTAGATGAAAAACTTGTAAATTGGCAATACTGAGCAAGGGAAGTAACTGGCATTTTGGTATGACAGTCAGTGACAGCAATCGTCATTAGAAATGCCTGCACACGTAAAATAAATAATAAATCATAAATTTTACTTGTTTACTAAACAAATGAAGTGATTGCCGGTGAAAATTATGTAATCATATTATTTTTAGGATCATAATATACAGTAGTGAAATCTGAATTATTTCCTTTAAACATGATAAAAAATGATTTAATATTGAAATGTCAAATGTTACTTTCAGCTCAATCTTTATGTTCTGAAATGATTTTTTAAAATTCTTGATACAATATATAATGAGCTACTTATGGTGATGGGGTAAGAAATTGGCTGAAATGTTCAATCCTTAAAGATGATCTCTTGTAGACTCTTTCTAGGTTCCAATCAATATAAAAATCTGATTCAAAGTACTCACAAAGTAGAATCAAATACAATTAAACATATTACCAAATGGATATTTAGACATTCTATTTGAGGGTGATTGAGACTATTTGTCGATTAGGTAGGTGCATTCTGGCATGAGAGTTTAGGCGATATCTGATATGGTATTAGGTAATTTGGTGACGCACATTTTAGCATTTATAAATGTAATTTCATTGAGGAATAGAAAATATCAAATCACTCGACAATTATTTTTTATTTTCTTATACTTTCATGATAATATCTTAATTGCTTTTTACTACAACAAAAATATTAAGATGAAGGTAGATTGTAAAATGAAAAGATTGTAAATAATAATTATCGATACCTCATCCACTGACAAATGTATAAATCTAATTTGTTAATCACAAATAAATGTAATGTAGTTTTTGCTCCTCAACTTTTTTCCATTCACTACCTCTTTTAATGAAGATTTTGCATGACCTCTCCTTCACTGAAGGCAGTACTCATACTATAAATAATCAGTCTTTATAAATAATCAGTCTATAAATAATCAGTCTTTATAGCTACCATCTAACATAGAAACAAATGACTAAAAAAAAATGTAAAACCTATTTATAATCTATATTGCATGGTGTTAATTGAGAGAACAATATTTTTTCATGAATAAATTACTAAAACATCACAAAAAAACGTAATTTATTCAAAATAAAAAAAACAGTGAATACTTTGAGAAGCCCTGTTTAAATCATATGGTAATTATGCTTAAAGCTTTGGAAAATTCTTTAATTTGTAGAAATTTTATTGAATTTTTGAAAATCTTTGGAAAACTATATTTTTACAAATGAAAAGTCAACAATCTAATGAAGTAAAACAAATTTGAAAATTTGAAGAAGAAATATCACATCTATAGTTCAAAATTTGCAGATTTGAAGCATAGTTTATTCGTCCAAACAAGGACTACAAAACAATAAGCAAGATACGCAAGACATGAGCTATCAACTTGAGGACTTCCCAAAAGTAAACCCATGGGAGGTGAAAGAAGCCATTAAACAGACGAAGAAAGGAACTGCCCCTGGACCAGACAACATCACCATCGACCTACTCCGAAAAGCAGGTAAAATCATCACTAGGAAACTGGCCATCCTCTTCAACTTGTGTCTAAAACACAGTAAAGTTCCAGACGATTGGAACACTGCTATCATAATGCTTTTATATAAAAAAGGAAACCCGAAAAACCTCAACAACTATAGGCCTATAAGCCTACTCAACTGTGTATACAAACTTTTCACAAAGATCATCACCAACCAAATCACAAAAGCACTCGATGAAAACCAGCCACGTGAACAGGCTGGCTTTAGAAGAAGCTACTCGACCATGGACCACCTGCACTCGATAAATCAGCTGAAAGAAAAAGCAGCAGAGTATAAACTACCACTTGCCGTAGCATTTATCGACTTCAAAAAGGCGTTCGACTCAGTAGAAATCCTTAAGGTCATGGAGGCCATCAGTCGGCAAGGTGTAGATCCAGTATATGTTGAAGTGTTGAAACATATATACAATCACGGCAGCTCATTTATCAGGCTACATAAAGACTCAGACCCCTTCCAACTCCAGAAAGGAGTAAGACAAGGTGATACCAGCTCACCTAAACTCTTCACAGTCTGCCTCGAGATGATTTTCAGAAGGCTAGACTGGGAGAATAAAGGAATTAAAATAGACGGCGAGTATCTGAGCAACCTCAGATTTGCAGACGACATAGCCCTTTTCGCAGAGAGCCTACACAACCTCCAACTAATGATAGATGAACTAAATGAAGAGAGCAAGAAAGTCGGCCTACACATGAACTTCAGCAAAACGAAGATCATGTGCAACAACCACATTGGAGATAAAAACATAAGATCGAAATCGAGGACACAGAACTCGAGAAAGTAGACCACTATATCTACCTAGGGCAACGAATCTCCATGAGACCCTCAAAAGAAGAAGAAATCAAGCGAAGAATCACACTAGGATGGCGAGCCTTTGGCAGAGCTAGCTCAACCTTCAAAAATAAGAAGATCCCATTAATCCTAAAGAGAAGGGTGTATAACCAATGCATCCTCCCAATAGTCACTTATGGAGCTGAAACCTGGAACTTAACCAAGAGACAGACCTGTAAATTGAGAACCATGCAACGTGCACATGAAAGAATAATGCTTGGCCTCACATGGAGAGACCACAAAACAGCACAGTACATCCGGGAAAAGACAAGAGTTAGAGACATCATAGAATCCATAAAAAATCTTAAATGGCGGTGGGCTGGCCATGTTGCAAGAATGGCAGACAATCGATGGACATCACGACTCACAACATGGATTCCCTGAGACCACATACGCAACTGAGGCCGGCAAAATATTAGATGGAGAGATGAACTAGACAAGTTCAGGAAGTACTGGCTCCGTGACGCCCATGATAGAGAAGTGTGGCAAATCCTGGGGAAGGTCTATGTCCAACGACGGACGCTAAAAGACTGATGATGATGATGATGATTTAACTTTTACCATGTTGATTAGCCATAAGATGAAAATTATCTTTTGAAAAATGTAAGATTCTTCTTGACCAATTGGCATTTTATTGATATTTCAGAAGTGAAGGATATTCATATCAGGAAAAATATTTCCAAGAATTATTTTTAAAAGAAATCCTAGAAATGAATACAATGTAGATGTTATAATCACAGAAATTTTATCATTTTTCAATTATCATTTAAATTTCAGATTTTTAAAACAAGGGTTTACCAGGTGTCAAAATTCTGATTTTTTTCATTGCAAAATTCTTTTGTTTGTTTCTTCATCATGACATAGAAATACATTTGAAAAAAAATGTTCTTAAGATATGGTTTAGCAAACTACAATATTTTTCTTATAGAAATGAATTACTTGAAAAAATATACATATTTCCAATAAACATTACATATTACGTTTCATTTCTAGCTTTTTTAAAACTTTATTGGGTTCATTTTTTAGCATGAAAAAAAAAGTACTGTATACTTGATATAAAAAACTGGGGTCAAAATTGGTGGGTAGAATTTTTCTTGAGTGTGAAAAAATGATAGAATTTTTCTCATAAAATTACTCATATAGTGTAATTTTGTTCCATTAAAACTGTTCACATAGACTGATTTACGAATAAAAAATGTTCTTAATGTCAAAACGTCCATCGCCAAATGGGTGAATGCCAAAATTGGTTTGACACCAGAACCCCCACGCCTAATTGGCTCCCCAAAAAAGTAACAAATCCCTGTTTGGGATGGGGGGGGGTTTACATTGGTTTGTAGAAACTAATCTAACTAGAGTAAAATAAGTTAGTTAAGTAAATGAGGTGAAGTCATCAACACCAGTTGGAAAAAGTGATCATGTTTGAGTAGAAATAGAAATAAATATAGGTGGGGGGGCAAAAATAAGAATTGGTATAAAGTTACTGAAAAATTTGTTTTGTAAAAATCAAGATTAATTAAGATTATTCGATGGTTTACATGTTGAACAAATGTTGAGTGAGTTGTGTAATGAACTTTAGCAATAATAGCAAGAGAAGTACCAAATATCATTTTGAAGATGAAACAAAATAGGGAAGTTTTGAGAAAACTACTTTGGAGTAATTCAAGTTTAGTTTGTAAAAGAAAGGGGAAAGATAAAACCTTGAAAGTGTTTGATAAGGTACTGTCTATGGTTAACTTCTAAAAAGCATTATTCAAACAGGGAGAATTTGAAAATACAGAAAATGAAGCTGGAGTAAAATATCAAAACAAGTTAGTAAAAAATTTGAGACAAAATTGTGAACAATTTTTTGCTATTTAATGTCAAAAAACGAAACAGAGAAAACTATTAGTTCATTGAAAAATGAAAAAGGTAAAACATCAAATTCATCCTAGGAAACTGCAGAGATATCAGTTGATTTTTCCAATCTGTACTTTCTTCAGAAGTTTTTGGTTTTGAAAAGATTGTTATGGAAAAATATTAAATTCATCAAATGAAATGGATAAATTAGGTTACAGTATATTCAGCATGTAATTATAGTCCAGTATCTTGAAGATGTATTATATACATTGTGTATTGTGTAAAATTTATGAGAATTTGGTAAGAAAGCATTTACTTGAATTTGGGAGTGGTAACATTGTAGTAAGTCAGCATGGTTGTACTTCTGGTGAATCAATACTATTTAACTTGTTAGAAACTATTGATGTTATAAATGAATACTTGATGGAAGGCTGTGCAAATGTTTTGTATTTAGATTTCAGTAACGCTTTTGAAAATGTCTCACATCATAGATTATTCGTGAAAATGGAAAATCCTAGGATTTTGAAAAATATAATAAGCATGCTAGGAGATGTTTTATAAGATGGCAAAATGAGAGTTAAAGCTGGGGATACTTTTTCCGACACAAATCAGTTACGTTCCAAGTTAACAGCAAGGGTCCATTTGGGGGTCGCTATTGTTTTATTGGTTATAGATGATCTTCTGGAGAAATAAAAATATATAGCCAAAATGTTTGCGGATGATATAAAATTATCAGTTGTATATATATATATATATATAGCGTTACATTATTTTGGAACTCTATTTGAAATGATCTCCTGTTTTTACACAATGAATGTGAATAGATAATATAAATAGAATAAACAAAGAAATTCGGACTGCTGAAGGGATCGAACTTGTGACCAATAGGGCAGTCACTTCAACATAGCGTTGCCCTTATCATTGAGATGAACAGCTGCCAGTAATTTGGGCCTTTGAATAACCTACTATGCAGGTTTGATTTCTGTTGCAGCCCCATTTTCTTTAATTGTTTAATCTATTCACGTTTTGTAGACCAAATGATACATTCACCGTTCCAAAAAAATATAATGCAATTCATAATTATTTCTTTTGGATTATATATCCATTTCTAAATAATATGTACATATGTATATATATCTTAGGAAAGATTTATTGTATTTAAAAATATAGTGCTCAATATTAATGAAATAGAGCTAAATAATTAAATGAATAGACTAATAAAACAATATAAAATCATTTTACCCAATTGAGAGAACATTAACAGTCTAGATTTGTTATCCAGTGACTTCAGGCTTTTTCAGATTTTCAGAGATTTTAGATCATAGGAGTGATTAAGGACAGAGCAGCTGATGGTGATCTCAAAAGAGGACTTTTTGAAAAGTAGAAGGGAATACTTTGAAAGGGAATGTTGACATTGTGCTAGATAGGATACTTTCCAGATATAACTTGTGTGTATATATATATATATATATATATATATATATATATATATATATACATATATACATATATATCACTTCTAGTCACCATGGACGTCAAATCTCTATACTCCAACATTAAACATGATGAAGGCAGTCTAGCCCTTAAAGAAGCCCTAAACAATGAAACTACTAAAAAACCCAGCAGTGAAACAATTACCACCCTTATGCAACACATTTTAACACTTAATAGCTTCAACTTTAATAATAGACACTTCCTCCAAGTGAAAGGCTGTGCCATGAGCACAGTAGCGGCCTCGTCCTATGCTAACATTTTCATGGGTAAATTCAAAGAAACCCACTTATATCCAGAGATATACAATGTTAGCATCTTCCATGGTAGATATATAGATGACATTTTTTCATAAACATATTGCCAAACTAGAGAATTTCTTTGCACTTAAAAACTTAGCACACAATTCAATTAAGTTTGATTTTGTGACATCCACTGATTTCATAGCCTTCCTAGACACCAGCATATATATAGATAGTAACAGAAACCTCCAAACTACCCTCTACACTAAACCCAGAGACACCCACAATTACCTCCACTCTAAGTCAGCCTACCCCAATACCTAAAAAGAAGCCTACCATCTTCACAAACCCTCAGAATTAGAAGAATCTGCTCTACAGATAGTGAACTCAATAGACACAACCATAACCTAGTACAATATTTCACCCAACAGAGATATCCACTAGATGATACAAAAAGCCAAATGAAAAAACGCAACTATAATACCCAGGGATGAAACCCTTAAGCTTTCCACTGATAATAAACCTGACCGCATACCACTTATAGCCACCTTCAACAACACACTCCCACCCTTAGCACATATTATCAATATGAGATGGAACATTAAAACAGATCTAAGAGAAATATTCACAGATCCGTGAGTCACGGCTTACTGCAGACCCCAAAACATCAAAGACATGATTAGCAACAACAATATCATAAACAATAAAGTCTCACACAACAATATCCCTAGAACCACTGAATTCTGTAAACCATGTGATAAAAGAAATAGTCTATGTTGCAACCACCTTAAGTACACCAACACTTTCACTAGCTCTGCCATCAAAGAGAGTTACTACCATAGCACTGTCACAGTAAAAACATTATATACCTAGAATGTGATGGATGTAATTTACAATACATAGGCAAGTCCGAGTGGCAATTTAACATTAGACTACAGACACAGAATTTAATCACAAAACAATCCCAGTCCACTTCCCATAGAACTAAACCTTTGCGCATTCAGTCACAATTTTGCCACTGACACTAGCTTCACTATCATTGAAAAAAATAGAAAAATATGCTCTCACTGACACAATTAAAATTCTAGAAAGACATGAAGATATGTGGATCAACAAAACTCTTTCCCCTAATGGACTTGACACCAAACTCTACAACCCTAATCACACGGATCTCTAAATCATAATCCTCCCACTAACATAACCTCACATCGGCATCTCTTAGATACATCTAATATTGGGAACTTCAAAGTCACTCAGACCCATAACAACTATCACCTTAGTAGGGCATCCCACTTATACAAATCAGTGCCAACATATTTTCAATGACCTGTAAGGTTAATACTTATGAAGTTCCTTAACCTCATCACCATCCATCTATATTATCCCTAAGCTACTCTTACAATCCAACACTAAACCATCTCCTCCCTACCCTGACTTTCTATGTCCTCTCCAAGACCTAATACTGCTGATAGCACCACAGACTTCATCACAGACTGAACTTAGTCTCACACAACTGGATGACCATAGCATTTGGGATCCCATTTTTTGCTCTCAAAGCAAAGCCTCTGATGGCGGACCTATGTTCCACAGTGAACTTATAACCATTAAGTGGTATACACACACAGAACACACTACTGAAGATGGAAATACCTCCTGAAACATGTCTAGACCATCAATGAAAACATTTACGGATTAATAAACTTTGTATCCATACACTTTCACTCCTGAGTCACTTCCTATAGTTCAAATTATACATATATATATGCTCTTCAATGCTCTTCCAACTCTGGAATGGAGCCCTAGTGGATGGGGAATTGTGCGTAAGTGGAAATATCACTCGATTCGGGGCAGAATGTCTGCCTCTGGATCTGAAGCGAAGGTTTCAATCCTATATCGCGGTACTGGATGAGATATTGGATAGTCTGTAGCCACACTGAAGAGTTGTAATACAACAAAACAGCTGGGTGAACAACTATTTATAAAACTTGCCAAAGAGCTGGGGCTGCGGCCTTCCTTAGCTATACCTCTGATGGTAATCTGAATAAATGCACGATTCGCTGGAGGTAAAGGAAACCATTGCATGTCGTTCAAGTCAACCTGGGCGATTCAAAAGTTGCTTTTATGTGATAAGATGTGAAATTGGAAGAAATATCTCATGGCGGGAGATAAAACAAAATCTATCTAAATCCCTCCCTCCCACTAAAAAGCAGAATAATATCTTTGTAATGTGGGCTATTTTGACAGAGCAGCCTGAAGAAAGACATTTCTTGAAAATGGTCAACATTCAGTAGTGATTGCAGTTAGCAGTTGAAATGGTGGATAATCCCTTGAAAGTTAGGCACACTGTCACCTTAATTTTTTAACAGTGAGTAGATCGAGCCTGGAGATTACCTAGCTAAATTGTTTTGATATATCAAGTGCGTTTTCTTTTTCACATATTTATTAGTAAAAGTTAATGGTTCCACTTCTACAAAGCATGATATCTAAGATCTGTCAGTGTTTATTTGAAATTTTGTCCGGAGCAGAAATCATTATTGGTCAATTTTTGGTACAATTAGTACAATCCAGTCTATATCTTCTTGGTTAAATTTCTAGGATTATTTGAAATTTTTTTTACTGTACTCTTTTGTCTATTAATTTTACATCTAAAACGCTGTTACTTATTGCTCATCACAAATTTGTTGATTTAAATTATCAATATCAATTTAAAAATAAGAAATCTCCTCATTTCACTCGGGAAACTTTAGGTACTCTTTGAAAAAACAAGTGTTTTTGTTGCAGACACTTCAAGTTTAAAGAAGTAAATAAGGGAAGGAGGGGGCTAACTCTGAAGGAGACGATAGGTATGTGTGTGTATGTGTGTTTTTTTTACTACTACTACTAATAAAAATAATGATTATGATAATGATAATAATGACTGATGTTATATTGACAAAAAAATGACAGAATTTGTAAAAAGATCAATTTAATTTTAGAAAACTTTGTGTCATTTGTAAGAAGAAGTATTGGAGAAAATGCTAATGTAAAAATCATCAGAATGTTTAGAACAAGAGATTAGCTTGAAAATGACCCTCAATAACCCCTGAGGATAATCTTACATAGCCTACATGAGAAGTTGATCTTGTAAGCCACATCCCGAATATTAGGTTGATAGGCTCTGTATTCTTAGCAAAGAAGAAATATTGATAAAAAGGTTCAAATAATAGTTTAGTATATATCTGTTTATGCTAAAACTGTTGCTATCTCGTATTCATATGTAACCCACGGAAGCAGAACTGAGTTCAAAATGGGACATAAAGCAGTAGAAACAGCTCACAATATCCAACAAGTATTTGGCCAGGGGACAATTCTGAATGCACAATTCAACATTGGTTAAAAACAATTTTGAAACAGTGATGAAAGCTCTAAAAATGAGGAGTGTTGCAGATGTCCTTCTATGATTAATGACATCCAATTTATGACCATGTTTGAAGCAGACTCATATAACAGAACTTGAGAGGTTGTAGAGGAACTAGATGTTGGCCATACAATAGTTGTTCAACATTTACACTAAATTAGGAGAGTAAAAAGCATGACAAATGGGTGTTGTGTGAGTTGAATGAAAATTTAAAAAATTGCTCAGCATTTATTTTGCTCAATAAAAATAATCTAATTTGAAAATGGTTTCTGTACAATAATTGATAGCATTCCTTGCAGTGATCAGACTGTGGGGCACCAAAACACTTCCTCAATTCAAATCTACATCAAAAGAGGACTGTGATCGGCAAGTGGAATCATCCACTACAATTTCTTGGATCCTGGTGTAACTATCATAGTAAAAAAGTATTGCCATGAAATCAAAAGAATGCGCTAGGAACTACTAAATTCTTGTCCAACATTGGTCAATTGAAAAGGACCAATTCCTCTCCATAACAATACCTGACTGCAAATGACCCTGCAGAAATTGAACAAACTAACCCACAAAACTTTCTGATAAATAACTTTTAATCCAAGCTGTTATATAATGTTTGAAAGTTAATGGTGAAGAACTGCTATTATTTTTGCAATAACCAGATAGATTTAGAAATTTGTGATTACATTTATCAAAAAAAAAAAAAACATTTGGAAAATCAACTGGAAAATAATTAGTGTCAAATATAGAATTGCATTTTAAAAATCTACTGAAATTAATCTAATTAATGAAACTGAATAAAAACTCTCAGTATTTAGTCATTGATTAATGCATTTCTTCTATGAAAATGATACTTTATTAAAAAAAATAGTTGCTAGAAAAATATTTTTTACATGAAACCCCCCCCATCTATTTGATTTTATGAGTATTGAGTTATAAGTATTGACCATAATTGAAAGGTATCTAGATCGTAAAAAGTTAAATCACTGAAGAATTTAAATCAATTAAATTTTGGAAGAAAATTCGTCCAGTGAGGGTTAATCAATCCCCTGAAACATTTCAAACTACAAATTGAACCAGAGTATTTTAGTTTTATTTGTTAAAATCATTGTAGATTATTTGTGGGGCTTTTGTTGACAATTTACTTTATAAGTCAACTGACTGCCTACCCAGAGTAATGGCTTATATATATATATATATATATATATATATATATATATATATATATATATATATATATATATATATATATATATTTTTTGATTTTGAAGCTTTTTCAATTTTCTGACAGGTATATATATATATATGTAGGTGTACCTGTCTGAAAATTGAAAAAGCTTCAAAATAAAAAAAAAAACTAACTTCCATTTGTTTCTTGCACGTATTTTGACATTAAAGACCTGCTTCCTTCTAGATAAACTTGGAAAGTCTGATCGGAGAAAATTTTGTAATTTCTATCTCCAAAAGCCCCAATAAAGCAAGCAGGTTGCCGAATATCAAAAGATGGATTGAAAGTTCACAAAAAAAAGTCAGTTTTAGTTTCAAGTTTTAGACAGGTAAATGTGGTAGCAGAATGATTGGTTGATATTGCATTTTCTTAGTTTGGCCCCTGGATGTTGTTTTAGGTACAATTTAGGATTTGTAGCCACACAGATTTTGTGCTACAGCCCTGCAAATGGGTATACTATACATATACTATTTACACACACACACACACACACATGAATATATCATTATAACTATTTAGTAATCGATATTTACTTGGTATGGTGTGTTCCTGATGCTGACAGAATGTATATCAGTGAATAAGATTGTTCATTTCAGACAGAATGTGATAAATATGAAGACATTTTAGTTGGAAATATATTTTATTCGTCAAGAATGTTAACCAGTAGCAAATCAAGCATAAAGATATAGTTCCTATTAAAATGTCTTTGTAACAATCACATTATGTCAAACATTACATATATGTGCGCATATATATATATAAATATATATATATATATATATATATATATATTATGACATATTTCCTTGTATATATATATATATATATATATACAAGGAAATATGTTATGATATTTAAGAACATTATATTATCATGAATATTCTGTTGAATTATACACCCATTTCTTAATAATACCATATATATATATATATATATATATATATATTCATATACATATCTGTGTTATATTAGTTTGAAAGTATTTGAAATGATCTCTCATTACTAGATGGTGGATGTATCATTTGGTCCAGACAGCATAAGTAAAATGGACAATTAAAAAAAAGGGGGCTGCTGCAAGAATTGAACCTGTGACTGATAAGGTAGCCACTTCAATGTGGTATTGCTCACACCATATGGTGCATATTGCATAATATCCCCTTAAATCATTTTTTCAGGTAGAATCTTACTTTTAAGTGAGTGCCATTAACAGGTTCATTTTCATATATATGTGATGGGGTTATTTTATTAAGTTCTCGATACAAAAACATTGAGTTAGAGTAGGTCTTCAAATATGGTGAAATAATGGATTTACTGCACAAATATGTTTAGGTTTCTTCCTTATTGGCCCTAAAAGGCAGAAAAAAAAATTTTGTGTCGCAAATCCAATATTTCACCATATATATATATATATATATATATATATATATATATATATATATATATATAGTAGAATGTGGATTCACTACACAAACTAGCTCATATTTCTCATATTTCTGTCCTCTCCGGGCCTCATCAGGCGAATGATAATCTATGTTTTTGGATTCTAGTTTTGGGGAATTTGGTGAGAATGTTGTGAGTGAGGTAGTGAGTGGTAGGGGTTATTCATTTTGTCAAGGGGTGTGAACTGGATCTAGGGGTCATCTTTGTGCTTAGTAGTTATCTGGGGGTTGTTCTTATCTTGACCTTGGTATTTTGGCAATGGGTTTTATTGCCCCTGTTGATATCCTCTATGGCTCCAGTGGATAGTATTATTCTTAATTTTTAATTTACAGTATATTTGGTCATGTTTGGAGGTAGAAAATGGTGATAGGAACTTTTAGGGATGATGGACATGGGAGTGAATTGTCTACTTTGCTTTTTTGATTCATTAGTATGTGTGTTGCTGTTATTTTACATTCAATAATACAAATTTTGAATGATGCCTGCATTTCAATATTGTTTCATTTTTTCTATTTAGTAAATGTTCTTTGGGTTTTTTTGTAATTCTAGTAAAGCTTAAAATCGCAAATTTTTTGTTTAGACAGAGATTGCAAGAGTTTTCTAAATTTTGGCATGTATTAGATTGTCTAAGAATTTTTCCATTTAACAGTTGGTTTATAGTTCATTTGATGTAATTTCTAGTAATGAGCTGATAGGGACGTGCTATTTTTGTATCTTTCATATGTGAATGATGATATATGATTGGCAAATCTAAGTTTAAATGGTGTGTTGGATATACTGATGTAGTATTTTATTTCTAAAGGGTTTTTCCTGAGTTGATATCTCTGCCTGGTATACTATATTGGATCTAAGGCATTTGTTTTACAGGAGGCAGTATTTCTTATTTGGACAGATGCAGTCTGATTGCTTTGTACTAGTATTCTCTTTACTTCTATTATTTCTAATAATTTTATTGTGTTTAGTGATAATCTTATGAAATTTTCTGTACAACTAAAACTAATTTTAAATGTATTTCTATTATATATTTTGCTTAGTGGGTGATTTGGGGGAAGTTTTTCAACTAGCCAAATGAAAATTTTGCCCAAGTTAGTTCTTACATGTGTACATATACATATATATATATATATATATATATATATATATATATATATATATATATATATATATATGTATATTTATATATGTGTATGTGCATATATATATATGTATATATATATATATTTATACACGCATATATATATATACATATATATACAAAGTACAAATCAGTAACATAATATCTGATGTGCGATGGGTTTATTTCATAAAGTGCTCAATACATTCAACATTAAACATTATGCATATATACATATGCATACATATGTACGTTGATATACACATATATACATATGCACACACACACACATGCACACACACATGCACATACACACACACACATACACACACACACACACATATATATATATTTATATACTCACATACATACATGCATACATACATAGATACATTGATAAATCTGTACGTATAACATTTTGCTTGATGATCTCCTGGATTACAAACTAATATAAGTACTGTGTAGCTAAATGGGTGGCATTCTTTCTTCAATAATGATTTTTTTTCTCTGTCTGCTTACCTGTCGCCTGGTTACAACCACTAATAATATTACTGCTATTGCATTCTAATTATGTCCAGGTGTATCGATTTACTCTGTCGATGCAATTAGCAACTAAGTGGGCATTAACAACCCAGCCAGGTGAGTCTGACAACGTCAGTTGAGCTCCATCTTTGTCCACCTGTATGTAAAGTTCTGAGCTAAGTCCAAAGTGTCAATGTAGCTACCAATACTGATACTATTAATACTGTCAAAACAACAAGTAACACTTCATTAAATTTCACCTATAATTCTACAGGTGGTGCAGAGTGGTCGTGCAGGTAATGGTTCTGAGAATGGACTCAGCAAGCTGAGATCAAACTCCGGCTGGGACAGTTTGTGTTCACTTCACACTAATGCCCCATAAATTCATATCCCACCCCAGCTATGGATAAAATAACACAGGATGAAGTGAGTGATACCACCAGGTTCTAGTAACCATTAAGTTTAATTCCCATTAGAAGAATCAACTTCACAGATACAATAAGGCAGTCTTGAATGTTATTTTATGAGATAATACCAACAAAATTACTGCATTATATTATTAAGTATACCAAATTTCAGTGTCTAAAACCAAAATATTCGCATATTTACATCAATGTCTTAACCCCTCTGTGCTGCTGAAGGGAAAAAAGAAAAAAAAAAGTTTATAAGTTCCAGTTATTGACAATTGAAATTTTTTTATCTAACTCATTTCATTTTCACAGATGACTTGTTGGTGTAAATCAAGTATATTTCTTAGTGGGAGTGGGGTAGGAGTTGTGTCACTTCTGTCATCAAATAGGATTAGGGAAGATATATGGATACATGCCTTTCCTAAGGGCATTGGCACAAGGTGAATGCGTTAGAACTCAGCTCACCAATCACATTCTCCATGCTGTTAACCACTAAGCCACTTTCTTATGAAATTCAGAAAACAAAAAGAAGTTGACAAACATTGATGATAGGTTTATCAACAAATACTTATATTCTAGAAAGTCTAATAAATTTTTTATCATGAAAAATGCTAAAAGGACTACTTAGTAATACCTTCAATTCTTATATGATTTTTATATAGACAATGAGAATACTACAAGGACAATGAGAATACTACAAGGACAACAAATCTTTAATTCTTATATTAGAAAAAGTGTAGTATTCAAGAAACGATGCAAATTTATTCAGTGATTTATTGCTTATAGTAGAACCTACCAATCTACCACCACATCTGTGGTATACCCACATATATAAATGCGTGTACAAATGAGTGCATATGTGTGTATGTGTGTTGGTGTGTATGTGCATGTGTCTGATTATTAAGCTTAGCTTATTCTGGCAAAGGGCCACAATTTTGGTGCAGTCAGTGAGAATTGAACTCACCACTGCAACTGATGATGATAGAGGAGGACCATCTGTTATCTGAACCTGTTTTCATCACTGAACATGAGAGTATACTTCAAACAAGAGGTTAGCATGGTCATGACAGAAACCAAGCAAATAGAGGATTTCAGAAGTACAATTCTAGGAGAAATTCTGGAGTAAATTGAGTTTCTAATCCAGTTGACAGAGATGGAAAGATTATGAGATGTTTTAGTAATGATTCTACAGAGCACATCTCAAGAGACTGCTATCATCTTTGTGAGAATAATGATAATGTACAAGAGATCCACATATTATTTATTTCAGAACTCCAGGTGTCCATACTAGTTGAGGAATGGGTATATAGGACTGTGAATGAACAAAAACTGTCACCGTTGAGACATGGCTAGATGCTTTTGTTGATACCTTTTAGTTGATACCTTAACTGATTAAGATTAATCTTTCATTTTGTATGTTTCAATTGACACAAAAATCAATCTAATGTACCTTCTCACAGGATAATATCTGAGAAATATGAAGTTAGTGAAGAGAAAATTGAAGCAAGTCTCCATGATTATATAGTTATATAAATATATGCAGAGAGAGAGAGAGAGAGAGAGAGAGAGAGAGAGAGAGAGAGAGATGACCACATTGAGGAAGATAGATAGATAGAAGGATATGGACACAGTGAGGAAGATAGATACACAAAATCTACCACTGCTCACAAAGAGATAGAGTTTCTATTTGTATGTTGACTTTTTAGTCCTGAATCCAATACTCAATCAATTCGAGAAGAAAGAGATATTTCCATACTGGGCTTTTATCGTTGCAAATAAAGGTAATTATACATGATAAATATTTTGTTTGTTACACTTGAACAGTTTATTCCATCTCCAAAAATGCAACTTTTTAAGCCACTTTTTCTTTTGGGTGTAAGTTCTCTCTCATGAATAGCAACATCATAAAAATATTTTCCCCCATCAAGAAAGTACTACAACTAATATAATATAATACAATGCAATGTATAATAGAAGGATTCAGGTTATTCAGCAAATATAATATTTGTGAAAAACCTTGTCTACAACCAATTCTCTATTCTTCGCAGGAATCCCTAATATTATCTTTTGCCACTTTCAATTAAACTATGCTAACATCAAGACTCCTCTACCACGTAGTATTTGGTTTATCATAAAATTATACCAAACTAATCTTTACTTATAAGATAGTAATATTTCTTATATTTATAGATCTATACAAGGACTGATCAGAGCTCTTCCTCATTTTCCTTATCATGTAACAGCATTATGATGATCCCAAAGTACATGATTAGTGATGCTGAGTATTCTGATACATCAAAGGGAAGCTGTGAAGTGTAACCTTGAATGAAAGGTGAAAGTTCCTGAATATTGTGTGCTAATATTGTGATTGCTAAGATGAAAGGTGATAATCTGTAAGATTAGCTTGTTAACCATTGCTCCATGGTGAGGTGCCCTTATTGATATTCACCAAGCTGACTTCATTATGGCACAAGGACACACTAATAGGGCATCAGGTGAATATTGAACTGATGACAATAGTAGTGGTGTGATACAGTGTTGGTTGGTTGAAAAAAACATTATGAAATGATATGAAATGGTTTGATGATTAGGAATAGATGTCTTTGATTTGAATAATAGAAAAATCAAAAGATATTTTTTCATCAAATAAAACTTTATAATCTGGTAAACTGAGAATGAATGGATTTTTGATGTGAAAGGGAGAAAAATTGGAGGTTGTTTTTTCAAATAAGTCGTACTCCAAGTTTTGTAAAATTCAAGAAAATATTTTGCATTTTTAGTAGCCACATGAAATCAAATTGAGGAAGAAATGACCTGAAATAGGTCACCCTCACAGTTTTTGCCTCGTGGCTCAGTTTCTAAAATATGGATATTATTCAGTTTTGATGGCCTTCGACATGTTCTCAGATGGAATAGATAAATGAGGTCCAAGGAACATTCTCAGCTTAGGGATAGAAAATGGCGTTGGGTAAGTTTTGGAAAAGTCATGATGAAACGATGACTGACAGATGGGTGTCTGGCAGATTTCTTTGAGTGTGAGCAAAATCATGGTATATTTGTTCGATATTGGGTTATATGGGGTAATCTATAATCATGATTTTTCCAGAAGAAGTTAGCCAATCTAATAGAATGATAGAATTGGCAAGGAACTGCTAACTGGCAATAGTAATTGAGAATTCAGCCATTCCGAGCCTTTGGCAGTGGCAATATGGGTGACTTAAGAGATAGCTTTTGATGTCCTAATTCATTATGAATACCCCAAGGCTTTTGGAAAAAGGCAAAGCTCAGTACTTTCCCTGGGTGCTCAAGGTTATAGTCATAGCCAAAATTCCCTACCCTCCTCTTTCTGACTTGATCTGCTGAGATCAACCATTTTATAGGTTCCCTAAGACTTCATTGAACTTTTGTTTTTGTTATTGCTGAGATGGTGAAGCAACTGTACAATTGTAATTTAACCAATAAGTAGCTTATTCTAGACTTCAAACAGGGTTTTTCTTTCTGTTGACTTGATTGTGTTGGGTGTCCAAGGTTGCAAGTTGCTTGAAACCAACACTGATGGATTTCATTGGACTAGTCCAATCAGTCCATGGGGAAGAAGATCGATTGTTAAGAGGTGACGTGACTGGGACAGAGGATGATGTTACAATCATCTGTGAGACTAGCTTGTTAACCCTTGCTCTATGATGAGGTGTCCTTACTGATATTTACTAAGCTTACTTTGTTATGACACAAGGCCTTAGTAATAAGGCATCAATGTAACAATTTTTTTCAATACATAAGACTCCTTTTTATACAAAGAAAGAAAGTAGTTTCTGCAGATCTTCACATACCTCTGCATGCACACATGTATGCACTTTTGCAAATATATACCTACAAATGGCCCTGTGACTGTTCTTTTTTGTATATATTGATGCATTTTTATATATTTGTATACATAACTAAAACATGCAAACATCTCACCAATCACAATCTTTCTTACATTTTGATAACAGGTTTCTGGCTCACTGACAATTGGTGTTAATTGGCCAATAGATATTAGCCTCTGAGAGGATAACAACATTTCTGAATGTGAAAACTTGGCAGACATTTTAGCAGCTGAGGAGGAGCAGGAGGATGAGAGATGGCAAATAAACTAACTCAAAATGGCTACCAATTGCACGCTTATGCTTGCAGTCATCTAATCCACTTACAAATGCATCTGTCCATCTTGGATAGAGTAGACAGATCAATGGTAGATGGTATGGGCCAGCCATATCGATCCAATCATAGCCACTATGTAAACAAATATGGATGAACCGACTCAGTTTCAACCATATCTGCTGCTCTATGAATAAGCAAGATTAATGTACCTTGAAGAGACATTATATACATACTGGTATTGGCATTAGACATCACAGTGAAGTTGGAATAAATGAATGTTATTTTTTGTACATATTTATTGCTAGCTAACTAGATAGATGTAAAGAGAGAGAATGTATATATAACCTAACATAATACCTATAAAAAATGATGGGAAGATTTATGTTTAAAATCTATCACTGCTTCTTTGATATTTTTTTCAACAATTGTTAATTTCATTATTCTTGGTTTATCAAATTTATTGAATAGAATTGAAAATTGAATGCAATAACTTCTTTTTTTACAGCAGGTGAGTAGGATAGGAAGTTGACAGAATGAAGATCCAGCCTAGCTGTAAGGACACTACTTTCTCAACTATTCCAATTCACCATGCAAAAACTAAAAAAAAATGTTATTGCTTCTTATCTTCTATCATTTCTTCTGTAAAATTAATATCACATAAATAAACGAAAATATTTATTGACATGGCAAATTATGAGAGTAGGCAGTAACAGATTATCTCTGACCCAGGCCCATTGGCTGAGCTTCAGTGACGTTCCCTCTGACCTTGCTTCACCCTGAATCACCCTTTGTTGATTAGAATAAAATGATGTTGTCACATTAAATAATTCATATGTCCTATGTACTATGTATGATGTATAAAATCCTGAAGATATCTGAATCATTCTTAGCCCTTTTTAATCAGCACTACTCACAACAGGGTGCCTTAAACACTGTTGCTCGGTTTTGGTTATTCATGTATTCTGACATTTGTATATATTTATATATTTGGACTTTACCCAGCCCTGACTGGAACTTGAAAATTTTCACTCACAGTCCCTTCAATGAAAACAATTTTGTTTTTTCAAAATTTCCCAACAAAATAATTTTTCAGTTGGGGAGGGGTTCGATTTACAATGTAAGTTTATGCTTAATAGGTCACTGAGTTTGTGTCCAGCTGCATTCACTTTCATCTTTTGAAAATTCAGACATTTTAGTGATCACAGCCCAATATAAGTCAAGAGAAATATCTTATCAATTGATCACTCCTTTCCAATTTTTTTTATTAATCACCTCCAACACAGCAGACTGCCAAAACACGTTGGTCACTTGGAGGGTAAGAAAACATATCTTTTTACATATATCTCATCCATTGTGAATAGTTATTATAGTTAATCAATATTAATTGATATTAACATTATTGGCAGAATGTATAATGTAAAAGCACTGTTAATGGTTTTACTATAGAAATAGGTTGTAAATGATTTATTATAAAAATGCATTGAAAAGAAGGGAAAAAGTAATTGTCAGTGATCATGATTCAAGCATGATTCATAGTAGGCCTATATCTCAAATTCAGTTTATCTGTTGTATCTTTTTTCAAGAATCCCTGTTAGAAACATTCACTCTCCTATTTAAGTGTCAGCATGGTTTATAGAGAGATTAAACAAAAGCAATAATAATCAAGTAAAAGATGGAAGATGACAATAATAGAGATTAAGAAGAGAAAGAACTTGAAAGAGATTAGTTTTGAAGGAAAAAGTGGAGTAAAAATTGAAATAAATCGAGAAATAATGAAGGAAAGAAAGAAAGCTAATATGAGTAAAAAAAAAAAAAAGAAGAAAGCCTAAATGATTAAAGAAACATAGGAAAGTTTGATACCGCATACAAGATACATTCCAGGTATAGAGCAGGGTAGGGTTACATGTAATAGTCTGGCCCATTTTCTTACTAACATTTAGTAGAAAACTGAGATGCCAATCTTTTTATAACAAAAATAATTTTATGCATTATTAATTTTCATCTTGATGTTGACAAAAAATTCAATGCTAAAAATTTCAGGTGAATTTGCAATAATTCATTTTGCTGTCAAGGAACATCTTCATAAACTCAAGTTATGTAGAGTGTAACTAAGTCAGTCAGTTGCCTGCTGGTAATATTGATTAGCCCTTATAACTGATCCAGAGCCTATTTACTCCAGGATCTAAGTCTTACCAAACAGCCTGCTTATACTAGGATCCAAGTCTAATCCAGAGTCTTCTCCTTGGTAGGAAACAGTCAACCCATTCCCATCTGTGCACCTTCCAGCTGAAAAAACCTTAAATTCTGAATTAAGGTAGCTGAATTAGAAACCAGTGAAGAAGGGAAGCCTAGGACAGGGATCACCAATTGGACATCAACCCTTTTCCCCTTCTCTTTTCAGTTCACTCAAAGGACGTTGAACTGCCTGACAACATGAACATAACTCAAGGGTCAAGAAAAACTGTGTTGCTGAATAACAAAGTGAATAAAAAAGTTGGGAATTCTGTCTTGCTAAGTGGAGCATGGATTATGTCCCATACAAAGGATCAGTATGCAGTAGCCTGGATCAGACACATTTTTTGATGCCATACTACTTACATCTGCTTATAGCATGTGGTACCAGGCTTTCCTATAAATTAATAAAGGAAGAAAGCCTAAAGAAGAAGCAAAGAAAGAAAGGAGACCTTCATGAGTGAAGGAAGAAAAAAGGAAAAATTTCAATGGAGAAAAGAAAGTGAGATTGAAATAATTTGAAATGAAAAAAAATAGATAAAAAAATAAGTTGATGGATAAAAACATGCAAAAACTTAATCCTGTAGATATTATCTAGTCAGCCGATCCTTGATTATCAAAAATCAACCTCTTTTTTCTGATTCCTTTCTTTCTTTTTTTCTCTTTAATTTCTCCAGTTTCTCTCTTAATTGGCTTTACTTTTCCTTTCTCTGTAATTCACCCTCTTTTTCTCTTGACCTTCCCTTCCTCTCTTTCTCTTTCACCATCTTCCACTCAGGTCTGTTGTGTTAATATGATAAGGCATAAAAGGAACTAATATTTAGACAATTGACCAGTTTCCTGGTATTTCAGCTAGGAGTGACTACCTTGAGTTTTATTTACCGATTCCAATGAATTAGGTCAGTCATTTACTAACCCAATGCGATTTGTTTGTAAAGAAAGCAAGAAAAGGTTGAACACAAAAACAAAACCAGTTCTGTGTATCTGACAAAGCTAAAAATACTGTTATGCTTTTTATATTAAACTAGCTGGACTATCTGGTATTGCCCGGGATAAAATGTCTCTAATCTAGCAACACTGGAAAGCAAAAGATATTTTACAGAGATATCATGTAATCAAATAAGGGTAGTGGAGAGTGCACTCTTGTGCATCTCCACCCCCACAAATTCATTCAGCAAACGCTCTTTGGCAGTGCCCCACAGGCCAATGCACAACCTCAGATAAACCTGCGTAATCCCTCCATGAACATCAAAAATTATTTTTTGTCAAAAGTAAAGATTCATGTGCTCAATTTTGGTGTTAGTGGTTTGCATGTCAAAGTGAACCATCAGACATGTGCTGGCAAACATTGACCCCATTGAAATAAACAAATTTTTTGTATGCAATTTGAGACCTGCTGATTTCCAATACATCTTAGTTTTTCCTCTGTGTTGCATGATTCTCAACTTATAACAAACATATATACACAACTATTTCATTATATATACTGTTAAATTTCATCAGTACTGAGAGAAAGAGAAATTCACAAACACAGTTTGGAAATGAGAAAAGAGAGGCCATTTTAGCATTATGAGTAACTAAAACATGAAACATTTTTCCTTTCTCACAACAGACAATTTCAGCAAGGTTTACAGATCGAATAGATTGAAAGCACATAAAATTCAAATAAAAAAACTTTCTCCGTTGGAGTTTGAACTCAGTCCAACGATTACATTTTTTGTACCTCTATCCTCTCAACTATTGAAGCCCACAAACTATTACCAAAGAAGAAGTGTAAAAAATGCATTATCCCCGACTCCTCTCACATGTGTAAAAGTTCAAGTAAATGGTGTAAAAACTTCCCTGGATGATTCTGATTCAATATATATATATATATATATATATATATATATATATATATATATATATATATATATATATATATATATATATATATATATATATATATATATATATATATATATATATATATATATATATATATATATATATATATATATATATATATATATATGTATATATATGTATATATGTATATATATATATATTTGTTTATGGATCAAAACTAATAGTTTTTGGAAAATCCTTGATGAAAAAATAAAAAAAAGACTTTTTTCAGAAATTGAGGAATTTTTATTTGCAGAATTTGACCTAAAAATATGTGCTGTAGGCAAAATAAGACTTGCTGGTTTGAATAAGACCATGTTTTTCCTCCGGGTGTGATGTGTAGTTCCCAACTTTTAAGAGCACAAACGTACACACACATACTTATATCATTAATAATATAGATGCCATTGAAATTCAAAAATATTTTTCTTTTCTTCTTTCAAAGACTAATGTCTCCACATTGTTACAGATATTTCTTATAGTGAATTTTGTCTTAATTATCCCTCTCCTTGATCATCTTTAGATGACAAGTTGAATTTAGAAGAAATGTGTTGATTAAGAGACAACATAATGAGTTGATTAAGAGACAATATAATGAAGTATTTTTTAGAACTGATTATGCATATACACATGTGAATATGTATTTGACATTTGACAACGAGAGACAACGAGATAGAACAGTCTCTTGAAACAAAGAAAAGAAATAAATTCAGTTTCTTAACTTTACCATTTCCATATTGTCTACTGGATTTACCATGTATAAATATTTATATATATAACACAGCATATATGCAAATCATATAAAAGATATTTCAACAGTTCATCCTGGCCCAAACCAATAGATAATCAAACCTTTCTTTCTGTTAACACAATCACATACACTGGGACACACATACACAGATATGTATATCTACAGGGTAAAGTGTGTAAGTATGTATGTATGCGTATGAGTTGAGAACTATGCATTACGGTGGAAAAACAAAGGCATATTCAAAATCAGCAGGTCTCAATTCACATCTTAAGTCAAATTTCACAAGAAACAAAATTCGTATGGGGGTCTGTGTTCACACTTACCTAAAAATGATTTTTCCTCTTTTCATCTCAGATTTTCTCCCTAATTATAATAGTTAGATCCATGGAGCTATATCAACATCATCCAACACACAGGTGAGGGGAAGGCAAATAATTTTTTGAATTTCTTTTTCTACCGTAATCCATAAGTTCTACTTAAAGATTTATTCATTTCGTGGAAAATAGTAGTAGATCCAATAGCTGAGTGGTTAGAAGTGCAGAAAATGTAATTGCAGGACCAAGTTCAACCTCTGGCAGAGAACGTTTTTAAATTTTTGTATTGATTTCATGCACTCTAAATCTATTAGACTTTCATACCTTCTGGAAATTAGTCAGTTATGAAAACAAAAATTAAATTTCTCCAAGGGGTTGTATTTACAATGTACCTCTAATGCTAAAATGGAACTCAACTTCCATTATAAGGGTCCATGGATGTGGATTTCTTTCTCTCAGTGTTTATGACCATAACCAAACAATAAAACAAGTGTGGGTGCACTCATTTACCTCTCAATGCTTCCAACCAATTCTGACATTTTTTCATTAAATCTTTCTAAAATATCATTTTTTCCCCCTCTATTGATAGATATGAATATTCATTATTCTTGGCAACGCCAGCTACTCTAGGTAGTATGTAGTATATATATAATATATATATATATATATATATATATATATATATATATATATATATATATATATATATATATATATATATATATATATATATATATATATATATGTGTGTATATATATATATATATATATATATATATATATATATATATATATATATATATATATATATATATATATATATATATATATATATATATATATATATATATATATATATATATATATATATATATATATATATATATATATATATATTATATATATATATATATATATATATATATGAATGACACTTTAGGGTAGTGTATGTGAGTGTGTTTGTATGTGCATGTGTGTGGGTATATGAATGTAATTACGTATGCATGTGTGTGTGTGTATCTATGCCTTTTTGTGTACGTATATGTGTGAGTGTTTGTGTTTGTGCATGTGAGTGTATGGAGGGGCGTGCATATGTGTATGTGTGTGTTTGTGTGTGTGCATGTATATTTGAACTTATATCTATATTGAAGATCGTAATGTGTGCATGTTTATAAATATACTCTGAACAATTGTGTGACCAAGTGGATCAATTATAGGTGTGAGCGTTATCACAAACCATACAATTTTATTTCCAGTTGCAAATTACCTAGACCTTGTCCGTAACAATCAACATATCTATTCAAATGTAACAATTTTGCCGATAAAAATATCTCCTACCTACCTTTTGAAATAAAGGAGTTTTCAACTTACATTCAAGCACCATAGAAACATGGGTGGATAATTTTATCAAAAAATGTCCACAATGAAGTTGTAAATAGAACCATCATACCAAATTTTGTGTTTTGAAGAAAATGATTCCACTAAAGCCAAGAGAATAAACAGAAATATTTCTAAGTTTCATACAATGAATGGAAAGAGAGGGTCCAGCAGGTAGATTGAGGGAAATGGAACCAAATACTTCAAAGTTATAGTTTCAGACCATGGGTAGAAAGTGAGGGTTTAGTTCAGGAGTAGAGTTTTATAGTAAATAGACCTCTCCGCAAAAAACTTTTTTGTTTTGGAAAATTGGTTTCTTTAAAGAAGCAAAAACAAGTGGCCAAAAATAATTCCAAGCCCTATTTTCATACAATGGACAGAAAGTGAGGGTCCAGTCCAGCAGTCTAATTCAATAGTAAATAGACCCCTCATCAACCCGCCAAAATAATCTTATCATATTTTGGGAAAGTGATTTTTAAATGAAGTGATAATAAACATCCAAAATACTACATGGCCATAGTTTTGTATATTGGATGAAAACAAATGGTCCAGTTGAGCAGAATAATTACATCATAAATAGAACCCCACCACCACAATTAGTGCTTTTGAAAAACAACTTATTCAATGAAGTAAAGGCAAGTAAAAAACAAATACTTTGAAGCCATTATTTTGTATGATGGAGAGAAAGTGGGGTCCAGTTCATCATTATTATCAAATTTTAAATAGAATACACATTAAATAAAAATTCATTCATATAGAAAATGATTTCTCAATGAAATCAAGGGAACTAACCACAATGCTTCAAAGCTGTAGTTTTTTTATACATTGGATTAAAACAGAGGATCCAGTTCAGCAGTACAGATACACTGATAAAAGAGACACCGACTGGAATGAAAATTTAAAACATTTTGTGTTTTATAAAAATAATTTCTTCAAAGAAGTAAAGGCAAGTATCCAAAATGCATGAAAGGTGTAGTTTTGAATGACCAACAGAAAAAGAAATAGAACCTCCCACCCCCCAAAATTACATATCTTGGAAAAAATTATAAAACCAAAAAATAGTATCGTAAGAATATGAATGCAAGTAAAAAAAAAAAATTTAAAGAATAAGTGTGATCAGAATTAAAACTAAATGTCTACTTCAGCATTTTATTTATTTAGTAAGTGCTCCCTACTCAAAAATTGTTAATCATCAGAATTTGTTGACATTATGTAAGTTAGTGTATTATAGGGATATCTTGATTATACCCTCTGGCCACATGCCCCATTTTAGATGCTACGCCCCTCCCCATAATCAGTTTGTGCATTATATAGATATCAACCAAACTGCTGAACAAACTAAAAAAAGTTGTCACATGAAGGGATGAAAGGAGTGACATAATGTCTGGGTCTAATCAACAAGAATAGAGTTGGAGAGTAACCCTCCCAATCCACATGTAAAATATCCAATAACAACTGTCACATGGAGGGTTGTAAGGTTCAACATAATGTTGGGGTGTTAACAGCAAATAAGGATTGCAGAGCAACCCTCCCCAACAACATATAAAATATGGAATAACATCAGATAAAAGGCTGTAAGGATAAAAAAAGTGCTAGGTTTGATCTGTAAGAAAAGATTAGGAGAACAACACACTCAACCCACTTATAAAATGTGGAGTAACATCTTCCAAGAAGAGTATTAGTATAATCGCTAAGTCTAATCAGCAAGAAAGTAATTGGAGAGCAGCCCTCCAAAAGCCTAAATTAAATATGTAATAACATCTGACACATGGAGGGCTGTTAGGATTAATCTAGAGTCTGGGTTGAAACAGCAGAAAAAGAATTGGAGAGCAACCCTCCCACTCAACATATGAGATATGAAATAACATCTGACGCATAAAGGGTCTTAAGTATTAGCACAAAAGCTTGTTCTAATCAGCAAGATAGGAATAGGGGAGAAATCCTCAAATCAAGAATATAAAATATGAAATAACATCTGTCACGTGCAAGCCTGTTAGGATGAGTATAATAATAGCTGGGTCTAATCAGCCAGCCAAGAACTGGAGAGTCACCATTCCACCATAAAAATATGGAATATGTTGCATGAAAATTGGTAAGGATTAGCATAATTACTAGGTCTAATCATTACATGTTCCAAAGTAGACATTACCTGCAAAAAAGAGATCCCTTCTTTCCATAAGGATTGTATGTCAGAGGAAGGCTACAGTATGAATAGCCTAACATGGATCACTCAGTTCAATCTTTTGTCCCTTATGAAATTCTTAAATAAATCCTTATCATTGCAATAATTCTTGCAGATTTTTGACATCATTCTTTTTGTTGCTTTTGTTGTTACCATCAAATTTTGATAGACTTCTTGCTTTTCATAGTACAAAATAAACAACAGAGATTTACCCACTTACCTTTCTACATTGATTGTACTAAACCTGGAGAAAACTAAATAATGGATCAGTTGAAATGTTCTAGCAACAAAAACAAAAACAATCAAATCCATTCCAACTATTGGAATGGTAATGACTTATATCATAGAATCTATCTGTAGCCCAATGCTGAAGATCATTTTAATAATAAGCAATTTTTTTGATTCACTGACGTTTCTTTTACGTAAGAAGTAAATAAATAAGCTCTAAGCAATAATTTGAGAAGCTCAAACTGATGATCTCATTCTATTTGTTGTTTATATTGTAACCACAATGTTTTGGCTCATCTGTTCTGTTGCCTTCTTCAAATGGAAATTTCATATGGAAATAAATATCAATATAGTATCTAAATGATAAAGCAAGAAAAACAAGAAATCAAAAATACCTGCCCAAAAAAACCTTTATATGCAGGTGTCCCCCCCCCCCCGATATAACAGAGTTCCCTTTCATGCTTTTTTATGACACTGTCAGCCCATTTGATTCTTTTTTCTATATTTTTATCATTTCCCCCTTTCCCACTCAAGAGCTCAGATAAAGGGTATCTGATTGCATAGGGGATAAGAGTTCAAAGGTCATTGAATGCAAATATGTAATTTGGAATACTGAAATTTGGTATACTTTATTATATCTTGTTGTTGTTTTGGAGGTATTATTTAACCCTTCTACTGGTTGATTCTTTCTCCACCTATAATAACACTTGGTAATTTTTTTCAGATTACTCATAAAATCAAATACCATAATATGCAGGTTGTACGTCATGTGGAGGATTCCAGGTTGGACATGTGTGATATTAGGTCATTTACATCTGGGGGCTGATCTAGCTGTCTTATTGTTTTCCAAAAGTTATCTTAATTCTTAGAATCACACAACTGATTCTCAAAAATACCATGTCTGACTTCCCCATGTCCATAATCAGTACTGTCAACGTTAACACCACTGCGTTCACTATTTTTGGATTCAGACAATTGTTCTTTGTCATCATAATTCAAGTTTAGGTTGCTGCCAGAGCCTTCATTATTGGAAGAATCTCTTGATTCATCTAAGAAGCTCAAATCCTGCTGCACATCATATATACTCACTCATTTTTAGCAGACCATCTTGGTGTTTGACTGGGGGCTGTAATTTTAAAAGATCAATCGGCAAAATTTAGGAATATTCTTCTGATATTGGGTACTGCAATCTCATTTTTTGATCTTGATAATCTTGCTCTAGTGGCAAGTCAATGACAAAAATGTATCTACTAGTATAAGGGTTAACGCAGGTTGAATAGAAGAATAGTAAAACAATTCAATCTTACCTCAGCAGAATTTTTCCTTTGCCAAGTAATCCAATGCATGTATGGAGATGAAAAAAATCACTTTAATTGAAAACTTGATTCTTCAACAGCTCCAGACATTACTCTATCCATTTGGCAAAAAGAGCAGGTAGACAATTCGATCTACAGACAGCTACAGCAACAAAAGATGCCCACTTGTTGACTGATTTAATTTTTTATCTAACCTTCATCACGTTTTTTTCTCCCCTCTCACACATGTCATATTTACAAATCAAATGTTAAGAAGTAAAGCATCAAAGAATGTCTTTGTTCATTGAGGTTTTATATGATGGCCGATGTTTGCCATCATTCATCTATCATACACCCTTGAATATTGTCCATACTTACTCCACAGTTATTGTGGCTTGGCTTTCTTTCTTGGACCCCTACACCTACATAATTGGGAGAGAGGCCTATACTATCGGATATAAGGTCAAGGTACAATCATCAAAAGCTTACTTGTGGCATAATGACTTTTCAATCCTTAAATTTAGCATTTATCACTTGTTATTTCACACATAACCTTCATATATATTAAACTTTTCCTTTCATCATTTTTTCCTTCTTTAATGATGCTATGTCTCTTCTTTCTTTCTTAAATTCTTGGAAGGCTGTGTGCATCAGAATGTACATATTTCATCTTGTTTATCAATCTAATTTTTGATTGTATATATTCATATATCAGAGGCTGTCTTTCATTTTCAGTGCTTGTTCATAGCTTACAATGACCACAACAGCTTTTTTCTACTGCCTTGGCTGGTGTGACAGTTCTCTGAGAACCATCTGGACATTCTACTGATGATAAAAACATGAAAGGAAAACAACTCAGAAATACCAAATACTGTTAGTAAGAACTGGACAGGTTAAAAAAATATTGGTTCTGCGAAACCAACGATAGAGAGGTGTAGTAAATCCTGAGTAAGGTCTACGTCCAATGACAGATGATAGAAGACTGATGATGATGATGATGATGATGATGATGAATTAACCAAAGAAATTTCTTATCAAAATTCAGCTTTGTGTTAGACTATAGATTTATTGGTCCACCTTCAAAAATATAGATACATAATCATATGTAGTTTGATACTTTTATGCCCCTCTTTTTCAAACACTTTCCCGTCATCTCATAATTCATTGGATGAATAGCACTTCTTAACATGCTTATTCTTTAACTGACTGTCAAACACACATTTTTATTGATCATTATATATAATTAAAGATATTTGTGTTTGTTTATATGCTAGATATTTTATATATATGCACACACACACACGCACGCACACACACACATATGAATATATAATTATAAATGATCTCCCAATATTACATGGTGAATGTATCATAAATAGAATAAACAATCAGAAAATGGAGCTGCTGAAGGAAGTGAACCTGCCACTGAGAGGGTAGCTGCTTTAACATAAGGATGCTCTTACCATTGAGCTAAACAGCCGCTGGTAATGCAAAGGCTCAAATAACTGCTTCATCTCCAAATTTGTTTTATCCATGTACTCACACTATATTACTTCAAATTGTCTCTGAAATTGTTTAGATTCAAAAAGATTTTGGTGAAGGTTTAACCTCTACTCCATCTTGAAGAGTAGGCTGCCCTGCATTCCCTAACTTCTGCAGAGTAATATTCTATTTCAGATGATTTTTGGCTGAAATTTGGTACCCTGGTACCCAAATAAGCCATTTCTGGTTTTATTTTATCACTATTTATGCGGTATGGAAGTCATGGGTCCTTCAAAATGAGAAAAAATGACTACCAGACCACATAAAATGGTAAAATAAAGCTAGAAATGGGTTATTTGGGTAGGAAACTCCAGGAGTATCTGATTTCAAGGTTATGAAGTGCCAATTTTGGCAATTCGATGCTTAAGGCTCACAAAATGCAAATTTATGCATTTCTCTGAAATGTAGTACTTTCTGTGGCAGTATAGCCAATTGAAATATGAATAAGACTGTTATATTCATAATTTAGCAGAATTTGAACCATTTTTAAAAACTTTCTTCATTACTTTCCGTGCTTTCAGAAGATAGAATTTTGTGTTTTTACTGTAATGGTCCTACTAAATGTAAGCTTTCCTCCCAGTGCTTTTTACCAACAACTTTTTCTTGTCACCAATTTTTACCTTAGGTCCTAGTTGAAAATGCCAATACATGTGTGAATAATCCTTTTATTTTTGTCAGACATGATAGTATGTATATACATACATACATACATAAATACATACATACATGCACACACACACACACACACACACACACACATATATATTTATATATATATTTATATATATATATATATACACACACACACACACACACACACACACATATATATATATATATATATATATATGTATATATATATATATATATATATATACATATGAATTATAAATTGTGTTATATCATATAGAAACTCATTTGAAATGATCTCCTGCCGTTACACAGTTAATATATCACTCAATTTAGACAATTTAAATACAATAAACGATTACTTAGAATAAACAATTACTAAAAATGGGGCTGCTGCAAGAATCGAACCTGCCTATGATAGGGTAGCCTCTTCAATGTAGGATTGCTTTTAACATTGAGCTAAACTGTCACCAGTAATGCAAAGGCCAAATAACTGCTCCATAATGTACATTCCAAATTCGTGAAAATATAAATAGAAAAAGAATGAAAACAAATTTTATCCATTATATATGTTTAATCACAGAACTTGATATTCAACACAGTAAATAGAACCATCAATTTATAAAAGAATAAGAATTACTCGGACATGCACCTGATGAAGGTTAATATTTCTTGCCTATTGCACTCATCAGTAACTTGGCAATATGTTGTCTCCTGTAGATTATGAAAATAAACAGCCCATTAACATTTGAATAACGTATTCTTCAATCATCCAATCAGGTTTTTGAAGAATAAGTTATTCAAATGTAAATGGGCTGTTCATTTTTATAATCCACAGGAAACAACATATTGCCAGTTGCAGGAGTATTCATGTCCTGTGGTTTGACTTCCCAGGTCAGCCATACTGTCGGAATAATCTTACAATGGTATGGCAGACCTCAATAGCCAGCTCAGGTGTTGCCAGAATGTTACTTCTGCGAAGCCGACAACCTTGAGGCTTTGCTGCAATTTGTGCTCCTTTATTGGATCATAGCAAGCAAACTCTTGGATAAAAGGGTAGGGTCAACCTTGAGCATGTTGCATTCTATCTTGAAACTCCATTGCACTAGCCTTGAGGCATTCATATATGTGCCCTACTGATACCTGCATCCCCATCTTATATAAATATACATATGAGAACCAACCTTTTGCAGATCATATATTTCACCATTTCTAATGCTAAAATGTAAGGAATCTAAGTTGTAAGATGCTAAATGGCTCTGGAATCCATTTTGGCACTATATGCACCCCCTAACTCCCAGCTGCACTTGCTTTGGTTACCCCTTGGCTTCTCCAAATGTTTTCCCCTTGTACAGTAAGTAAATGTTCTTTTGTAATAACAAACCCATGTTTTTTTTCATATTAAGCCTTCATACACATTCTTACCACCTAAATTAATATGCAGCCCAATGTTGAACAAGCACTCAATGTGAATTGATAACAATCATAGAAACTTCTCTTTCTGATAATTGAAAGAACAATGACAATGATGATAATAATCATTATCATCATCATCATCACCAGTCTTTTAATGTCTGTTGTTGGACATTGACCTTGCCAAGGATTCACCATACTTCTCTATCGTGGGTGTTGTGGAGTCAGTACTTTCTTAATTTTTCTAGCTCATCTCTCCCTCTAATACTCTGCTGGCCATATCGTGAGTCACAATGTCCATCAGTTGTCTGCCATTCTTACAACAAGGCCAGCCATTTGCCATTTGAGTTTATTAATGGATTTTATGATGTCCCTGACTCCTAATTCTTCCATGTGCGCGTTGCATGGTTCTCAGTTTGTGGGTCAGTCTCTTGATTAGATTCCATGTTTCACCTCCATAAGCGACTATTGGGTGGATGCATTGGTTGTATACCCTTCTCTTTAGGATTAATGGGATCTTCATGTTTTTGAAGGTTGAGCTCAATCTGTCAAAGGCTTGCCATCCTAGGGTGATTCTTTTACTTTTGAGGGTCTCATTGAGATTCGTTGTCCTAGGTAGATGTAGTGGTCTACTTTCTCCAGCTCTGTGTCCTTGATTTTGATCTTAGTGTTTCATTTCCGACATGGTTGTTGTACATGATCTTCGTCTTACTGAAGTTCATGTGTAGGCTGACTTTCTTGCTCTCTTCATTTACCTCATCCCGTTTTAGTTGGAGGTCATTTAGGTTCTCTGCAAAAAGGGGAATGTCGTCTGAGGTTGTTCAGATATTCACTGTCTATTTTCCCAGTCTAGTCTTTTGAAGATCATCTCAAGTTGGTATCACCTTGTCTAACCCGTTTCTGGTGCTAAAGGGCTCTCAGTATTCATGTAGCCTGATAAAGGAGCTGCTGTGACTGTATATATGTTGTAGAACTTTGACATATACTTGATCTACACCTTGTAGAGTGATGGCCTCCATGAAGTTAGGGATTTCCACAGAGTTAAAGGCCTTTCTGAAGTTGATAAATACTATAGTGAGTGGTAGCTTATATTCTGCTTCTTTTTCTTTTAGCTGATTTATTGAATGCAGGTGGTCCATGGTCAAGTAGCTTCTTCTAAAGCCAGTTGGCTCTCGTAGTTGGTTTTCATCAAGTGTTTTTGTGATTCGGTTGGTGATGATTTTTGTGAAAATTTGTGAAAAGTTTGTAAGTGATGATAAATAAGTTATTTTAACAAAGATATTAATAGTAATAATAGTATTAAGAGTAGTAATAGAAATAATGGTAATAATAGTATTGATAGTCAATATAGTGATGTTAGTGATGCTGATGGTAATGACAGTGATGGTGATAATATCAATAATGAGGAGAATTTAATTTATTAAAAAAATATGAATTCAACACCATTAATGTTAACTTAATCCATTTGAAAGATTTCAGAACTGACCAACCCCTCCCTTTACTCCTTCCTTCTTACAAAGAAAACAGAAAATTGCACTAGTATCCAAGTGCATATGTTCAACACAGTCTCAAATTGACATGAGCAAATGAAAACCAACACACACACACACACACACACACACATAAACACATACACACACATATACGTACACCGAGGAAAATAAGAAAAATACCCCTTGGAAAGAAAAACAAAGAAAGAAACAAGACATTAGTTGTATATAAAAAAGCAAAATGAAAACTAAAAACGTAGTTATCTGACGATCACAATGGTGTGAAACTGATCAGTAATAGCAAAACTACAAACATCTATCAATATATCTATCTATATATATATACATATCTATCTATAAATACATATACACGTGTGTGTGTGAGTATATGTTTGTGCATGAGTGTGTTTCAATATCACTGTCATTGTTCCTCTCTCTCTCTCTCTCTCTTTCTCTCTCTGTGCACAATTGACATTGAAACAACAGGCAAGCTTTAGCGTGATACGTATATAATAAAATAATCAATTATTATAAGCTTTGTTTTATTGACTTATAGTTATGATCCTTTCCGAAAACATGGAGTACTATGTATTTCCTGCTACCACGCAAAAACAAACTACACACACACACACACACACACACACACACATATATATATATATATATATATATATATATATATATATATATATATATGCCAGTGTGTGTGTATATATTTGAGGATATTTTTTCAGAATTGCTTTCATCCTTTCTATATATAGATAATGTTAATATCAACAAAGGTACCATGATTTTCGATTTAATGACTATTTATTGAAGACATCCAGGTTTCAGACTTACTGGCTATGAGGGAAAGATGACAAAAATTTGATATCTTCAAGATTTCAAAGAGTTGATGGTTTCATGTTACAGACACCTGTGATTCTTTCCCTTGCAGACCAAGTAAATTGGATTTTAAAATGCTTAGCCTGTTGGGCAGTTGAAAAAAACTGTTTTTTCAAGTGCTTATTCAGTGCCATAGACTTTATCTGTATTGTCCTTTCAAATGAGAATTTTATATTTCAATCAGAGCAATGTATAAGCAGAAGTTTTGAATGAAAAAGTGAAGTGAAAGAAAAGCAAGAAATGAATGAGAACTCACAGGAAAGAGGCTATCACTAAATATGAATATCACTCGAAAAAAGCTAGACCATCTGCTCAAGAACAAGCTGAAATCAACACAATTTCATCTGAGGCTCAAAGTGAAACTGATGATTATGAACCAATGTCTGGAGAAATCTCACTTAAAACCCAACAGAATACCAATAACTTAAAGCTAAGCCCTGAAAAAGAACACACGAAGGATATATGAAGTGGATTTGATATTCAAATTTGAATACAAAGAAGTGTAGAAACCAATGAAAAATGTTTGCTGAATGAACATATTCCCTTCGTCCTAAGTGATATTGAGTTGCAATCTATTCCAGTTGGCATCTTTAAACTGAGAAATCAAAACAGTGAAATGTCTGAGAAAGATTGGCTAGCATGGAGTATCAAGAAACAAGTTATATTTTGTTCATCGAATTGACTCTTATGAAAAAGCAAAATTAATGCATCAGCTTTGACAACAGGGGATGGATGGTCAACCACAGAAAAATAGAAAAACAAAATTATGTGACATAATTCCTGAACAGGAACATAGTATCCAGCATACATTGAATTATGTGTCATGGAGAGAGCTCAAACATCAAATTCATTCAAACAAATGCATCAAACATTTTCTGCATAAACAAACTGTAGCAGAATAAGCTAATTGGACTAATATTTTACATCATCTAATTGAACTTATTTTATTTTGGGGTGAAAAAGGCTTAGTATTCCATGGTACCTCTCATCTGATTGGTGATATTAACTTCCTTGGGTTGGTTGAACTTTTTTCTCACCGGGATCCCGCATTCCAATCCCATACCAGGAAGATCAAAGGAATCCAGGAAGAATGTAAAAGGTTGCACATACATTATTTATAAACTGAAGCACAAAATGAATTTATTTCTTTATGCTCCAATCTCACTTTGAAACATATACTTACTGAAAGATCAAAGGCAATATACTATTCAATAATATTTGATGTAACACCTGATAGACAATATTTATCACACATTACCTGCAACATATAGATTATGAGTTTAAGATTCAAGAGAGACTTCTATCTTTTGAAGAATGTTGTGAGAAAACAAGTTCTGACATAGCTAATAGAATTCTCTTGGAAGATTGAAGAAATCAAGGGCATGACAATGGTGCCAAAAATTAGCTGAGTACAAGAGTATATAAAGGACATTGATTTGTGTGACATGTATTCAAAAGAGGGCTGTGCTAAAGCAGTTACTTCTTTGGAATAATTGAAAGTGTCTATACTATCCTGTCGTTCAAAAAAGTGGCGAATTCTCATGACACACACACACACATGCTGTCAATCATTATATTATTAGTCAAATACCTGATGGTCAGCCAGAATTGATGGTTAAAAATCTTTTGCACCAAATCTAAATGATATCAAATTGGTCCTGCAGGATGTTCTGTCAGTTAATCTAATACCAAGAACTATAATTGAAGTAGCGGGAGCTATTTAATATTAGTCCTTTTTCTGAAGCAAACTTATGCAATCCATCTGGTTGAAAATTCTTGCACTCATTAACATCTGCAATATGGTAGTACAGACAAGAGATATTACTAATAATACTGCAAGTGGACAACATTGAAATGCTAATGAAAAATCTGCTGAAACTTCAAGATCAATTTGATAACTAGCTGAGAAAATCAAAAGATGTTGCTAACAGTTGACAAATCGAAATCAAACAACAATCGAATGAGAGGAAGCAAAAAAATTCCTTGATCATAACCAGTGAATTGATGAAAACCAAGTGAAAGATCCCGCCATGTGTAGGCAGTTCCTAAAGAATTATAGCAGCAAACAGCAGCAGTGATTTGTCAATAGAATAGTAAACTGAGCGAAGCTGAGTAGCTGGGCCCAAGAAAGTTTCCGACAAGAGCAAATTTCTGAAACTGTCCCTGAAAATGGCTGAAATCAGCTAAAGTTTTTAATTCCAGCTAGTTTTGTTGCTAAAAATTTTTTATATACTCATTTAAAGTCCACATAAAAATAAAATAACTAAGACTCCAAAATAAATTTCTAATGAGATCAAATGTTTACTTATGATGTTAAACTTACTGATTATTTCCAAATTAGCAAGATTTTCAGCTATTATTAATATTCATCAGATTAATTGGCAAAAAAGCCAGATCTAGCCAAAAATGGTTAATTTAGCAACACTGGGTTGTCTTTTCAATCGAGTTCATATAAGAACATTGTTGTTTTCAGTAGCTTCAGTTGAAGATCAAAAGATGATGATGACAGCTTGTTTGTTTTTTAATAATAGAAAATGAATTTGACAAAACACAGAGGTTTGCAAGTATACAGATTTTAGTAATAAGTTTTGTTATTTTTTATTTTTTCTACCTACAAAGAATAGAGAATCTAAATTCAGAGATTTTATTTTATAGTGAAAATGTTATTCCAGTTATGAGAAAAATTCTATCTGTGGTGACTAAAAATGAAAAATTAATTTCTTGACCCTGTGGTCCTGGCTACCCTGAATATAGTCCTGTGTAAAAGTTTTGAAGGATCCACAAAACCTTTACCTCTGTGTCAATGGTGGACAAAGCAAATTATTATACATCACTAAAGAATTAACAAGGTCAAGTCAATTTTACTTTTTAAATTAACAAGTATATGAATTAAAAAAAAATGGTATATAAATCTAAAAAAAACAGGGCAGCTACTCTTGACCCCACTCAGTATGCCAGGGATTCCCTCACCATTTTCAGGTTTTTCTATCAGTGGTTTCGATAATTTTTAGACATTAAATTTTTTCCAAATTCACTGTGCTATGAACAAATTTATTTATTCATTTTTTAGATAAAGTATTGTGAGTCATTATTATCAGCTTTTTAAAAATTTTCATGAATTTATTTTTGTTGCTTTATATTGCTACTTTGTCCAGACCGGATAAAAAATTGAAAAAAAGGGAACAAAAATATTGGGCTGAAGGTAAATAGTAGCATAAAAATGATAAAAAATGCACTACCGTTTTATGAAATTTATGATTTTTGTTAACCATATTTTTACTTGCATTTACAGCATACTTGTTAATGTTCTATTGAAAAGTATTGCAATAATTAGATATCTTCTTTGAGAGTTTAGTTTTGGCTATAACTGCAAGAAAATAGCATAATTCAGTTGCAAAAGAAAATAGAAATACTTTTGCATACTCAAGGAGGATTTCTGAGCCGATTAAGGCTGTTTGTATTTGACTAAAAAAATATCAATTTGCCATAATTGATGGATCAGTCACCAGAAAAAATGAATTTTTAAGATTTAAAATTCAAGATTCCTTGCATTCATTTATTCATTTATACACTAACAATTTGTGAATGGTAAAATTTTTGGTCATCAAAAGGTTTATGGTACAAAAGTATTGGAGGTGGGGGAGTAGCAAAGATTATCCCCTGATTTAGTGCATCTACAACCTCCCATTGCCCCTAACCCTCACAAATGGTGAGAGATAACCCTGTGATCAAATTCTGAAATTTTGAATGGAAACATATCTAAAAATCTCGTCATTTCTCAAATGAGTACCAAAAATTTTATTAAAATTTAGATGAAAATTCTCCAAGAGTTCCATGCACATACCTAAAGTCATTTTAGGAAATAATAAAAATAATTAAAATCACGGTGTTCTTGGTTTTGATAATTGGTAGGAGGGGCCATAAAACAGGATATAAATCCTTGTCTCATTGACCCTGCATGCTGCACTACAGAACACTTTCAAGTATAGTATAATCTTATTTAATTATTTATGTTTTACAGTGAATGAAAAATAGGAGTTGCTACCGTGTGTGTAGTCTACAGTACTTAAATTTGTGATCTCAACTGACCCAATTATGGAGTGTAGACCACTAGCAAAAGATATGACATGTATATTCCAACTGAGTATAATGGTAACTTTCTTTCTGGTTGAAACTTGAAACAGATTTTTAGTGAACATCACTAACAATAGATACTTGACTTGTGCATTTCAAACCTGACCACACTGACCCAATCACAAAGGCAGGTCAAATTAGCATTTGAAGTTCACTAAACTTCAAGCCAAAAAGATCAGTCTAAAACAATTTTACCACCTGTAGTACTGTTGAAAAACTGTATATCATTTAAAGATTTAAATGTATATGATATAAAATGTGAATGCTACAATTCAACATCCTTATGATTTGTATCTATGCAGATTATCAATAAATTCTATAGCACAATTTTGCTGTGTAAACATCCAAGGTAGACTGCAGGCTGCAGTAGAAATGGCCTGGTAGACCATATGCCTTAGTAACACCAATAAATATCTAGGAATATATATGTAAATTTTGTACTATACTGATTGATACTAAATATCAATGATTTAGATTATAATGCATTAATTAAATGAGCATATTGTCAGTCTTGAGAATTTCCTTAATCAATTATTTTTCTTAATTTTACCACAACAAAAAGTATTTAATTGAAAAATTTGACTTCACATCAGAGAATATTCGTATTTCAACTAATTCTATTCTGTTTATTTTATTTATTTCCCCTTTTTTTCAATTAGTATTAGGAAAGTATTGCTGTCGTAAACATGTGACAGGTGCCCCCTAACTTTTGGCACCCTTGGTGACTGTCTATGTTGCTGTTACCTGTAGTTAGCTACGTAGTTACAGTAAAGAACCAGAGCACAGGAGGTCTTGAGATCAAATAAAGCAAGCTTACTTCACTCAGCTCAGCAATAGGAATGGCCTTGATTTAATTAGATAACCAATCAGAGGGAACCTTACTGTATATGTATGAACATTCTCCTCTCGGGTTACTCAGTCCACAGGAAGATGCCATTAAGTGAACAAATAGATTCTTTACATCTTGTGCAGTTTTTTTGCAAAATAATATATCACCGAGGTCAGTCAGCCCCCAACCATGACACACACAACCCAGATATGGCTCCTTGCAATTTTTGGCTTTTCCAAGACCTAAAATTGACATTAAAAGGAAGGAGATTCCTGACCATGGATGACATCAAGGAGAACATGATCAGGCAGCTAATGGTGATCCCAAAAAAACAAAAACAAAGTGTTTTACAAAGTAGAAGCGATGCTGGGATAAATATGCAAAGTTCCAAGGGGAGTAATTTGATGGCATAAGCTACCATTCCACCAAGTTTATAAATAATAAATGGCTAAATCCTTTTGGGATAGACCATGTACAGGGCAGGGCATATCAGTAGGATAAGTCATTTGTAGATATATAAATAAAGAAATATTAAAATGTTTGAAAGATAACAAAAACAAAAACAAAATATATGTATAATAAAACTGAAATATAATCATGGGGGGTAATGAGAAGACAAACCAACCCAGCCCAGCCCATCAGACAGCAATGGTCAGATTAAATATACCTAAAACTCCAACCAAGAGAGATGCAGCAAGATACCTCATTGCATAATAGCAGCCCCTTTTCAAACCTTTCAATAAATATACACAAATTTAAAAAAAATCACAAGTTGCCTTGATGTGATAAAACCACATTTCACAACAAGCATGGTGATCACTACTACTTTCTCAACGGTCATAATGAATACATCTTCGTGGAAACAAGTCTGACAACATACTCAACTTAAAAAATCAAAAGAACTCGGGAAGAAGGAAAAAATACATGAAAAGGCTCTTGATTGCCGAAACATGGGTTGTGGAACAAAAAATTAAATAACAATACTCAAATTTAATACATTTGTGAAATGCCCTTTTATATATATATATATATATATATATATATATATATATATATATATATATATATATATATATATATATATATATATATATATATATATATATATATATATATATATATATATATATATGTATATACATAGTTTGAACCAAAATTTGCATTGAATATTGTTCAATCTATCAAATTAATGAAGAAGTGTTACATTTACTAGTTACTTGACCTGAACAGAAAATCATAGATATAAATAGATATTTGTTGTGTAAATAAGTGCTTTTTTATCATTAGACTACAGAAATATAAATGTAGCTACACACACACACACACACATATATATATATATATATATATATATATATATACATATATATATATATATATATATATGTATGTATGTATGTATGTATGTATACATATATACAAAACTGTATACATATATATATAAAGTTTCAATATAATATAATGCAATTTATAATCATTCTGTTTGATCATCTATCCATTTCCTAATGATATACGTATATATGTATATAAATCCATAAATATACATCTATATATACACACACATATATATATATACACTATATGTATATACATATATATATATATATATATATATATATATATATATATATATATACTCTTGGCACCTTAGTTAATCCATGGGGAAATGGATATTTAGTGATAAATTATTGAATAGTCCACTACGATGTCCTAAAATTAAATAACAACAAATTTAGAAATGAATTACATGTAGTAATCAAAGTATATCTATATTGGCCGACTAAATAGATAAATTATAGATGAGTTTGTACATATGATCCAACTGCCAACTAGGACTGTCTAGTACAGTCACAAACTTATAAACTATTCACAGGAAAGAAATAAAGAAGTCTTTTGTAAAGTTGCACATGAAAATCATGCCGTTAGCCAAAGAAATCAATAATGGATTAATTACCAGACCACATATAAGCACACACAAATATATAGATAAAATAAAAACACACACACACACACACACACACATGGAGTTTACACATACATATACAGAATGTCTAATTCTCACTTATTAGTCATAATAATGACATGTTGGTATTTTTGGTTCTTATAATAGTTTCAGAATAGGGCCAGCCCATGGGTTTCCAACACCCCAGAAAAGCTGAAATTCAGCACCCTTCAAAGTATAGTATCTATCATCTTCTATTCTGTTTAAGTTATTAATTTTCCTTTTTGTGCTGTCTCAGAGACACATGACACTTGATGCCCTTGGTAACAGAACATGTTTCTGGTACCTTTGGTCAATTCAAGTTCAGAATCACAAAGATATTCTAGGCACTGGGGATTTGTCTCTCAGATAATCCCCACTGTACATAAAGATTAAGTAATCTAACATTCCCTAATAGTTGCAGTTGATGCTAACATATTTTGTAGGAGAGGGGGGTACTATATCTAGAATTAACATTTATCAAATATTTTATCTTGCTAAGTCTACACAGTGTGAAAATAATGATAAAATCTCACGTAAACATATACAAAACTTGCTTTTATTTTGAAAATGAATGAACTCTAGTTCATGATATTGACAATCTTTTTCCAGACTGATCACTACATTTCCCTGATATGAGCATGTGTGTATGTGCATGTGTTAGCGCTTGTGTTTGAATATATGCATGCATGTCTATGCATGTTGGTTTGTGTTTGCATATATATGCAGGAATGATCAAAAATTTGAATAGTCAAGTCAGGTCTTTGAACCTGATTGATAATATTTTGTACTGTTTGACTAAAGACATGGCACAACATTAAATTTTTCACCCATATAGATCTTAGATTGAAAAGATTTTACATAGTTACAACAAAAAGTAAGATAGACAATAACAGATTTAGACATGAAAACAAACAACAAATTTTCCACTGTTGCAAACTTCAAATGATTTTGATATAATAAAATCAAGAACAGAGAAGGAAAAAGATAAATTACAACTAAGAAAGGAATGGTAAAAAATGTATTTAGAAATAAAAATATTAATCAGAAAATTGAAACCTAATTAGTGATTGAGTCAGCTGTGTAATTAAAGCTTCCCTAATTGAACCTATTATTATTATAGATATGAAGATAAGAATTGTTTGAAAAGATGATCATCTGGAGGAAAAATGTCAGGTGGATATAAAGGATGTGGCAAGACTTCATATCCCTATTCTCTAAATTTAAACACAGTCAGCTGAGTGGCGTAAACTTGGTCACTGTCATGGAGTAATTCCTTCAGTTCATGTGGGGCCCATTTTTCCAACTTTTTAACTTTTTCTATTGCTTAAGGTTGATCTGATATGGTCAATGTTGAAGTCCTAATTGCTTTTTGGATAGTTGGCAACTGCTGTCAATGATTATCCATCATTTAGAACAGGTTTATTATTGGTATCCATATTTCCAGACCCAATTACCCTGGTTATATATGTAATAAAATGTATTTCAAAAATATTGGATTTGAAAAATTACTCGACTCTTAGACTTTAACCCGTCTTAACCACCACTGCTAAAATTATATGAATCAGTTCAGAAGTTCTGAAATAAACTTTCAAGATACAAATCAAATGACGCATTGCCATTCATCAGTGTAGATCATAACATCGATAAGTAGAGTGGTACAAATAACCTCCCAAGATCCTAAATAAGATGCCATTAATCATTTATTGAGAAGTTTTAGTTCTTCTTTGATCATCTGAAATGATCAAATTCAAAAAACAGTCACCATGATATAATAGAGATCTTATCATATAATAACACAAGGAAAACTACTGAGGACAAAATAAATATTGTTTCCTCTCAGTTTTGCTATCATTTGTATTGAATAACTCAGAAGTGAAAAAAGAAACAAATACAGGATAAACCTATCTAATCTATGGTCTAGCAACTTCCATGGTCTGACATGTCTTGAATTAGCCATCCACCAGATGGCCACCAAACAGCATGGTAAGGAATCAGATTTAGCTTTGGGAACCATATAGGCTTGTGGATCTGCCACCAGAATTCTTTGATTTAGTGTCAATTGTGGTTTGAACCATAATTTAGCAGTTTATATACCAACCTGTTGAATCAATTGTATAACAATTAAACAAGGACATATGTGTTAGAATTCTTACATATTCCTTTTGAATGATAGAATTAAAAAAACTGAAAATACCGCCCTCTGGGTAGTTGTCTTTGGAGATGTGGAGCCAAAGGTTATAAAAAATAGAGCTTACGGTTGTAAAACAATGTTTTACTGTCATAGGCTCCAAACAATTAAAAGTAGCCTTTGTTTGAAAAAGTATCAACTGAGAATGACAGGCATTCTGATATTTGAGTGGCAAATATATATATATATATATATATATATATATGGTATGACATATTGTGCACAGAAGTAGAACATTGTTCACTGACTATGGTATAGTTTCTCGCTTTTCTTTTTCTTTTAAGAATTTTCCAATTTATTCCTGCAATGAATTAATTATAACCTGAACAAGGAAGGCTGAAAAGTTGGCAAGAGTGAGGAAAATGAATAAACTATGTCAACAAAAGGCATGATATTCAATATGCTTCATATTAATATGTGGTGTTTGCATATATTGCATCACTTCAACTTATTTGTTATGTGATTCAATATCTATTTTTGCATGAGTATTTATATCACTTTTTGAAGTTATTCAACAATTGATCAAGTAGTCAAAATAATTATATATATTCATAGATAATTATTACTATCCACAGTTTCAGACAAAGGGGACTGATCCTGCAGTTGGTGGTACTACTACTACTACTACTACTACTACTACAACTACGACTACTACTACGACTACTACTACGTTTTGTTATTATTAACAAATAAATATTTATTCTGGAAGCCTTTGGTGAGTTATATGTAAATTATAACAGAAAAAATCTGCATCATGGTCATTAAAACAATTGTTTTGTTTTTGTATTTTTGAAATTTTATCATGATTAATTTCATAGTCCACCCCATCAACTCGAGGAAAATCCAGATGACCTTTCTCATGTGGAATATGTCTCACTGAAGAAACCATTCATTTCAAGTATAGCTTCATGTAAAACATTTGTTTTGAGTATTGTTTCGAGTAACAATGGTGGAAACAAATCTTCTTCATTATTAACAAGCTCATCAAGAAGTTGTAGCAAGTAATCCTGAATGCATGAATGCTGAGTGTTGATAGAAAAGGATTCATTGTGTAGGAGTCTTCAGAAAAATTATGACAGGCGCTCTGTCATCAAATTAGGACTAGTATCGCATAGTCTTACAAAAATGGTGATATGTTTTTCTGCAAAAGAATCGAGTGTGATTGATGATTTGGTCCAGGAATCATCATAGGCTGGGAGCATAAGCAAGTGCTTGTTAAACATGAAGGCACATATGAATGCATCCATCTGGTTTAGTGCCTTACCGTAAAGCATATCAAAGTTCTTCAGTAAATAACAAGAAAAATAATCTTTAAAAGGGTATAACAAAAGTACAGATCTATGAACAGAATGATATGGATAGCAAACTGGAAACCCAAACAGAAGATGTTGAACAGTATCAAACTATGAGAGCAAGAGGTAAACCATCAGGAACAAAATCTATTCCAAAGATGATTGAGCTTTTTTTAGGAAAAACTATTAAATGTAATTTTGCAGTCGATGAGGATCCAAATTGGAGAAAATTGAATGTTATACGCAAGGCATGTAAAAACAAAAGGCAAAAACAAATAATTGATGAATGTGGTCATGGAACAAGAATCACTTTGGCTCAATTTTGCTTCTGAAAATGGCAAGCAAATAATGTTGGACTAAAAGAGAAGTTGAACACTCTCCTCGTGATAGAGAAGATATAATGATTTCCACCTTGAATGATGACCTGGACAAGGCAAAGAAAAGGGAACTTCTAAGCTGGGTTGAAAATCAAGTTTATACACAAGTAACAGATCAAGGTCAATCCAAGATATCCACGAGATGGATTTATACCGATAAAAAGTTTGATGGCAAACAAATTCATAAGGCTAGACTTGTGGCAAGAGGCTTTCAGGACAGAGTTGCTAGTAATATTAGAAATGATTCTTCCACATGTTCTAAAGAAGGTCCACATATAGCATTGGGAATAATGATACCTGACAGTTGAACGTGCAAGTCAATGGACATAAGAATTGCATTTTTTTAAAGCAAGCAATTAGACCAATTGGTTTATTAAGACCCTCCTCAAAGGTCAACAGCCTCTGGGTTATATTTGAAAACTCTTGAGATGTGTATATGACTTGATTGATTAATTTATGAAGCTTCATTCTCCTATTTTCTTTTGCAAGTGAAAAATGAGAGCGGACGTTCTTATAATTTCAAAAACTGCTCAAGTAAAAAAAAACAAAAAAAAAACAATGGAGGAGAAGAACTGTTCATCCCGAATGTTGGCCTCGTGGAGTTATGGCCCTTATATGGTCCATCCATGGGAGGCGCTCCTTTATTTGGTGGACATGTGACCAGTGGCTGGTCAGCCGTATTGTAATTACGAATAGATCCCATGTTATGTAGAAAAGTGGTTATTAATAAACTGTTGTCTTCCTATCAATTTTTTATGTTCTTTTTAATTCTTTCATGGAAGCCAAAGTAATAGTAGCCATCAAGGAGCATTACCAAACAATTGATAATGAACCAAACAAAAATGGCGTGTTACCTGTAGAAGTATTGTTTGATTTTTCTTGGAGGAAGTGAGGCCATAATTCCTTGTCAGACCTCTGCTTTGTTAATGAAGCTTATACAGGGTTGTTAATTGATTTTGATCTACCCTAACTTTCATTACACTTTGCCATTATGGTAACATTTGGAACAATGAGCTCAAAAATGAAAAAAATTGACTTTTAAAAACAAAATTGAATTATGAATAAACATAAACAATAATAAATGCAATATCAACAATAAAGGAAATTCAGCAAGAATGGAAGCAGAAAGAGCACCAAGGTTATACGGAAGATCTGAAAAATTAAATTCAATTCATAAATTATTTGATTGAAGTTCTAGTGTGAAAAAGCAGCTTGTAAAATGAGCAGTGGAAAAGGACCCTACAAAGACCTTCCTGAAGTGGAGGAAGACTGCATGAATCATGTTAGTAAATGTCTTGGGGCAAGTTTTTGAAAATTAAGCAGTCTGTTGTGGAAAGAACCAAAACAAAAATGGACAAAAGTAGAAAAGAAACCCTTCAGGGAGGCAAAAAACAAACTTATTGATGCTATAATTGATAAATTATCCAGTTATTTTTCTAAGAGTATCAGCTCTAGCATCGGATGTTTCACTGATGTTATGAAAAAAAAAAAATTCTTTAGTTACAACCACTGCACCAGTGGTGATGATAAATCCATGACATTCGTCTTGTCCTCAAGGAGAAACATCTTGGTGTTTCTATAATAGAGTGATTGCAAAGAAAGAACCTCCTCCTTTACGTATCACAATGAAAGTTTTTTTGCTATTTATCTATTTATTTATTTTTTTATTTACTTCCGATTTGGAGAAAACAGGTTTTTGCTGTGTATATTGATTTGTTATTAGATGCTGAAATGCTTGAGTAGATGAACTCAGAATCCAAACAAAAGTCTCCATCCGAAGGTGTTGCAAAACATCATAGATTCAAAATGATTTGCTATGCAGTAAAGAATACCTTTATAATACTTAATGCAGGTTATGAATATTCTAATGACCTTTGAAGCTTTAAAATTCAATAAAATGAAAAAAAAAAAAAGGATAATTGAGCATACAAAAAGTGAACCCAAAAGAAGGAAGAAATTGGAATATGATTTATTATCATTGATTATTGTATGCTGCTGGGTCTCATTATTCTTTTTTATTAAGAAATTTGTGTACATTATCTAAATATTGTGTATTGTACAAATATATAATGTAAATATTGCATACAAAATATGAATAATGTAAATATTTTTCCTAGTACAGAATAAATAAATGTATCATCATATATGATGAGATTTTTGGTCATGAAAACTATGACCTTAATTTTTTCAAATTCAAATGGGCTTTCCTTCCTTATTTAGGAAATGATTTTCATGAAGCAAATGCTATTTTGTAGGGAAATGTGTTGACAAAACACTTCTTGAAGACACTTCTTTTTTCATTTGTTTTCTCAAAAATATTATGAGGTATATTTTATTTTTCCAAAAAAGTGTCAGCCAAGTTTTTTTTTCTCTTCTGAAAAACCCTTGCAAGAAAAATAATCTACATGTGTGTCTGAATGATATATTCAAATTCAAGATCTCTATCTTCCATCAAAGTTACATATATGCTCATTAAGATAAAAAAAAAAGAAGAGTAAAAACAAGTTATGGACCAAAATTGATAAAAATTGTTTTTTTTCAGATAATCAAACATGGTAAAAACAACTATGAAAATTTCAGGAAGCTAAGAGCAAAGGATCTATAAGATATGAGTTCAACTTTTACAGCAATAGAAATGGATTTATTAAACATGAGGGGTCAATTTATCATTAAATATCAATTGAAAACCGATCACCCACTTTACATCCAAGGACATCTTATGTAAATGTATCAATCATGGAGGGATTAGTTTATTATGCCATAGCAATGGAAAACCAATTCCTGCATCTGTTGATCCCCAAAATGTATAGAGACTTTGAAAAGAATTTAAAAAATGCTTTAAATCTTTTTTTTCTAACAATATCATTAAATTTGGATATATGTTGGGGTTATATATGCAAAATATGAAAATTCTGGCTGGTCTCTGCATAGATTTAGAGTGACAAATTTGGCAGTACAAAACAACGAATAGCAGCGTTTATAGGTTTAGATATTAAAAACAAAATTGAAGCTCTATTGAAATGAATGCAGTGAATGCAAAAAAGAAATAATTCTGTTTAGTTTTTGTAGATCAAAAAATGTATACGATAATGATAGCTATTTTCAGCTTCCATACTTTAAAAATTAACCTTTTGTTAAGCTCTTAAAATAGATTTTTGTGCTTAAAATCAACAAATTTTTTGAAATTATAGGTTATAATCATTTAGAATGAAATATCAAAAGTCAGCAACCATTAATTTTGGAAAAACCAGGGCAATATAGAACTGGATGTTTATTTCATACTCTTTTGGACTGGAGCGAGATTGTCATTAGTAGTAGATTAGAGGCAGTGAATAATGTAAATCAAATTAAGCCCAAGCAAAGTTTTTTGCTTCTGAAGGAAAATTATCAGAGAATTTCAATTTTTTCAAAGTTCTGTAGTTTTTTTCAAATTTTACATTTATGGCAATTGTTTGATTGTCTGAAGTATATTGTAAAGGATAAAATTGAAGTAGGTGTAAAACGTTTCTTTGTTCTTTCAAGTTGTTGTAATTCTCTATTTTATTGAAAAAGGTGACAATACACTATTTTGATTAATGAAATTCTTCAGTTATAAAATAAGGTTTGGATAGTTTGTCTCCCCAAAGATCAGGATGAGTAAGGACATTGGTTAAAGGTAATACCAAGTGACCAACAAGACACTATTGTTTGTGAAGGGCATTTTCCATCTATTAATGAAACTGTGGTTGATAGAAGAAAAGCATGACTCAAAGATCCATCATTGAAATTTATAATTTGCTATTAAGTGTATATTACCGATTCCTGTACTAAAATTAAGAACAATAAAAAAGAACTTCTGCTTCTGTGTGAACAGTTTTAAACACTGATTTGTACACTCTCTAGAAGAAGATAAAATCTAAAAATTTGAAAATTTGTGTACCACTATTGACCATCATGGTTTCGTGTCAACCGTTGCACACTATAAATCAAACAATTAGCTCTTCATTCAATCTTCTGACCTTATCACTGAAAGTTTCCCAATTTTCTTCAAACTTTGAAATCTGAATACTACCATGCATGTATATGCAAATAAATTTCTTCCTTGTCAAAAAACAAGATAAAAATGTTTGACACGTCAACTAAATAAATTAACGATTGTTTGAAAGAAAAGATTTTGAGAGAATCTATGGAAGTTATATCACCACGAATAACCGGCAAAAAGTTTATGATTCAGAAATTCTTGTCAGGCCATTTGAATATTTTGTAACATCCAAGTCAGTGTTTAACAGACTTTGAGATGATCACAAACTACCCAATGTGAATATGCTAACAGCTTTGACATCAAAAGTTTCATGATTAGATGATTTGAATTTTCTTAATGCTGTGTTCGGCAGCACCTTAGAAAGTATACGTTAAAGTAATTTTACAATACCACGAAGGTGACTTATTTGGTTTTATTGGAAATTCTAAGGAATTAGTAAAAACACTATTGGGTATCATGATAAAATCAATGTATGGTAGACCCAAATCTACGATTAAGATGATCCCAGTTACCAAGCTAGATTGGCAACAAATATCGTTAATTTAGTCAACCATTTATTAGTGACAAGAATTGTATGTTTGAAGCTTTTTTCAGTTGTAAATAAACTGTAGATAACTAAAAATGGTTTTTGAACACTTGCTTTTTGAATATTTCCATGTATTTAAATGTATTCTCAATAATTGGATTGTTCAGAATTACTGCTTTATTCTGAAAGTAAGGGGATGACAGCAAAATACGGAATTGTAAAACAACTTTTTGCGCATGGATGAACTAAATTTGTTAACCTATCAAAACCAACAGTTGTGGTTCACTCACAACTAATTGAGGGACAAAGAGTTTCTCACTGTTTAAAGAATTTTGAGATGAGGCTGTTGCTGCAATGAAAACTAATCCATTATCAAATGATGATGATGATAATGATGATGCAGGAGGGACTGTTGCTTTCATTGAGGAAGTTTTAAGATTTCAGAAAATTGCATGTGTGAAGCAAGTTTATGGAAAAGTCAGGACAAACGATCCTCTAAAAAAGTGGTATCAGATTTAAATGATGGAAATTTGATATTCCAGCAAATTTTAGGAAAATGTCAGGATGAATGAACGGAAAACAAGGAAAAAGAAGTGAATCATTCACAAGGGATACTAATACCATTTGATTGACGTTTGTAGGTATTTGCTAAACAGTGGGTTTAATTTTGTTATGCTTAGTAGGATTTACCACAGACTATCTTGAAAATGAATTTAGTAAATTAAGACAAGGTTTCAGCAGTGCATATTTCATTGTAACACAGAATGTTATTGAGAGAATAATATTGAGAGTAATATGAAGAGAGTGCATGGAAATAAATTGTCAAATATATTTTTTAAGAATTTTTCTTTGTTTCAGTCTTCTGAGGCAACTGAAGTACCAGGATCAAAAGTTTTGAAATTTTTGCTTTTTGATCAATAAGAAATAGTGATAATTTGCCATTACAGTCATAACTGAACAACTACAGCATCAAAATTTGAATTCAAGTAAATAAAGTCCATTGCAGAATAAATATGGTCAGAATAAATTCTATACATGACATCACTGGTGTTTCCCACTGGAAAACATCTAAAATAGAGTAAAAATCATCTAAAAGCATATAGATTATCCAGAATCGAGATGTTAATAATAAACTCATCAAAATAAGACACAAATAGGGCAAAGAAGCTTTGTTTCTAAAAAGGTTATACTGGAGTCAATTTCCAAGTCTGTAGACCAGGAGCACTGAAACACACAAACACACGAACAAACATATAAACACACCCATATATAAAAAAAAGATATAACTCTTTGACACCTGTGTTGGCTATGATGATTCAACAGATCAGTTGAAACAAATGGACTCATTATTTCTGCAATATCATGGTGAAAAAATGTTTTTAAGCTTTCTTGAAGAGTAGTTTTTGTAAAAGTTGAAAACACTTTCCGATTGAATGATACAGGAATGTTCTCTCTGCTTTCTGATCAATGAAAACTGATATTAATAGATTTGTAGAAACAAATGGAGTCATTATTTCTGCATTATCATGTTGTAAAAATATACACACTCTATAACAAATAAAGTGATTTTTGTGGTTTTCAAGTTATTCTTTTATGGTGGAGCAGTGCTTTTCCTCTTTTTCATGTACCGAAATCTTGAATAAAAAAAAACTCTTTGGGGTGGATTTTTGATAATCACATTTCACTAATAAAATATTAAAAATAAATGGTTTTATGATTTTTTTTCAGATTTCCTGAGGTGAGGAATTTTTCATTATCAATAACAGAAATTTTCTTGATTATGTCTTCATTGTTCTTTTTGCCACAATGTTTTGGTTGTTGTGGTAAATTGCTTTCAATACTGTCTTCAAACTTTCAAACTGAATATTTTATTCAATCAATTGGCTTTGTATGTGCTTGTTGCATATTCCATTTCAGTGTGTTTGGTAAGCTTAGCTTTTAGATTTGATGATACCCAGTTTGGATAGAACTAGCGAAGGTCCTGCAAAAGCAACTTATTAATGATTATACAACAGCTAACAGTCAGAATTACTGTTTGAATACCAGCTTTCGAGCTTTAGTTTTTTTTACAATTAAATGCTGAAAAAATGCAGTGAAATGAAAATGACAACCAAAACATTGTATTCAAAACAATCAAAATGAGAACAGTAGTCAACAACAATCTTTCAGTGCTTGACATCATCAATTGGTGCCGATTCTTCTCTTTTAATTCTAATATGCGGGTTACTATCTTTTGATACAAGTATGAATTCCCTCTATACATGACTAAAAAACACTTTTAAAAATTCCCTCAATACATGACTGAAACACTTCAAAAAATTACTCAAGAAAATTTGTTCATTCTCAATTATTTTCATCGAGCTCTTCATTTATAGAAACAAGCCAATGATTGTTATAATTATTATCTACTTCAGGTTCTTGTTTTGATATGTAAGACACATAAAGACATCAAAATATTCTCACAGGTAACTTTTTCCCCTGTTTGCACCAGCTATAATAATCATCTGGAAAAATCTGCGTCTGTCTCCCAGTCAGAAACCCCAGTTGAATGGCTGCCAGGCTTGGTTGAGTATTGCCTTGGGTAAAATGCAATTGTCAGAGGATCCCTCATGAGAGAGACTTGGAGATAATTTTTATTATGTATAGTATTTCTTTTAATTTCAATGAACAGTATACAGTATTTTGATTGACTTAAGCAATGGGGGAAATACACAAAAGGATTTCCATACAATAAAAATCAACTCCCACTAAATTTGATATATGTTATTATAGTAATACTAAGAAAAACATTTCAAACAAAATGATAATTTTGTTTTATTATAACTGTTTTTTTTACTTTTTTTGCTTAATTTCATTGGACATTTATGCAATAATTTTGCTTTCTTTCGATACAGAGAAAAACAAAAGAAGATTTGCTATTCATATTTATGTATGTATGTATGTATCTATCTATCAACTTACTCTGTTTACTTTGGTGTGTTCATTGATAGAATATTTTCTGTTATTTCTAATCTACACATTTTTTATTGTTATAACAAAATTGTGTATTTAAAAAGGAAAAATGCTCTTTTTTAAGTAAAAAGTTCTACACTATATTTTAACTGAAGAAATAAATCTGAGACATCTTCCAAAACAAAATAATATTTTCTTTTTATTGTTTTTTTTTTCATCTTCAACATTTAAAGTAACTAGCATTAAATCAAATAGACTTTAAATAAAAGAATGTATATAAGTTTTGATGTGTGGATTTTGTTTTTGCTCACCCCAATAATAATCATCTAGCTTCAATTTATCTATCTGCAGGGTTCAAAATTGAGGAAATGACTTTTTAAAATTTTAGGGGTCAATATTTTCCTTCAGTTTTTAGTATGCAAAATTGAAGGGATTTTCTTTTATTTAATTACTCTAGGGGTCAAAATCGTGAGCAATTAGGTGTTTTAAAATGCAATGTATAGATTTGCCGCGTCTTTACCATGTGGCGTATCTAGGGTGTGGCCGTTATGACATGTGCCCCAGGCGCTATATGAAAGGACGCTATTAAGCAGTTTAAAATAAGACAAGCTCTCCTCAGATAGTGAAAAAAGAATTCTCTTAAGATGTTTGATCTGTCTTTTAATATCAAGGGTGAATTGCACCAGGGAGCTCAGATTGTTGAACCACTTACGTAAATCATTTGGTGAAAATACTGTACAGGGAGCTCAATGACCAATGCTCAGAGCCAACTTGCAATAAGCGTAAACTAAGGAGGTTAACCAAAACTTTTGTGCAAAATATATGAAATTTAATGTTCTCATTGAAAGAAACGGAAATCCATGATTTACGTCGCATCTTTCACCCGGTGTCTAGGAAAAATTTATCCTCATGATGGCATCCGTTGATCACCAGAGTTTACTGAGAAGCATTCGTAAAGCCAAGAGTTATGATCTCATATTGGACTCGACTCCTGGTCAGGTACATTGTGAGCTGATGTTGAAATTGATTTTGAGGGGAAAACTCTCCGAGTCTGGGAGACCTTCCTTGGTTTCACTTATCTGGATAAGTATGAAGAATGTTGAGAGCTTGGTTGGAAACATCTCCACAGCTACAGAACAATAATGTGGGGCAACAAAATTGTCGGTCACAGAGCTATGACAACACCACTATGATGATGGGACACAAAAGTGGTGTTCATCAAAGAATATGCGATAAAACAATCTAGTAGTGTTGATGATGTACACGCAGCCAAGCAGGATATAACGATGCTCATATTTTTAAAAAATCACCGAAGATTTCTATGTGTTCTCCTTGCGTTCAACACTGTGTGGGAAAAGAGCTTAAAAACGCTGTGCCTGTGGTCGTCAAGTTGGAGACCGTAACTATCCTGAGTGCAAGGACAGAAACAGTGAAGCCCATGGACAAGTATTTTGTATCTTCAAGATCTCCTGGACTTGATAGACCATGGCAACGAGACCTGAGAAACAGGAAGTGGCATGATGCAGCTCTATTACGGCATGTTGTTATGATTTCCTGACTTGGTTAGGATTTTGGATTAAAGTACTCATTCGCATTGACCTTATTCAGAAGAAACTGCAGAATCCTAACATGAACTTAAATGCTGCTTTCCTGGATTTAAAAGCTGTCCGAGATGATATTGATGTGCAAAAGAGAAGTGTTTGTCAGTGAAGGACTAGGTCTGCCAAGAATAGGGTATCGACGTCAGAGACGAAAGGAACGAATGGCTGAGTTGGCAGTGGATTAACGGGCAAGCAGAAAATGGAGAAAAAAATCATCAAGTCAACACTCGACTGTCTACATAGAATAATGGATGAAAGGTTGGGTCGTTTGCATAACAATGACAAGTTTAGGTGCCTTGTAGATGTCGAGAGACTCAGTTATGGCACCGATACTAACAAACTAAAGAAGAATATATAAATGTATTTATTTATTACAATAAAATAAGCCCTAGTGTATTTGTAACTTAATTTTTCATAGATATGTAAGATTTGTCAGTTTGGCTTAGTCAGTAGGAAAGTCGTCTATTGTTCACTTGTTCATAATTTCAAATCATGGCATATAACATATATAAAATACATAGCACTGATTACAAAAATACTCAATGAGCAGTTTGAATTTTCCAACTCCCGCCTCAAAATACTCTCTAAATTCATGAAATTGACGCTATATCCCCCTATTTCAAAACAAGACATACAATTACAATACATTGATTACAGTGAGTGTAGAGGAGTACTAGCTTTGGATTTAGTGAAAATTTTGTAGTGAAAAGCCTCGTTGAATGTCTATTGTTTGGGTGCGCAACCACCAGTGTATATTATGAATAGTGAAGGTATGCAGGTGGCATATTGAGTGACAGAAATGTTGAGACAGGTGAAAAGGTTTACATGCTTCTGGTTGCTAGCATGAGAGTTAAATGTGTTCAGGTGTTGGGGTCTTTATGTTGTATATATGCATTATCGACTCTGAGCCTTATTTACCCATTGTCGAAACTAGCCTGACCATAGTTGGACATGAAAATCACTTGAACTGCAACAAAATAAGTGGATTTTTAAAAATCCCCATGCGGAACTCTGAAGCGATAACTTTTAGTTGTCAAGGACTATTATATGCCCAGCTTCAATAAGTTTTACAGGTTTACTTATGTGAGTTCGATCCTCACTGCACGTCCCATTGTGGTGACATTTTTCAAGATTAAATCAAGATTATTATGTGAACACACACACAAATATTTACACACAGACACACACATATGCACACACGTGTGCACATACGCATATTTATGCACACACACGAGCGGGGATGTGAAACTTAAACATTTACAATCGAGACCACCATCTCCACATTGTGTCGGTGTAAGGGTAAGAGTTGTTGAAAGTAACAAGACGAAGAGAAAATAATCAATGTAAGCTGTATCTAAAAAAATGGCGGAAAGTGCCTGCCTAATTACATAGTCACATTGTAAATAGAACTCAACTCGTAAAAACCTTGAAAAAAATATTTTTCTAGAAAATTTTAAAAAAGCAACGAATTTCCGGACAGTTCGATGGTCTACAGGAATGAAAGCAAAGAAAAAATATTTTCGGAGAACTGCGTGGTTCCAAAAATTTGATCTAAATCTAAATAAAATCTTAAAATTAAACTTTTAATTAAGTCGATTGATTCGTTGTATCAAATCTTACTTTCAACACTTTCCCCACCATCCAACTGAAAATAAGAACTTCCAAATTAAATTTAAACTAATCAGAGGGAAAAAGTTTGACTTATACTTTCTTTCCTATTCATTTTTGACTTTAGTATAGTGAGTTATGGGCGACCAGGTTATTTGTTTACGTTTAAGCGTAAACATATTTGTGGTTCCAATAGGGGAAAAATTCCAGCTCTTGGCCGATTTTGCTGAAATTTGGTTAACATGTTGGGGAAAACTCCGGGTTTTGGTAATCCGATTGCATATTTACATTTTATAAGTAATTCAAAATTGAATAACTTCTCAAATTTAAACTTGAATAACTCAAATATATTTCAATGAAATTTTGTACGAAGGTTGGCAAAACATTTTCGACTTGAAGTGAGTTATGAGCGATCCAGTTGTTCGTTTTACATTCTTTAAACACAAACAATGTTTTGCTTAAAAAAACACGTTCCAATTAGGAGAATTTTTTTTATTCTCGACCAATTTTACTGAAAGTTGGTTAGAGAATGTTGGAGAATTTTCAGAGTGTTTATTACATACGTAATTACATAACTTTTTCAATTCAAAATTGAATGACTCACTTGACTTTTAATATATTTCAATGAAATTTTGAATGAAAGTTGGGGTATGTACGAAGACTTCAGTAAAGTGAGATATTGGTGATCCGATTTTTGTTCACCTTTAAAAAAGTAACATGTTTTTGGTTCTTGATCAATTTTGAAGAAATTTGATCAGAATATTGGAGAAAACTCCGGGATTAAAAAATGACTGAAACTATTGTTTTCCTATATTTTAAATGTAGTCAAGATTAAATGAACTCTTTAATCTGAAATTGAATTTCTTCTTTAATTCAATATATTTTAAATAAAATTTTAAATGAAGGTCGGAATTTTTTATTATCAATAGCGACTTTGGGGAGAAAGTTCCGCCTTGTAAAGTGCGAAGCAGACACCGTCATTGTCATCAACACACCTTATTTATATATGATTTTCCATGAATACATGGTATTGGGTAAGTAAAAATGGAGATAAATACAGACAGGAAAAAAGGCAATAGATAGAGAAAATTCAGTAATCGACATCAGCATTCAGCCGGATAACTTTATACTTCCGATATTGTTTATTCGTAAAGTAAATCTGTAAAATCTATATAAAGTTTATTGAACAATAATAGATAATTCATTCTTTCTTCCTTTCTTTGTTCTCTTCACTTTTTCTCTTCCTTCTTTTTTACTCTATCTTCATTTTCATTCATTCTCTCTTTTTCTTTCGTTCTCTTCCCTTCCTCTTCACTAAACCTATTTACTTCATATCTTTCTCTATCTCCATTCTTTTTTCTTTCCTCTCTCTTACCTCCCATTTCCCTCCTCTCTTTCTTTCTTCTTCCCCTCATTTCTTCTTCCCTTTCTTTCTTTCTTTCTTTTTTCCATTTTATAAAACCAAACCATAGCATCTATGGGGTAAGCATTATCCCTTCTCTTTTTGCATTCTTTCTTTTTTACTAAATTTGCTTTTTATCTTTCTCCGATTCTCTGTACATCTCTTTTCTAAAGATGGTGATGGTTTCGAAGTACTGCCGCTAAAAATGACATTCTGTTTTTCGCACCGCCAAAACAAGAAAGCAGCTAAATTGGTAACACTGGCCAGATATAAAGATATACGTCTTCTGTTGTTTTGTGCATTCCCAGGGATCTGCAATCGACTCCAGGTTGGGAACCCAAGTTTAGAGTGTCCTCCTTTTAGGAAGTTTGAATTTGGCCACCATAGACCCCCTCCTCTCTGTATTAAGTCCATATTCATAGATGATAGCCTGAATTCTGGTGGACAACAACCGAGGGATCAATTAATAAAAAAAAAAAAAACACCACAAAAACATTTTTCCCCATACCCAAGACGAGTATGTGAGCAGAATTTCAAGTCTTCACAATGAAAGGTGTGTTCTTTGCCAAGAACTAATAGATTGATAAATAGATAGATAGATGGTAAGTGCCTTCTCCCTGTGCACACCCGTGCCAAGTCTAGATACATAGAAGATGTGGAAATAGAAGATTCGACAAAAAATAGTGTCTTCTGCTCTCCTAACCAATTGTACGACAGCAACCAATCTCTGCCTCCTTGTGCCCCGTGCCAAGACTAGATATGTTGTAGATAGATAAACAAACGTGAATTCTGGTGGACATAAACTAAGGAATCAATTTAGGGTAAACTTACATTCCAGATTTAACCCTCTCAAAAAACTGTTCGTGATGGATTAGTCCCCGAGAGGAGTAAGTGTGCAACGACTGATACATAGTGTCAGGTGAATACAAGGATCCCCTTAACCCGATAACATCGTTGCAACTTGTCATCTCTGGGTGGCTGGTAATTATTATTGTTATTATGAGTAAGTGAATTGCTACCCAAAAAAGAAACAGAAAGATAGATAAATGGAAATCAGAGAGTGTTTAATTAAATTTGCTTTTAAAATTGAATTGATTTAATACCACTTTTTACGCTATTAGGAAAAGGGGGAGGATAATGTTGAAAATGTCGGGTGCTAATACAAAAAAGGATGTTCGGGTAATGTGAAAAAAGGTCGGAGTAATGTAAAAAGAGGGAAGGCTTATAGAAAAAAAGGATCATTGGCAGGGTCAGAGTCATAGGGGGGTGTTAGATTTCTCCGATAAATGAGAAAAGGTGCACTCTTCCATTTTGACAACTGATATGGAAAAAAAATTCACTCCCGATCTGGGCTCTAAAAGTGGAAAAAATGTTCCGTCTCAATGTAAAATCCTAAAATTAAAAGATAATTTCTCTGATTCCTGAAAGGGGAAAAAATTCCTCTTCGATCAAATAAAGTTGGAACTTTTTTTTCACTTTAAAACCTTTTAAAACGAAAAAAGATTCACACATTATTTTGACACCAAATAAATTAAAAAAGAAAGGCAAGATTAATTAAGGTAGTACTTTCACTGGAAGATACGCCAACACTATAAACTACCCTGGCAGTAGACGTACCCCCCGATTTTCGACCCTCAAAAGTGAAAAGGAATTCCCTTGTGTTTCGATCGCTAAAATAGAAAGTTCCCATTTTATTTTGACACGTACATTTTAGAAGTAAACGTTCCTGCTCAATTTTGACAACTGAAAGTGAAATAAATATCCCCAATGTTGACCCCTATAAGTAAGAAAAAATATTCCTTTGGATTTTAACACTTAAAATAAATGAAAAAAGTACTCCACCATTTTGATCCCTAAAATTAAAAGAACAAAACAAAAAAAAAAACTCCTAAAAATAAAATAAAAATTTCCCCTTCGATTTTTACTTCTAAAAGTGAAAAAAATTGCATTCGATTTTGGAAATTAAACAAAACGCCCCCTTAATTAGGACACTTGAAAGAGTAAAAACAATTTCCATATACGATTTTGATCTCTAAAAAGGAAGAAGAAATTTCTCCTCGATTTTGACCCCCAAAATTGAAAAAAATCTTCCACCTCAATTTTGACCTCTTGGCTTTTAACCCCTGAAAGCGAAAAAATTACCTCTTGATTTTGACCCCTAAAAGTGAAAAAGGTCTTTCCCTCCAACACGAAAAATATTATGGGGATAATTTAAAAAAAATAATTCGCTGAAAGCACTTGCAGGGGATTAAATCTGTAGTCACATAACATTTAATGGACTTATGTCACGTAGTATTTTGGTAGACAAGTACATACATACACACAGAGAGACAAGCTTCTGGCGAATTATAAAATGTTCAACGTTAGAATGTTGCGTTCTTAAAAAAATAGAATAAGGATTAAACACCATATCTTTTGGTTCTAATATGTAATAAGAGTTAGAAAATCGGGGAAAGGTTGAGAGTACAGACCACGGCACCGACGTGGCCTGGGGGGCACTGAGAGACCTAAGGTGACCGAATGCCACAGACTTCAGAGATAATCACTAGACATCTGGTGACGTCCGAATAATAATGAATCGTTTGTACTACATGGATCTTATGTCAAGAATATCAATGACGATATCTCTATGGAATTTGAATCAGAAAAATGAGCTACGGCAATCTTTGAAAAGGGAAGCTGGTGTAGACGACAGCTATATAACTAGATAAGGAAATTTAGATCAGTGAACTGGATCAGGAAGAAGTGTTCAAATTTCTTGGAGTGTATGAAAGACCGGGGATCGAATATGTTGTAACGAAAGAAGTTTCAGATGATTAAGGGCGATAAACAAAACTGAGCTAACTGAACAAAAAGACCATTCGGGTGAAAAGGGGAGCGAGATACCAACTAAGGAGGCATAAACATGAGCCCCCCCCAAAAAAAAAATGCAAGCACAACACCCTGATATAGACAAAAATCAGGTTTGAGAGCTCAGGACTGAAACCAGAAACTAGGGTTTACTTGGTCGTTCAAGACCAAAGCCTGCTAAAAAGACCATACTACACAAACAATACTTTAATTATATTGCATGTAAGTAAGCAATGGGTAGAAGATAAATAGATGATATCAAAAGAAAAAAGAAAAGGGAGAAGAAGGAGAAAAAAGAGAAAAAAAAGAAAGAGAAAAAAAAGGAGAGAAGAAAAAAAGGGGAAAATGCCCAATAACTATCTAAAAACATTCACTTACATTGGGTCTTAGGTGAAAAACTAGGTAAATGAGTATAGCAAACATCAAATCAAGGAAATAATAATAGTAATAGTGATGATGATGATGATGATGATGATATTTTATAAGTTTGGAGTTGAAGATGAAAAATCACAACTTTTGCCTTGGTGGTACGTCGCGGCTTGATAACGATGGACTGCCACGTGAATGATGAAACTGGAATTTCCATTTGGAAGAAAAAGATGGAAAAGAATCATAACCACACTTTATGCAGGCAAGTTAAAAAACCTTACAAACCGAAGAAGACAATAACGCAGGTGCTTTACATGATACGATGAGAGAATAAGTAAGTAAGCGTAAATTTGTTGGTCAAATCCTTACGACCCGCCAAGCACGAAATAATGACAGCAATATTTTATTCGGTTTCTCTGGTAACCAAAGTAGGAATGAATGTACCAAATATCGGCCAGTAGATACCAAGACAGTAATCAGACCAACTAAGATTTCCGAGTATCTCGTCATCGATTATGAGCAACGTAGGTGTAGTTAACTAAACGTAGTTTTTTTAGTGCTTTTGTGGCGTCTTCCTCTGTTACTATGAGCGAATCGAGAGTCGGGGTTCCTAGTACAGGGTTACTTTAAGAATATTTGAAGTGTTTTCATTGGTGAACACTGTTATTATTCACTAAAAGTTTCAGCTATATCTTTAAATAGGATAGGATTGTCTAGCATCATCAGATCCGGCATCATCTGGTCCGGCGTCGGCCAATTCGGCAGTGGATATTTCGGTGTTCTATTTCTATTTCTATTTTTACTTTCGGAAGGGATGGTAATTGATTCATTATTACACAAAAGTGAAACTTTAAAAAGCCTTCAAATGTAGATTTAACTTTATAGAGAAAAATATTAATAAACTGTAATTGGAACTTGAAAAGTTGAAAAAATTAAGCCATGGTTTTTATTCAAAATCTCATCTTGCTCGGAGTGTAAAGTAAACAAAATTGAATGTAATTGCTAATGATTTAGTTGGAAACGGAAACTAAATTACCTTCAAACCAATTCTGCTTTAATTAAGTAAACCCAAAGGAGTACCAAATGATAATACTCCGATCATAATTTGCTACGTCTCTTGACAGTGTTTATTTAATTAAAATAGAATTCTTTGATTTGATTTTTTTTTACTCTCGAAAATTTAACATGGTGAAAAACAAAACAAAGTTGAAGCAAAACCAAAAAAGTTGACAACAAAAATATATCATGTTGTATCGAGATTTCCAAAATGGAATTTATACATTATTTGTTACCTGATGATTATTCAAATTTCAGTAGATTTTCAAAATGAAGGTTCAAGTTGTTTTTCAGAAATTTTTAAGGGCTAAAAAGATTTCAAAATAAAACAATTATCATTGTTTTTACTTGATTATGAATCATCATGATTATGATTCAAAGGGGAAACTTAAAAAAGTCTTATAACTGCAACGTAATTTTGATCACAACCCCCCAAACTGTTCAGTTTGTTTGATAATGACGGGCAATGCTCTTCCTGTACTCAAAAACATCTTGGTTTTCCAACCTGAGAACCGTTTCAATTTTTGATGTGGTTCCTGCTAATAATACATCAAAGTAGGTAATTCTGACCTTTGGAACTTTTACATGTTTGGAATTATTTCAAATTCTAAACAATGGAGAGCTGCGTAGGCGTATGGGAACTCTTTCTAGGGGGGGGGGGCTTAATTTGCCCCAGATTTAATATGGTGTTTTCCGAAGTATACTGATTTGCTCAAAATTTAACATCTTTAACCCGACTCAGGGGTCTTCGAACTAGTTAAGAACATCTCTAAGTTCTTTCAGTATTTCAGTCGCAAGAGCATCGATGTTTTCTTTAATTTTATTTATAAGCACGAATGCAAAGGTGATAATCATTTTAATTTTAATGTTGAATTTGGATCAGTTTTGTACAAACGACTGAATCCAGATGTAGTCAAATGATAGAAATACTTGTACATCAACGCCAGGGATTATTGACCTCATTGCACTGTGAGCAGCTTGCTCAAAATCACAGACCATCGAATTTTGTTTTTAGGTTGGGTTCATTTTTTTAGCATCTGGAACATTCTCATGTATGTATTGCATTGTCAGTTGGGCAAAAGTGCATACACTATAAAGTGCGTTCTCCCGTGTTCCTTTGCTAAAATTACGTATAAATGAGAAAAGAGGGTTGGGCTGGATGTATCATCAACCAGTCGCGTATCAGATGTTACTAAGTGTTGGAGCCGGCTCTGTCTTCCGAAGATTAATATCCGATCGAATCATAGTCCACGATCACACATCTTTGCTGACATTCCTGATTGAGGGGTGTATATTTTATAACATACTGACAGAAATAGTTGAATATCTCGTTGGATTAGTAGGAAAGTCCATCACTGAATAACGCTTTTTACGATATGTGTGTTAAACATGAATTAAGAACTAAAGTTGGAGACACAAGTGTCTCCACAGCTCTATTTTATATTAGTTTTGAAACGTAAAACCGGTACTAGCAAGAGCTTCATGCGAATGATTGTTCAGCTCCCCTAGCACCTCTCCAGCTTTAATATGTAACCTTGCTCTTCACTAATCTTTTTGCTCACATCTCCAAATCTCATCTCTTTATCACCTTGGTTTGATGTGTCAAAGACATTGAGGAATCCATTAAACAAAGATTTTTCTTAATGGTTTTGTCAATATTTTCCCAGCCATCATACGAATAAAACGATGGTATTTAGCAGAAAAGATTTAAAAGGTAGACAAGCAAACTCAGCTGAGACAAAGTCAGAATTGTAAAGAAAACCCAGCTAACTTGGAGAATTTGATAAGTGGGGATAGATTCCTTTGTTCGTTTCTTAGTTTAACGAAATTGAAAAGAAAACAACTGAAAAAGTTATGAAGAAGATATTGAGCAAAGACATTGTGTCTAACTTGACTACAAACTAAAAAGAACTGTAATTAATTAAAAAGTCTAATGAATATTAATAAATTTTAAGGAATTTCAAGGTTTAATTATTGAATTTAAATACAAGTAATTTAAATAAGCTGTCGGACAAATATAACTAAATATCATAATTCAAATAGACAGTCAAATGAATATGAGAAAATATGATTAAATAGATAGTCTAATAAATATTAGTAAATATGATTAAATAGACAGTCTAATAAACATAACTAAAAATCGTTGCTCAACTTTTTTTCAAATTCACTGAAAATACCAAATGTTGAATAATATTGAATCAATCAACATTCCTTCTGAGCGTTAAATTATAAATAAAACGTCGAAACAGCCGTCGCCGAATCGGGCAAGGCCGAAGTGAATCAATCGCCGTCGCTAAATCGGATTTGTCGAATAGTCCCAAACACGTTGTTTTAGGCCTTCCACTCCTATTGAGTTCCTCAGTTTCGTTGAGAAGGGAGTTATTCAGATATCTAATTATTTAAAGAAAGGTAACAAAAATCCGCTATACCATTATGGGTAATGGTAGATGATCTAGTCCAGCTGACCATTACTGTGTAGTCAGTTTGTTCCTCATTGGGTACTCCCGACACATGCAGCCATTTGGTTAGTGTATGAATACCTGTAATTTTGAATGAGGCAGACAGTATTGGCAAACTAAAACCTTCGTTAAAACCAACCGGACAGACGAGATCAAGTATAACCATGTTTGGAAACAATAGCTATGGATAGACAATGTTCACTCATTGAATACAATGGACCGATGAACAATTGCGAATATTGTGCAAGGAGAGAACGTCTACATTTAGAAGTTTGGTATCAAAAAACTTTGTTTTATCTCATATTCTTTACCAAGACTGGTTACCAACCAAAGCCGAGGAGCCCCAGTCAATCCTGCAATTTACCCATTGAAGGTCTTTGTCATCAATTGTATTCCGGTTTGTTTCCAACTATTCTGATTATATCTTGCCCTCAAACCTCGGTAGACATCTCTACCTCACTATAATCCAAATTAAGTGCAAGTCATAAGTTTAGTCCCTGCAATGCAACAGCACCAATGAGGATTGAAGCCATAGTCATCTTGGACTACGAAAGTTGACGATCATTATCATCATCATGTACCTACGTTTTTACCTATATACAAGAGTGCATTTTGAACTGAAAATTTCATTCTATAATGTACAATTTATGTGATTAACATTTAAATTTCAATGACACGAGAGATGGATATGTTGGAAAATGAATATTTGCAGTGGAAAAAAAATAATTCTGTCATCATCAGGCTGCAGAATCATTGATACACCTACACATGTATGTATGTATGTATGTATGTATGTATGTATGTATGTATGTATGTATGTATGTATGTAGGCGAATGGAAATTCTTTGGTTGAGGGGGGCAAAGGGTTTGACTTGCTCGAAATTTATTACAGTTTTGCTCGAATTACACCGATTTGCTAAAATTCTACCTTGTTGCTTTGTCTGAATTAGGGGTGGGTTGTCCCCACCTAACCTCTTGACTCGTGGGTGTATATATATATATATATATATATATATATATATATATATATATATATATATATATATATATATATATATATATAATACAAATCAAGTTTGCAATATAACATAATATAATATGATATAAAGCAATGTCTGATACGTGATGGATTTATTTCATACAATGCTCGATACATTCAACTTGTTACTCTGAGAGTTAAGTTGGTTTACAGTAGAGCAAGAAATGTAGTAGAAAGTGGATCCGCTACACAAACATGTTTATGTTTCTGCCCTCCTAGGGCCCCTTCAAGCGAAACATGAACTTGTTTGAGTAGCAAATCCACTTTCTACTATATATATATATATATATATATATATATATATATATATATATATATATATATATATATATATATATATGTGTGTGTTTGGACAGTTTAGTTCTCTCTAATCATCACAAACACACACACACATACAATCATATATATGTAAAGATGTAGATACTTGTGTTTGTTTGTTTGTTTGTGTATGTGTGTTTGTATTTGTCTGAATATGTATGTCTGTCTAATTCAGTATATTCATATTCATCTATTTCAGTTTTCAAACACGGCTAACTATCTTTCTATCTATCAACCTATCCATCTATCTCTGGTCATATCTATTTATCTATCGATTTATCTATCTATATCTATATCAGTCAGTTCATATCTATCTGCCTGCCCACGTCTATCTATTCATCATCAGCTGTCTGTCTATCTATCTATTTTCCAAACACTTCCAGGAGGGCTCTTCATCTTTTCCAGGAAATTCGACAAACGTCAAAGTGACACTTTTTTCCTATATCGCCGTGATTCGTGAATAGAACTTTTAGAACTAAAAAATGTTTTTTTCTTTCGTTCCTTTAATTTTTTTTCACACAAAACTATTTCAATCAAAAGAGCATCAATATAATTCACCAACCACGAGTAGAATAAACAAATTATTTACATCACCTGTCTCATTGTGATGAGTCATAAGTGATAGAAAGCTATAGCGAATTCACACATTCATAATTTATCAACGTATGTATTTATATATATATAATCCATGTGGTACAACAAATACTTAAATGTTTTAACATTATCTCCCTCTCTTGAAAATTTATTCAAACACGTGGAAATAGATCTAGTTTTAGTTTTAGTTTTATTTATTTGATTAAATGTCTATAAAGTAAAATAAAGTAAGACTTGAGGACTGAAAAAAATTACTTGCGAGAGATATTTCTATGTTTCGTTATATTCGACTTAATTAAATATAAACATCCTTGTTTTGATCGAATAAAATAAGATTGTGATTCAATTAAAGGTACCTTTGTATTGATTTTAAAAAAATCCATTTGGATTTTGTTTATTATTCTGTAAGAATTGCTGACAACCGGTGTTTCATTTAATGAGCTCAATCAAATTTGGTGTGTTCGTTCTTCATCAGATCCCAATAAATTTATATTATATACTGTATTAAAACTATTTTGCATTAAAATATTTGATTTTGAATTTGAAAAGAGTAAAAAAAAGGTGAAAATGCCTTTTCTCTGGTAATGTTCGATTCAGCGGATATTCGTAATTAACGAACAGCAGAAGAAAGTTGGCCTTCACATGAACTTAAGCAAAGCAAAGGTCATGTGAAACAAGCATGTTGAAAATAAACACACAACGATCAAAACTGAAAATGCAAAGCTATAGACAGTAGACCACTACATCTACCAAGGACAACGAATCTCCTTAGAATCCTAAGAAGAAGAAAAATCGGTAGAGCAAGCTAAAGAACAAGAAAATCCCATTAGCCCTAAAAAGCTTATGCAACCAACTCATTCTCCCGATAGTCACCAATGGAGCTGAAACATGGAATCTGATCAAGAGACTGACCCGCAAGCTGAGAACCATGCTACATGCACATGAGAGAATCATACTAAACATCATACGGAGAGACCACAAAGACAGCACTGTATATTTGGGGTGGGACAAGAGTCAGGGACATCATTGAATGTTTTAGGAAACTCAAATGGCAATGTGCTGGTCATGTTGTAAGAATAGTAGATAACAGATGGACATCACGACTCACAACATGGATCCCCAAATGCAGAACCAAGACCGGCAGAATATGAAATGGTGAGACAAACTGGTTTGTTTCAGAAAATATTGGCTCTGCAACGTCCACGACAGAGAGGTATGGCAAATCCTGGGAGAGCCCTAGTCCGGCGACGGACAATAGATGATGATGATGATGATGATGATGATGGTCCGTCCCTATTAGTGACGGGAAGTATACTGCCTTTCCGACAATTCATGGGACGTCATCAGAAGTGCACCGATGAGAACATTAACCAGATGTCCTTTTTTTATTCGTTTTTTATAGAATATTTTCACCAATCGCGCAAGTGTGTTAGAAAGATACCAATATTTTTGTTTGTTTTTTCGTTTTTTTTTGTTTTTGTTTTGATGGGGTCATTTTTTGTTTTTTTTGCTATGAAATGCATTGCGTAAAAAATGAAGTTATGATTTATTTTTTGATTTGCATAATCAAGGAGCGAATAATGAAAATATAATTCAGATACTTATATCTTATTACTTTTGCTGAAGATAATCTTTTCGGAGAGGAACTGATGAAGTTAAAGGGAAAGGGAAAATACGCGGGTTGGTATAAAGGCGTAGCGAGAGATTCAGGAGTATTAGAGGGCTCGGGAGTTTGGTTTCTTGAGGCCCCCACCCCAAAATTTAGTGAGATTTGTCAATACATATGCAATCGTTGATCTACCAATTATAAAGCTTTTGTATCAACCTCTTTGTCTAAGGTCCGGGGTCGTTTTCAAATATGCCTCTATGCGTTACGTCTTTGGGGTAGATAGACTGACACACAAACGCACACGTACACACGCTTGCAAGCAAGCACACATACGTACATACAAAAGACTGGGGTTTACAAGAAGGAAATATTTAATTACTGTTAGAAATAACCATATACGCGTACGATCATTTTTTTTCATTCTATGAAACAACCAGAAAGAATGAATGGGACAAGAGTTCTTTGTTTTTGAAATTTTACTCATTTCAGAGGTGTTTCGGGATGGGATTGTTATTTAAAAATATACTGACCAATTTTTTTTCTTACCAGTAAATTATCCAAGTATTGGATTTTAGTAGTATATAGATAGTGAGGGGACGCCGTTTACCCATCTAAAGGAATGCCTTCCCACATCAATACACCGTTAGGAACCTAAAAGTTGTGGGGAAGATGACAAATCACCACACCATAAAATATGTCTGTCTGTCCACACAATATCTCCAAAAATTCTAAATGAATTTCATTGAAACTTTGTGGAAAAGTTATTAAAATGAAATACTGTGGAAGCGTCAGCAAAAGGCTTCGAGTGAAGTCAGGGAATTTCGGGGTGGATCAATGCTATATCATCTCCTCTAAATCGTAGCAATCAGTCAGCAACCAAAAAATATCTCAAAAAGTACTCAGACTGTCCACGTGATATCTCCAAAGGTTCTCAATGAATTCCAATAACATTTTATAGAAAACTAGGTTAGGAAAGAATCTATTAAATTTTTGAGCGAATCCATAGACATATATCTTCATACTTCTTAGGCAACTAACCACTAGATATCTCCAAAACTTAGAGATAAATTTTGATAAAATGTTGCGGAATGGTGGGTAAAAGATTAATAAAAAAGTGATTGAATTTTGGAACGGATCCATAAAAAATTACCTCCCATATGGTATAGTCTACAGAGGTGTTTCATTTTAAAACGAGTTTATGACGTTAATTGTAAATAGCTAGAAATCACTCGCTGTGGGTTACTCAACGTGAAATATGCTCAGATTTGATGAAATTAATTTTTGCCGACGCTTCAGCGAAAATCTGCCATTATGAAAAAAAATTGTTTGCAATTGATCTGGAATATCAAGCCAAGATTTCTTCTCACTGATGGTCCCTCTTACCTTGTCCGATTGGTTTCATTAATTAATTCAAAAATCTTTAAATTGAATTAAAAGGTTAATTGCACAAATCCATTATTCAAAATACTAAAAAAACAAAACAAAACAAAATGCCTGGCGTTGATTTAACTTGCAAAGTTTTCATAGAACCTCTAAATCGATTCATATATTTTTATATCATTATCGTAAACCCTCTTATTAACGGAATCATAGGGGATCAGATGATTTATTGGTATACCAGTACCACTCCTTTGTTTGGATTATACTGTAAGTGATAATGAAAGAAAACACAATAAATCCAGGGATCATCAGGTAAATTAATAAATACTGCTTCCATCGAGAGTGAAATAAAGAGGGTGAAGCGAAAATCATGAGTCGTGACTGTCGCCAGAGCTGTCAGATGAGTCTGATTTCGGACATTATGTCCATTCTTCATTCTGTACATCCGATTTGAAATTTAAATATATCGAACAACTGAAATTGTCTGATTTATGTTAATTGATTTAAGGGTTAGAGTGATTGATACTTCTAAAATCAAAACCATTTTTCAGAAAACTATATGTTCATTGGTTATATTTGATTATTAATTTTCGTCTCGTCAAAAAGTGGAAAGATAGAAAGGTCGATACATTCGAATTAGAATATAAAGTACAATCATATTGCAGGAGCATATTATTAGGATCAAAATATCCAGAATATCCTTGGAAATTGTCTTCATTGTTCGCAAAAATTTAATAATTGCTTTTATCTTTATCTTAGTTTTTTAAATTCTAAAAGATATATTGTCTCTTTGTTTTTTTTTGTTGCTTTTTTTAAGAGAGAGATTCCGGGAACGAATGTTTTCGATTATAATCAAAGAGTGAGATTGACAAATCTCAAGTCCGGATGCATTATTCGAGAAACAACGTGACAGTCAATAGTCACACCTTAGATTTACAGCACAGTGCAGTTATGAGGAATAAATAATTGTGCTTAATTCAATCTCAGGTATAAGTTTATAATAGGTTGGTATCGCTTTTACTTCAAAAAGGGGGGAAATTAACTAATCAAAGCCACCCTGTTGGCCACCTACCGGTCAGTATTTATTTTAAAGATTAGGTAAATTGGTGCAAAACAATCTTTGGTCCGCTTTTTTGCTTTTGCACTAAACTAAACTAAGCTTCCAGACAGTGTGGCTACCGTTCGAACCCAGGTAAAGATCAGGATTTCAATTTCTGTCGCATACACTTTCTTCCAACACCACAAAGATTTTTCCAAATATATAATCTATATATTCTATCATCTCACCTGGGAATTTCGATGCTGGGATGCAAGGAATTTTGAAATACAGCACCTAAACCCCAGTTGCATTTGGTTTGGTCACCTCTTGGCACCCCAGGCATTTTTCCCATGTTAAATAGGAATGGGATATTATGTTTTTAATTATAAATGAAATACACAACTGATTAAGTAGCTCAATGAAGGTTGGGGATCCCTGATTTAGATATATTCTCATCTCGCATAGAGGCCTCGTATAGAACTGAAATATAAGGTTTAGAACTGTACTTCTATAAAATTGCCTCTTCCACTACTAATACTGAACCTTAATTTTGAAATTACGTGACACAACAAGCATTATTACTAACTATTTTCAAAAGTGAAAATAACATAAAATTGAGAACATTAGTAATAAATGAAAAAATTGTGTCCTTTGCCCTCTTCTAAATGTCTTCTTTTTTT